>CM033716.1:5171427-6371427 GCA_019671005.1 Hibiscus mutabilis
CCTTGCAGGCCAAGTGTTAGCACTCTGTCATATATCTTCTGCACGGGTCTACGGTTGATGAATCTGTCACATATCTGCAAAGAGGCAATTTAGAACATACCCTTCCAAAAAGAGGATGAAGTGGCAGGAATTTTGGTCAGGAGATTGTGAGAAAGACAGACACAAAGTAAGAGAGATTTAACCAGAAAATGATCATACTGCTGCCACTTCAGCCATCAAGTGAAAGGAATCACTTGGTTGCTTGGTTAGGTCATGTGGCACCAAACACAAAATGAAAGAAACTTTAATCCAGAAGGGATTGGTTAAGTTTACACAGGGATCCTATCAAGAGCCAAGTTTTCTTCTTATTATTATTAGTTCTCCATTATCCTCTTTTCCCTCCATTTTAGGGAAAAGGATGTATTATCATTTGTGTGATAGAATCTAACAAAGAGGAATGGGGAGGGGTCAAAGGTGAATGAAAAGAATAACCAAGATTCAACCCTCTAAAACTGAAAATTTCTGATCAAATAGAGCTAAGAAATTTGGTGGTATGCTAGAGACAGAGATACTAACCAAGAGGTCCCAAGGGGAGCATATAGCTGCAGCACCGACAATATGAGTGTTAGTCTTATCCTCTCCAAGACATTTTACCTGAAAGTGGATCTGGGACTTAGTGAGGAGAAAACATAAATTTGGCCTTCCAAACAATATACAGAACAACCCTATATATGGAAAAACAAAATATATAGAATTTGCCACTAACAATTCAGCATAGGTGTTCAAAGCTGAAGCAGTTAGCTAAAAGATAATTAAAAGCATTATCTCTTCCAAGGAAACTTTTGAAAAATGACATTCAAGTTCTAAGACTTAACAAACTTTGATGGCCACTAACATAACATAAAAACCAAGGCATTGGAAAAACTAATTTACCAAAATATTGGCGCCAATGCTAGTTCCAACAGCAAATAAAGGAGCTTCAGGATATTTACAATGAATATGGTCAATGATTTTCCGTAGATCCTCTGTCCATCCAGCGTTATAAAAGCAATCAGACTGAAAATAAATGTTACAAAAAAAAAATGAAGAAACCATGTAAGCTACTGAAGTTCACAAATTTGAAGATGTTAATTTCTCATAAGAGCTAGATGAATAGTATCTAAGCAAGAAAAAAAAGTTCCATAATAAACTCACTGTGAGTGATACACCTCCCAGCCCACGATGATTGCTTACAACAACATTCCAACCGTTTCTTGCCATGTTGAATGCAAGATGCTTTACATACTGTCCACATAGCACAACTTCTTTTAAGTGCTATAAAGGAAACAAATGAGATAAAAGATGGAAAGAAGAAAAAAAGAATGAATTGAACTTACAGCAGAAGAAGAATCACTGGTTAAACCAGGTATCACAATCACGATTGGAGTTTTATCACCGGTAGCTGAACTAGCAATCACGCGGTAGCTACCCTCCGCAACTATAATGCATAACATTGAAAATCAGACCATATCATAAATCTATAAATATAATCACGAGGAAAAAAAGGAAATACTGACTATCAGAATAAGTTAGCCAGTCGAGAGCAATGGTTCCACCATCCAAAGCAAGGAATAAATGCCTAAGAATACGAAATACTCGGTATGTTAAATATTTATCCAAACAAACAAAAAATGAAAATATGGAAAGCAAAATATTTGAACTAAACTAACCGTCTATAAGTAACCGGAGGAGCCTTTCCAAACAGACTCAAGAAAGCTGTTTGAAGGTGAGGACTGGAAAGCCATGGAGTGGCGGAGTACCTGCGCCATAATTACGCAAATTACGAGAAACAAGCTGTTAGAAAAATAACTGCCGAATGAAACCATTAGCACTGATTAATGTTTAATCATGTAACTGTCTGCAATAAATGGGTGAAAACCTTTTGAAGTTTCTCTACCAGCATTTCTAACGCAAGCAAGTAAAAAAAGCTTTAAATTTCGAATTTTTAACGTATCGATGGGAAGATTTATAGACAAAAGGGGGGAAATTGTTTGATTTACCTCCCGCGAAGAATCGTACACCTGGAAACAAGTGATTGGCAGAGGTTGGAGGAAGAGTTGTAGGTTAAAGTAACAGGATGGCCTCTGAAAAGAGTGATAAAATGATGAAGAAAATGGATATCTAGAAAAGTGTATAGAAAAGCGAGGGATATAGAGAGAGCGAGAAATAAGTAATGGGAGATGGGAATCAAAGCAAGTGCTTGGAAGAGAAGATGGTAAGGTGAGGCGATGGTGGGATTTGCTGCCAACGCTTCGCAATCAATTGTCATTGCAACTGATTTTGAGAAGAGATTGAATTTTTCGTATCCATTCAATACTAACGAAGGATATAAAAAATAGGCTAATGGTGTTATTTTGGCTCGAGTTCAACTCAAATTTATAATATTCTCTTTGGCGTGAAAACACATTTAATTAGGTTTTGATAAAATTGTTAATCTGGCTCTTATTTTTTTTAATACGTCAGTTATTTTCACCACATGACATGCCATGTCAACATTAAAAAATTAAAATATTGACATACCAAAATATAAAAAATATATTTTTTTATATTTATTTTTAACAAATCAAATAATTACATATCGATCATCTGATTGGTTTTAAAGTAAAAGTTAAAATAATTCTTGATATGAAAAGGCTAGAGATCAAACTCAAATTTTGGTGGAGAAAAACTTAATGCTTTACCACTAAGCCAACCTCTTAACCTTATCAATGAATACCAAATGTAATATATAACCTCGTCCAAATAGCGTGTATGCTGTTTCTTCACTATCCCTGATTTCTAGACTTATACGACCCTTCAAAAATTTTAGCAGCATGTTTGGAGAAGACACATGGTATGCAGTATTACGCGTAACGTTTGCTGTTTTTTTTTTTTTGGCTGAAATCAAGCATTCAACTGAGATTCACTTTCTTTGTATTTGCTTTACTTTTTATTAGCTCGTTAGTGGCGGTGGTCCTCTTAAGCTACCTGCTGCAGAAAATAATGTTGAAACCAATGCCGAGAGTGAGAGCAGCCAATTCGGTGATTATGGGTCGTCTACACAAAAAAAATAAAGAATAAAGTGATACCAAAGTGAGCAATTTCTTATCTTTCTGCAATTAACATAGGTTTTGATATTAGCTTTCGATAGTTGTGCTCAGGTTCTATAGGATGTTGATGGTTTTGCGTAGCCTTTATAACATCCTTGTTTATGAGATGGAGCGTTCTTAGAATGTCAAATACCAATGAAATTTATATTTTGTTAGGTGTTTGCATATTGTCAAGCTAAGTAATCTCTTCATTTTTGTATAGGGTCCTTCAGTGTACCAGTGCCAATTTTAGCGATACAGACATGGAACAGCATGGAAATATTGTTAAAATAGGTCAAGAGTCGCGGCAACAGAATTCTCATAGGTAATGAAGAAGAAGAAACAACGGTCATGCTATTTAGACGAGGTTATATATTATATTTGGTGTTTATTAATAAGGTTAAGATGTTGGTGTAGTGGTGAAATATTGAGCTTTTCTCCATTAAGATCTGGGTTTGATTCACAGCCCTCCATACATTTTAGTTTTTTATTTTTTACCACGTCAGTATTTTAAATTTTCAATGCTGACATACCATTAAAAGGTAACAATTAGATTAACGGTTTCGTCGGTCAACGTTAGTGAAGGGGCTAATTTGCTGTAATGTACGAACAGAAGGTTTTAATTGAACACGTTTTCGCGTGAGGGGCGACATTGTTAATTTGGGTTGAACTTGGGGGCAAAACAACCCAATTAGCCTAAAAAATACTACATACCTGAACTCAATTTCCGACTTTGAAGATTGAAATGGAAAAAATAAGGCATAGTGTCAAAAAATGCCTCAACTTTCATTTTAAGTCAAAATAGTCTCTCTGTAGATGAAAATTGTTAGTCAACTAACGATAAACAGTTTGAAATGAACAAACTTATATGGCAGTGCACGCCGCGATAGTAGTGTCATATAGACAAATATGTTGACTTTATATAATGACACATCAGTCAAAAAATATTTATATAAAATATAAAATATTTTTCTTCTAACACGTCATTCTGTCAAGTTATTTCAAGTTGTTTATTATCAGTTGACTAACAGCTTTCATCCGCATATAGACCATTTGATCCAAAATGAAACGTTGGGAGTTAAATTGGTCAAAAAATAGAGGCTAAAATAATTATTCAGTCAAACGTTAGCGACATTTTTTTTAATTTTATGCCAAAAAATAATAATAACTTGTCCGAATAAAATTGTCACTTTTATATTTTAAAATTGTCATGGAGAAAAGTATAAATATGATACGAATAAGACACAAAATGAATATATAAATATACATGTATAATATATAAAAGTACGAACCGAAAGAAGATTTTGAATCGATAAAATGCCCTTTATTATTAATTATATTGTTAAATTTATATAAAGATAAAAAAAATTAAATACATCTATTTTAAAATAATAATATTAATATTAATTAAAAATAAATTAATTATATAAAGTCATAATATTCATATTACATTTATTATTTTAGATTATTATCACTTAATCAAATTATAGTTTTATACCAACTAAAATTAAGATTTTTAGTATGTTGGAAAAAATTAAGATTTTGAGCACTATAAATTGATCATTATCATCAAACAATTGAGCATTTTCAATTAAATAGAATCTAAAGAAATCACTATCATAACTATAGTTTAGTGTCATTTGACGAAAAAATTATTAGATGAACCTGACATATTATGTTATTAGTGGTCTCAAGTTTCAACTGATAAAATTAATCTATCTTAAAATAAATTTCAAATAACTATCCACTTCTTATTTACATGTAAGAAAGAGGTGAAGATTTATCTTAAAAAATGAAATGGATGAATCTTATTAGCTGAGACTATGAATGACGTTATGAATCGGATTCATCTAATAATTTTTTTATTTGTCGGCTAGTACTTTCATCATAAAAAGATTGTTGTTATTATTATTATTTGATATTTTCAACTTCTATTATTTAATGTTTTATATGGTTATCATTATTTCAAATTTAATAATCTTTTGCAATTTTGTTTTTTTTTACTATGGTTTCAATGTCCTGATTAGTCCATTGTTCATTTACCCCAACCACTTCTCAACCCTAAATAAACGACTAAAACTTTTCACGTTCTTTGTTTAATATTCGATTGACACTCCTCTCGCTAATTATCGGTGATGGGTGATTGGGAGAAATGAGCAATGATCTTATGCGACGACGACGACAGGTCCGGTAAGGTTATCGACGGATGTAGCGGTATCGATCTTGGATTTAATGTTTTGGAGTTTTAGAGATTTTGGACTATTTTGTGATTTTTGAAAATTTTGAGATATTGTTTAATTTAATTTATTTTTAGTTTAGATTTTAAAAAATAAATAAATAACAAAAGCCATGTGCCAATCTATTATTGGATGATAAATTTTTTAACGGTATTACCTTAAAATATTAACAGAATGAAACTTTAGACATTTATTTCAGCAAAAAGAATATTAGGCATCTATCTAAAAAAAAGTGTATAGTTTGAACATTTATTTCAAAGTTAAGCCAAAATAAAAGATATGAAATAAAAAAACGTTATGTATTTGTTTAACTGAAAGTAAATTTCAAAAAAGAATTCTTTGAAAAATTTGCTAAACAACAGAAAATAATTTACAATATATCAACCAAACACAAAAAAATAATTTCTAAAAATAATTTTACAAAAAATGTAATTCATTTTACGTAAATGTTTTTTAGAAAAACTAATTACAATAAAACAAATAGACTCTATAATTAAATTTCTAATAATAAAAGTAAATCGAACTCCTAGATAAAGTTTTTATCATAATAAACATCCATATAAATAATCATTCATAACACTCTCTTTTAGATGTTCATAAAGTTGGTTAAATTTAAATTTTTATCCAAAATATTTTTTTAAATTTTTTAATGTTAAAAATCAAAATTCAAGTTGTGGCGTTTAAGGATACAAGAACCATTTTTAATTTGTTCTAATATATGTACAATTTTCAACTTTTAGTATTATATGTTTTACGTTCGCGTTATTGTGACAGTCGTTAAGAAGTTAATGTTCAAGTTGTTGCTTTTTTCATTAAAAATATCTATTTAATAAAAATAAAATATTAAAGGTTAAAAATATTTAAAAATAATATAGGTCAAAGTGATCAAATAATCAAATGCTAAGGTGTTCTTTAATATGCCATATATATATATATGAGTTAGAATTTACTTACATGGTATAAAACTCAATTACTTTTATACTTTTTGAACTGTTGGATGTTGGTAATTAATGACTAAGATTGTTTCTTTATCTTTTTTTCCAAGTGATAATCTTCACATTTTTTACTGTTAATCTCATCCATCCATTTTACTCATTCAATAGTCATGTATTAGTGTAAAACTAAATGAGTTTTACACCATATAATTAAATCTCATATATATATATATATGAGATTCAGTTACACTATGTAAAACTTAATTAGTTTTACACTAATCCATGACCATTGGATGAGTGAAATGGATGGATGAAATTAGAAGTAGGATATGTGAAGATTATCACTTGAAAAAAAGTAAGGAGTTAATCTCATCCGTACATTTCACCCATCTAATAATTATGAATTAGTGTAAAACTAATTGAATTTTAGGGGTTTATATTTGATTATCAATTTTTTCATGGGTTCTGACATATAATTTTTTGGGTAATTTAGTAGTGTTTCATATAGTTCTAAAAAAATAGCATTAGTCACTACTGCTTTGTTTAGTTTTAATAGGAGTATAAGAAAAACTGCAAGTTATAGTTTAATTAACTTATTTGTGAAATTAAGGCAAATATCGTAAACTTACGCACACGTGTATATATAGGTTTATGATACACTTACATTTTATAAAATTTTATATTATTTTTAGACTCTCGGATGATAATAATAAATGACTAAGATTATTTCCTTATTTTTTTCCAGTGGATAATCTTTAAATTTTCTACTGTTAATCTCAATCATCCATCTACCTTCATCAAACGCTCCAAAAATGTGTAAAACTTTCAAATTTTATTTACACAGTATATATATAGGGATAAGATCTAGTTACATAATGTAACAGTTTTTAACTTTTATACGTTTTTTGAATCGTTGTATAAGTGAAATGGATGACTGAGATTAACAATGAGTTATGTGAAAATTATCAGTTGAAAAAAAGTAAGGAGTTAATCTTAGTCATCCATTTCACTCCTCCAACGATCCACAAAACCTGTAAAACTATGAATTTTACATTCTCTATAAGTGGATCATATTCCATATATGTATATGTGATAAAATCCATTTACACGGTATAAGAATTTTTATATTTTACATATATTTTTTTAAATTGTTAGATGAGTGAAATGAATGACATTAGAGATAGAGTAGATTAGGAACAAAAGTAGACCAATGCGATTGTTTGAATAGTGCAACGGCATCGGAGCTTTGGTCTCCTCGATACAAATGACTTGATTTCCAAACACCAACTACTAGATCATACAAGCCGGGTCAGACTCAGAGGGATCAAAATGGGGTCGGAACAGAACAATAGACAGCTGTAAAAGTTGCTAAGCATGCAATGCCATGAATACAATATTCTGGTTACGAGCCTGCTTCGGAATAAGTTTCTTGACAACTTTCAGGAGAGCTCTACCAGTTAAGTTGAAAAAGCGGAGCAAGAGGTCGGAATTCGGAAAGATATAAACCAATTGAACTAGTAGCTACCAGCCAGAATAAATGTATTATTATCAACCTCGGAAAAACATTATGAAAAGGGCATAGAAAAAAGGAAAAAAACAGAATAAATGTATTATCAACCTTGAGTGTGGTTCGGGTTCATGCATGCCTCCAAACCCTAAACAACAATTCAAAATACATAGAAGCGTTCTTAGGCACCAAACAATTCAGCACTACTTATCAGACTCAAATATTCCCAATAATTTTTTTCACTTTTGTCTCCCTATATAATTTTTTAAAAATAATTTATTTATAAATTTGTCTCACAGCCTCAAATTTTGGCTCTGTTCTTGAACCCCAAATAGTTATGTGCGGTTAACAGTTTCAGGCACATACTCAAGAACAAGATTGAGGTAAAGTTCTTCCTCCTCTGTTTTTGAGGGGGGAAAAATACTCCATGCTTAAGAAAATCAATATTCGGATGCTCCAGCATTTGCATAATCTGCAACTCCCTATTCTTTATCCATGCTTAAGGGAAACGATATTCGGATGCCAACAATTTCTCCACATTTTGCAACTGATTTTGACAAGAAACCGATTTTTCCTTTAACCATTCATCTGGAAACAAATACTAACAAAAAAAAAATACATGCCCGACTTTGAAGATTGAACTGAAAAAAGAAAGTAAAAATTACTATCATATCAAATTGAAAATCCTCGCCGTCTGTGGGAATCGAACCCACGACCACGTGGTTAAAAGCCACGCGCTCTACCAGCTGAGCTAAGACGGCCTGACGATAGAGTTTTTTCTTTTATTTATTTAAACTAAATGTTTTATTCCTCAGGGTTTGACCATAGGATTCTCTCTGGCCAGGGTATTTTTCTGTAAGGGTACATCTTTTCTTTTTTATATACCATATGCCTCTAGAATTACAATTTTAAATATATATAAATGTAGAGTTAAAATTGATTATTTTTTATAAATTAGATAAAATAAATATATAAAAGTACGAATTAGGAGAAACTTTTGAATTGATAAAATTATAATTTAAATACATCTATTATATAATAATAAAATTAATATTAATTAAAAATAAATTAACTAGATAAAGTCATAACAATATTGAAATATACTTTGTATTTATATTAAATTACATTTATTATTTTACATTTATTATCACTTTGTTTTCTTATATTCTCTTAGATCATATATTCTAGGTTTACTAGGAACACTCCTTTCTTTTCTTTTAAATTTTTCCTTCCCCTCTCTATTAGAATTCAGATTTGTCAAAAATATTATGATTTTATACCAACTAGGATTACGATTTTGAGCACAATAAATTGATTATTATCATCAAAGAATTAAGTATTTTCATTCAAATAAATCTAAAGAAAATCACCAAAATAACTATATTTTAATGTCATTTGACGGATATTACTTCCATCATAAAAAGATTAGATTATTATAATAATAATTTGATATTTTCAACTTTTACTAATTGATGTTTTGTATTTTTATTATTATTTCAGATTTAATAACATTTTACAAAATTTTGACTTTTTTACTATGGTTTCTAACTGATCACGTGTTTTTCTTTTTAACAATAATATTTTCTATCAAAAGTACAAAAAATGAGCAAGTAGTATTTCATTTATAAATGAAGTGAAATTATTAAGAAATAGTAAAATTTTGATACACGTGTTGTGTAAAAATTATGTTATATAAGCCTGCATATTTACATCATGAAGCTCAAATTCTAAATTTCTAACCTTAAACTCTAAAAAATTAAATTCTAAACCATATTATCCTAAATTCTAAACGCTAACATTAAATTTTAAACCCTAAAACTAAAAGATTTGTGTAAACTAAAATTTTACAAGTTTCTGTATCAAAGTTTACACAAATTTATGTATCAAAGTTTTTTCTATTAAGATATATCATATGGGTTAGATTTCATTGGTTAAATTTATTTTATTTTTTTATCCAAAATACTTTTAAAAAAAATCAAAATTCAAGTTGTGGTGCTTAAGGATACAAAAACCATTATTTTTTAGAAACCTTTTAATTTTAGGGTTTAAGGATTTAGGTTAGGATTTAAGGGTTTATTTTGTAAGGTGTAGAGTTTATGATTTATGATTAGAATTTAGAATTTTGTGTTTAAAGTTTAGGTTTTAGGGTATTAGGGTTAGGAATTTAGGTACTAGATTTTATAACTTGTGTATCGAAATTTTTTCTATTAAAAAATATCAAACGGGTTAGAGTTCATTGGTTAAATTGGATTATGATATAAGAGTAAAAAAAGTTGGTTAAATTTAAGTTTTAAATTTTATAATTTACCCATGTTGTCCACTCCCACAATAATATTGCAACATCAAACCTTCACGCTGCATTCAATCCTTTAAATATGTCCCATAATTCAACCTCTACAACAGAGTAGGTACCAGTTAGTTTGGAAAAACAAACGAGCCAACAAGTACTCCTCCACACTTTGCCATCTCACTCCGACCCTTCTTGCCAGTTGCCACCATTATTATTTAATTTAAGACTCCCATGCATGCAAAACTAGATCAATGCGATAGTATAATTTAGAAATCTAGGTTTAGAATTTAAGATATTAATAAGGATCTTGCAATTCTCAGAACAATGACTTACTGAAGTTTGAGCTTTGCTCGCCCTCGAGGTACGCTCAAAAACAAACAAATTAAAGGCATTTTAGTCAACTCAAAAAAGGTTAACTTGGTTATTGGCACCCAAAATGGGTATATTGGTTAATTGCAAATAAAGGGCTTTTTAATCGTTTAGCCCCAAGAAAATATTTTGGTCTCTTTACACAAATACGATGGTTTCAGTCTCAAAAAAGAAGACAAACCTATTCAGAGGTTCAAGGGTCAAAATAAATTATTCTAATTATTGTGAGAGTCTTCGGTTTGATTCAGAAGTCCTAATAGGTTAAATCTTTAACACACATTAAATCTAACATTTTAGTATCCAGAGTATTAGAATCCCTATTCGAATATCGAAACTTAAATTGAACCTAAAATTCCATAATTCTAAGCTTAATAGAACCTGATATCAAAACCTTCCGCAAAAACGTTACCATTATTTCAGACAAAGGTTCTTTTAATCCCTAATCCAATTTTCAAATCTCAATATTGACATCTAATCATACTTACGACAACCATTTCAACATAATGATGAATTTTCTCTATAGAACAACTTAATTAAACATACACATAAATCATGCATCGAATTTATAATCAAATCAAATACACTATTTTATATAAATTTAAAGAAGTATTTTAGTATTACCTTAATTTCAAGCATCAACATTACAAAAAAGGTTGCGGAAAACTTGGATTCTCAATATCATAAGACTTGGTTGAAAATTTCGACCGACCACCATCAATATTTTCATGCCATCTAGTTGCTGTTAAAAAATTAGCTCGATTAAACCACGAATGTATCTCCGATGGAAGCTTGATCCAAGCTGCCCTAACTTTCTCTCCCCCTTCCCCGATCTGCTCTCTCACTTTCCTTTCTTTTGCTTTATTTTTTTCAAATTAAGATTAAATTGTTCGAATATGTAAATATAAATAATTAAATGTATTATTACAATTTTTTGTAATTTTATGTATTTAAATATAATTAAAGACTCAATGATTATTTTATAGCAAAACTAAAATATAATGTCTGCTATATAACTTTTAAAAATTTAGTAATCATTTTATATTTAGATAGTTTAATGACTATTTATGTGTTATATAAAAAAAAACTGTATCTGAATCCAAACCCGTAACCGCGAAAAACAAAAACCTGCTTAGTTCTCTACAAAACCCTAATCCCCTCTTCTATTTCTCCCTTCTTCCTGCCGTCTCTCCTGCTAGCTGCGAATTCAAGGTTATTTGTCATTCAATTCCCTCAATCTTACAGAAGATTGTTACTGATGCTTTTCCCTTATTTTTTCATTTCCATATCTCAATTTTCAAGTCTTAGCGTCCTTTTCTATCAAGCCATGGCTCTGGTAAGGTTTATATGTGTGTGTACATATGTTATTTCTTGCCTTTGGTAGTTTAACTGTTGAAATTTTGGGGGAAATTATTTAAAGTGGAATTCAAAAGGGAAATTTGTAAGTAGTTTTTTTTGCATTACAAAGGAAGTGGAAGATGTAATATATTTTATATAGTTACTCTCATAAATAAATGGAATAGTTAATGGATTTGTAGATGCTAATAATCGTTCAAATATGATTTTTAACTTCCCTGCCTTCCATTGACCAGCAGAAGGATAGATGGCAAGAGGTTATGGTTAATTAGGTTGAGTGTGTATAACATATGGAGATGTTAACTACTTTCAAGTAGTTTACGATGTAAAATGAAAGATATTTAAAAGAATTTATTTAAAAAAAAAATCCTTTTCAGGGTTTTTACTGGATTAGTAGTGTAATGCATAACGGTTGCAGACGTTACTTAAAACGCCCAAAACGATTGTTGCGGTAGTGATCGTGATTTGTTTCTAAAAAAATATTTTTTTAAAGATATTATATATATATATATATACATTTTGCAACTATATTTTAATGTTCTAATATTAATATACTATTTTACGTGTTTTATTTAATTTATAAAAATAAAATTTTAATTTATAAATAAAAAAATATTAAAAAATATAGACTATACAAATATTATAAGGAAAAATAATGGATAATAACAACCATAATTCTAATGAATGACATAAATAATACCATGCTAAAAAACATATAAATACTAAATGGTGTTATATTTTAACATTAAAATTTTATTTTACATAACATAAAAAAGAAAAAAAAATACATGTATACAAATATAAAAACTTCACTTCGTACAATTCACCACCAAAACTAATGGCTCCAGTTTCATCACTGCTTTAGTTTTTGATCACTTCCCATTCCATGTGAAAAAGGCATATCATCCTTGTTCACGAGGCCAATTGATCAATCGATGCCTCACTGGTACAGTTGATTCTTAAATTTAAGAACATTTGAGTATTTTATTTATGGAGTTTTACATTTTGAATTATTTATAAGTTTATTGTGGTGTTACGACGTAATACATGACATGTTATGACATTATGTAATAGTTTCAGATTATAAAAGTCATGATGCGGTTCCTTTATTGCCTTGCACCAATTTTGCGTCGCGGTGACGGGCGACCTTGAAAATGTTATGATGCGGCCATTACGTTGTGTTGCGGCCGTAATTTAATGCTATGGGTATCTGGTTCTTCGTGCTAGTGTGGTGTGTGTGTTTGAATTACTTGCAGGTCTTGCATGCAGGAAAAACAAACAAAAATGCCTACAAGGCACTCATTGCTGCAGAATATAGTGGTGTGGAGATCAAACTGGTTGAGAACTTCGTGATGGGTGTCTCAAATAAGACTCCTGAATTCCTCAAGATGAATCCTTTGGGGAAGGTAACCGTGCTTATTAATACATTTAAAGTAGAGAAAAACCCTTTTTTACATGTAATGTAACCTTTTTGCTAGGTCAATTCACTGAAAAGATATCTATGACTTTAGGTTCCTATGTTGGAAACACCAGAGGGTCCTGTATTTGAGAGCAATGCCATTGCTCGTTTTGGTGAGATGACATGCTGACTCCATAGCCTACATTTTTGTCTTCTGCTATTTATTTACTTATTGGTATCTTTACTTTTCTCTGCAGTCACTCGCTTAAAGGCTGGCAACCCTATATATGGTTCTACATCAATTCACTATGTAAGGATTTTATACTACAATGGTCTTGTTATTCTGTCATCAGCTAAGTTTATTTTAAACCCTGGAACTCATTCTTTATATCTACTGCCTTCGCTTTCTTAGGGTCAAATCGAGCAATGGATTGATTTTGCATCGATGGAAATTGATGCTAATATTGCAAAGTGGTTGTATCTAAGACTTGGTTATGGGGTTTTCCTTCCTCCTGTAAGTTACACTCTCTTTTTCCCCCAGGTTCTTGTGTCATTTTAATCTGGATTTGCTTGCTGGGGTCATACTTAGTGTTGCTTCTTTCTAGTTATAAGACAATAGGTCCCATGTTAATATTGTACTTTTGCAACCAAGCCATCTAAATAAAAACTGAGGGAACAGTGAAGGGAAGAAAATGGCGTTGCTTACCTTTCATTCTTGTTTTATTCTTTTTAACGAGGATTAGTAAGATGATATCTATTAAACACTTAAAACGGTTGTGTTTTTCTGTGCAATTGTGCATAATCTGTAAATGAATCAGTGTGAGCACTAGAAGCCTAAGTAACTTTGGTACAAGAGCCATGCCATTGAATTGATAAATGAAGTTGACATAAGTTTACTTGAGTTTTTTTTTTACATTTGTAGTTCCGTCTGTAGCATATTTTTCTTCTATGGTGTCATTTTGCCCATCTATTGCTAAACTGAAGAGAGCGCTTGGTGCTTTGAACACTCATCTTGCTCTTGTTGGACATTTAGTCACCCTTGCTGACATTATTAGGACATGCAACCTCTCCTTGGGTTTCTCCGAGGTCATGACCAGAGCTTTACCTCAGAGTTCCCTCGTGTTGAGAGGTACTTCTGGACCATGGTTAATCAACCAAATGTCAAGAAGATTCTTGGTGATGTCTGCTGTCACCTGTTCCTTCAAGGAAGCCTGCTGCCCAGCCAAAAGAAACTAAACCAAAAGGCAAGGGTGAATCAAAGAAAGAAGCCAAAAAGGACGTTGAGAAACAGCCAGCAAAGGCAGAGGCCGCTGGGGAGGAAGAGGCACCAAAGCCCAAACCGAAGAATCCTTTTGATTTGCTGCCTCCTAGTAAGATGATATTGGATGACTGGTAGAGGCTTTGTTCTAACACAGACAAATTTCCGTGAGGTTGCAATTAAAGGTATACCTGTTGTTTTCCTGTGTCACTTATATTGTCAATCCTTGAACTGTGATTTCTGATATACTTATTTCAGGAATCTGGGACATGTGAGATCCTGAGGGACACTCTCTCTGGTTTTGTAACTACAAGCATAATGAGGAGAATACTGTCTCATTTGTCACAATGGACAAGGTTGGAGGATTCCTGCAAATAATGGATTTGGCGCCATAAGTATGCTTTCGGGAAAATGTTGGTGAATCAGATGATTGAAGATTGTGAGCCCCTTGGATGCCAAGTGCTTTAAGTGACCTAGCTTATGTTGTATGCCATTGTTCTGCGTGTCGGTTTTTGATAGGGTCCTGCGATAGCTGTTTTCAGGATTCAGATTTTTACACTTCTACAATCTCATATTCGGAGTCTGCTATTTAAGATCTTATGTCCAGAAATAACCATTCAAGTTATGCAGAAAGAGGCATGTAAAGTAAACAAGATGTGGAGAGAATGCTTATCTATTAAGACAAGACAATACAATGATTGTATCTTATAATAAAGGGCACGCATATGTAGATATATGCATGAAATATTGTAAGATTGTCTGTGCAATTGTGCATAATCTGTAAATGAATCAGTGTGAGCACTAGAAGCCTAAGTAACTTTGGTACAAGAGCCATGCCATTGAATTGATAAATGAAGTTGACATAAGTTTACTTGAGTTTTTTTTTTACATTTGTAGTTCCGTCTGTAGCATATTTTTCTTCTATGGTGTCATTTTGCCCATCTATTGCTAAACTGAAGAGAGCGCTTGGTGCTTTGAACACTCATCTTGCTCTTGTTGGACATTTAGTCACCCTTGCTGACATTATTAGGACATGCAACCTCTCCTTGGGTTTCTCCGAGGTCATGACCAGAGCTTTACCTCAGAGTTCCCTCGTGTTGAGAGGTACTTCTGGACCATGGTTAATCAACCAAATGTCAAGAAGATTCTTGGTGATGTCTGCTGTCACCTGTTCCTTCAAGGAAGCCTGCTGCCCAGCCAAAAGAAACTAAACCAAAAGGCAAGGGTGAATCAAAGAAAGAAGCCAAAAAGGACGTTGAGAAACAGCCAGCAAAGGCAGAGGCCGCTGGGGAGGAAGAGGCACCAAAGCCCAAACCGAAGAATCCTTTTGATTTGCTGCCTCCTAGTAAGATGATATTGGATGACTGGTAGAGGCTTTGTTCTAACACAGACAAATTTCCGTGAGGTTGCAATTAAAGGTATACCTGTTGTTTTCCTGTGTCACTTATATTGTCAATCCTTGAACTGTGATTTCTGATATACTTATTTCAGGAATCTGGGACATGTGAGATCCTGAGGGACACTCTCTCTGGTTTTGTAACTACAAGCATAATGAGGAGAATACTGTCTCATTTGTCACAATGGACAAGGTTGGAGGATTCCTGCAAATAATGGATTTGGCGCGCAAGTATGCTTTCGGGAAAATGTTGGTGAATCAGATGATTGAAGATTGTGAGCCCCTTGGATGCCAAGTGCTTTAAGTGACCTAGCTTATGTTGTATGCCATTGTTCTGCGTGTCGGTTTTTGATAGGGTCCTGCGATAGCTGTTTTCAGGATTCAGATTTTTACACTTCTACAATCTCATATTCGGAGTCTGCTATTTAAGATCTTATGTCCAGAAATAACCATTCAAGTTATGCAGAAAGAGGCATGTAAAGTAAACAAGATGTGGAGAGAATGCTTATCTATTAAGACAAGACAATACAATGATTGTATCTTATAATAAAGGGCACGCATATGTAGATATATGCATGAAATATTGTAAGATTGTCGGTACAAAGAATGTTGGAGCACATCATAAGCAGAAGGAACGTGGCTAAAATAATTAGGGGAGATAGGTATTTTAACTAATGAAGTAGAGACGTCAAACCTTAAACCTTATGGGGGAATGAATGGTACATGAAAGAGGGATCATCGAAGATTGCCCAAAACTCAAAGGAATATGACTTGGCTCTTCCTAAAAAAGCCTCCCTAAGCTATCATGTGCAGCAAAGCAGCAGCAGGAAACAGATTTATCGTCATATGTCTACAGTCATCTTCCTGTCTTCGCCCGCTTCATTCCTGTACTGTTAAAGGGCGACATGCTTGGGCTCATGCTTGGGCTCATGCTTGGGCTCATACTCGGGCTCTCTTCCCTTAAGGTTCCATTTAGCAAAGCCAACTCCCTAAGCTGGTGTTTCTTATAGCTATCCAAGGATTCATCCTGAAAATGGTGAAAAGGAGTGGTTTGAGAACAGAAATGGAAGGGTAACATAAAATATCACAAATTGCTTTTCGTTCATACCACAGGCTTCAGAAGGTTTTCTAGTATCGCAACAGCATACTCCAAACGAGAATTTACCATGTCCTCGGGAAAGTCAGCCTCCACCAACACATGCAGTGGCTCATTAAGGTGTTCATATCCGGGTTTATCTTTCAGCTTCTCTTCCTATAGAAAAGTCAGCAGCCAGTTGTGAGAATTGAACACAAGTGAAGCAGAAAAGCAAGGAAAAACTGTATCTATATTCAAGTTGAAAATGTAACAACTTGCTTATGCGTGCATCATTCTAAAGTTACTTTATTTAGTAAAGGTGATTGCTGCACCAATTGATGTAGTTACCAGTACAAAAAAGTAAAAGAGTAAGGTTCCATTTGTTTGATGCTTTTACATTGTTGTAATTGAAAAGTCAAAAGCACAAAATACATATGAATTAAAAACAAGAGATAAAGAGCAAAAAGCCTTAATGGAGTCCAAATAAACAAGATACCAATATTGCAAGCAAAATTGCAAATACATCAAATGCAAACAGAGCTGCAGGTTACCAGCAAATATGAAACTAGATGATCAATTCTCGCATCGCCTACAATTTAAAATTCCAGCACAAGATGGTTGAGAGGAAAAACAGGGGGAGGGGGGAGGAGGATATTATACTCCTAAGCCTAGCTTGACAACCAGCGACACTCCAATTTTCAAGAGAGTAGAAAATACTTGCACAGTTCCATTATAATAAGAATATGTACAAATGACTGAGCAAGAAGTAGCTCAAGACTCAACTATACAGTTTTCCCAAAATTACGCGTTGGAAATAAAAGAATTAAAATGATTGGCTATACCTTTACAGAATCCTTGACAGAACCCTTGCCTCTTATGTATACCCTACACTCTGTCATGGCTTCAACTCTCTTTAGGGAGTTCCCTCGTGGTCCCAAGATTCGGCCAACAAAATTATACTGCAAGAACTGAGTCAGAACTATTATCTTTAAAAAAGATGAAAATGAGAACTTACAATTTTCAAGAGAACTTACATTTGGATATTTATCCACAGGTACATCAAGTCTAACAACTCTCTTTACAATTGGTGTTGTAGGGGCTCTTGGCAAACCAGGCCAACCCATTGATGCAGCTTGAATTGGAGCAACTCGTTGCATGTGCCCATTTCCCTGAAACAAGATAACCACATTAAAAGAATTTCATTTTCCTTTCATTTAACATTAATGAGAAACATATTATTCCGAGTAAGAATAAATCACACTGAGGACCAACAAGGATATTGAAATTTATTAGCCTGATAAGCAAGTGCAAAGCTTGATATAAAAGTTATTTTAAAAACAATTCGGTATGTTTATAACCATTAAACTGCATTACCTCTGTTTGCATCACGGACCATCCCTCCAAATCCATCTGTCTCCCATTGGGATGTTGACCCAATGTCCTGAAAGGACTATCATGCTCAAATCTCTCATGATCCAAAAAACTAGGAGTAAGACCCGAGACCCTTCTGATCTCTGCAGTTAAATAAGAAAAATTAGAACACCTGATATTTTGTCAAAACAACCTCAGTGGTAAAAGTGGACATTTGGGGTTTATTTGTGGCAAAGGCTACATGTTTAGGAAGAACCCTCTGGTGGCATGCCCTCCGGTATGCTTATGTAATTTTCAAAAGCACATAGAACCAGCTAGTCTAAGAACTCTTCAGCCTGTAATAATTTTAAATCACATGTTGCTAGCTCCGGATTATAAAGGTCAACTTCATCTAGGTGGACAGTTAGTATTACACTGTTATTTGCTTACAATTTCAGTTCAATATTGTTGAACAATCAATGTGTTTATTTCATCATGTGTGGTTTATTCTTGTAGGAACGAACGAATCAACAGTGTGCTCACAATGATAAATCTAAGATAAAATCTAGCAGAATGAAATTTACAGTAATTAGAACAACAATATAAATGGCAGGTTTAGGCATCCTTGAGAAATATCTGTACAGATAGCTTTAATATTAGAGTGCTTTTCATTCCACCAAAAAACAACCACAACCAGTTCCCGATTACGCAAATGAGAACTTGCTAATAAATCTTGTATTGCAGAAAAATGAAAAGAATAAGAAAATTCAATAACCTTGATTAAGAAGCCTGGTACATAGAGGCAGAACTTGGGTAAAAGGTACCAACTTTTGCTTCTCTGCCCATAATTCAGCTAAAGATCTGCCATTTTTAACTTGATTGTGAGGTGACATTGAATGTAACAATGATACAGTAAGAATCCAATCATACAAAAAACAGAACCTTCTTCCTTAAAACAATCCAATCATACAAAAAACAAGATATAAACATAAAAAACTCAAAGTGTTCCTTAAACCAACTTCAAGAACTCATATCAATCAGAACAAAGAAAGCTCTAGTTATTAGATCAATAAAAAGAATCCCATAAAATCTGACCTCTCACGATCCGTAGGAAGAGAAGAAGCCCTATGAGGGGAAGCAGGGACTCCAGAAGGAGGATACTGAAAGTAACTCCCTGGTGAGATCCTCTCCCCCATCATATAAATCGCCTTCCCTTATTCCTGCTTCATTCGTTCAACATATAAAAGAGAAGTCTTCAAAATCAAGAATCCAAGGAATAAACAAGTATACAAGGATTGAAGAAGAAAAACCCAGACTTACTTTGATGAGAGGAAAGGGAGAGAGAAAGTGGCAGATGGAGAAAGGTGAGGTAATGAATAAAAAGGGGCAGAGATGCAAAGTCTGCTGCCCTCTTTTTTATGTGGAGCAGAGTGTCGATCAAAGTGACTAAAGCCCTACTCCCAACAAACACTATATGATGCTTTGTTTTTGCTCCCTTTATACCCTCTCAATTTTTTACCATACCCATCATTTTAATTTTCTTTCATGCAAAACCTTTTCATTGTTATTTTTTGGGGGTCGTGAAACATGTGAATTAAGTATTTGGATATAATCGTTTAGTTTAATTGTCATTTTCGAAATGATGTTAATTGTATGAGTATCAACAATCCTACGAAATCTTTTATAGGTATATATATAGGATATTTTTATACAATGTTAATTTAAATTTTATACGTTTTTTTAGATTGATAGATGATTGAAACGGATGGTTTAAATTTAATCTTTACTTTTTTTTTAAGTGATAATCTTTACATAACCGACTGTTAATTTGAGTTATCTATTTTAATTATCCAACGATCTAAAAAACATATAATGCTTAAAGAATTTTACATTGTGCAACTAGATTCTATCTCATATATATATATATATATATATATATATTAGAGTTAAGATTTTTATACGTTTGACAACCCATTATCGTTGACAACGAAGGTATTAGTGCGGAAATTCTCCAAAGGTATTAGTGCGGAAGAGTCCTTACAGAGGTAGAGGTACAACATTTTGCCTCCTTAATCGATGGAGTATCATAAAGTGGTGTGAATTGATACTCGTATCCTCTGTAATTTTTAGGGGCATTCGTTGATGTGCAAGATATGTTTAATGACCTTTTCGTTCTTAATTAATTTAAGTAATTTTTAGATTTTTTGATTTCCAAGGTATAATTGGGAATTGCAATGTCATTTTCATGTGAGATATGAAGTGCATACCACGTTAATTAAGTGATTTAGTAATCAAGATTTTTGTCATCATGATTTTTGCGAATTATTAAATTTATACTCTTCAGTGATAACGGAAGTATCTCGACGCTAGTTTGGAGCGGAGGTTCTCAACGTTTTTGTGGAGACAATATGTAGGGTAAAAATTTCTTCAAGTGAAATCAGTGTCATTTTAGGATAAATTTTTTTGACACTCGTCGGTGTGGAGCAAAAACAAAGATCTCAATACTCAATGTTCGATACCGTAGGCTATAATAGGGAGCGCGAAAGCAGCTAACTCTTACCTTAGCTGAACAATTGCATTAGTACCATGTTGAAAGGAGTTTCCTAGTACCTGTGTGGAGTGGTCCGACGTGCCCAAAAAATACCAAGTAATTCTTCTAGCCATGCTCTTCAGACTTTGTCGACATTCTTTTTTTAGGGAGGTGCAGATCTTCCTGTTAGTTGCTTCTACCTAGCCATTGGTTTTTGGAGTCTTTGGGGTGGTCGAGTAATTGAGTGTTAAAGTTAGCGAGTAGTCAATGATCAAAGGTCAACAATCAACGGGTAAACAAAGTTTGGTTGGGCTAAATAGATCCATGTTCACAGACTTGGTTAACCTACTGGGTTCAGTTTAGGTCCAGGTTATTGGGTTAAGCTATTGAGTCAAAGCCCAATTGATGTCTTGGCTCATATGTCCTAACTGGCTAACGGGCTTTGGGCATGGTTAATAGATTGGGCTAAGGGGTTTAAGGTCAAAAGATCTTATGGACCGAGGTTGTTGGGACTTGCCTTAGCTTGTTGTGCTAATCATAAAAACCATAGGTGAAGAGGTCTTGGGCTTAAGGGAAACAAGTCATGGCTAGAGGCAATGGGCCTTGAATTCGGCTTGCACTAGCGAGCCACCAGGCTAGAGTTTCATTCTTTCTGGAAGGGAACAACTAGAGTTCTAGGGGCTCGACGACGGTTGCACTGAAGAGACTTACGACGGTAAAGTAGAGGTAACCATGGGTGTCAGTCGAACATTGAATGGTATATTTTTGCCATTGAACATCAATTTAGCGTGCCAGTCGAACATTTCTAAAATAGTTTTTAAATCTTCAAATCATCATCCGTGCCAATTGAACATTAAACATTAAAATGTTTAAAGTTCGACTGATACACTAAATTATTTTTTATTTTTAATAATTTAGATTTTTTTTTTAAATGTAAAGTTTTAATTTTTTTAAATAGTCTCCAAATCTCAAATCGTCATTATCGTCGTCGCTGATTACTGTTGTCGACCTCACCTTCCGGTATTCGGACTCAACTTGTCATTTTTCTTAATGTTGCGTCGCCAGAAACTACTGAACATTGTGCCAGTCGAGCATTGGACGACTGAATCCGATGACCGAAAGGGTAAAGATAGCGACGACAGAAGTGATAATTTAGAGATTTAAGTTTTTGTTATTTTCAACTTATTTGAAGGTTTTTGAAAATTTTAAGATTTTTTAAATATTTAAAGTTTTATTTTTTTAAAATATATAAAAAATTAATATTCCTGCTACGTATTTAATTTTAATTGAACATTAATTCTTTTAAATGATTATTAATGATCGAATACCTAAAATTATAACAGTTAAAATTTTAAATATTTATTTAAAAAAATATTATGCACCTAAAATTTAAAAATAATATAATTTGAACGCTCATTTTTTATTTAAGCCTTTTATTTATCGAAAAAAGTAAGCATTTTATGGACAAATTATAAAACGAGAGTCAAATTGTTGTCTCGCTGTAAAATTTTCACACAACAGACCCGTCGCTCAGTCCCTTTGACTTAAAGAATAATCACTTCGCACAACATCACAAGATCGTAGAATGTAACAAGGAAGTTTAAAAAATTTAAACAGAGAAAAAAATGTTCAACCAAGTACATACACAATTTTAATGAAAGAAAGAGAAATGATATTCTCTGAATCTTTTATTACAGTCATTGTCATGAGTTGCAATATGGTCCTTGTATATATAGCTAGTCTTCTATTAGAAGGTATTACAACTTTTGATTAATAAAACTTAAGGGAGTATCGTCTCTCTTTCTTTTATTTCTTGATTAAGATTTATTGTTTCTTAATTGTAACATGGTATTTTTTTATGATATTCTTTTGTTGTAATCTTTGTTTTTTTGGTTAATGAATTGATTATTCATGATGTTGAGTCGAGTTATTATTCTGACTATATGATAGATCTACCACTGTGGCTAATACGTATATAATTTAAAAATTGTTTAAAAAGAAGAAAATAACGTCTTTCATTATACTTATAGAGACAAATCTATATTACATCTTCATGATGTGGACAATTGTATGTAAACATTTGTTTCCCCCATGTCATGAGAATTTAGTACAATTCTACATAATAATGGGGTGAAAAGCATTCCATTCACGGTAGCCATAAAAATACATTAATGAATCAAAAATCTTCAAATTACAATTTATAAAGTAATGTGACATATAATACCTACAAGAATACAACAAGTTCAATTTGTACCTATTACCAATTTATATTCAATCAATAAAAAAACAAGGACAAAAATAAATGTCTTTGTTAAATTAATTCATAAACTTAGTATAAAGAATTCTCCAAATTAAAAATAACTTTTGAAATCTTGTGGAACAAAATTTAAATAATAATTAAAATATACACCTACATATTGAATAAATGAAGAATTTAAAAATAAAAAATTACATACCTTCAATAAAAAGCTTGAGAGTTTAAAATTTAAAAACTGAAAATTTTGTGTTTGAGAAAAAAAATGTCAAAAGTAAAAACACAAATCGCAAAACTCAAATAATTTTTATACTTTTTATGTAAGAATATAAATGAACTAGGCCCAAAAAATTACAAGCCTAATTGCCTGACTTTTGTTCGGACTTGGATGGTGTTATCTATACTTGTAAGAAAGGTGTCGATACCATGCACTGAAATCTAAAAGGCTGGCTTTGGATACTCATTTTGGAGATCTTGAAAACTTCATAAAATTGTATGCCTTGTCAAAAGAAAAAAAAAAAAAACTTTGTTAACTCATCCAAAATCAAGTTCAACTTTAAAATAATTCTTAATCAATGTTCAACCAAATTTTATAATCTTTATTATATCAAAACCAATTTAAGCATGGGACTAACAAGTAAAAATCAATTAGTCTTGTCAAGCATTTGAGATCGAAAGATCCTGTGTATGCTAAGGTCTACAACAATAGTCGAGTCTTAAATAGCTCAAGTCGGTTCAACTCAATTTTGCAATAACAAGCTTGCATTGTCTGTCTCAATCAGAAAGTTCCCCCACAACATTTCTGACGACTGCAATCAGTCCAATGTTGTCCGAGGAGCAATCCGGGGAAAGATAATTAATTGTTATCGTTAATTTTAGCTTAAAAAATCACAATGCTAAACTCACATGACTTCCTTCACAATATTAGATAGTACAAAATCAGTAGCTGACAATCAGAAGGATGAAATGATCTTCTGGATCCTTGCTTGTGCTCGTTCCTTCTCTTCGGCTCCATCTAGGTCACCGATATTATCATGATGTTCCTGTGTAAAATTAGATACCAAAGAAAGAGCAAAGCAAATATAAGATACTACACATTTCAAACTTTCAGCCATCGGCAGCTACGACGTTTTTCTTTTGACCTGATAATCGAAAGAAAAGCAAATATAGAGACTGGCCTAAGTCTCATTTTATACGGAATATAAGAACCAAATAAAAAAATCAAACCATGTCTAATAAACAGTTTTCTAGTTCTTTGCAGTGATTCTCAAGCTTATTCTTTGGTGATACGATCAGATTTTGTCTGATGACACGGTAAAATACCCAATTCCCAACCCATCTCCCACTTGTCATTAAGTTATCAACCTGAAATATGTTTTTTCCCTTTCAATTGGACAGATGAACATTAAGAAAAGTTACAGCTTGAGATTGCAAAGAATGTTGATGCCTCGTATTTTACCTGTCTGATAAACTCGTGCTTTGCAATCAACAAAGCAGAAACTAAACAAAAGACTAACTAATGGACCATTCGCAACTATAAAGAAATAACCAAGCTGGCAAACGCGCAAAGCATGAAAAACCTAAACATGAGCTGAAGCTCAAACCGCCAATCAAGAGGTCACAGTACATGCTGAAAAGATCATGCAGAAAGGGGAAAAGAAAGGAATTCCATGCTCCAAAGGAGTAACTTGGCAGCTAAAATTGAAAAAGAGTTGGGCAAAATGAAATCATTAGTTTTTTATACATACACACACGAAAGATTATGACAGACTTATTCACCATGTATACATCATGATTGTTGGAATGATCTACCAAACACAACCACCTTCAGCTTTGCTTAGTATGAAGGATGAGTGAAGATGGAAAATCCTTTAATCAAATGGTTAAAATTCATAACCACTTTCCTACTTTGTAGCTAACCATTAGATTAGCAAATTTTCGATCCTCACTCCTTTCTATCCTTCATACCAAGAAGAGCCTTGTAGAAAAGATCAACAGCCTCAATACACTAGATCATGAAGGAAGTAGATTATAAATATTTTAAATACTAGTGTAGTTGTGTTATCTTCAATTTCAACTTGAATATTGGTGACAAAAAGTCATTAGAAATGGCAACTTCCTTTCTATCTCTGCGCTTTCTCCCTGATCTTTCTAATTATTTTCCATTTCTTGATCTTCCCTCTATTTTCTCCCTCTCTCTACCCATGTTTTCATTTTTTGATATAACCGGGATCCAATTCATTGGCTGGCTAATCCAGATCGTTCTACCCATCTTTTCTAATTTCTCTCTCATCATAACAAAATCATTTTTTCCTAGTTGACGTAGAATGAATCATGAATCACCGTTATACAGTCAAGTAATTCTTTGGCATGATTTCAAATTTCAACTCCAATTTTGTGATCAGAGTTTTATCACGCCAAGGTGGGTTCCTACATTGTACAACCGCTGTGATCTCTTTAGGATGTATGAAGTAATTGTTGGGTCACGCCGGTACACCCCATGACGCAAAGCAAAAATTATCCGACAATTACCACCGAACAAATCAGGGTGAATAAGGGTGAAGAATTACTTGTTTAAAATCTGAAATTCTAAATTTGAAGAAGATAGATATCTAATCACGATTCCACGATGTCGATTCCTAAGTCGCAACGATAAAGCTCCGACCTCTACGTAGTTCACCTAGTTGAAACAAGCATATAAAACTCTCTAAACTATTTAAAGGGTTTTTTCAAAAGCATTAATGATTGCTAAATCTCTCATGCCTTTATATAGCCTTTGAAATCCTAATTCAACTCGGATTAGAATTTCAATATATATTAAATATATATAATCCCAATTTAACTTAATTAGAATTTCAATATATATATTTATATAATCTCAATTCAACTTTAATTAGGATTTTAATATATATTAATTTAAATCGAATTATATTATTTATATATTAAAAGAGTTATAATTACAATAATTATTTTTTAAAATATTTATCTAATAGTTAAATTATATATATATCAAATATATATTAATTTAATTAAATTCATGTACAACAAATTTATACGTATATAATTCGTTTAATATATGCTTATTTCAACCGTAACTGTGACCCTATAGGTTCATTTAACGTTAGTATTAAATATTAGAACATTTCTAATATTACAAACAATGAGTGACATCTAGCAATATGTTATTGTCATCTAAGTTATAAGAGATCATGATTCGACATAACTTTTTTCGTGATTAACTCTTTTCATGTATTACATCATTTTGTCCTTATATCTAGATTGGATACAAGTCATGAAATAGTCACACTTGTATAGTCTATCTAATATTTCTTGATATTTTGAGTAGACTATTATAAACGAATAACTATGATATCTCATATCAACTTATTCGAGTATGACCATGCATTTCTAGTCTCACTCAATCAAGTGGTCTACGATATTACTCCTATTATGTAGGAGGGACACATCATATCTTGATCAACCATATTTCACTACATAGATTGTGACATATCCAATATCAGTCTTTATAATATAGTAAGTTACACACACATTTGACTGTATCAAAATGTCACTCATGATGTTGAAATAATGATGATCTCAAATCTGAAGATCATACATGTAGTTATCACTATGAGTGATGTTGTGACTGTCACATAATAATCCAAGAAACATGCCCATAGCGGGTCAGTCTAGTATGTCATTCTCTAACACATACTTATGTATTGATTTTGACATCTATGTCAATGACAATACTTTGTCATCAATCAACTACATATTAGTCTTAATGCCTATTATTGTCCATGCCCACAATAATACTCAACTAAGGACAGTTAAAAATAATCATATAATTCTAAATACTTTATTATGATTCAGTTTATTTATGCACTCAGAATTGTAACTGAAAATAATAATGGCAATGCTTCTTTATGAATAAACAAGGTAAAAACAAATATCATTTGCAATCGTTTTATGATTGGTCTTTGAGCATACTTTAACAGTAATGTCTAACCTTGTATGAAGCTCTTGGTGTCCATGCATCCCGGATCTTTGTACTACCAAATTTTTATATTCTATAACCTATTTGAAAGTTATAAAACCAACCCTAAGGCATTTCTATAAACCTAGGGGGTAGGCATATTGTAAATCCTTAAAAAATCCACATTAATATAACCTAAAAGGATCAACCACAAACCCTATTTCATTGTTCACACTATTCACTGCCCAAACCAGCAACATGTTACCATTTGTTTGTTTTTCCCACCTCAAAACCAAAGCTTTTCAACCAAACATAATTATCTTTTGTAACCTAATTAACACTAAAAAGAATAGTTCTTACCCAACATGGGACAAGATTTTTTCAACTTCAAACAACTACCACTTCTTACACTACATCACCTAACCTTATCACCAACAGTTGGTCTCAGCCATACAAGAATTCATTTGTTAGAAAACTAGAAGAAACACATAAGATTGAAATCGTGCAATGCCTTTTATCAATACTAGATATTTCCTTTATAAAGCAAGCCTTAGGCTTTGCTTGGTATGAAGGATGGAAAATTTGTTAATCAAATGGTTAAGGTAACCATTTGATTAACAAATTTTCCATCCTTCATGCTAAGCAAAGCCTTAATGGTTTTCTTTATCAACAAGCTGACATGTAACTAATGTCTTTCTACAAATTGCACAACTTGAATACAGTTTCGAAGGGGGAAATTACCTGAAGTATATCCTTAATATCTTTTTTAGTAAGCTTCTGTTGCTTAAGTAGTAATTCAATTCTTGCCTTCATTTGAGGGTGTCTGCATAGTATTCAATAAACTCAAGTGAACAAAGTTTAAAAAGAACAAAGACTCAAACCAAGCAGCCAAATAAATAGACATTACAAAGAAAAAGGTGTGAAAACTTACTCAGTGCACCAAAGATGACCCAGAATAACAACAATCAACTGCAATCCAAAGCAATATAAGGTCAAAGCCAATAATAAGTTAATGCATTGGTTAATAACTGCAGAAATTACATTGTTTAAAAAGATGTCTATTAAGAAAAATAATTAATTCAGAGGTGAAGACTACAACTATATTTGTTCACTAATTGAATGAAACCTAGACATGAACTCATTAGCCATCCAGCTTTTCTTGCAGTATTTATGCCGATTCTCCAACCATGAACTCGTATTTGCTCACTCTTAGAATATAGAAGGACCTTTCTAAGAACGTATATTTTCAGGTTTTAATCATGAATGACCTAACAATATAGCCTAATCAGTGTTGTCAAGGTCATATATCACAAGCTAGGTGCTAGAATAATTATACTGCTGAAGATGCAGGGCACAAAAAAGTGCACTTGCACTAGTAAAGTGGGGTATGCATACAAAAACAATTTGTATGTATGTAGATGAATATATGTATAATACAAGCTTAAGATAATAACTCTAAAATACTGGTCCAGTTTTTTAAAAGAACACAAAAACTATTAGATTATCCGATAGAGTTAGAGTCCTTATGTAAATAGTAGTTTAAATTAAAGTTTAAAGATAGAGTTAGAGTCCTCATGTAAATAGTAGTTTAAATTAAAGTTTACTTCCTAAAAGATAGAGTTAGATGTCTTGTGTACTTAGGACTCCTAATTGTAACTAAAGTCCAATACTTGAGTCTATAAATTCACTGTAAAGGGATGTAATTTTTTGAAAATATTCAATAACAGAAAATCAATTTTGTTTTCTTCTTCTTTTCTGCAGAAACTTAAATTCTGCTTTATTTTTATGCGTTAATTAGTTTTTCCTAAAGCTAGAAAATTGCTTTTCTACAAAAACATCCCTCTTTTGTTGTCCAATATGCATGATTTCCTTGTGATCTCATGTTTGTTGTCGAATACTCGAACATTGAGAAGTATAGATTTTGAATGAATAAGGAAGAGAACCCTAAGCTTAATACTTAGGTCTTTTGTAGTTAGTCATACTTAAATTTGATTGCATTGGACAGGAACAAGATAAATTATCATGGAGAATCTCAAATAATGGTTCTATATCTCCATAGAAAGATTGTTGATACAGATAGACTCCTAAACCCTACAACCTTTAGCACGGAGAGAGTAAAGACTTTGACTAAAATCTAATCGAAAACCATCAAGGGTCTAAGCCTTGAAACAAAAACTAAATTATATATAACCAAAACACAATACATGAAACCAAAAATATGTTAGGCCTAGTGATAATTTTACTTGACCCTTTTTCTGTTTTATTTGAAGCAATCAAACCTTCTCATACTATCTTTCTGGTGCAATCTAACCCAAATAGGACGGAAAATGTTAATGTCGGCAACAGAATTGTTAACTCATGTGTTGCATCCGGTAAATGATATGACAATACATACATATATGATTTGTTACTGTGTCAACTATAGTAAAAAAAATTTAAAAAACAATTTGATTGACTCAATTTTAATTAATTAAAACTCAAGTAAAACGAAATCCATCAAACTATTGCTCACTCCTCTTTGATCTCCTCCTCAGCATCCCAATATACCGAATGCTCTTGTTTCTTTGTTTTCCCTCTATCTTTCCTTTGCTTCCAGCCAAGACTCCCCCTTTTCCTCTAACACTCATCTTCTTTCTCCTCCATAGCTATGCTACACACTGTCAACCTATCCTCAAAATATCTCAAACCCTAAAAGGAGTTCAAATAAATATTATCATAAATCTTAACCCTCTAAGCTATCCTAAAAGAATAGCTTTTTTTTAATATGCTGATTTGATTACAAGGTAGTATCTGTTCAAATTTCTTAGCCCTTTAAAAACGTGCACACATGGTGCTCGAACCCAGGTCACCCGGATAAAATACATCATTTGTTGGAGAAAACAAAAACTAAAGAATCTTGGACAACTATGTAAAAAAAGCATGTCAGGCCTGTTTAATTGCCAAATTCATGATAGATATAGATTGTCTCCGCAGCACTAGATTAATCATACATACAAACCATTTAAGAAGTATCAACTAATTCCACCACAAACATCCACAAAAAAGGGTATGACAAGCTATAAAAACCTCCCCTCATCAGGCACTCAGAAAGCGAAAAGAGAGAAAGAGACCTGAAGAGTGTAAAGTCCAGATTCAAGTTTTCTATTGTACTTTTCCTCTTCATCCATCTGCAAAATGCAAGCCATGTTGTAAACAAAGTCATCTCAAAGTTTAATGCAGACTAAAAGGTTCATGGATTACCTCCAAATCATCAAGTTCCAGTTGCTCCAGTCGTTGTGCCTCTGCTTTAACTCTGTCAGAATATCTGCATCATTTAAATCCATAATATATAAACATTAGTCATAGAAGAAAATCTCTATCAAACACTTCATGGAAATGACCCCTACAACTATGGCCTATTTGGTCAATAGGAAGAGAAACCTTTTCTTGGTTACTAGAAATAACCCACCCCCTGCCCTAAAATGAGGAAGAATTTTCTTTGCATATTAATGCCAACAGTAGAAGAAACTCAAGATTAATCCTCTATTTTTGTGAAGTTAAAAGAAACAAAACAAGTGAAATAAGCCAATACCTTATATATAGTTCCATAAGGCGGTCTATCTTCTCACATTCATTCTCAACAAATTTACTTAATAACCTTTCCCTTCTGGAACCTCTCAAAATTCCACCTGGAAATAAGACCACAAGAATGAAAATGTGGCCGACTATCATTTGATATTCAAGGTTCAACAGTTGAGAAATGAATTTCATTAAGTTGCAAAAAAGGTTTTTAATTAATTGGAAATCATGTGTAGAAGGGGAATGCTTATGCATTGTCAGTGGTCTCACATGCACACCATCAATAACCAGGTTTAGACCAGATTCAGAATCCAACAGGAATAAAAAATAAAGCCATTTAAAAAAGGTGGTAATAATGTTTTGCTCATATAAAGGCGCTTACTAAACAATGATGCAATTAGTGATACAATGCGCTCTTCCAACTCCTCTTGGTACCTTTCCTTCTTGTTCTTCTTACTTATAGGGATCTAAAAAATGCAGGAGCAAATGGTATATTATTAGGTACTGAATGTAATTAGACATGGATAAGTGCTCAAGCAATAAAGACAAACACATAGAGATATACTTGCCTTACCCATGAAAGCAGCAAAGGCAGTCTTCAATCCCAGAACATCCACGAATCGCTCGCAAGCAGGTGGATGCTTGGTCATGGAAAAATCAAGTGCTCTGATGGCAGAGGCATAAGCAGATTTCTTTTGCTTCATAATAATGATCATCAACTCCACTCCTTCGGCCTTAACGAACCTCTCCTTGTTCTCCAATGGCATCAATAAACAACATAAACAATCGAACAAATTCTCCAGCATTTCCTCTTCATCTGATGTCTTGGGATCCTTTGATTTATACATAGCCACCGCCTGCAGAACCACATCCACGCCGTTCATTTGTCCCAATCTCTTCTGGTTGGCAGGGCTGTTTTGAAGCAATATGGCCAATATCTCCGACGCATACTGCTTGTTACTATCGAATTCCCTCACTTTGATCTTCCCCAACAACCATCTCAACAACTTGGTCCTCTCGCAAACCAACTCAGCCACGGCAGGCTTCACCTCTATCATGTTCTCAATGCTGGCTATGGTGTTGTAAATAGCACTCATCTCATCAGGGTCCTTGTCCGATAAGCGTTGCAGATTCTGGACCAACAGCTCCAACACGCTGTTCTCGATAAGAGAATCCACCAGAATCCTGGCGGGCTCGTCGTTGTCCTCCAGAACATCCTCGTCCGTCAAGTCTTCTAACAAATGCACAACGTCGATGGCAATGTCGGTGTTGTCGTGGGACAAGAGGTTGAGAATGGAAGGGATGGCGTTGAGATTGACCAGCTCAGGGTACAACTCGGGGGCTCCGGCCAGAATCTTTAGCTTCTCCAGCTCCTCGTGAAGCTCAACTTCCGAGTCAGCGAACCGCTCCGGTTGGTCAGGGTACTTGAGGCGGGCCTCGATGTTCTCCTTTAAGCGGCGCTCGAAGGAAAGGACTAGCTTTTTGAGGGTGCGGAGGTCGAGTAACTCGACGGCGTTCTGGGATTTCTCGACAGCTTCGAGGAGGGAAAGGTCGACCTTCGCCTCCATCGGATTGTCGCCGTCGTACCGTTTTCGTTTAAGAGCGTTCGGAACTTCCATGGTATAATTCCACCGCCTGCTCGTACTGCTTGCTTCTACTTGTATTGTAGGTGAGTTTCGGAAATCCGCCGAGTTTCAGTTCGCCGTTAAGCGTCTTTTCGTTTTCTCTAGGGGGGCGGCCTTACTTCTTCTCCGTCGGCTGCCAAATATTACTGCTCTCTTTCTCTCTCCCAAAACGAAAACAAAACATTATTTCAGGTAAAGTTAGTGTAGGGTCACTAAACTATTATAAAAAATTTATTTTAGTTATTTAACTTTAAAAAGTTATAAAATATAAAGTTAAAAATAATTTTTAATATTTAATTTTTCAATTATTTTAGTCTTTATCTTTTAATTTAAACAGCCCTTAATTTTTTTATTTTTGTTTAAAATTTAATTTCGACATATAGAAACTGTGTCAGTCAACTAACGGGTAACTTCTTCGATAACGTGACATGCTGATAATAATGTCACGTGACATTTTGCTAACGTGACATATATTTTTTAAAAAAAATAATTTTTAACCAATCGTATAATATTATGTGTCATTTTGTTGACGTATTCTTTGGTTAAAAATATTTTAAATTTAATTATTTTAAAAAATAAATTATAAAAAATAATTTTTTAATATTAGCATATGGTGCAAAAGGTTCAGGATCATTCTCGAACATATGGAATTGGAGAGCACTTCTGCTTTTAAAACTGGTTTTTTAACCCGCCTTGTTTTTTTTTTTTTTGTTGCTTTTAACAACATAATTAAGGAAACGAAGCATAAAGTGTTAGACGCATACGACGTTTCAATTGGGGAAATTCTAAAAGCAAACCGTTAAAAATATTAAAATGAGACTATACATAAATGCTTACAAAATTAGTAAATATTTATGTACAAGATACATAAATTCCTACAAAATCGTAAAGATTTATGTATATAACGAAACAAAAAAATGGTAAAAGCTAAATCGGTTAACAGGTGATCTCGTGTAAGGAATTCGGTACCTACCGTTTTTCTTACAACTTTTGTAAGGAATTATGTATACTTTTATAGTAATTTGTGTACATACGGAAACCCTTATATTTCTTGTAATAAAATATGTTTTCGCGTAAGAAATCATGTATTTACACAAATCCTTACCCTAGGTTGAGTCCCTTTTGGCTTCGGTGATTTTGTGTAAGGAATTCGGTACTTACCGATTTTCTTACAACTTATGTACGGGTTATGTATACCTTGTAGTAATTTGTGTACCTACTGAAATCCTTACATTTCTTGTAATAAAAAATGTTTTCGCGTAGGAAATTATGTATGTACACAAATCCTTACCCTATTTTGAGCCCCTTTTGTCTTTGGTGATCTCATGTAAGGAATTCGGTACCTACCGTTTTTCTTACAGCTTTTTTAAGGTTTTATGTATACCTTGTAGTAATTTGTATACCTACTGAAATCCTTACATATCTTGTAATAAAATATGTTTTCTCGTAGGAAATTATGTATGTATACAAATCCTTACCCTATGTTGACCCCTTTTGGCCTTGGTGATATCGTGTAATTATTTCGGTACCTACCGTTTTTCTTACAATATTTGTAAGGATTTATGTATACGTTATAGTAATTTGTGTATCTGCTGAAATCCTTACATATCTTGTAATAGAATATGTTTTTTCGTAGGAAATTATGTTTGTACACAAATCCTTACCCTATGTTGAGCCCATTTTGGCTTTGGTGATCTCATGTAAGAAATTCGGTACCTACCGTTTTTCTTACAAATTTTGTAAGGAATTATGTATACTTTGTAGTAATTTGTGTACCTACTAAAATCCTTACATTTTTGTAATAAAATATGTTCTCACGTAAAAAATTATGTATGTACACAAATCCTTACCTTATGTTGAGCCCCTTTTGGCTTTGGTGATCTCGTGTAAGAAACTCGGTACCTACCGTTTTGCTTACAACTTTTGTAAGGAATTATGTATACTTTGTAGTAATTTGTGTACCTACTGAAATCCTTACATTTCTTGTAATAAAATATGTTTTCGCGTAGGAATTATGTATGTACACAAATCCTTACCCTAAGTTGAACCCCGTTTGTCTTTGGTGATCTCGTGTAAGGAATTCGGTACCTACTGTTTTCCTTACAACATTTGTAAGGATTTATGTATACTTTGTAGTAATTTGTGTACCTACTGAAATCCTTACATTTATTGTAATAAAGTAGGTTTTCTCATAGGAAACTACGTATGTACACAAATCCTTACGTTGTGACATTTTATGTATATATCGTTTTTCTTACAGTTTTTGTAAGCAATTATGTACAGGCGTCGTAAGAATTTATGTACAAACATGTTACCTGCTGAACCAGTCAGCCTTAAATTAGTCTTTAATTAACTGCGGCTCCCTATAACTACCTTTCAATTGGTTGTCTCGTGAGAGGGTTAGATGACTATAAAAATAGGTTTAGAGAAGGTATATGAAAGATTAAATTGGTTTTTCATGGATGATATATTGCAGGATGTTATTTCGGTATCTAGTCAAATTCTTTGAATTGGTTTCATGACTTCAAAATTTAAACTAATTAGAGAAATTTGACAAGGTGACCTATTATCGACATTTATTTATGTTGTACATGGAATGACTCGCACAAGCCATACAATGTGAGGTTCGTAGTGGGAAGTGGAAACATTTCATGGCCTCAAAGTATTGCCCAAGTATATCACATTTATTTTTTTGTTGATGACATGGTTTTATTTGTTGAGGCATCTATTGAGAAGCTTCATGTGTTACGAGATGTTATGGGCGAATTTTGCACCATTTCTGGACACAAAATTAGTATCACAAAGACCAACATTTATTTTTCACATATTTTGCATGATTTACGAGCCCAATTAGCGAATCTTTCAGATTTATGGAGGTTGCCGATTTGAGGAGATATTTAGGGGTATCTCTCCTACATCAACAAATCACCAAAAAAATCATATCAAGATGTTGTGCAAAAGGTTTAAGACCGTTTTACCGGTTGAATGGCCAAAATATGTCATTAGCCGGTAGAATAACGTTGGCTAAGGCTGTGTTAATGATGATTCTTTCTTATACTATACAAACCTCTTGTGGTAACAGAGTCGTCACCGGTCTCTTTTATTATATTAGGCAGCCGAAAACTTAAAAATAAACTAGAGATTACAAAATCTCAAGGGTTCGTGGGAAAGGTTATGTGTGGGGAATGATTAGTACCCCACAACGTCCATACTTGATCACTAATATTTTCCTTGTAATCTGGATGAGTGCGTGCAAAGTTTAATTTAAAAATCTGCAGAATTTTAAAAATGACTCGAACTCGCTCACGGTTGAGTAAACCTCGATCATTTTAGACACAAATAGGTTAAGGCATTAATCTCCAAAATCTGAAAATACAGTCTCGCATAAGAGTTTCGATCGTTCCCCAACTACTAAGGGAATATCGAATTAACCCTACTTGAAAAAATATTTCATTTTTCGTGATGCAATAAAAATCTTTTTTTAAATGACATTTTATGTTCTTTTTAATTTTTATGGGTAATTTAATTTTCAAAGTTAATTATTATTATTATTATTTTATTTTGAAAGCATGTGTTTAAAGAAACTAAACCAAAGAGGTTTATATTTAAGAAAAAATATTTACTTTTTTAAAAGATTATCTAGGATAATTTTATTTACAATTAAAGAGAATGAATTATTTATTTTTTATTTTTAAAAAATTACCAAATTAGTTTTACTTACCATTGTTTACAATTAAGGGAAATAGATTATTTACATTTCTAAAAGTTACCTAAAGGATTTTATTTAATTATCCACAATTAAGAGAAGGTGTTATTTAACAATCTTACCAAGTTAATTATTAAAAGGTAAATCATTTTAGGAATCTAAGCACTAATTAAACTTTAATATTGGTAAACTAATCTTACAAAAATATTTAAGTTATTTATTAGGGAAACTAACTTAAAAGTGTCTATTTTAAATTGCATAAATTAGTGAACATAATAAATATGAACAAAGCAAACAATGAGTTAAAGTGCACGGAATAAGAATTTAAGAATTGAATTAAAGATAAAGAGGGTCTGGAGTAAAGAAATTGCAAACAATAGGATCAAAGCGTGAGCTCGTTAACGTTGGGTTCAAGCCGAACCGCGAACCGTATGATGTCACAGCTACTGTTAGACACCGGCCATTATACGCCGGCAATGTGCCACCGCGACTGCCCCTGCTCCGGTGGTAGTGCCGACTCTATCCTTCGATGATGGTGGATCCTCCACGAACTTCAATTAACGAGAACCCGTACCCCTTTTTCCTCCTTATTCGAAATTAAGTAACAAAATTAAAAACAAAAATAAAAAGTAGTGTTTGGGTAAAAATACCTACAATAAATCACTATCACTTGTATTGCCCTTGAATTTTTTTTGTGTTACATGTGTTGTGGTGTATGGTGTGTGCGATGATGTTTGATGTGTGAATTACAATGAAATGAAGCCTATAAATTGGCTTAAAAACCCTAAAAAACCTAAAATAATTTACACATTAATGCTAAATCTTTTTTTTTTTCGAAAAGAGAATAATGCCTTTATTTAGGCATCAAATCATTTTCCTTACACACAAAATGGTCATAAATTAATTAGAACAAATAGGGAAAAAAATAAATTTGGCTTTGATTACAATTAATCAATAAATTAATTGAAAATTCGTAATAAAATCAAATTCTCGTATTAGACCCGTATCCACTTTTCTGCACGTGCGATCTTCAGCAAAACAGACAAATCATGAGCTCCCGGTGTCCGATTGAGGCGTTTCAAGATGCATTGGAAGGGTCACTGAAAGACGGTCAGTTCTTAAAAAACATCCTGGATCAAATATACTCGGAACCTAACGAAAATTGACATGAGTCCACAGTTAGAATTCCTTGCACATCACTTGACTTCTCATATCTGACATGATTAGGATCTTCTGTGATCTGCAAGAAATACATTAATAATGATATAATTAAAAATGATATATATAAAAAATGGGCTGAATGGACCTTTATTTATGTATATGGACTCTTATTTTATTTTTTAATGGACTCTTTTTATATTTTTTAATTATAGTACACATATATATATACACACGAAAATAATAAAAATAAAATAAGAGTCGGATAAAATTAGGCGACTACACCTCTATATTACCGAAAAGCACATGCATGGAGATTGAAGAATTAATCAAGAATTTTATATGGGGTCATGTGAAGGAAGGTAAATGGATTCATTTGAATAAATGGGAGGAAATGTGTCAACTGATATCCAATGAAGGCCTTGGATTCAAGCATTTATCCTGACAGAATGAGGCGTTCCTTACGAAGATAAGGATTAGTTTTTTGGTTAAAATAGACCAACTGTGGGGTACAACTTGTCCGCCTAAAGTACAAAGTGACTGAAGGGATTCCTATGGCATCACATAATGTGAATTGTGCCGGGTTGTGGAAGGGGCTTTGCATGATTTGGGAGGAGGTACGATAAAGTTTAGCTTGACAAATCAGAAACGACCGAAAGATAGATTTTTGGTTCGATAGTTAAGAATGCTCATGTTGTCCCATATTGTATGGATTCAAATTTTAACATTTTTCTTAGAATGTAATGCCCCTCTATTTTAATAAAATATTGCTATACCACAACATACAATTGCATCTATTATGACTTATGAGCAGTGATGGTAATTGGAAGTGGGATGCTTTTAGGCATATGTTACCTAATTCTATTTTACTCCAAATTGCGGCAATAAAGTCCCCATCCCCTACTGCACCAAATGATCGACTGGGGAGGAGGTGGTGTATGAATCGCAAGTTCATGGTTAGTTCGACATATGTAAGGTGTGTTGCACAGACGCAATGAATACAAAGCCCAAATCGATTCTCTTAAGGAGTCACAGATTGCAAGCTGAAGCAAGCAAAGAACTTAAATCAGTCCATCAGATAGGAAAGTCCATTGCAATAGAATTCACGGACCACAAGCAGGTGGAGACCTCCACGAGATGGTTGGTTAAAAACTAAATATTGATTGTGCAAGGAATGCAGACTCTAGTATGGCATCGTGTGGGGGTGTACTCTGTGATGAAGAGGGTCGTTGGCTGGTTGGTTTTTCAAAAGGCGTAGGTCTATGCTCAGTTCTAGATGCAGAAATCTGGGGAGTTTATGAGGGTCTTTTTATGGCATGGAGTTACGGTACAAATCGTCTGATGCTGGAGTTATGGTATAAAATATATTGATTTCAATTTTTGTAAAAAAAAGTAACAGCCAACAATAATAATAAAAGGGCATGGGCATTTCGTGCAGAAGTGAAGAGATAAGATGTTAAGAAACTGCAAACAAAAAACAGCAAAGCAAACAAAACAGTGGTAGTTAAATGAGACCCAACAAATACAAATCGTCTTCTTCCAACCTTTCTCTATCTGTAATCTTCATCTTCTCTTCGGTCTATTTTCCCAACTTGTTTCCCTCTCTCTACATACCCTTTCAAACTCTTCAAATACAAGCAAAAAATGCCCCTTCCCTTCCGCATTACCATTCTCTTCTAGCCCTTTTTCTTTTCTTCGTTCCATTTCCGGGGGCCTATTCTGTTCAACAATGGCAAAGGAAGCTGTTGACAGGTTGAAGCGGTTAAGAGCTTGGGTGCAGAACTATGATTGGGGAAGATGTGGGACGGAGGCACAGGTGGCAAGGCTATTGGCTTTGAATTCTGGGGCTGAGATTAAGCCTGATAGGCCATATGCTGAGTTTTGGATGGGAACCCATGACTCAGGCCCGAGTTTTTTGGCCGACGGCAATGGAGAAGGTAGAAATCTGGGTTTAAAATATTGGATTTGGAAGAATCCGAATGTGCTCGGTCATAAGGTTTTGGAAAAATGGGGCCCTGTTCTTCCTTTTATATTCAAGGTTGGTTCTTTTCTTTTAAGCGGACTTCTCTACTTTCTTTCTGTGGTTTTCCTTTCCTCCCCCGCCCCATTTCCTTTGATTAGTGGGAAGTTAAATTTTGATTTCTTTTCTTTTTTCCTGTTCGGATTTTAATTGGGTTTCTGGGTTTTCTTTTTAAAGGGTTTTTCTTTTACATTTTAATAGTAATGACAGGGACTTTTGCTTCAGTATTCATGGAAATGGAATTCTCACCATTCATATAACATTTCCATTTTTACCAAATTTCTGTGGTGTCCATCATTATTATTATTTACCGTCCTTCTTGAGTTAGTTATTTAGATGTGGCATTTTTTTTAGGTTGCTTTCATCTTAATATAAGTTTAGATCAAAATGATAAATATAAGGTGATTCTAATGTGCAGCTAAAGGACATAAGTTTTGAAATTTGTCTTCAAACAGAAAATATTTGACTTTTGGTTAATATTGGTTGGTTTTTCAAGTATTTATACTTATTTTATAAGTTTAAATATTTTGTTCCAAACTAAAAATTTATAAAAAAAAATGTTATCAAGAAGTTTAATATTTAAGGTTCGAGAATAAATTTTGAAACTTGTCGTTTTTAATTACAATTCGAGCCTTTTTTTTTCTTCTTCTGGTATTTACTCTCTTTTTTTAAGTAAAATCTCAACCTGATTCTGTGGTTCATATGCTTTAGTAAAGGTACTTTCGGTGGCAAAAGCCCTTTCAATACAGGCACATCCGGATAAAGAATTGGCCAAAGAATTGCATAAGTTGAAGCCAAATCTCTATAAGGATGCTAATCACAAACCTGAGATGGCTTTGGCAATAACAGAATTCAGGGCCCTTTGTGGGTTCATTACACTTGAGGTAATTCATGAATAATGCTCGGTTTTCGGTGGAACTTCCCTTTCCTGGTTGTCTTCTTTGAGTGAATAACTCTTGCCTTTATGTTTGATAAAACTCTTGGTAATCACATTTTGCAACTAAATTTGTCATCTATGCTGTCAAGTCGTGACTATGAAATTGATATGCATGATGAAATTTTGAGGCTGAATCACATCTGAAATAGAGACGCGAGATATCTTGACTTTCTGTGAATCCACTGCCACCCTTTCTGGTTGGTCTTGCTTTTGCCTAAAACGCAGAGTCATAAGTATTATACTTGCCATCTCTAGGTAAAATTTAATGTCACCGTGCCAGAACTTTCTCATGTGTATTGATATTAGCGGGTTATTAATATTTTTTAAAACCTATTTTCTGTATGTATTATGATGCCCCAGGACAGCTATCATCACATTATATAAGTTTGATACCTAGTCTAGCAATTTCATAGAGCTTCTGCATGCTGGGGAATTTAATTTTGCCAATGTGACAAAAAGATAACATTCGAGTGCATTGTTTAGCCTTTTTTACCTCGACTGGTTATTTCCAAATTATGTCCGCAATATCTTGAGTTGTCTGGTTTTAGCTGAAGGACGCTTCTTGTTCGTATTTAACATTTTCTGGTGATTCAGTCGACTATTGTCATATATTTGAAGCAAGTATCTATCTTCTTTGCAGGAGCTTAAGGGTGTGCTTATAGATGTTCCGGAGATTGTAGAATTGGTTGGCACTGCATCGGCAAAACAAGTCTTAGATAGTAACAAGCAAGACGGGGCAGAGAAAGTAAAATATGCTCTATGGTCGGTTTTTACACAACTTATGTCAGCTAGCAAGGATATGGCAACCAAAGCAATATCAAACCTGAAAAGTCGGCTGCACGTAGAAAGTCAGGTTTGTAAAATTCTTTTATTTACTGCATAGAGGCATAAAACCAGAAAAGGTCAAGGTCAATCACCTAGTTATGTTACTTAGAAACATGATCTGGACAGGAAAACTTATGCGCTTCTTCCCTTTAGTGTTTCTTCATAAAGTGGCTGTTTTGAAGGATTGAAAACATGCTTTGTATTAATCTGATTAGACTTCTACGCATATTTACAAAAATGGCTCCTAAGCATGTTTTTATTTATTTATGGAAACCCTCCAACCTCATGCAGACAATAAAAAACTAATTTTCCTTCTAGACTTTAGTTGTCTAGATCTTCTGTCCTTAGCATAAAATGTCACTTCAGTATCAACTGCATTTACATGAAAAAATCAAGCAAAATTGAATTAAAAGTTTCAGAAGGCCAAAATACAATTTTAACATCGTATTAATTTAAAATTTTACAATTTCTGAAGGGATTGAATCATAAAGTTATCCTTTTTTGGAGGGAGGGGTGGAAAGACATAATTTTTCACCAATGTACTAATTTAAAGTGTTGCAATTTTAACATCGTATTAATTTAAAATTTTGCAATTTTGAAGGGATTAAATCATAAAGTTATCCTTTCTGGAGTGGTCTCTGTGTAGTTGTAATGTGGTAAAATCTGTGCTGATGCTTATTCAGGCAGGCGTCAGCTATTTTATGGGCCTAAGCATAGCTAATTTCTCAAATGTTGGTTCTGTCTAGAGAAACCAGTCAGGGACAAAGATGTCATTGAGTTATAAATTTGGCTGCAAAGAGTGCATCATAGTCTTTTGTGCCACCACTCCCTCTCCCTCTTCTCCCCCAGTCAGCCTGGCATGGCTGATTTTCTATTAATTAGTTTAATTTATTGTTATAGTACTAATCTCTTTATATATTATGTTCTCATTTTCTTTCCAGCTTTTAAAGTTGTTAATGGTCTTCTGGCTAAATTCTTGACCTTTTCACTTAGTTTCTTTTTTCTTTGGCATCAGTTACGGTGTCTGACGGAGAAGGAACAGTTGGGTGCTGCACTTGGAAAAGCAATACCCGGGTGACATAGGTGTTATATCGGCCTTTTTTTTCAATTATGTGAAACTTAATCCTGGTGAAGCATTGTATCTTGGGGCAAATGAGCCCCATGCATACTTAAGTGGCGAGTGCATTGAATGCATGGCAACATCAGATAATGTTGTCCGAGCTGGTCTTACACCCAAGCACCGTGATATCCAAACTCTGTGTTCCATGCTAACATATAAGCAGGTACAATTATTTAATCAAGGTTTTGAAAATTTTCTATTTGAGATTAAGATAATTCATAATGCTGCTTGTGTGTTTGGTAGAGTAATACCTCATAGACTTCTTTGTTTTCTTTTTGCCAAACTAATTTCTTCCTCTACGAACTGTGATTACATGATGCTACTGGCTTATGCTTTATTTCTGTGATTGGATTTGTGACATTTGTTTGTTATCCTCGGTGGGGCATTTTCCACGTTAATGTAAGGTGAAAAATTATGCACAACTGCTTGGATTTAGAAAAAAAAGGTATCTCATTATCAAAGAGAAATTAAACCGAGGCTTGTTCTTGTGTATGTGTTTAAGTCTATATTCATATTCAAAGCTTTGGTCTCTGCGGTTGCATCACCTATTTTTCTGCACATTCAGCTTCACATACGAAATTAATTCTCCTGGAAATCTTGTTAACTTGAATGTTTGTGTCTTTGCTATGTACAACGTGGTATTCTCTTTGTGAGCTGTTGAATTATGACTTGAGCAGAGGTGGCTGTTTGTTGTTGATAGTGAAGTGTTTGGCTTAGCTAGTTTACCGAAGCTCTGCATCTTCATATTTTGATTCTTTGTTGTTTCCGTTCCAGGGCTATCCTGACATCCTGAAAGGATTTCCATTGAGTCCGTACGTAACAAGGTATCTCCCACCCTTTGAAGAGTTTGAAGTCGATCATGCACTCTTCCAAAAGGAGCATCAACAGTTTTTCCGGCCATCCCAGGCCCTTCTATTCTCCTTGTATTTCTTGGGAAGAGAACACTGCGAACTGGATCACGGGAGGATGTAGTCAAAGAAGGAGATGTGCTCTTCGCACCATCCAACACGGAGATCATCATTACGACTACATCTGAACTGCAGCTATACAGGGCAGGAGTCAACAGCAGGTTCTTTCATGCCTCCTTATGACTATAGAACTGAGCCGCTGCCATGATCAGCCTTAGGGGCTAAATAGTTTGTTAATTGTTTATTTTTTGTCAGATTCTTATACTGCCATCCATTTAGATGTCCATTCATGCATTATAATGTAATTTTAGGAGTTGCATATATATAATCAAAGGTAATACAATTCATGTGTATTAGAATAATGAATCAATGAATTAATTAAATCCAGTTGCTATTACAAGCTGCTTTCTCTATTTATCTTGTACATGAATTGAATCTCCTCTGGCCTTGGTAAAGGAAAGAATGGTGATGGAACTGGCAACTTGTAGTAGCACTAATGTTTCCCAGCAGATGTAGATCGTACAACATTCACTCAAGGTGTAGGAGCTAGGGGTGTAAATGAACAACGTTTGACGAACTGTTCGTGAACCGCTTGTATAACATTCATTTATTAAGCTAAATAAATGAGTATGAACAAAATTTTTACGATTGTTTAATAAACGAACGAACGTGAATAAATGTGTGTTCGGTTCGTTTATGGTCATGAACAAGCTCATTTATAAGCTCGTTTATAAGATGAAAATGCTTGTGGATGTATCTAAATATACCTTTTTGTTGTTTATTATTGTTAAGGATGTTATATAAGTTTATGTTGACATGTAAGCTTTATTTCGTTGCTTTTGTTTTATTATTTATTGTTAATTTAGTTAACATTTCTGAACATATAAATGAACACGTTCGCGAACACTTAAACAAACACGTTCGCGAACACTTAAACAAACACGTTCGCGAACACTTAAACAAACATGTTTGTGAAGCTTAAACGAACACGTTTGTGAAACTTAAACGAACACGTTTGTGAACGCTTAAACGAACATGTTCACGAACACGTTCGTGAACACTAATCAAACGAACACCTTCAAAAATAAATAAACAAATACGAACGCAATATTAAAAATTTAAACGAACACGAACCGAACATAAACACCTTTAAAAATAAACAAACAAACATGAACACAGTCTTGTTCGTTCAAACTCAGTTCATTTACACCCTTAATAGGAAGCAGCTAAAGATGTATTTACAGAACAAGTACTACTATACTATGGCTTCTTTAAAGGAACCTCATCCTCCACAAATCAAACATATCTGGTAATGCCCAATGAAATCTATAAATTAGCGAAGATTCGTATGTTGGAAAAAATGATGGGAGAAAAAAGATGATGAAGTATGATATAACTTTTTGTAATCTAAATTTTATATAGACAATAAATACAATAATGTCTCCAACTAATTAATTAATTACCGACGGTGGGAGGTAGTAGTGGTGGTGTGGGAGGAGAATAAGGGAAGGAAAGAGTAATTTTGGAAAAACAAAAAAACAAATATTTTTATTAGATTTTAATAAAAAATTTAAAAAATAAATAATTAACATGAATTCATATGACTGCTTAATATTTTTTAGACGGTGTTAATATTTTGAGATAATTTAAGTAACAGCTTAAATTTTAGGAGCACAAAACCCTAAAAAGTACGTTAGGTACTAAATTAAGAAAAATGATAAATTTTAGAGGATAATTTATGCATTAAACCTTTTTTAAACGTTATTTTTTTGCTTAGGTTATCGTGTAGTGTACCTCTCTTAATAAAAAAGAAGCAGATTTATTTGTTAAAAGAAATTGGATAGGATTTGATTGCAAGATTGATACACAATTGAAAGCTTCTCCAATCTCCACCGTTAATAAGTAACTATAATTTGCTTAATTCTAAGGAAAAAGTAAAAGAAACACTATTTTATTGAGCGAGGCAGGTTTGGAGTTCGGTATGTTTAGAGTTTGGCTAAAAGACGATAAGTTTCGATACTTGTTATCGAACTGAAAATGTTATATTTCTTGATAACATTTTTGATTAGTTTTTTTTTAGTTTTTCTGCAAGTATCGATATTTATAATTTATTTTTGATAAATTTTTAGTTTGAGATCAAGTATCGATACATGTAGAAAAACGCAAAAAACCAACCGAAAATGTTATCATAAAGTCTAATATTTATAGTTTGAGGACAAATTTCAAAACTTATCGTCTTTTAACCGTATCCTAAACATGTCACACGTTAGACTCACCCGATTATTGGTCAAACACTAACGTTGACAATAAAAAATACCATAATTTTTTAATCCAACCATTCCTTTGTAGTATGTTATACATATATATATATATACACTAGTTACTACCAAAATTCAACCTTCATATTTTTTAATCTTGTTTCGATTATGTTTTTTAATTATTGATTGAGTTACTGATATATTACAAATACTAGTTACTACCAAAATTCAACCTTCATATTTTTTTAATCTTGTTTCGATTATGTTTTTTTTTAATTATTGAGTTACTGATGTTTAAAATTAGAACGCATGAACCATAAAATTAAGTCAATATCAGTATGGGAACAATTTAAAAAAAAAAAAAACATTGGGTGATGTTGCAACTTTTCCACTAACAACATTATGAAGCTTTCAAAATCATATATTTAGACTCCAACAAGTGTTCTAGTGGTAAAGCGGATGATGCTCATTCTAAGAGATACAGTTTCAAATCGCTTTATCTACAAGGTGTATATACATTATCGAAGGATTAATAATATGTATGAATATATACTACATTCTAATTAGGGGTGTTCATAAAACCTGAACCAATATACCGTACCGAAAAATCGAAAAAACCGAACTAAATGGTAAGTAATCGTACAACTAAAAATTAGCTGAAACGGTACGGTAACCGTACCGACAAAATTAACGGTTAAACGAGACGAGAACGGTTACGATCTTTCGCTAAACGATTAACCGAAAAAACTGATAAGAAATTTTAAACTTAATTTTATATTAATATAAATTATTGATTATTACTAATATATGTGTAATTACCGTACTTAAACTATATTTTATAATGATATTAAATTATTAGTAATAATCAAACGTGTAGTGTACGTCTATTAGAACGTGCATCTATTCTAGTATTGAGATATAGTGTGATATGCGTTGCATCATTTTGTTTCTGTTGAGTTTTTCCAGTATGGTTGCAAACAGTTTGTGTCTTGGCCTCTTGGGGCATTGGTTGATCTTGCAGCTCCTTTTACAGTTCATGTTATCTTGTCTTTGTTTTATTTACATTTGCTCTTGAACAACTTTGTTGAGCTCGTATTTATGTTATTGTGATCGTGAAATAAAATAAATTTGAAGTATTTTTTTTCTTTTGATGTTCTTGTCTCAGTTTTGGTTGACTCAAACGGCGAAGGAGACTTTAACGAAATTTTTTTCTTTTAAAATATTATAATGATATCACATTATTGATTATACCAATATTTGTGTAATTAGTATAAATCATTGATTATTACTAATATTTATGTAATTAATATAATTTTTTTCTAAATTTTTAATTGTTTTAAACTTTGATGATTTTTTAAATATAAATATTGAAGACTTTATTTGGTTGATTTTTTTAAAAAATTATTAAATTTAGTAGTAATAAATATATAAAACGGTTCATGATTAACCGAGTAACCGTACCGAATAAACCGGTTAACCGTTTAGGCGGTAACCGATTTAAACGGGACAATAACGATTCATTAAAATGTCGAACTAAGATTTCCGATAACAGTTCCGATAAGCCGTATCAGTACGGTTAACTGTCCATAAACACTCATACTTCTAATCACCTTTAGACCATTAAAAAAATCATATATTCATAGAAACAAGAGTCGAGGAAGAAACATGTTCTCCTGTGGTATACGATTGCAACACAAATTGATTGAGGATGCAACTGGTTGCATTTACATTGGTATTAAGGATAAAAAAATAAAGGGAAATGGGGACTTGTTGAATTGTTTGAAAATCAAAATGGAAGATTTTGAAGTTGAGAGAAAAATGTAAAATGTCTGGGGACCTCCTATGCAATTAAATCGATTTTCTTTTTCCAGTTCTATCATTTTATTTTTGCTTGTTAAACACTGATTTTCAGTAATTAATCTCTGTTTAAGCTTTGTCTAATCCAAATTAGACCACTCTCTCATATTAATAAGCAATAAGTATTATCGTTTTCAGATACGAAATTCGTTTCTATTTCTTTTTTTCTCATTTTGAAGATGATGTCTCCAAGGCCAATCTCTGAGGTTCGTGGATCGCCTCATTTCAGGTATGTATTAAAATAAAAATAAATCTCATTGTTTTTCTTTTTCAGTTTTAAATTTGATTTTTTTGAGAACCCTAGTTTTTCTGTTTGGTTTTCTAGGGAAGAAAGAAAATTGTGGAGGAATGGAAGTTTGAATCTTCTGTCTATTTTGCAGATTTTAGGTCAACTAGATTTCTTCCTTAAATTGATGTGTTATGAAGTTCCTATAAATTTGTTTAACTTTCCATTTTCCTGGCAGCTTCTTGGCAACCAAATAGTGTCTTACCTTGTTTTAGCGACTAGCGTGTTTAGCATTACTAAACCGAATACTGTCGCGTATCAATTTGCTTCACTAAAGAAGTAAACAGCTAAAGGCTCTGGACTTGCTGTTTTTCAATTGTTTGCTTGGCATAATGCTGGTTGAGAGCTTTGCCTTAGCATTTTACATGTTTGCTCCATCAAAAGTATTTCAGTTTTTCATTGTTGATATGGCTTTTCGCTTTGTTGACTTGATGTATGAATTAATATGGCTTAGGCTAAGAGAATGTCCCCCTTGAAATAATTGATTAGAAATTTGACTGAATAATTGTCTCTACCAGTGTTGAGTACTACCTTGTAGTTTATGGGAGAATTTAGCTTAGTTTAGCTAAGGTAATGTTTTGAAAGGTGAAAGCACAAGGTGCAGCTTAAGCATGACCATTGAGGTATTAAACTTTTGATAACGAATTATTTATTTAGATATTAAAATAAATGTAAATACTAAAATACGTTTGAAACACTGTTACGCAGTAACGTGTTCATGTACTTGGATATGGATTAATTGTATTATATTTTAGTTTGCTAGTGCTAAGATGATTTTACCATTAATTGTTTTTCCTTGTAGGCAAACTCCGCTGCAGATAATCCACATTGTTGGGAACTTATTGAGAATATGGTCAGTTTACTCCATGCATAGGTATCTGACCCAAACTGGAGCTTCAGTGATACTTTTTATCTTCTGTTGTCTGGTTCCATCATCCATCTTATTTTTACTCTTACAAAAGCCTTGGAAGGGAAGATCACTCTCAAATACACAGGTGAAGTAGAATTGCTTCTTTTCATGAGAAAGATAATAACAATTGGAAGAAAGAGTGTTAGCTTGTATATTTTTCCTTAATCTGTTCCTTTTTGAATTCGTCTTTAATTTGCAGGTTGTTCCTTCTGTAATTAATGGCGCAATAACAGCTTTATACTTCATCTTGTGGGGAAAGGGGCTTAAATCATGTGGGCCACTTAGGTACCTTTCTGTCGCATTAGAAATTCTTTCTTATATAGTTATATCTGTTTATTTTTGCAGGTCTCAAACGTGCTTTGTTTAGTTAGATTGAGCATATAAGAGGGCATTGTTATCTTTGAAACTTTCTATGATTTATAAACACTATAATTTCGCTATAGAATTAGTGCCATTGTATTTTCCTTTCCCATTTTCTCCTTTGTCAGAATTATTAGCATAAGCAGACTTCTAAATATTTATTTGTTGAGTTTATGAGAAATCCTTGTGCTTTTGACCTCCTACATTTTAGGAATCCTGAAATTTACTATTTCCATTTTAACTATTTATATTTGTGCAAAATGCATGTAAATGTCTTATTTTAGTGACAAATCTGAAATTGGAAATGAGGAGAAAAACCTATTGGCCTTATGAGAATTTGTTCCAAATATTGGCAAGCATGCACAGGATAAGCTGGGTTACTTCATCTCCATGGATTACTTGATAGGCCATGTATTAGTTAGTGACTGACCAGTTATAGACAATTTGTTCTAGGCCAGATGTTTGACACAATATAATGCATTTTGTTTTAATTTGAACTGTGCAAACTTTCTTCTATTGTGGTCCTTGCAGTTTCTAAGATTTCTTTGAATTTCTATGCAAGACTTTTGAAGTTCATTAATGTACGACATCTTAGGCACTATTTGAAACTCTCTCAAACATAGACACCATACACGTATTTTTGGAAGGTCTGTTGCTTATTTGTGATCTTTTTGAGTTGGAGCCCATTTGGGCATTCCTCCTAATATTATCCGCAGGAGGAGGAAAAAGAGGAAGCTGTCAACAGCCCAAGGACATTGGATAGTTGCTGTGCCATATCATCATCATTCCTATCATATACATTTCTTAAGTAAATTTATAAATTTTATAAAAAATCAATTTGTAATATAAATTAAGATTACAAATATATATTGATATTTATATACTTTACTAAATATTCTTTAATTTAATATTATATATATTTAACATTTATTATGTCAAATTATCTCAGTTGCTGAGTTTGGATTTCAAAGCATTTCTGTTTTTGTTTCTGCTCTCTTCCATAGCTATCTTCTCCTTGTCTGTGTTCTATCTTGTCATGGCCTTTAACCCATATGAAGCTTTAAATGGTCTCCATGGCTACAATAATTTTCATTTTTTTGTTTTCTCTAGAGCTATATTGGCTGAGTATTCTGGTGCTGTTCTTGGAGTATTATCTGCAGTATTGTATGGTAGAAAAGGTCATCTCTGGAAAAAGGTAAACACATTTGACTACAGAGTAGAGCTAATGTGTTATATATATATATAGCAGAAAATGTGAAGATTATCACTTGAAAAAAAAAAGATAAGAAAACAATCTTAGCCGTTTATTATTATCATCCAACGGTCCAAAAAAGGGGTAAAAGTAATTGAGTTTTACACAATGTAAGTGGATCCTAACCCATATATATATGTATAGAGAGAGAGAGAGAGAGAGAGAGAGTAAGGATCTACTTACACAGTGTAAAACTTTTTAGTTTTACTCTGATTTAGGATCGTTGGATTAACTAAGTTTAATGGCTGAGATTAAAACTTTTAAATTGAGGATAATCCACTTCTCTTTTTTCGTAGAAATCTTTTCATTTCCTATTGTTAATCTCAACCATCCATTTTCTCTCATCCAATGATCCTAAAAATGTTTTAGTTTTACACTGTGTCAACGGATCCTATCTCATATATATGGGGCTGTCTTAATTCAGAAGTATTTGGACAGCACATTGATTTGATCTTATTGCTTTATTGGTTTAGAATTGAAATCAGTGGTGCTATTAGGATCGAATTTAATGTCCTATGTGTCAACGTTAATGGATGAAATGTCTGATATTTGATGTCTTTTCTTATGGTTTACCAGGTTGGTGGGCTTATTGCGATGTTGGCATCTTTTTATTTCTTATCTCAAGGCTGGGCTGTCGCAACACTTTCTCCATTCTATATCCTCTTATAGGCTTTCCTCAAATCTTGGTCCCTAGGATATTACAATCCATTAGGCTCGCTGTTTTGTATCATCTTATTTGTTTTTTCACTGTAATCTCTAGATAGTTATCTTCTTTTTCTTGTTTTGATTATTCAAGTTTGATTTGATAAACTTAACTATAAAATACCATTCAAAGACAGCCTCGATTCAGAGGTTCAGACTGAACAAGCTTTGGGCATGAGTCAAATGATGGTTCCCATCTTGGCTGGGATCTTATCAGCTCTGAGAAGGGTGATTGCTAGACGGGTTTCACTCAAGGTATTGATATTAATTCATCTATAGTCATCTTCTAGTCTCTTCGCCAACTGAAAGTCATCAGCTACTAGCCTCCGACCCCCTCAATACTAACAAAATTTCTTATTGTTGTCATTTTCTGCCTTTAGAATCAACTCAAAAGGCGGCTTCATGCAATATCCATTGCTTCTGCAACATCTTTTCTATTCCCTGTGGCCATGTGGGACTTTATCATAGTAAGGGTTCTGCTATTCCTATTCACTGTTGTAATTTCATTCAGTGTACATGTTTGGTTTCATATCTACGGATCTTATCTTTTTTGACAAAATTTTGTTCTTTCCTCTGTAAATTGAACACTTCAGGGATCCTCTGACAACAGTGTGGAACTGCCATTTTCTGCCTGGCCTTTTCTGAGTACTGTTCTATTTGGAATAATATTGATATTCTATGTTGACAGCATCGCAGAGGAGAAGTATGACAGTAGCTAAAGCAGTGCTATGCCTTTTATAATTTTCTAGTTTTTAAGAACCTGTTGCATTATTTCATCAAAATTTTTAGACTTGTGCATATATAATGTGCTAGAACCCTTGTTCTACATTCCTTTGCATCCTTTTTATTTTTCCTGTAGGTTGTGGATACACTAATTCAAGAAATCCTTTTCTCTTTTTTTTTCTATTATTTTTTAAAAACAAAAAGATGGGCGGGCTGTTATCCTGTTTGTGGTAATTTTGCATGGATAACTTCCATTTATCTCAGCTTTAAGCATTTTGACTAAATACAATGCAAGACTTGTATATAACCGCAGCTACTTCATCTGTTCATAGGTTGCATATGGTTTTTTCTTCCCCAAGACATTTAATGGCAGCTGCAGGATGCATAATTGTCATGGAGATTGTGTATAAAATGGACTTCTCCTTGGCAGGCTTTTTAATTTGTTCCTCAATATTAGGCATTGGTATGTTTAACTTTTTCTTCATTTTTCTTGAAGTGAATAAGCTACGGATAAAGAAGGCTGAATCTCCTTTGGAATATCTTTTCCCCCTTTTGATCTAAATGGTGTTGCATTCAACTCTAACTCGTAGGATGACCCCAAAAAAACTGTAAACATAAGGAATTGTATATCAAGGTTGTTTTTATTAATCAACTGGACATGCCAGAAGTTTTTTGTTTATGTTATATCATGGGCCTTGTCTGTTATTTGTGAAAAAAAATCAAGAAGTTGGATCTACCACATCTTGCCAAGCAGATATATCAACAGAAGGGATAGAGACTATTATATCTATTTCTAAACATATTAGATGATAATTAAATCTTATTATGCTCCTTTCCGTCTTCTCACTTCTCATAAATTCTATGAAGGAGCTTCTTCTGATGTTTGTTTTTGCAGTAAAATTTGGTTTTCTAGACTCGTTACTGGAATTTCTGGAAAATGCTGCAGAAAGCTGCAATGCAAAGCAATGTTTTTGTGCCTAAATTTCAAGAGATCTTATCTTTGATTCTCCATAACTTTGTAGGGATATATGAAGCAACTACCTTGGAACGTGGTAGGAAAGATTCTCTTCAAAAGCCAGGTATATCAAATGGGATGTTGGACGATGAACTCGAGATGTCTTCGCTTCCAACTTAATTTGTGCAGTTCTGGTATGTTAAGAATGTTCTTGTCTACACGTCAAACTCTTTTTCTTTCTATTTCCTGTGGTTTTGGAAGCATAATACTGCATGGCTGGGGTTTTGAGTGGGTAGTATGAAGTTAATTATATTGATTAATGATCACTTCATTCTGATACTTGAAACTGCACAATGGTGATGTGGGGATGCAGGTCATTTCAGTAAAATATTTTCTGTTTCTGGAAGATGAGTAATTGTTACTAATTAAAAAACAAGGATATAGACTCTCTAGGATAGTTGAATATAATTTGGGAAACCTAAGTAGCCAGTCAAAGATACTTTGACAATATTTTTTTTCAATCAGTTAAAATGTTTTTGGGGGAGAGGTGAATAAGACATGGTCTCTGAGCTGGAGGAAACATTCAGCCAAGAAAACACCCGGGTAGCACTAGATAGGATCCACTTACACTATGTAAAACTACACTAATTTATGACAATTGGATGAGTGAAATGGATGGATAAGATTAAAAGTTGAAAATGAGGAGGTCTTTAAGGGGGGAAAAAGAGAGAAGTGTTTAATCTCATCCATCCATCATTTCACTCATTCAAGGGTCATAAATTAGTGTAAAACTAATTGAGTTTTACGTAGTGTAAGTGGATTTTTACCCTATATATATAGGCTTAGGATCCACTTACACCATGTAAAACTCATCTAGTTTTACATCTTTTTTTGACCGTTGGATGAGTTTTACATGGTGTTAGAGGATCCTAACTCATATATAGGGTTCTAGGCATTTGAAGAGCATTCTTCCTCCTTTTTGTTGAAGTGATTGTTTTTTGCTGACTATTCCACCTTTTTGTGCAGTGACAACCTAGGTCTTATGCATGAACATGCGATTTTATTGCAGCAGTTATTGTGAAGATGTTGATTTTGTTACCCTTAGTTATGGGTAATGATGGGTAGTAAAATCCCATTGCTTTAATCAGTTGCCAGCCAGTTAACCACCTGCCTGAATTCTTTATTGTCAAAACGGTTTAACATCTGAGCCAATTGTTGAAATACCAAAGCAAATTTAGACAGTTTGACCCTAGTGTAGCATTTAACAGGTTCCAAGGTTATATTGTTTCAGATTTACCCTTCTTTTATAGTTTACAACTACCCACCGGAAAGATAATGCTTGTACTTGCCCTTGAAGGGTTTAGAGTCGGGTTGGTCTATTTTTATCTCAGACGGCTTTTGCTAATTGATGAAAATGTGTTCCATGGTTAATAATCTCTTGATAGATGTGATAATAATACATCTGCGTTTAATTATGATGTCTTTGGACTTCGTTTTAGAACGTTGGCTTGATGGCTCGTAAATGCTCGGTGTATCTTGTGAAAAGGTAGATGAAATGAAGGAATCCGAATGGGAGGGATTGGAAAAACTGCTCCCTATTTATGCTAGCGCATAATGAAGAGTAAGAGTGCATAACAAGGATTAGTCCATCTCTTAATTCCCATAATTCTGTTTGTACACTCAAGCATGAAGGACGTGACGATACGATCTAGCAATCCAATCCCCCATAATAGTTTCTGATGATATCACCAGCGACAGCTCTCCTTGGGTTGGGAGTGGTAGGACCATTTGTATTCAACTTCATCCAGCTCGATGGCCATTGAACCTTAATATAATTATGGCTACAGAATGATAATGTGGAGGCTCAGGAAAGGACAAGGCATGAAACTCAACTGCCTTATTCATGGCTCCTGCCTGCACATAGGAAACATCAAATTTTCCAATAAATACCAATTCATTTATGGCAACAATTTTCCATGGCACTGGATGCTAAGTGTGCCACATTTTGTGTACCTCAAGTTGCACGCAGCCCATTCCTTCAACGTGCTATTCCAATGAAGTTGATTTACACCGTTTGGGCAAATTGTATTCCAATGAAGTCAATGTACAATCCTTTAGTAAGTTGAAGCAGAATTAGCTGATCTTCCTGTATGTTCAGAGGTTGTTGAACATATTTTAGTTGCGGAGGAGACATGTCTCTCGGGCATTGGGACCATCAGGGAAGTTGTAGTGGACAAGGACTTTTCTAATGAAGCCCCACTCAATATTATCATATGCTTTGTCCATATCGTTTTTTTTATCAACATCTCCCCCACTTTGCCTTTCTTTCATATATTAAGGGAATGGAAAATTTCTTTCTGGGGGGGGGGGGATAATGTCATTGTACATGATTTTCCATCCCCAAACAAAACTGTCTGTTAAGAGCAACTAGCTGCAGTTACACCTGAAAACAGTTATGACGGGTTTATAGAAACTTCAAACCCTTCAAATTAATTTGTTTGTAGAAATTTTGTTGCATAGAATAATTACTCTGGAAAAATGTTGAATTGTTGAAGAATTATACCAATTGAAAAAAGGTAATAATTTTATATACTGACCGTAGAAACTAAAAGTTCATACAAATATATTAATTTTAGGGTTTGTAGATTTAGTTTAGGGGTCATATTACCTTAAAACTTAAAATCTAAACACTAAATTCTAACTACTATCTCTAATTTATAAACTCTTAAACATAAACTCAAAACTAAATCTATAAAGTATAAAATTAAGACGCGTATGAAAACTTAGTTTCATCGAATTGAATATCCTTTCTCAAGAAAATAGCGGTCGAAGATATTATTAACAGTTTTTTAGGTAAACTATACAAATGGTCACTAATGTTTGAGTAAGTTTCTCTTTCCACCAATGAAATTTAAAAAGTTACGTTGCGGTTGCTACGGTTGCTAACGCTTTCGATTTATAACAAAATGGTAACTCTACCGTTAAGTAGGGTCGTCTATAAAAGGGAGCACTCTGAGCGAGCTTAAGGCCCCTAAAATTTAATTATCCATATTTTTTAATTTTTATTTTAAAATTTATCAAATAAATAAATTAATCTAATGGTAAAAAAAATATTTCTCTTCCTTAAATAAATAAATATTTTGCCCCTTTTCGGTACTCTTTCTATGCTCAACACAAAAAAATTAAATTCTAAGCCCTAACCCTAAATTTTAAATCCTAAACTCTACACCAATACCTTAAATCATAATCCTAAACTTTAAACCTAATTATTTACTAATAGGGCATAAATAATAACACCAAAATGGGCAGAAGATTTCTATTCGTAATGAGATATGCTTTCGTTATGTAAGAGTCCATTTTAGTTGTTGCTCAGAGCCATGAAGATCTCCGAAGACGACCCTGCAGTTAATGTATGTTAAATGAGTGACATGTTAATAAAAAAGTTAATATTTTCTTGACCCTTAAACTATCACTAACATATCAACTTGGTCCTTTAAATCTTTGAAACCCAAACTCTCTGTTTTTTTTTTATTTCTTCACCACTCCCATCTGCCATTTGATTCATTTCCTATCCGTCATTCGAGAAGTTAGAATTTTAACTTTGAACAAGGGAGAATTTTAGTTTGAGTTTCAAAGATTTAAAGGATCAAATTGATATGTTAGCAATAGTTTAAGGACCAAGATGAATATTAACCTTTTTATTAACATACCACGCCATTCATTTAAATTTTAACAGACATTATTGACCATTTTGTTACAAATCGAAAACGTTAGTGACCACAACGTAACTTTTCAAACTTCAGTGGTGAAAAGACAAACTTCAGTGGTGAAAAGAAAAACTTACTCAAACATTAGTGATCTTTTGTATAGTTTACTTTTTTCAGATTAATAACCAAATCATATTGTTTACCATATCATTTTTAATCTCCACTATGAATGGTAGCACTAAAATATTGTAATTTTCAACATAAAAAATGCTACCATTCAAGTTCAAGCGTCAATGGTGAAATAGTAGTAATTTAATTGCTTTATGAACAATAAAATGTTGATGGCCAACATTTCTTTAAAAAAACTGTCTCATAAATCAATATGAAACCTTGAATATACACAAATCAATGGCACTGCAATGGAACCTTATTCCAGTCTAATGGTGAACATTGTATCTTAGTCCATTTATTGAACCGTTTTGTATATATAGATATATATAGAGAGAGAGATTGTGGTTAGCATGCAGTACAACTGGTATGTTCATCAAGCCAAGAAACTATGTCACTAAAAACTCTAAGAATCATATCATCTGGTTCACCTTCAAGGAGAGAATGGCCAGCATCCTTGTATATAATAATCTTCTTGTCCAAGCTGCTTGCTTTCTCATACAACGCTCTGCTAACGGATGGGTCCGTAACAATGTCGTTCTCTCCATGCAAAATTAGTATTGGAAGTGAAACCTGAAATCATAAATTCAAACCCAGAATCAAAAACATATTCCAAGCTAACGATACTAATGGTTAAAGCAAACTAAGATATCAAGACTCTTAGTTGAATCGTAGGTGTTTATGGGTCTCCAAAATAAGAATATCCAAGAGCTATATCATCCTACACTTAAAAAGAAAAGGAAAATTCATTTTTAACATCATTTCGGAATAAAATTTGTGTGATATAGGATCTCATGACACCGAAGAAAGAACTAAACATGTGATATGATAGAACTCCTGGAATATTGCTAGTGATGTCATAACAGTATGGTAATTTAGATGAAAAAATTCAATCTGATTTGTAACTTGAGCAAAAAGGTTCTTGCAAGGATTTGATAATGTTCTGCATATCAGACTTTTAAGGAAAGATGAGTGTGGGGATTATTGCGGACACAATATCAAACAGACAAACATATTTCTCCAAGTACAAAGTATAAGAATCATGGGCCAAAACAGCGAAAGGGAAAAGGAAATCGAGACAAGATTAATATTTCTACGTAAAAATGTCATTCTCTCCGTGCAAGATTAATTTTGTTTTGAAAAGTAAATAAAAAAATTAATTAGAGAGCGAAAGGGAAAAGGAAGCTGGACCTTCTCCAGATTTTGTTCTATCTCAGCAGTGATACTCAACATCTCCAGAGCAGTCCGCAAGCGTGGTTTGTCCTTGTAAGCAATAACATTATAGGGAGTCTATATTGGCAGGAAAAAAAGAGAAGTAAATATCTATAATAGAAGTTTTGGTTATTTATTCAAGCAATACTAAATAATGCGGAGAGATGAGTGATTACATCATACGGATAACTAAGTGCATAAAAAAGCCACAGTTATGCACTTGAGCATCCTAGAGACATCGTTCATATTTTCCATAAACATTAACTATACTTCAAATCTTTCAAATGATCCATAGGAACGAACCAGTTTTCTCTTCTTAATGTCTCTAAACGCCGCCTCCGCCAAATCCTTCTGTGGGACTAACTTTTGTTTTGGAAGAATATTAGCCATACTGATCAGAATTTGCTTCAGTATCCAGGGTGGAACCATGTCGTCAGCTATCTAAATGAAGAACTCCTATCAATAGAGGTAATAAGAAAGAACGTGAAAACAAAATCCTTAAAATGTTTATGCTCAGAACTATACTTTGCACATAGGAGCAACAAGACAGGCACCACTCCAGGCATTAGGTTGCTTTAGGTGCATCTTCAGAGCTACGGCTCCACCCATGGACTGGCCAAAGAGGAAACATGGAAGAGTCCGAAAATCAGGATCTTCTGCAATTGAATTAAACAAATGTAGACATCAAGAGCAGTTCAGTAATCAAGTACAACAAAGGGAGCAAGTCTTCCTTCAAATAAAATTATGAACAGAACATCATCATTGATGAATAATTTATATAAGAAAAATGAACTTGCAAAAGAAATAGAAAAACTGAACCTTCTTATGCATCAAGTGTAACACAACATGAGAACTAAAAGAAAATGAACCATCCAAGTTAAATATTACTGATGTTATAGCAAATATTCATAACAATAATGATGTTTGCAAAGCTAAATAACAATCTTCCAATTCAAGTTTTGAAGGAAGTCTGAAAGTTAGATGATCTTCTACTTGATAGAGTAGAAAAGATGATTTAATGCTTGAAATTGATCTCTACCATATAAGTGAAATGAAAAGGCGGAAAGGAAAGGTCAAAAAACAAAAGGTGAATGTGGAATTTCTTCTACACAATATGACAGAGTAGAGAAGTGAGACAAATATGTGAGTGCAATTTACACCTTAATATAAATTTTGATCATGCAGCTTATACAGATTACAAAAAGGAAAATGTGAGAGAACAAGAAAGTTTAAGAACATTTTAGGAATAAATTCACTTACAAATCCACCAACAAAGCACAAACAAAAACTCAAATATCTATCATCCTTTTTTAAGTTTTATTATTAGCTTCCTCAAGTTAAGAAGTTTATTTTCTGTACTCAGTAATATGACTGACATATCAGTGCCTTCTGCATCTTCATTTTATATAATAATCAAACTCTACCCCATGGAGTGCTGAACCCACGAGTTTCAGGGGGGAAATATTGCGATGTTTTCTCCAGGTCATTTTATTGCTAGAGTGCTGAGAAATGAATGATATATTCAACCAACTTTATGCAATCGATGAGACTGGAAGAGCAACATTTGTCATATACAGAAGGTCAATGCAAATCTTTTAGACATAACTTTTAATTGAGAAACTACGCATAAAGCACAATTCCATCTTTTTCCAAGTTCTAGGAGTGATAATTAATATTAGGTGATTCATGACACTTGAATATTAAAAGCAATATAGAAGAAAAATCATTAAGGATCAGATATTGCCACGAACTCACACACACAAAAAATCAGTGTACTAAACTGAATCCCCATATCAAGTTACTTGACTTCATTGAACAAGGATATCAATGAATTTTCCTATCTAGGGGAACCTGAGGCTATACAAGAGAAAAAAATTGCAGCAAACTGGGAAATTCTACAAAAAGATGCAAAAATAATATCATTAGGGCTTAGGGAGGGAAAAGCACACCTTTAATTTTGGTGTATTGCTCAATCACATCATCCACAAGCCTATCAAAGCTGTGAATATAGCAATGAAGACCTTCGGACAGGCCAAATCCAGGGTAATCCATTGCAAAAACTCCATATCCATGGGATGCCAATTTCCTGGCAATTCCTGCTAGCAACGTCAAGCGATAGTTAGGTCCCATTACAACATATGCAAAACTACAAAATGGACATTAGTTACTAGTTCTGAACTACATGCCTTCAGCAAAAAATGTGCAAGTGTCTCCATAACCATGACAAAAGAACACCATTGCCTTGGGGTGGGAGGTCTCTGGAAGCCAACTTTTTGAGAAAATTTCCAATCCCCTAGAATTCACCTCATATGACTATACCACAAAATTTCAAAATATTAAGTGATTATGAAGTAAGACTATATAGCCACTGCAATGAATCAGACATGAGGAAATAAAACATGTAGTTGGCAAAACAGACAACAACTTAGGTATGAACTCCATCAATTGTGTCCAAGAAGGAAAAGAAAAGCATCTGAATAAGCAACATCATAGACATATTTACAGTGGAGAAATCATCTTTTAGAAAGAAAAAAACTTTCCAGTTGCAGAAGGTAATTCTTTCTTATGGATAATCTGGTGGCTTTTCACTTGGTATTAACGTGATTGAACTGCTAAAATCTTGGCAAGATCTTTACTAAATATATATATATATATATTCATTCAACTTTGGAAGCTCTTACGCATTCAAAATGAGATAAAAGAAGTGGAGCTCTAGCAAATACTAAAGCAAAAAGAGCAATTCCAAAGCGTTTACCTCCTTCATCTTCAGTCCATTTGGAGGTGTCTGTCAAAACCAAGTAGACCAATCAACATTTACTTAACAACCATTCAAATGTAAAAAATTATCCACTAGGCTTATCAAACCAAAAAGAAATTGAGTATAAAAATTGTGCTCTCACATTGACAATTTGTTTACTCATTCTAATAGTTACCCAAATCCTTCAATTTAAATTATTTTCACTTAAACTAATCAACTTAACTGAATCCTTTTACCTATCACTAAAAAGCATCATACAATAAAATGAAATAATCCCCACAAACAATCCTACTTATAGCTCATTCTATTACAACCCAATCTTCATTTTAATCCATCCATTCTTATAACTATATACCAACTCAACCAAATCCTGTACACAGCAAAAAGAAAACTCATGAAAGAACCAAAAAAACCCAAATGAACAAAACCCATCTCAGAGTCATTGGAAGGGGAAACTAACACTTTTAAGTGAATACATAAATTTAGTATCGTGAAGGAGATAAGTTTAGATAAATATTAGGAGAATCAAGTTGAAAAGCAATGACCTTGAACAAAATATGATCAATTCCAAGTTGAATATGCTTAAAGGCTTCTCTGGCTCTCCTTCTAGCAGGTGCTTCATCCATGTTAGCATCCAAAATCTTTTGCAACTCGTCATCCACCCCTTGAAGCTTCAGGGGCTTAGCCATTATTCTGCTTTTTCCTCTCCTCCACTTCAACAAAACCCCTGCCACCAACCAAAATTCTATCTCTTTTCAGATATCTATTTCTATTTTTTTGTTTTAATAGATTTTTTTTGGCTTTTTCCTCCTTTGGCTTTGGTTTCTAGAATTACAGTCAAAAGGATGGCTCCGGAACAAGTTTGAAGAATTCAAAGCCATGTGGGTTTCTTTTTTGGAAAAGTAAACAGAAATGGCAAGAAATAAATAAATAGAAGAAACCCGGGAAAAGAGCAATAGAAATGATAACGAAAACGTCAGCAAGCAGAAGTGGAGAGATTCTTTGTGGCTTAGTTAAGATTAGGGTACAGTACATAGTTGGTCGATATATAAGTGTTTATTCTTTTTCATCAAAATTTTAAAAATAATACTTTTTACGGAATAATTTTAGCGTAAGTCACTTTTAAAGTACAATTAAAATAAAGTAGATTTATATAAATTTTTATTTAATTGATAAAAATTCAGATAGTTATATAAATTCTTATAATTTATACAGATTTCTATTATTTGGGTAAGAATTTAAGTTATAATATAAGGTTGTATTGTTACACAAATTTTACAATCTACATACATTCTTAATATTTTGGGTAAGGATTTAAATTACAATATAAAAATTTGTGTAGTTACACAACCTAAAGTAAAACCTACACAAATTCTTACTTAGTTGCCTCACTTTAAGGCGTCTTACCTTAGTATTTTCTCTTCTTACATTATCAATTTATATTGTTTTGATCATAGAGACATTAAAAGTCATTTATTTGATGTTGTGACATGTTAGTAAAAGAACTTATTTTTAGTTTAACTCTTAGAGTTAAAAAATACTAATTTAACTTTTAAATTTTAGATAGATATTAACCTAACTTAAATTTTAAATAAAATATGAATTTAACTTTTGAATCCAACAAAAAAAATAACCACCAATCATGACTCACCAATGTCCGTGGTTATCGTCGAATGTCGGCCTAGACAAATCAAAACGTTAAATGCTCGAAGATTGTTGAAACTTACTGCAATTTCACCTATCCATAAATACCACAATTTCTTCAAAAAATCGATATCTGGAGGTATTTTCACGGGGATAAAAGGATCATACGCCATGCCTAGTTCTTCAAGGTTCCACAAATTAGCAATTTCCTTAGGAAATGTGGCATTAAAAAGGTTTAGGTGCATGTACAACCTTTGCTGTAACACCCTTACCCGGGTTAGTAGAAAACCTTTGTTGTAACATAAAATTTGAGTTCAATACAAACTTGTTTCACATTGTCAACCAAGTTCATAACATAGTAGGCCCATTCAAGAACACATATATACAAGTATTCAAGTATTCAAAATGCATGCACTAGTTCACTAGATACAATCTAAGTGCCACCAACTAGGGGAGTACAAAACAAGTATGAACCATACTTTAGCTATGCTTGTGTCTTGCTTCGAGCTCAATGAAACAGGCTTCAAGATCAAGCAACGATCGAATCCTTTATCTTGTTGGTTGGGAAGAATGAAAACAAGAGTGATAAGTACAAGAATGTACTTAGTGAGGCAGTAACTAGTTTTAACCATTTATAATGTTATTTAGCCAATTATCAAGTCTACCTAACTAAAGTTTATAAGTATTTCAAGTCATTCAAGAATCACAATCACCAAGCAAGTATATCATTCGAACAATCTAGCAAGGAATAGGCATGAATTATATCTTATTAGAGTAACAAGACAAGCAACAATACATCTCATATCAAGTCTCAAGCAATTCATGCTTCCATGACAAGTAACATACAATTCATGACCTTCATGTCAAGTAACATTCATTATATAACTTTCAAGACAAGTAACATGTATTATAGGATTGTTATTTCATTTGTTATCATTTAAACAACCCCCTTGGTACTTAGTTTGTATAGGTCATCGAGTCTCCAACCAACTGTCGCCACAAAATGCACCGTAGTACTGGTCAACCCTCCTACTGTCGCCAAAGACCACATACGTACCCTCTGTCTGTCGCCAAATAGGGGCCTTAGGCCTGGACCGTAGTCCACCCTGACACAATGAGCTCTAGACTCTAAGGCATGCCCTTCTACCTAATCCAACTAGCTACCAAGGTTGTTCGATTTCAGCCATTTATACAAGTATTTCAAGTTCAAGATCATGTCAAGTATTCAACAAGTTCATTACATACTAAGCCCTTAGGCCAATTGAGCCATAGCTCACATATCATGTAATTCTCATGTGTTCATTTCATCAATTTGGGATAACATTTCAAGCAATTCCTTTAAGCATTCGATCACATGCCATATTACACATACAAGCACCAATGTTACCACTTAAACATGCTTAGCAATCGAATCATACATGAATTCAAGGATGTGATCAAATTTCATGCATTGCTTAATCATACTTCCCTTATTAGGCCAAGTCCATATTAAATTAATTTAACATTACAAGAATGTAGACATGCATGTATTGGTTAGGACCTAGTCCTAACCCTAGAAATAACTACACTCACAATACTCTCCAAGCTAGCTAGTCTTGGATCCACACTCCTTTGTTCTTAGCTTTAGGATGTTCCACCCTTTCTTTTTCCACCAAGTTCACTCCTGGTTCTAACACATTACACAAGTAAATACATGTTAAAACAAGTTCACATAATCATTCAACCAAGGCAATATTACTAGTACACAACATATACAAATCTGGCAGCATGTTCATATATATTCTTTACTACACATAACTACAGTTGTCTATACTCTAATTCATGTAAAACATGGCAGTAACTACTGTCCCAAACTATTTACAAAACAATTTTCAAAACTGTCCTGAATTGCCTATACTGCTGCTGCCAGGCAGCTTGTACTCTACTCACTTAATCATGCATAACTTTCATTCCGTACGTCGAAATTTCAATTGGTTTACACCGTTGGAAAGATAACTTAATTGTCTTTCTAACCATAAATGCCTTGCATTTTAGTTCTTTGCCAATTGATACAATTTTTAACTTAAAGACAGGGCAATTTACAACACTGGACAATTTGCACTATCCCTAGTGTTTCTTCTCTACAATTCATTCTACAATCCAGAATTCAGTTATGTTTTCTCCTAATGAATTTATACATTTTAAGGCACTATCCATATAAATTTCAGCCTTAAATTCCCTTTATACAATTTATGGTGATTTTTCAAAGTTACTGCCCAGAACAGAGTATTCTGGGCAGATTACACTAGGTTGAGTTTCTAGCTTCATAACTCATCTAAACAAGATTCTAACATTGTAATTCAACTTATTTTCATGTTCTTACATGTCTAGGCCAGTATAATTCACCTATGAATGTGCTTAAAATAGGACATTATAATGCTATATTCAATTTGATCCAATATACCTCTAATTCATCTTTTGAGCAGTCCATTACCTAGTTTTAACTAATCCAATTATATACATTCATTTTTCAGCAATCTATTTACTCTATTCAAGCCTCAATTCACCTAACAACATGATCAAAACATGTCATTATATACAATTAACATTTTTTACACCTTTTCACCTATCAAAATAGTCCATATTCTCAATTTCCAGCAACCATATACATTCTCTTTATCAATTTGGCTACTAATACTCAAAATTTCAAGTATCATTAGAAGCTAACATCATCATAACATGCATAACAATCATCCTATTCAATTTAGGCAACAAGAACATCATAAACTTAAGATTCAAGCATTCTATAACATGTAAGAATCAAGCAATTTACCTTCTCCAAGCTAATTTGATCAAAGCTAAATCAAGAAGCATGAATTGAAGATGATCTATGAAGCTTTCTCTCCCCCTTTCTCTCTCAAACATTCGGCTATGAGATGAAGGAGATGATACAATTTTTGTTCATCTTTACCCACCATGTTGTGAGTCATGACTCACAAGGCACATGTTCTCATCAAATGAGAGCATGTGTCTAGGCCTCCTATCTAATACAATTTACATGCAATCTCTAGAGCTTTGCATGTTCACATTTCCATCCTTCCATTTAAGCCTTCTAGTTTTAATTTCACTTATTTGATATTAAAGATAGCTAATGTTCTTCCTTCTTTAATTTGATTAATACATAATTCAATTAGTCTATATCTTAGATAGTGGTAACCTTCCTATGCCAAGTTTAGGGTGTTACATTTGCAATACCGAGAATTTTCCTATACTCAGTGGGATGTTCCTGATTTTTTTTTGCACTAATATCAAGGAAAATCAAATTCGGTAAATGGTCAATACCAGAAGGAATTTGATCGGTGAAATAGTTTTGAGAAAGGTCTCAGAATTGAAGATTTATAGATGAGGAGGAAAATGAGAGATGTGAACCGAGTCTTAAATATTGGGTTTTTTTTCTTCTCAAAGTTTAAGGTGATTTTTTAGTTCCCTAAAATTTGGGTTTTGAGGGAAAAGATTTGGTGAAGGTCAAGGGTATCGAGCTAAGCAAACTCGAGAAGAAGCGACTGCGAGAGAAAGAAAATAGAAGAAAAAAAATGCTAGTTGCCAATTTGATTCTCTAGTTTTTTTTTTGTTATTAGCCCCAAACTTTCAGAATTTACAAATTAGACAAAGAACAAGTTTAGAAAACTCTATAGTCCAATGGTCGTTGACGTTTGTGTTCGATAATGACCAGTGATATTGGTAAATGGTGGTCAGAAATAAGAGTCTTATTTAAGCTCATAGGTACATTTTTTAATTTACATATCATTTTGTATCCTAAGACAGAATTTTTATGATTGCACCATATAAATAGTTTCTTCAATTTCACCATTGAAAACACAAACTTAACATCCATTTAATGTAGCTTAAGATTAAAATGTGCAACAAGTGTCATAATTATCTTGAAAGAGCCTTTCAGTGACGCTGGAGAAAGTCTCTACAAAAGCAATACCTTATTATATAATATATCATTTAGAAACAAGACATGCTTTATACTAATCCACATTATCATTTGCATCTCTTTTGGTTTTAAATATCCATTTACAACTAATTGGTTTGCACTTTCAGATAATGGGACAAATTCTTAAACTTTATTTTCTTGCATAAAACTATACTCTTCTTGTATGACATCCAACCACTTTTGAGAGTCAAAACTTTTTATGGCCTGATGAAAATAAATAATTTTGTCATTGTCTATCATTCTATTATTATCCTTATTTTTTTTTGAAAAAATACAATATAATAATCTAGAATAGTATTTATCCTTTATCTTGTGGACCTCTTTAATTACACTTGTTTTTGAGGTTGTTGAGTTTGTTCTTCTGGAAACAATTACCTCATCTTGAATGAGTTGTTCAACATTGTCAAAAGTGATAGTGAGAATTAAATTATAATCCAATTCCTCCTTAAAAGCAATGTATCTAATATTATTTTTCTCTCCAAACTCAACATCCTAAAAATGTTAAAGATATCTTCTTAAATAATTCCTAATAGTGGGATCATAAAACTTACAACACATAGATCACTCAAAATAACCAAAGTGGTTGCCCACATTTAAAGTTTAATTACTTTACATGTGTACTAACTTGTTACAAAAAAATTAACCCTTTGTAACGTATTGTTGTTTCTTTTGAGTTGGTCCATGAATAACTTTATTATAATATTTTTTATTGCTCTTGTTCTCAAAGACACTAATTAAATGAGTATTTTTACACTTATATTGCTTCAACTTTTCTTCTTCTTCAACACAATGAGAAATGATCCCAGTTAGAGCCTACTTCTCCTTTTGACAGTTGTAACTATTTTTGAATTGGTTAAATTGTATAGGAAGCAGTACCAAAAGCATAAGAACAAACAATTAGAAAGTTCGATCTTGTGTACCTTAAATTTTAAAGCAATATTAAATATTTCGTAGTGTACTCTCTTACATTTCCTTGATCCTTATACTTCATAAACATCAAGTAAGTCAAAAGTGATGTTATTAACCTTAACGTTTTTAAATGTTTCTCAATTTTATCAAGGAAACCCTTAGTATGAGTAATCTTTTCAGATTTGTGCTCCTAAAGACTTATAGAATGTTGTTCTTTATGACTTTAGACTCATGCAATTTAAACAATCTCACATTTCAAAATCTCTTTTATCGGTGCTTACCATAATGAAAGGTGCAAATTATTCTTTCTTTAGTACAAAGTCTAAGCTTATACACTCAAATATTATATCTAAGTGTATTTTTTATTCCTTTAAATTATTTTCACTAAACATAAGTATATAATATAAATATCACATGTTGTGCCAGCATGAGATAAGTTAGATAAATATAGAACAAAATAAATAAATAACATAAAATAAGCTCACATCAATATTCATAAATAAACAATAAATTCAAAATAATGGTTAAGTCCTCTCAAGATACCAAGCACAATATTGGTATCAAGCCTTTGGATAATAATATTAATTGTAAGTGGTACTATTGTTGTAGCAATCAAACATTGACAATAAACTATGTTAGATAATAGATTAATATTTGGACTAACGTATTGCTCACATAAAATACCATATAATTGTTACACCTTTATCACTACAATTGTCGTAATTATGTCAAATATTAACTTTCTTTAAAAGCATGAATTACAAAAACTCACAATCATCTTGACATTTTAAAGAAATTAATCTACACAAAAGCGGTCACTTTGGTGACATTATGTTTCAATTAATCTATTAAAATATTATGCATTAGAAGTCAAAATATGAATTTATTTATTTTAAAATATTTGTCTTAATTTTGTCTTTCAATCAAATAAAAAGATAACCAAAATAATAATAAATTTGAATAAAGGTAAACCTAATATCAAGATACCAGACACTCCATTAATATTTTATCTTTGGCCAAAACATTAACTTGCAAGTGATATCTCAGTACAGTAATCAAATATTGATAATAAGAACACGTCAAACATAAATCTTCCGAATTATTGCTCACATATAAAACAAAATAATTATCACATGTTTATTACCATAGTTACACGTGTAACAATGTTAATTATTAATCTTTCTTTAGGTCGATTAATACTAACATAAGCTAAATTACATGCGCAAAATCTTCTATATTTTAAAATAAAAATTCACTATAGAGGCCACTTTGGTAACTTAATGCTTCAATTATTTATCTCAAAATATATAATATAAATATACCTATATTCAAATTTAAAATTTTGTAACAATTAAAACTAAAATTTCTGATAACAATCAAGTTTCCGAAATAACCCAAAAATAAAGTTATCTAAATGAGACTATAAAAAATCGAAAAACTAAAATCTTTGACTGTTTCTCAAAAGATTCTTTAAATATGCGTTTATAAAAAATACAAGTTAAATTCAAAACAATCAATCTTTAACTTAAATTAAATAAATATCATATAAATGAATAATTCATAAAATGATCACATGAAACTTTAATATATCCATAATAATCTAATGATCAAAATTGAAATTCTTGGTCAAATTGAATAAGATATGAATTTCATAAGATTAATGACATGCTTTCCAAAACTAAAATCAAATGTATATTCGTAGATAACATTAATGGCATAATTAAGCGTAATGTCAAACAAATTTAAGCTAAAGATTTTGTACAAAACTAAACAAGTTTCAACAAATTCAATCATAATTTATTAGACTAATCTGAATATAAAAATTTAAGAGTTTTTTGTTATAAAGTTTCTAAGTCAAGATAAATTTACCACGACAAAGCTCAAATCAAACTTTAATTTTTTAATCAAACTTTAATTTTTTTCTTTCTTAATTACTAGTGATCAAAACTAAAATTTTAATCAAACCGGATTAAATATATTTTAAAATATATATATATAACAGAGATTACATACATATAAATATTTTTTAGATTAAATAGTATATACCATTCAAACTAAAAAACAGTCATATTAACCATTAATTTTTTGAATGGTCTAAAGGTGATTATAAGGTAGTATATGTTCATACTTATTTTTAATCATTTGACAATGCACATACACCTTGTAGACAAAACCATTTAAACTTTTGTCTCCTAAGATGAATATCATCCTAAAAATATATACATATATATAAGAATCTTAATGGTTAAAAAATGCAATCTGCCGAATTAAAATTCATTTAACATAAGTTACAAAGAAAAGAACGCAGAAACTTCATGCGTTGGTTGGACCGCAAAACTGATTCCAATTGTTAATGACAATTATTGTATATTTATATAGTGGCTGAATAATCATTTATGGAAACCAACCGTACTTGAGAATTTAATTTTTGAAACACCAAACGAACCAACATCAAGTCTTTAGGAGACTGTCGAGATAGGTTATTTAGAGATTCAATCGCAATATATGCATTAAATCTATATTCATAAAACTCTAGAATTTAATCTATAAAACTCAAAGTTTAAGAATGAATATATAAAAAGATAACATAAACTAAATTCATTATTAACGATTCAACGCGATTAGACTTTTGATACTATAATCATTAATTTTGTCTGGGGTGTTAACCCGTTTTTATGTTTTGTTAATCTTCTCAATAAAGGGCTTTGTTTATCTACTATATCTATTTTATTAATGCATTATATTATTACTATATATTAAGTATGTATGATTATCATTAAAACTCAAAGAAACAAAAAAAAAAGATTATCTCTGTATTACAATTAAGTATTAATAGTTTATAAGTTTTATGTTTTATTATTACGTATTAGCAACGTATATATTATACATTATAATGCTATTTATTATCATGCTATTATTATTATTATAACTATAAAATAGAAATTGAAAAAGCCAAAAAAATTATTAAATATTAAACATTAAAAGCACAAGTTTATTAATATATCAGTTCATAAATTACAACCCAAAAATAAATATATCTATTACACCGGCACAACTAATAAGGCCTAAACCTAATGACCTTACCTGATAATTCATATTCTCTTTCTAACGGCCCAAGATCAAAGCGGGGAAAGTTCTAGCCCAAGATCAAAGCATGGAAAGTTCCAGAATTCACACGCACGGCTCTCCAGATCACCACAAGAACGCATGTTCAGCTCCTGCACACCCACAACCCTTGGATCCGGGCATATTAGACGACCACGATGATGACCGATCGTCTTCACAAGTGAGGCCACACGCTCGTCTTCTCCAATAGCCACGTCGGTATTTCTCTCTCTAGTCCCCTCCTCCTCGCGTTCGGCCACGATATGCAAGGAAACACAAAGGACGAATGTCAGGGATAATTATCAACAAATGCAGGGGAATTAGACAACAATTTCAGAAATACACATGAATCCAGCCAAAAATCTCAAGAAGTAACCAATAGATGAATTTGTAATTTCATTTTCTGTTAATTCCTAAAAGCATGTAAACTCATGGTATATATAGAAAACCTAGAATATTGTAAAGGAAGGGATTCTGATTTTTTAGCAATAGGGAATAGAAGCAAATAGCAAAAGCTTTCAGAGGTATCTCCTCTCTTCTTTTTCATTTTCAAAGCATACACATAGAAATTAGGGTTCTAGTTTTTACCTTTGCGCTCGTTCGTTTCCTCCCTCATTTCGAATCCCACCGGTAATAAGCTCCTCGACCTCCATTTGGGGGTCATTTACGGTGAACCGCTCAAATTTCGGGAGAAAATAGGGGGTTGTTTTCAAAAAATGGTCTCGTTTTGCTTCGGTTTCCGAAAAAAGGTTCGGTTTTATTTTCATAAAAAGGAACGTGCTTTCATTGCTTTTCAAAAGAGAGAAGGTCGGATCTGGGTTCAATGTAAAAGAAGAAGTCTTTTGGTCCATTTTAAGGTTTTTCGGCCGCCGACGAGTGGTGGCCAATGCGGCGGAGATGATCAGATTCTGAAATTTGCAGTGGCGAGGATGAACACCACGGTGATATTCATCCGAATTTCACAGCAGTTGGGAGAGTATTTTCAGAGTTTTTTTTTGGAGAAATGAACTAAAATTTTTTCATTTCCAGCAAAAAAAGAGCTTTATACTTGTTTTAAAAAGAACAAATGGGTTATTTATGCTTTAAAAACCTTCTGCCTCCCTATATTCACGCTCGAGGCCCTTTCGCATTTCAAAAACACGCCCTTGGTCCCTCCAAATTTTAAAAACGTTTCAATTTCGTCCTTTTTAAGCTTAATATGCGTTTTAAATGGTTTAATCCTGTTAATTTTAGGTTTAGTTTAATTTGGTCCTAAATCCAGTGATAAAATCCCCTTGGTTATCCCCTTTCATGCATATTTAAATTTCCAATCCAATTTACTGTTGATGCTTGTTATTCTTGCCTTGTGGTTTTTGTAGATACATGTGTTACATTTTTGTTCATAATATATGTTGAATATGATGTATAGTTGTATTGTGTAATGTAAAGTATATGTATGTATTATGTGTTTACAGGATATGTATGTTTTATAAATATATGGTATTAATATATATATATATATAACACGTACGTTTTATGATATATTTTTGCATAGTTTTAATGTATATATTATATGTGTTTCATTTACTGTATATGGTTTTGTATACATATCTATATATATTATAGTTTAAACATATACATATATGGCTACTGCCAAAACCTTAATTCCTTTTATATATACTTATACGCATATATATATATAGATATAGATATAGATATATGGATAATACCTTATCATATGTATATAATATAGTTTTCATGTCATATAACGTTTTAATGTATCATACTCTGGATTATTTATTTGTTCATTTGTTCCATGCCTTGACATCCATGTTTATGCTCATTTGCCATGTTGTTATCTTGCATCCGGAATATAAATTGCTAATGTAGTGTCCTTTTATTCGGAAATAAACGTGACTAGTACCAGTCTAGTGGTGGTAGTTTTTTCGTTTATTCTCGAATAACGGGCCCTTAAAATCTACTCACATGTATAACCAAATTTCGATTTAATCTTCACTTTAACTCGCAAAATTCAATATTAACAAAGCGGCAACTGATTTGGTACCAAGTTTGGGCGTAGTGGGGTGCAAAACCTTCCCCACTCGTAATCGACTCTCGAACCCATTTGAATCTCTGATTTTGTTTTTCGGTGTCCAGTCTACCTAATCCAAGTGACCGGTAGCGACTCCAAATTTTTATTTCAAAATGCGATTTTTAAAGAATTTTCCCCTTTTAATAATATTATCAAGAAAAGCAAAAACCGCGACACTCATTGAGCCTTAAATTTTTTAAAACGTCGCTACAGATATTACTTGTTAGAACTATACCATTCCCAAAGCATAATTGATATGAAAATTAACACATAATTTATCATGTCAAATCATCAAGAACAATAAACTAAATGCAGAAGCCTACCTAAATCAATGGCTAGATTGAAAACTTTAAATCCTGAGGTTGAAATCTCAAACCTTTAGGTTTTGATCTTTCAAGAAGATATGTTGTCTCTTGATGTAAAACTCTCTGACGGTGAAGGAGAGAAAAACAAATTAACCTATTTCTTGGGGACTACTAACTCTTTATATAGTTGATTATTAAATCAACTATTAAATATTTATAACTATGCTCATCTTTAAATTATATCTTATGGTATCTACACTTTTATTTTTATGACTCTTTATATAGTTGATTAATAAATCAACTACTAAATATTTATAACTATGCCTATCTTTGAATTATAAATATATCTTATGGTATCTACACTTCTATTTTCATGACACTTTAATACATATGACATGCCTAATCTAATTAGTCACTTAATTTCGTGTCATTTTTTATAAAAACATCATACATTATACATATATATGCCCAAAATTATAGATTTTAATCCAACAACACCGCGGTTCGGATTGTTCGCAGTTGTGATTCTCCTCCAAGACCGACTTTTTCACCTTGGGCTTTACAACTCTTTTAACTCGACAACGAGTCTTAACTCGCTGAACATCGTTGAACATCGTATCCTTTTAGTGGCGGCGCTTGACCATTGCAGCGGTTTCGGAAGCAGTTGGCGCGATGGGAGAACCTTTAACATAGCTTCCACGGCGGGTTTACAAAGCTACCAGCTTCCGGACCATAATAATCCGATAGAACCGTAAATCGGGTTCACAATTCGCCCACAAGCCTCATTCAATAATGACCTAAAAATAGTTGAACACCCAAGAAAAATGGTCAATTAAATAATCAAAAGATACGTAAACCGAAACAAAATTAGACCATTATGAAACGCATAATGAAAACAGAACTGACCAGGGCGGAGATGTTCGGGGCCGACGTTGATGAGGTTCATGAGACCAACACGGTCATAGAACTTGGCGAGAAAGACAGTGACGTTTGCTTGGGATTCAGGGCTTTTGATCCATTGTAAGCATGGCCTGATGCTACAGTTCTCACTGCAACCTTTACGAAGAATTCGGCATCCATTACAACTCATACACATTTTGAAACGATGCAGAAAAGAGTGAACGAAAATGAAGGGAAAATAGCTGCTCGAGAAGAAAGGTTGGAGTCGGAAAACAAGAGAGTAAAGCTAACTGGGGGGGTGAAGGAAAAAGGATCAGGCACAGTATTTAAGGGAGGTAGAAAAGGAACTATTTAATTATTATTACTAAATTTTTAAGAAAAGGGCACAGGGTTTTTTCAGGTATTCTTTTGATAGAGAGAGATACTCAAAGAAAATTATAAAATGGTCCTTAGTCCTGGAGGAACAACCACTCGCTCCTCAACCGGACAAGAGTTTGTCCTAAAAAAATTTAGCTACCCAATCAACAGCTTTATTACATGACCGAGAAACAAAGGCAAGATCAAAAAACAGGAAACTGGACATAAGATCTAGGATATACTCTTCAATAACAGCTTTATCCGATTCAAAAATGACCTTTTTAAAGCCCTCTTATAAAGCAAGGAACATACCCATCCTAATCATATAAGCTTCGGCTGCCGAAGCGGACGGAGCAAGGAAAGAGTCGGCCACTCCACCAACGATGGCCCCTGACCAATCGCGTGCTATAGCAGCACCCGCCGCACTGCCCAACACCTTATCAAAGGAAGCATCGTGGTCAATTTTAATAATTCCACGTTGCATAGGTGCCCACTGGGAATCGACATAATTATTTGACTGTTCTGTCGCCTTTTTTATTGGCTTCGACAAATTCTGAAAAGGCAAATTCGGCATGTTGCCATACTTCAATGGTAGAGTCGAGTAAACCTGAAAAATAAAATGGTCCCTAGACTTTCATATAGACCAACAAAAGAAGGCAATCAACTCACAACCTTCATTATAATCCCATTTGTCCTTTAAAAGAAAATTTTAATCCCACCACTTTTGAAAACCCGAAAAATCAACTTTAATGGTGAGTAATTAAACTCGGAGGCTATCCATGTAGCTTGCGCAAAAGGTAGAAAAAAACAAGTGCTCAATACTTTTAATTTCATTTCCGTACCTTGGACAATTCGAACAAAAAGAGAAAGCCTCGTGGAAGAGTGCAAGAAGATTTCCTTTAGTAGGGAGTATATTATGGCACATTTTCCATAGAAAAGAAAGGATTTTCGGAGAAATATTTCAGCTCCAAATAGGTTCTTTTAATTCAGACAACAATTTTAAAAGTTGCTCTTTAAAGGCTCATTAGTTCCCCATATTAAATGTTTTGTTAGGTCTAAAAATTCTAATAATTTACTATGTAAAACTCCTATAAATACCATGTAAACTTATTAGGTTTTACGCAACTTAAAAACACAGAGATTTTTATATTGTTTTACCCTGTAATTTTCAAAAGTAGTTTTGGTGATAGAAGAAGACAACGGGTATAATTCATGATTTTTGCAGCTGTGCTACTATAAAAGATCATCTAGTTGTTGTATTCTGGAAGACAAACAACCAATAATCTCAAACATCAAAGAGTGGCAAAAAAATTGTCTTAAAAAAATTGTGCAGCTATAGGCCTCAACTCGTTTCCAATCAGTTTAGTTTTAGATATATTATGTTATGTTCGATTAATAATAATATAAATATTTAATTTTATTATTTTATTGTTGAATTAACGTCTTTCCTAGCACCTTATTATAAAGATGTTTTAGTTGATGATTTTCTTTATCGACAGATCATAGGTAAATTACATTACTGGAGTTTTACTCGCTTGAACATTGCCTTCACAGTCACTCATCTTTTTTTTCAAACCATGCACTAGCCTATCATGTCCCATTTGGTGCCTCATGCTACAATTCATCGGTACTTTCTCACGTTGGACATTATTGTCTCGATAATAATATCCCTAGGTGTGAGTTATGGTCTAAGTCCAATCCGAAAAAAAGGCTTGTTCAAGGTAAGGCCCGAACAGCCTTTTGAACCTAAAATATTTGAATAAAACTAATATTTAGATTTAAATTTTATTTTTAATTGAACTTAACGAGTTTTACAGTAGAAAAGCGGATGATATTCATTTTAAGAGACACGAATTCAAATTATTTTGTCTATAAATATATGTACAGTGTCAAATGGTTAAGAATATGTATGAACAATACTATCTTATAAATTATCTTTAGACTATTTAAAAAAAATTATTTTTAATAAGAAAGTTGTATTTATTTAGGAGAATCCTTATCCATAAATAAATGAACTGTTACGTGCTAATCTTTTCATTTCTGACCCTTTGATGGCGTGTTACTCAAATTTAGATATATATATTTAGATAGCAGGTATAACAAGTTGTAAATATGTCCCTATTTATAAACTATTGTAGATCTAAATTAATTGGGTAAGTGCACGCACCAACCAGATTAGCTAGCCGCAACCTTCTCCACGTCACTTGCTAATCTGAACCTAATCCAATCCAATCCAATACCCATTGTTTTTAGCTTTCCCTTGTCAGCTTTGACTCCTACCCAAAATTTTTCATATTAGGATCCGTATGTTCGGATAATCATGATTATAAACAAATTAAACGTTCAATGAATCATTCGACGAAAAATTCGTTTATTTATTGAACAAATGAACATAAACAAGAAGAAAATTATTTTGTTACATTTAATATGAAATATTTAATGAGAATCTCATTCAAGAGAACTCTTTGATTATTTAACTCATTTAATAATATTAATTCTCGCATTGAGTTGTTTAAGGGTTTAGGTTTTTTTAGGGGTAAACTTTCAGTGTTTAGTGTTTTGTTTAGGGTTATGATTTTTGTTTAGGGTTTAGGATTTTGTTTAGGGTTTAGGGTGTTGGGTTGATGTTTTTGTTTAAAGTTTAGAGTTTAGAGTTTGAAGTTTAGGTTTTATGTTTTTTGTTTAGGGTGTAGGGTTAGGGTTTAATAAAAAGATTCTATCATTGCATTTTATATGAAACTTTTAATAAAAACCTCATTTGAGAGGAATCTATAAAACCCTAAACAAAATACTAAACCTTAACCCTAAAAAATAAACCTTAACAAAAGCCTTAAACCTTAAACCCTAAACTAAAACCCTAAACCCTAAACTCTAAACCATAAACAAACCCATAAACAAAACACTAAACTCTAAACCCTTAAACAACTCAATGTGAGAATTAATATTAATAAACATGTCAAATAATCAAAAAGTCCTCTTGGATGAGATTCTTACTAAATTTTCATATTAAATGCAACACTATAATCTTCTTCTTAATTAATGTTATTAAATACACCTAAACCCTCAAACCCTAAAACCAAAATCCTAAATAAAAAACCTGCGCATTAAAACCTAACCCTAAATAAAAAACATAAACTCTAAACCCTAAACAAAAAACAAAAACCCTAAATCTTAAACCTTTAAACAATTCAATGTGAGAATTAGTATTATTAAATAGATTAAATAATCAAATAGTAATCTTAAATGATATTCTTATTAAATATTTTATATAAAATGCAGCAATAGAATTTTCTTCTTAATTAATGTTATTAAATACACCTTAACCTATGTCCTAGGGCAAATATTAAACAAAATCTTTAATTATTATCTAATAGCAAATTCAAAAACATTAATTATATTCACATTCACTTGAATTTATTTTCACATATAATATATTCAGTTATCCGTTAATTACGATAGTATTATTTTAATATATTGATATATTTATCTTATTTTTTATATCATATAATTATTCAATTATCAGCCGCACTTTTTTTAACAAAATCTACTGGCCACGTTTTTAATTAATTTTATACATTATTTTCAAAAAAATTACTTGGATATTGTGGTGAAATTTTTTTCTAAAGTATTACACTGAGTAGATTAATTTTAAAAGTATTAAAGTTTGAACAGTACGCTCAAAGTCGGCACTAGCTGAATCCGATGTTAGAGAAAAAAATCTCTAAAGTCGGATTCAGCTGGTGCCGACTTTGGGTGTACTGTTCAATCTGTAATACTTTTGGAATTAATCTACTAAGTGCAATACTTTAAGAAAAAAATTCCACCACAATATTCAAGAAATTTTTCCCATTATTTTCCCTAACTAAACCAAAACATTTTAAAATCTTTTATTCCTTTTTCTTTATTCAATTAAGGACGACAACAAATTTCATTCCTAATATAGACATTTGCTATTCACAAATTAAAATACCAAATTAATCAAACATGTTTATCCAAAATATTTAAAGTAATTGACTTTTTTAGTGTTTTGTCCTTAATTGATGATTATATATAAAGACCATGTTTGGTAAATAGTGGTTTGAGTAAAAAATTAGAGGTTTGACCGGTCAAATCCGTTAATTTGAATATTTGGTGAATATTAGAATGGAATAACGAATTGAGTGAAACCATTAATTTAAAAAAGTTAATAATAAGAGCTTTTATAAGAGCTTTTAGAAATTAGAGGTTTTGATATAAGAGTTATAAATATTATTTTACTATAAACAATTATAAAAAAGTCTCTAAATAAACTAAATTTAACATTTTTTTTAATTTTCACCCTCACATCATGTATTTACATTGTGACATTTATAAACTAATATTTTTTCCTTTTTTCTCATACATTTGTATTTGTATTTAAATTTAATAATTATTTAACTTATATTAAAAATAAGTATATAAATGATAAATTAATATATAGTACTTTTAATATGCTTAATAATGTTATATTAAAAAAATTATTTTTCATAATCTAATTAATATTAATAGATACAAAATATTGATAACTAATAAACTATTCAAATAAGTATCGAATATAGTCATGTCTTTATATGTCATTTTGCTTGTTTAAATAATCAAATAGCTATCAGCTATAAGTTAATTTTATCAAACACTTTTATACAACCAACTAATACAATCTCGCTAGTCAAATCAGCTAATGCAATCAGTATCAGCTATCAGCTAATGTAATCCGCTATCAGTTATATGCTAATTGTCAAACACGGCTAACCTAAGTTTACTTATACTTCTACATCCTTAAAATAAGTTTTAATGATGCAAATCCGATCTAATTTAGATTACTATCTAAATGATAAAAACTATATTTTACTTAAATATAAATATAAAATTCAATTTAGAAACTTCAATATTTTAATTTATTTGTTCAAACATGAATCATGAAGAGCTACAATGTACTAAAACACTGTAGTATTGTCGTAGCATGTTTTTTTTTTCGATTTAAATAGGGGAAAGGCACCAATCACAGGTCTCTTTAATTTTTTTTTAAATTTAATAGAGAAAAAAGAGTGCATGTGGATGAGCTACAGTTAAGACAACGAAACAATGACAACAAACCAAGCTCATGCTAAAAACAACCAACCCACCACATAGCTAACCAAAACAACCACAGACAAAACAACGAACATTACCCAATACTAGTATCATAATGACCATCATTAAGGTAAAAATCCCGACCAAGCAAATTTTGAAACATATCAGGTGGAACACCTCGCTAATCGCTTGATCCCGCAAACCCCTTGCGAACCAATCGGCAACCATATTCGACTCTCTACAAACGTGCTCCACATTGACCTCCCAAGGACGTTGAAGCATCTCTCGGATCACAACAACAAGGCCATTAGCCGTTCGACCCATGTCCCCATGAACCACATAGTGAATAGCCTCGCGACTATACTATTCAAGCTTTACACGGCGATAACCACAGAGTCACGCATGTCAAAAACCGTCTAACATAGCCCATAGCTCCGCATTCAAAATAGAACAACGACCAATCCAACGACTAAAGCCAAAAATCCAGTCCCTTGAATCCGAATGACAAACACCCCCAACTACAGTCGCCTTTGTTAACGGATGAACCGCTCCATCCACATTAACTTTCACCCAATTGGATGGTGGACAAGACTAAGGAGTTATGGTTTACGAGCCTTGCCCCTAATTTGCACTAATCACCAAACTCTGGGAGTTAGCCACGCCACCTGCTCCAAATAAAACTTGCTCGCTATAATCATATCTTCCCGCTCGACATAATTAGGCTAAAAAAGGAGCTGATTCCTGCGTTGCCAAAGTTTCCAACAAATTATCACAAATAATAGTCTCCAATCATCCAAAATACCCGCAAAAGGACCATTTACACCCAAGTTGTTCACAAGCCAATCCTGTAGCGACAAACCATAGAAATTGTGGGAAAATGCATACGACACGATTTGCAACCAAACTGAGTGCGCACAGGAACAATCGCGAAGCACATGAATCAAATCCTCTTGGCCTTGTCGACAGAAGCTACAAATTGAGACATCAGTTAAGTGACGATACTGTCTTTCCACACTAGTAAGCAAACAACCCCACATCGCAAGCCAAATAAAAGCTCGAATCCGTTGCGGCATGGGTAACTTCCAAATACCAGCCCAAATATTTGGACCACCATTTGAAACATACCCTATTAAATGGTTATAAGCCGACTTCACGATAAATTGACAATTTTTATCATCCTTCCACCCTAAATGATCTAGACCCAAATGTGGCGCGGGAGGATACACCGTCAAAATTTGTTGCACAGTCTCCTCTGGTAGAACCTGAAGAAGCGCATTCAAATCCTAATAACCATGTTGAGTAACAAAAGACATCACCGGGTATGGTGTCGGCATCCCATCCAATTGGTACCAAGTTGCAAGAGGGCCACTCTCTGATAACCAATCGCCGTACCAAATATCGATGCGACACTCATCTCTCACAATTCAACCCATACCTTCTCGAACATAGTCCCAAATCCTACAAATCCCAGACCACAAACGAGAGCAATTACGCAAGTTGAGGCTAATAGGAAAAGTATCATCCACTTTATATTTAGATCGCACCACTTGCACTCAAAGTGTATCACTCTCAGTGATCATTTGAAAGCCAAGCTTTAAAAGAAACGCTTGATTAAAACACTCCAAGCCACGAAGACCAATACCCCCCATCAATCGGAGACTGCATATCTTCCCATCTCACAAGACTGATACCCCTATGATCTGCAGAACTGCCCCAAATAAAGTCCTAAATAAGCTTTTCAATTTCCGTACAAACACGGTTAGGCAGCCATGTTGCTTGTATAGTGTAACTCGGGATAGCTTGCAGAACAAATTTTGCCAAGTTAACACGACTTGCAAACGCCAAAGATTTCGCCAGCCTTGAAGCAAGTTGGGATCGAACCTTATCCACCAAGTAGCCATATGTGGCCTTTGTAGCACAGTTGTACAAAAAAGAGACACCGAGGTATTTTCCCAAATCTTGAACTTCCGTAAAACCAAAGCCATTCACAATATCTGATCTGACATCTAACTTTGTATTCTTTGAGAAAAAAATGTTAGTTTTAGATGCACTAACCTTATGCCCTGAAGAAGCACAAAAATGGTCAAGAACCTCCAGCATTACTTGCATATTCCTAATAGAAGCCTCGACAAACAAAATAATATCATCAACGAAGAAAAGGTGAGAGATCACCGGCCTATTCTGATTCAATCTGATATCTGACCACTGTTCCTGAACAATCTCTACATTAATCGCTTGCGAAAGGTGTTCCATACAAAGTACATGGCCTAAAGCTTTCAGTAAAATCCCCGTTCCACGCAATCTGAGTAGACACAAACGTAATACAACTCATGATCAGTCTGATAAACCCCGTTGGTAGTCCAATATCACCCAAAGTGTCGGTAATAAAGGTTCATTCTAAACGATCGTAAGCTTTTTCAAGGTCTATCATCAAGGTCATCCAATCTTTACGACCACTTATCTTGCACATAGAGTGAATCACCTCTTGCGCTAAAATCACATTGTCCATAATATTGCGACCAGGCACAAAACTCACTTGAGAATTCGAAACCAATCTAGGAAGAAGGGGCTTCAACATATTCACAATAAGCTTGGTCAAAGCTTTATAGATCACCGAACAAAGACTAATAGGCATAAATTGAGAAAAATAATCAGGCGAAGGGACTTTAGGAATTAAAACAAGAATAGCTCGATTCTTCTCAGCTCATATTTCTTTCTCAGCAAAACATTTCCTGACAAAAGCAACCACACTCTTCCCAACCAAGGCCCAATTTCTCTGATAAAACATAGCATGAATCCTATCGATCCTGGAGGCTTTTAAGGGATCCATGTCAAAAATCACTTTGTGCACATCAACTACAGTAACATTTGCAATCATCACCTTTTTTTCCATGGCTGAAATCGGTGCAAATAAATTTTGAACCAACCATGGTCTAAGGGGACCACTCGAAGCTTCAAAGAGGGACTTGAAAAAATCCATGGCACCATTCTTTATTAACTCGGGATTGTCATACCAGTTACCATCAGCAAGTTTTATTATAGAAATATTTCATCGTCTTTGTCGTGTCCTAGTTACTCGATGATAGTAGCGAGTGTTGCGGTCACCATCTCGAATCCACTGACCGCGTGATCGTTGAAACCAAAGACTTTCTTCCTAGGCAAGCACAGTATTTAACTCTTCTTTCAACTCTCACTCTAAATCATAGAGGTGGTCACTGCTAGAGAATTCAGAAATCTTCTCAAGACCCTGTATACGTACCAAAATACGCATCTTTCGTCTTCCAATATTGCCAAAAACCTCATGATTCCATTTTGTACCGCACTAGTAAAATTTGCTAAATTGGCAGCAAGATTTTCATCAGTTTTCCAGGCATCTTGCAACATATCCACAGACCTTGGATCATCCTGCCAGGTTGTAAGGTATTTAAACGGCGCTATAGGCCTTTAGTTCTTAAGAGCTGTCCCATTAATAAAATAGGGCGATGGTTAGAGCCAATACGAGCAAGATGAATCACGCTCGAAAAAGGCCATGCATCAAACCATGCGTCATTACCCACACATCTATCGAGTCTTTGATGTAAGTTTCCTCGCTTCCATGTGATCTTAGGGCCTTAGAAATCCAAATCATGCAAACCAGCATCATCAAGAAAAGACCCAAATTTACGACAAACAACACCTCTTCGAGTTGAGCCCCTCATATGATCCCCTAAGCAATGAATGGCGTTGAAGTCGCCACCCAAAATCCAAGGCACATTAATAGATTGCCGTAGCGCTAACAACTGAGGCCATAAATTATTGCGTGAGCAGATATTCGGATTGCCATAAATAACAGATAACAAACAAGACTTCCCAGATCCAATTTCTTCACAAATCAAGTGAACAAACTACTTAGAAACAGCAATTATGTCCATCTTAACCGTGTCCTTCCACATAATCTATATTCCCCCAGAAAAGCCATCAGCTTCAACTCTAAAAGAGAACAAAAACCTATTATTGGCAATGAACGCATCAGTCTTTCTTCCACTGACCCTTGTTTCCATCAAAGCAACTACATCGGGGTCCTACGACCTCACAATAAGCCTCAAATAACGGTTAAAATAAGAGACTAAAGCTCCATGTACATTCCAAAAGAGTACTTTAAACATTAAATAAATAGGATAGAAAGAAACATGTACCACTCAAATCGTTCCCCCATCTCCATCAAAAACAATGTTATTGCACCACTGTACTATTGACCCAACATCCTTGTTGCGATCCAGTTGTGGCAATAGGTTGGCAGCGCTACTTGTTCCACTCACCACCAAGTCATTGGACATCTTTCGTATCCATTCACCCATATCCACCGCCTTATCTTTATTTGGATCCCGATTCTCCTATCGTTTCAGTAACTTTCTTTCACTACGGATAAGGACTCTTACGTGCCACATTTCTTTTATCTTCGATAATCTTCGTTCCGAAGACGAACCTCCAACCCCCGATCTAGCACCCATTCTCACCTCGTTCACATGTGTCGCAGCCGAGTTATAATCTTTGGGTACCACCTTAATAGCCGTATGATTCGTCGGATTCAACTTGCTAGGAACCGTAATAATCACATCCTTGAACGTGACCTCAGTAACAACCTTCGAACTTACCGCAGAGTCATTCACTAAAACTCATTTTGCTACCATCACAACCTTAGCCACATCATCATTCCCGGTAACCCCCTTTGCTCCCACCACAACTTTAGCCGAAGAGTCATTCACAGTAACCCTCTTCGCTGCCACCACAACCTTGTTTGTTGTCAATTTAACTCCTTTAGATCTACCCCAGCCCCTTTTTTCGAACTAACCTCACTCTGTGCTAAAGCATCCTTAATTGTCTGAGTAACCATCTACTCCTTACCCTCCCGATAGCCTACCACCTAAGTTTGATCCTGAGCCACAACCAAAGGAGGTGTAGATACAACCTTCCTTGTAATATCATCTTCAGTATTTCGTAACAAGTCAAAATGACCCGAATCAGCAAATCGTGCTGGTCTTTCATCCACTTCGACGTTGCTGTCTGTTAGTTACCTACATCCAGGGGCCAAATTTCTCCTCCGGCTCAACAACCGTCATGTCGATAATACCCTCTCCCCCATAGCCACCTTTTTCTATCAATGTCTTGCAACTATCCATCGAATGACCATACTTGCCACAAGAATAGCAAATCTTTGGGAGTCCCCCATATTCAATTCGTTGCTGAAACCCATTTATCACAATGCTCGACGCTAACGACTTGTTAAGGTCAATCACAATAGCCAATCTAGCGAAGCGTCCTCGTTTCCCTTCCATGGTATTATAATCAATGCGGACAATCTCCCCTACTGTTCCAGCAATATACCTAAATATACTCTTGGTGTAGTAGCGGTATGGTAGGCCAGGAAGTCACACCCAAACCACAATCTTATCCGGGTGATCCACCGAGGTAGAGAACATTCGACTCCATGGTTGAACTATTAAGTAGCAGCCACAGATCAACCACAGACCGCCCGTCAACACCTTCTCTCAATCCTCAGCATTCGCAAAGCGAACCACAAGGTAGCCATTGTCCATATCAATCAGTGAAATTTCTCCGCTTGGATTCCACAAGGTTTTAACTCTTGTGAGCAGAGCCGCGTAACCAATAGACCTTCCCAATAAACGGACAACAACTGAGTTTAACCAATTAGAATCAATAAGCGCATACAATCGCTCAGAGAAGTCAATAGTAGGCGTACCATCCACAGTTCTCGTCTGAACATCCCCCGGTCTAATTTCCACATCCAAATCCGGGATCAGCTGATCCACCGACTGCACATGTGTAAATCCCAGGACCATATCTCGGAAAGAAGCCTTGGGCACAAGTTCAACTAAATTTAAGACAATAAGAACAGCCGAAGTAGACCCTAAAGCTATATCCCATGTGCCACTTCCAATGAATCACAAACCATAGCATCATCTCCAGCACGTTGAATCTCGTGGGATTATCCTTCCTGAGCGGGGATCAAAACAAACTCACCAGTTTCGTTCTCACCAGTTGTGTTCTCAGTAGTACCATCCAAGGGAGGAGTTGATGCTCACTGATCAGGCGCTTATGGTTGAGAATCCGATACCAGATGTATTGGCTCCAAAATATTGTGGTTTTCATCAGGTGGCCTTCCCACCGCGCTTCCTGCCGCCGGCCGAAAACCCTGGTTTGCAAGATTCACGCTAGGGTTACGAGAAGAAGACTCTGAGACTTTTGGAGCAGAAGATTCCATGAATTTTTTTTCAATACAATATAATTTGTTTTCAGTTTTTGATGATAAAATGCCGTTGTTCGATGATTTTAGCTTGTGTTTATATGTTCACCCTAATAATTAATTTTAATATTCTTTTTGGTACTCATGACATAGATTTAGGTGGCAAATTTAGTGGAATAATCCACTTTAGATTTGTTTTTAGGTTATTAGGGTTGTTCAGCAGATATTTTACAAACTAGGTCAAAAACTACAGTATTTAAAGAGACCACGCTATGTGCTCTTGGCGATGTTAGACCTCGCCACCTCCACATGGAAATGTGTTGTGGAGATAGCCGATTGGTTCAGCATGACAGTGGCTCAACTTTGACTAAGCTGGTGCAGGGGAGATCACGCCATTTGCACATCGCGAGGTCTTGTTGCATGCATGCAAACAGACTAGCTTTCACGTGAAAGCTAGTCAGCAGATTTAATTTTTTTTGTAAATTCTTTGTAAATATATAAGGTTTTAGTGTATAGGGGTTGAGAAGAAAAAAATATTGATAGAGTTTGAGTTGAAAATTTCGGTGATATATATTTTTTGAAGATATATTTGAAGACAGTGAATAGTGTGGAAGTATATATTTTTGTAGATCTTCTCGGTTTCCCAAAAGTAAGTAAGTAATTGTTTTTTTTAATTAATCAGTTGTTTTTTTAATTATAGAGGGTTTGTAGATTTTTTATGTGTGATTGAAGATATATTCGAATGATAATAACTTTTTTTATTGTTGAAGCCTTTACAGTACATTTATATGGTTTCTCGTCGAATCTGATAAGTTTTTGTATTTTTTAAATTTATATTCTTATAAATCAAAATTTTTGAAGTTAATACATTTTTGTTGTATATATATTTGAATATTTAATGATAATTGTTTTGCATATCTGCAAATAGAAAATGGCATCTGGAGAAGTTTTGTTGTATTGTGATCATGAGCACATTTCGTCTCATATTCATGAAGAGCAAGTAAGTAATTTAAAATTTATTATGTCATGTGTAATAAGAAATAATTTATTTTAATAAATTAATTATAGGGTGTGGAGCATAGCATCCGCCGTCGAATAGTGAAGATCAATGAACCTTCTGACCACATAGTTTATTACTTATTGCACGCTGGTTTTTATAATGCTTCATTTCTCCATGGATTTAAGATTGTCCCCAGGTTGATTACCGCATTGATTGAACGGTGGAGACCAGAGACTCAGACATTTTATTTTCCATTTGGCGAATGCACAATAACTCTGCAGGATGTAGCAATATAACTTGGTGTCCCAATAAATGGGAAACTGTTGGTTGGGAGCTTTGCAGGCTATACCTCGGCAAAGTTCCTCATGAGTCATGTGTGGACGGTCTACGTCTTAGAAGTTCATGGTTGCAGAAAGAATTCATTGTAACAGATGGATATGCTCGCCCGGAACTTGAGTATGCAGCTCGAGTATATATACCGCAAATCATTGCTGGAGTATTAATGTCAGATAAATTTGGTAATATGGTTCACACACAATATCTGCCGTTCTTGGCTGATTTTGACACAGCTGCTACATATAGCTGGGGATCTGCAATATTGGCATTCTTGTACCATGAAATGTGCAAGGTCACAATTACGGATGGTTAAAAGAAGAATTCAGATATGGGTGGATGTCAAATCTTATTGCAGTCATGGGCGTGGTATAAACTGCCTTATCTAATGCCCATTGTGGAAGTACTCGTACCGATGAAGTTTTCGCTTGCTGTAAGGTAATATTGTGGTTACAATCGTATATGGCTATTTTCTTGATCTAATATTTATCTACAATAACTTAAAAATATAAGTTCAATATCTTTGTAGATAGAGACATAAGTTGACGAATGCAGGGGTGGTGCACAACACTTTCAGAGATATAAGACTAAAGATCCAAACAATAGGGAAAAATCGGGTATCATAATATTATTTTTAAAATAAATTTTTGACTTTGTATTTTTTTAAAGCAATATGTTGTTTTGTGTATGCATATTAATATTTGTGTTTTACAATTTATTTGGCAGCCGTACGCGAATGAAACAATCAAGGCCTGCATACCGACAGTGTGCTTCAATGTTCATCATTTTGGGGTGCAATTGTGCCTTTGATCTATTTTCTACTGTTGAGTATCATTGTGCTGATAGAGTGTTGCGGCAGTTCAACTTCCATCAACCCATTTCTAGAGCTCCACCTGAACATATTCATATTGTTCGTTGAGGTAGATTCAATGAGAATTGGATTGTGAAGCAAGCCGATTTCACTTCGCTGTGGGAGGAAAGATGGATGCGGTGGGATGATAATTTAAGTTCAATTGAAGCCAGTGATTTTGAATTTAATACAGAGTATTATTTGTGATTTTCAAAAAATAGAAAACCGTTCATAGTATCTCTCGAAGTTGTAAATAAATGACTTGAAGATCCACGATGCTCAAGATACGTACACTTCTCATTCGAGTTTGGTCAGAGTTCTCAAGAACCAACACACGAACCAAACTTGGATTGTTCTACGGGTTGGCATTCTTCGTGGTCTCTAGTGCCATTCCAATCCCCCCCGATACATGTAAGCAATAATCCTTGGGAATTGTCAAAAAAAAATCTTTGGGAATGACCAATACAACATGGGTATCCACCATTTGGAGAAAGCTCATAATTTCATAAAATATTTGGATTTGGTAATGTTCCGGAACAATCACCAATCAATTTTCCAATTTGTGGCAGCTTATCTTCTCAGTCGGCTTACAATGATGATGGAGGATACATACCACAATTTCAGTATCTTCAAACATCCGTATATGGGGAAGATATGGTTATTGGTAGTATGACATCTTTGTTGTCGACTACGACCATTAGCAGCTCATCATTTAATCCTGAAAGATATGTATGGTACACCACCTTCTATGCAAATGATGGATGATTAATTTGTCAACGATGAGCAGAATCCGGGTCAACCACGAAGAATGGTTTGACCCCCTAGGAGGGTACGATCAAACATCATTCTCCCACTAGAAGGAATTACTGAGGAGGAGGCAAAGATAGGAAATAAGTAAAATTTTTTATTTGTAATATATTTTTAATTCGAAAAATATTGTTTCTTTGTTTTAGTTTTTGGATTATTTAGTATTTTGATTTAATTAATCATATTTTATTTACATTACGCCTATTTCTTTCTTTTGATTTAATTTCGATTTAATATATTAGAATTTTAGAAATAAAAAGTCCATCAAATATAAATTCAAATTCAAATTTGATTTCGAATTCAAATTCTAACAAATTCAAATTCAATAATCATTTAACAAAAAAAGTAAATGTAAAAAAATGCCGCATAGTAAAAAAAGTAAAAGAAAAGAATGAAATAAAAAAACGAATAAAGAAAGAAATGAGGAATTGAATTTGAATTCAATCATCTATTCAATTCAATCCGACGCATTGAACTGAGTGAGGGGAGGGTTGGTGGCAGGCTAGGGGTGGGTGGGTATTAATTTTAGTTCGAATATTAACTGTAAAAAATATAAATGGTTAATTTTGGTTCGAATATTAACTGTAAAAAATAAATGGTTAATTTTCGTTGGAACATTAATTGTATATTTTTTCGGACACTTGTTTTTTTAATATTTTGGTTTGATATTTAAGTTCGTTCTTTAATTTCGGTATTCAAGTTCAAATTCAAATTCCAACTCAAAATTTACATTAACGAAAAAAATGTATTTACATTAACACAAAATTTAGGTTGATGGTCCGACATGATAGTTGGAAAGATTGGATTTGTTTGAACACTTATTTTTTGTGTGACATGGTCTCCAACAAGTAGTACAATGTTTAACTTGAACTCTCCCCCCTCTCTCATTCGGAACATCCATATTCGTATAAATGCGAGTGGACGTCGGTCAACCCTTCAGCTTTCTATGAAGCTTTATATTTGTTACCATTCTTCATATATTGGCTCTAGCGGCCAATAATCTTGGTTCAGGATCGTGTTGAACCAAATTCTGTATATATTTTCCATATTCTCCAGTTTATAACATTCATCCGCAAACCTTTAAGGGTCGAGACGAAAATGCAAACATACGGCGTGTGCGTGAGAGTAGTGGTATCTAAATGCTTGGAATGCACCACAATCACACCATCTCTGAAGAATGATTACGGTGAACATTCTTTGCTCACCTCGGACTTTAGCTTTGACAGAAAATTCAAAACCACGTGGGTCGAATGTTTTGACTCGTATAGAGATAGCATCCGTGTGAAGTTTGATCATTGTATCTTGCAGGGTTTGAGACCAATTTTGTCTATTGTTTATCTGGGCGTTAAGTTCTTGCCCTTTGTCGGACCACACTTTACCCAATCTGAAGTAAGTCTCCACACAATACTTGCAATTGGAAGATGACATGTTCCTTTAAGCACCAAGTTTATAGCCTCTGCAAGGTTAGTTGTCATATGGCCATAACGCCGACCTTCATCATAGGTTTGTGACCATTTTTCTCTGGGTATGTCATTTGCAAAATTAAATACATTTCGACTGTGTCGCTTCAAACTGTTTATCCTCGCGTCGAATTTTGGTTGAACTAGTTCATACCCTATTTAAAAATAATAATTTAAATAAATTAACAGGACCATCTCAAAAAAATTTACTAATTTTTATAAACAATGAATAATAATTTACCCGCACCTAAAATCTCTTTCCAGATATAATTGTTTTTGAAATGCGTCTTTGCATTTGCCGCAATATGCCGTACACAATAGGCTGGATATGCATGTGGAGGCTTCCATAAACTCTCATGTCTGTCAATTATTGATAAGAGCGCAGTCCCTCTATCAGAAATCATGCAAATCCCACCTTCTTTTACTACATGGTTGCGTAGATGCTTCAAAAAGAATTCTCATCCATCCGAGTCTTCTTTTTCAACTATGGCAAAGGCAATTGGGAATATATTATTGTCTCCATCTTGTGCAACAGCCACGAGTAATATATGACCGTACTTCCCATATAGCCAGGTACCAACTACTTGAATCACGCGTTTATAGAATGAGAACCCTTCAATGCACGCATTGAACGCCCAAAATAACTTACTAAATATCCTTTTGCCAGGAATTAATTCGCCTTGTAAGTTGAACGTCGGTTTTGTTTCATATTCTACCATGGTTCTCGAGATGAATATTTGCATTGCTCGTAAAAGAGCTGGTAGCTCATTATACGATTTATCTCAATCACCATACACTTACACCATCGCCTTCTGCTTTGTCATCCATGCCTTGTAGTAAGATGGAATATATCCAAGCTGATTCTGGATGGATGCTATTAACACTACAATCAAAAAAATTTTGGTTCTTTTTCAACCAATAACCTGGTGTAAGCACATATTAGATCAGAGTCTAAATTGATGTGGTCCTATGATAAAGCTATATTTGAACAAGTATACTACTCAATGAATCGTGACACCTCCCACATCTGACTCATCTTCTTGTATGAAATTTTTACCCACCAAGGACTTTGCTCTTCCAATTAATACACCTTACACAATAGGTCTGTGTATTAGGCTCAACAACAGAAAATGACGTATGGCGTTTGATGCAGTACTCCTTAACTGCTAGCTTGCCAGCTTCTTTTATTTTGAATTCAGCCTTCAGTACCAATTCCCTAAAGTTTGAAGATGATGAAGAACCAAATACGTGGGCTTGATGTTCAGAATCTCGCATTGTTGTATAGTCCACCTCATACATGCTAGCTGGAGGTTCATAAGCTGGATAAATAGGTTTTGGTTACTTGGGCTCTATTTCAACATAACCCCAAAGTGGCTGCTCATTTCCTAACCCAAGCCTAGCAAAAGCCGTGGCCCAAACATCATTTTCAACATTTAGACCATTACCCTGAGATGCATCTGTCATAACAGCGTCAACATCGAGTAAGTGCACGCCATCATCTTCCGTAATAGGCACAATATTTTCTCCATCCTCACTGAAATCATAAAGAGATTCACCCCAACGACCAACTATGAGTTCAGTGTCACAATATGTTGATGAACTCATTCTCTCTAAATATTCAAAAAAATAATTATCATTAAATATTTGAATAAAAATATATTAACTTCAAAAAATTTGATTTATAAGACTATATATTTTAAAAAAATACAAAAACTTACCAGATTCGACGAGAAACCGTATAAATGTACTATAAAGACTTTAACAATAAAAAATTTATTATCATTCAAATATATCTTCAATCACACACAAAAAAATCTACAAACCCTTTATAATTAAAAAACAACTGATTAATTAAAAAAATAATTACTTACTTTTGAGAAACCGAGAAGATCTACAAAAATATATACTTCCACAATCTTCATTGTCTTCGAATATATCTTCAAAAAATAGATATCATCAAAATTTTCAACTCAAACTCTCTCAAATTTCCAACTCAAACTCTATCAATATTTTTCTCTTCTCAACTCCTATACACTCCAACCTTATATATACAAAGAATTTACAAAAAAAATTAAATTGGCTGACCAGCTTTCACGTAAAAGCTGGTCTGTTTGCATGCATGCAACAGGACCTCGCCATATGCAAATGGTGTGGTCTCCCCTACACCAGCTCAGTCAAAGTTGAGCCATTGTCATGCTGCCATATTGAGACGTTGAGCCAATCGGCTATCTCTACAACACCTCGCCATGTGGAGGTGGCGAGGTCCAACATCGCCAGGAGCACATGGCGTGGTCTCTCTAAATATTGTAGTTTTGGGCCAAGTTTACAAAATATCGGTTGAACAACCCTAATAACCTAAAAATAAATCTAAAGTGGATTATTCATGGTTGCATCATCAATAATACTAATAAATTACAAAAAAAATTAAAATAGACAACAACGTATTATATTAATTACGTTTAAATACTTCATGTAGTATTGCCATTGTTCTTATGGTGTTAGGAGGTTGATTTTACTTGTATTGACGTGGTTTATTTTGGATGAATAAAATATTATTTATTCAAAAATAAAAGAGAGATATTTTAATCAAATTCCACAACTAATTTTAGACAAATTTTATTAGGTTGTTGGGATTATTCCACTAAATTTGCCGATTTAGGTGGTAATAAATCAAATAAGAACTTAGGGAAAAGTCATGAATTTTTTGGGATCGTAAGTAATTTTCTTTTATTATAAGTCGTATGATTTTATTGAAGAGCTAAAATCATGTCTATAATATTATTATATGACTTATTAAAAATATTTCTACACTTAAATGAAGGAAAAAAAAAGTATATGTGACTATATAAGAGAAACAAAAGCCGGCCAAAATTTGAAGAAAAAAAATGAAGCAACCCTATGCCTGAAACAATAGCCCAACAGCAGCAACCTGTGCCAATACCATAAAGCCGACCAAAAATGAGGCAATGCACCTCCCCTGCTTAATATTGATTAAACATTTTTTTTAGTCTAAAGGTGATTATAAGATAACATCTACTCATATATATTCTTAATTATTTAATAATGTACATACATCTTATAAATAAAGCGATTTAAACACGTGTCTCTTATGATGAACATTATCCGCTTTTCCACTGAGACACTTGTTAGATTCATTGTTTAAACATTTATATACACGCCACAATATAATTTTATTGATTAAAAATATAATTTTATCATTCTTTTAGTTTACACTTTATAATTTTTAAATGATTAAATTAAAATTTTACTAGTTATGGGGTAAAAATATAATTTTTATTATTTTTAGCTTAAAATTTTAAAGTTTTAAAGGGAAAAAATAAAAAATTTACGTCATTTCAGGTATCGTGCCACTGTCAGCCCCTGTATATTCGCCTCGGTTAGACTTCCAATTTCGAGGTTAATCACAGCCTAAAGATTAAATTGTTATAATATTAATCGTATAAAAATGTATGAAAATTCATTTAATTACATACTACTGTAAGTAAATTTCTCCGCTATATCCGTTAAAAATTAATAGTAAAAGAAACGTAGGAAAGCAATCTTGAATTTCCCTTATCCAAAAATCAAAGGTGAAGGAGGCAAAACACAATTTAGAGTATTCTTTTAATTGATCGCCCACCAAATAAATGAGAGCCCCCAAATTTGTCTACTGTCTACCAAACTTTTGTTTTTCAAACTAAACATTCATGGGTTTACCAAACTTTTTAAGAAAAAGTTTTGCTATTTTTTCAGGCTTTGTCAAATTAAGTGCATTAATTATTTAGTTTTTTTTAAGTGTCTAAATTTTTTTGTCTCTTTTAGGTGACCAAATTATTATTTTTACCTATTTTTACCTAAAAAATAATAATTTGAGCATCTAAAAAGGGTAAAAAAAAAGTTTATGCACTTTAAAAAAAATGAGATAGTTTGGACACTTAAAAATGACAAAAATTAAACACCTAAAAGAAAAATGAAATAATTATAATTTGATTACTTATTTTGATATTAAGCTTTTTTTAATTATAATTTGATCAAGGACTGTTTCAAATTTGAGGGATTTCATTTTGTTTTCAGCCGTCTTGAAGAAATTCTCTTCACCAAGATACGTGGTAATAATTATTATTATTATTATTATTATTATAAAATTGTGAAATTAATGAAGAGTGTGCATTCTTTTGTAAATGAGGGATTTTTAAGTAAATTTTGTACTGTTTAAAAAAAGAAATACTTAATCCTTAATAAAACTTTGATAAAACTATTAAAATATTTATGCTTTTGATTAAAAAAAAGTTATATAATAACCAACAAAAACTGATTTAAGTGATAAGCACTAAGCAACTTGGTACCGTTTAAGCAAGTATTGAGTTCGAGATCTTGTGAATGTAAAAAAATTTCGTTAGAAGATTTACCCATTAAATCCATGTGTACGATGTGGGTCGGTCATAATTAATTAGAATAAAGCTTTGAAACTGAGAGGACAACAAAAAAAACATATGCTTGAAAGTTTTCTATTCTGTGAGTTAAAAAATAATTTACAAGTAGGATTGAAAATCACTTAAGTGTTATTTATATTTATTTAAAAATAAAATAAGTAATTCATATTTGAAAAATTATAATTAAAATTTTAAATTCAACCAATTTTTATTCCTTAATGCAATTTTATGATTTTAAAGTAATAAAGGGTGTAAAATATATTAATTGTATGAGTGGTTAAAATTGTTGAAATTATCTCTTTATTTAGTAATAAATAATAATAATAATAATAATAATAATAATAATAATAATAATAATAATAATAATAATAAACAGTGTGTGAAAATGGAAAATTGGACCGCACGCGGCGCCCGGGTTCTGCTCAGTGCTCACCTCTCTTATTTTAATCTCTCCTGTTTTTCCAGAATACCTATACCGTTTGCATTCAACCAAGATCTCTTCTTCCTCTCCTATAAATACCTCTTCAAACTCAAACAAGATCCAACACAATCTGTATTCGACCTTTTCCGAATTTGCTCATATATTCAGTCTTCCTATATTTTTATGGCGATCAACGAAGATCTCTCCGTCATCCTCCCTCGAGTTCTTATTGTCTCTAGACGCAGCGTTCGCAAGAACAAATTTGTAGATTTTGTCGGTAGGCCTTTTTTATATATCTCTAATGGCTAATCCATTCTCTCTTTTTTTTCTGATGGAATTTTGGGTGTTTAAAATTGCAGGTGAATATCATCTTGATCTTATAGTCACCTATGGTGCAGTCCCGGTGATTGTGCCACGAGTTACCGGGGTTCATATGTTATTGGATAGTTTCGAGCCAATCCATGGTGTTCTTCTTTGTGAAGGAGAAGATATCGATCCATCTTTATACGAAGCCGAAATATCAGGCCTTTCGCCTGAAGAAGTTGAAGAAATTAGGAGACTGCATGCAAGCGATACAGCCGTCGATAAAGAGAAGGATTCAATCGAGTTAAGACTAGCAAAGCTTTGCCTTGAAAGGAACATTCCTTACTTGGAATCTGCAGGGGTTCACAGGTTTTAAACGTTGCTTGCGGAGGTACACTTTATCAAGATATAGGCAAAGAATTGACAAGGAAATTGCCAGAAAATGAAAGGGTAGTCCACATGGATTACGATAATTACGACGGGCATAGACATTTGGTGAAAGTAGTGGAGAATACCCCTTTGCAGTGCTGGTTTAAGGAATCCTTGGAAGCTGGGGAAATGGAGATTTTGGTCAATAGTTATCACCACCAAGGTGTAAAGCGATTGGCACAACGAGTTGTGTCAATGGCTTTCGCACCGGATGGCTTGATTGAAGGGTTTTATGATCCGGATGCCTATAATCCGGAAGAGGGTAAATTTATAATGGGACTTCAGTTTCACCCGGAGAGAATGAGGCGGCCTGACTCTGAAGATTTGATTATCCAGGATGCCCGTCTGCTTATCAGGTTGGCTTAAACCCACCCCTTATTTGAATTGGGATTTTGTTGAACTGGTTTTCTGATTCTGGCATTTTGGTGCAGGAATTTGTCAAGGCTGTAATTGCTTATCAGAAGAAACTTAATAGCTCCACACGTTTGGCAAAGCCATTGAAGCTAAACAAGGAAATGGAGAAGAAGAGGAAAATCATAGTCCGAAGCTTCTCACTTGCAAAGGATTTATACAGTGCAGGAAACGAGATGCATCCTGGTAAACAACCTGAACTTGAAGCTGGTGCAGAATTTTTGGAGGTATATATTACTCCTAATACAATACTGGAGTTTATTAGATTATTTCATTCCTTGATTCTTTTTATTTTGTTGCAGTCAAACACGGCTCTTAGTGTGCAGCAGGAGAATAGGCTGAAGCGGATGGGAAGCAACTGTGAGAAACGGGAGCCGTTACATTGAGAAACTCAAGTTAAACCAAGAGAGGGAAAGTATTGCAAGAAATGTGATGGGAATAATGTCGGTAGAAAACTGTCTGATCTCATGTCGTTCTACCACATGATGGGGCTGATCTGCTCTGAAATCTTGGAAAGGAAACTAAGTGGCATCGTGAAAGACAGTGGCTGCTAATCCTCATGCTGGGGATAAGCAATGGCATGTACTTTTGTTGTTGAGAACTCACAGGAAACCTGGGTTTGTTATGTCTGATGGGTTCCCTGTCTTTTGTCTTATTTGTTTCATTTCGTGTGAATTTGTTATTTATGAAATTAGACGGTACCAAGTGGGAAACTGTATTTTGCGAGCAGTTCTGAGCAGTCAATGAAGCTTATTGGAAACTTAGAATCCAGAAGCATTTGAGTATATCATTTTGTGGAGTTAAGGGTTAAAGAAAATAGGGATAGTGAAAAAAATGCCCCATGTATTTTCTCAAATTTGTTATTGTAGTATCTAAAATTCGTAAACGTTTAATGTGCTCTTTGTACTTTATTTTTATCTTTTAAAATGTTCTGCAAAACTAACCGCATTAACTAGTAACGTGACAAAAACATGTGACATTTTTTTAAAGAAAAAAATTAAATGTTATTGACCAAAACCTTAGGAGCCTCTCACAAATTTGTCCGCTTATTTTAATTTTAAAATATAATTTTTATATTGATTTCATTGTGGGTAAACTACTTCAATGACCACCATACTGTTGATAAAGTTACAATTTGACCACATTATTTTTTTCGAAGCAATTAAACCACCAAACTATTTAAATGGTATAAATGTGACCACTAGCCGTTAAAGGTTAACGACGGCGTGATGTGGTAGTTAAAAAAATAGAGGAATAATTACACATTTGGCCCTTTTTGTTTTTATAATTTTAAATTTATATTTAATTATGTTCGTGAGTTTGGATTCGCTAAATAAATTTAATATAATTTTAAATTTTTTATTTTAAATCGTGCACTAACTATAATTTAAAATATATAGAAAATATTGTTAACTTTAATTTAATTATTAAATTTATTTAATTGGGTTAAATATTTTTATGCATCATAAGTATGTCGTGTTCGAGTTCCCTAAAATCGCATTTCCTTCATTTTTCTAGGCATTAACAGCAATATAACACATATATTATATGATGTACTTCATATCACAAAAATAAGATTGGCCTAGTGGCTAGCACATCCTTCCTTCCACCAAGAGATCCTTGATTTGAATCCCCGGCCCTAATTTTGTTACTTAAATTAAATAAAATAAAAGTAATTAATCATTCTCCAATCAGGTGACACATGTCACAATTTGATTGAAGGGAGAAATTAATTAAATTAAATTAAATAAAAATAATTAAAAATCCTCCAATAAGGTGGTGGCATAATTAATTTATTTTATTAATTTAAAATAAAGACTAAATTGAAAAAAATGTGTAAATAACAAGGACCAAATGTGTAATTATACTCTTATTTTTTAATTGTCACGTCACCCTGTCGTTAACCTTTAACGGCTGGTGGTCACATTGATATCATTTAAATAGTTTGGTGTTTAATTGCTTTGAAAAAAATTAATGCGGTAATATTGCAACTTTATAAAAAGTATGGTGGTCATTGAAGTAGTTTACCTTTTATTTTTTCTACTTCAACCCGATTTTTCTGCAACTATATCGATCACTACTGTGATCGCCATCACTAACATAATCACAAACAGAAAACCCTTATCGGTAATGCCAATCCAACCTTGTCTTCCTCCCTCACTTCTCCAACACTCTCAACCCTATCTTTCTCCTCCATTTTTTTCATTTTTATTTCATTTCTCGCATGTTCTTCCCTCTGTTTCTTCTATTCCTTCCATAAATCCTAAACACTCTCTTCTTTTGACTACATCGTCGCCGTCAACTGCCACACGCTCTCGGACCATTTCGTTCTATAGCTTTAATATTTCCTATCACACTAATTACTTCTAAACATTATGATAATCCATACTTTTAACAAATACTCCATTTGCTTCTCTCTATAACTTGCAAATCAAGTCTCTAAATTACACTTCCTTTGTTAGTTCGTGCTAAGAAAAAAAGAAATATTTTTTTATCGTAACAGGGCTAAGGAAGAAATAGAACCAACTTTTAGCAAAAATAGATGTTCTAATTCCTCAATCTAACATTGGCTTCAAGTTGTTAAAGCAAATGGGTTATACCCAGGTTCAACACTTGGAAAGGAGGATTGAGGTCGAGCTGAGCCAGTGGGGTTTGATAATCGGAGACCTTTTGTTTCATGGAAACTATATTTTGATTTACACGACTCAAATTTTTTACTATTGTGAGTCATAAATTTGTGGGTTTTGAGGGACCGCTGACTTGTTAGGTTTTTTGAAGGGGGTAAAGGTGTGGTGTATCGCTAAAAGGGGACAGGCGAGGGCTACTATATTCAGAGAGGTGCACGACCAGAGCCTTCGCTGTGGTGCTGAATGTGAGTGAGATAGAGATGAGTAGAGCTAGAGAGATTTTAGTTGAGGGTGGTCGTGGTGAGAGTGTCGAGGATGTCAGACGGAAGAGCCATAGTGTGCGGTAACTGCGATAGTGGCGACGATTGGGTCGCAAGAAGCAGCGTTTAAGGTTATTTCTGGAACAAAAGGAAAGAAGAAAAGATGGAGAAATGATAGAAAAATGGATTTTAAATATTAAATTTCTCTTTTTAATTTAATTAAATAGATATGAGTGGCCCACATTTTACTGTTTTGCCCTCATTAACATTTTTTTTTTGTTAACGGGTCATTTATATTTTTTTTTTCAGTACAGAGTTGGTTATTGATTTTAAAAAACAACCAGTAAGATCATTTACGTTTTCGGGGCATAAACTTTTGGCCACCTAGCTGTTTGTTGCCGTTAACCTTTGACGAGAGGTTGATCTAAACAATTAAAAAGGATAAATTACTTAGATAGTCCTTAAACTATTATTTCACTTCTATTTTGACCACCAGAATAAAAATAATTTGTATAATTACACATTTAATCCTCCACATTTATAATTTTTTTTAATTTCTTCTTCATCTATCTCGACCTTTAATTTTCTACTATATTAATCATTAATTCACATAGTATATTATAATCCATCACCATATATATCCATGTTTCAAATAATGTTTGTAATACTCAACTCAAAATTTTTAATCTTTTCAAAAATTCTAGAAATTTTGAAAATTTTACAAAATAGTCCTTAAATATCTAAAATTACCCAAACCCAAACTCCCAAATCGTTGCCGCTTTCGCCGTCGATCGCCGCCCCTAACTACACTCCTTTGGTCTCTTTTTAATTTAATTAAATATATATGAGTGGCCCACATTTTACTGTTTTGCCCTTTTTAACATTTTTTTGTTAACTGGTCACTTATATTTTTTTCAGTACAGAGTTGGTTACCGATTTTGAAAAACAACCAGTAAGATCATTTACGTTTTCGGGACATAAACTTTTGGCCACCTAGCTGTTTGTTGTCGTTAACCTTTGACGGGAGGTTGATCTAAACAATGAAAAAGGATAAATTACTTAGATAGTCCTTAAACTATTACTTCACTTCTATTTTGACCACCAAAATAAAAACAATTTGTATAATTACACATTTCATCCTCCACATTTATAATTTTTTTAATTTTTTCTTCATCTATCTCGACCTTTAATTTTCTACTATATTAATCATTAATTCACACCGTATATTATAATCCATCACCATATATATCCATGTTTCAAATAATGTTTGTAATGCTCAACTCAAAATTTTTAATCTTTTCAAAAAATCTGGAAATTTTGAAAATTTTACAAAATAGTCCTTAAATATCTAAAATTACCCAAACCCAAACTTCCAAATCGTTGCCGCTTTCGCCGTCGATCGCCGCCCCTAACTGCACTCATTTGGTCGCCGGAGCATGGAGGTCATTTCCTCCAATACAGCGTCACCGGAAACGACGAACGGTGTGCAACCGAACGTCGAACGCGAAATCGACGTTCGACTGGCACGCCGTTCATCGTTTTCGGTGACGCCGTGTTGAGGGAAATGACTGCCATGCTCCGGCGACCAAAGGGGTGTGGTCAGGGGCGACGATCGGCGGCGAAAGTGACGGTGATTTGGGGTTTGGGTAATTTTAGGGATTTAAGGACTGTTTGTAAAATTTCCAGATTAAAGATTTAAAATTCTGAGTTTTTTTCTTCATTAAATTGATTTTTAGCAACATTCGATTGAGTCGAGTAAAAATTAAGTTTATAAATTTGACGAGTTTTATTTTATAATTTTTTATTTATAAAAATTTTGGAGTAGGTGAAATTGTTTGAATTTTTGTTCAAATTTGATCGTAGATATTTATAATATTATGGTACTAATTGATTGGAAAGTTTTAGGGTTGAAAATGAATTTTTAAAATTTTAAGGGTGAAATTAGAAATAAATCTTTTTAGTGGTGACTGTCATGTTTATTTTTTAAAATCGAGGACAGAAATGTACATGAAATAAACGTAAGTGGTCATTGCAATAATTTACCCTTTTTTTGCTGCTAGGTTAGCAAGCCGTCAACATTTAACGGCAACAAATGATTGAGTGACCAGAAATTTACGTCCCGAAAACATAAGTGACCTTACTTGTCGTTTTTCAGAATCGTTGACTAATTTTATACGGGTGGGAAACGACTAGAATCGGTGACTAATTTTATACTGATGGAAAACATAAGTGAATATTTAAGTAGTTAACTTTTTTTTCTTATTCTCAGCTTAAAATTCCAAAACTCCCCCCACTGCCTTCCAATGGAATTTACCAAAAAAGCCCAAACAGATAGAGATAATCACCCATCCCCAAACAAATCAAGAGAAGCACCTCCTTTTCCGTTTTTTTTTCTTATTCTATTCTTTCAATTTTTTTATTAATACATATAAAATTTTAAATACATAACTCCTTGCGTCCTCTTTTGTCTTTAGATCTCACTCTCCTTTTCTTTTTAATTATTTTTTTTCTATTTTTCAATCTCTAAATCCACCCACCTTTCCAGAGAGAATCTCCTGAGAAAATGGCGACTCTCCATAAATTCAAGCTTTTAGCAACGCAGTGCGCCGTCGCCGGAAGCCCAGGTCGCAGTCCTACAACCAGCCCCGTTGTCAATCTTCGCCGTCGCAAAACCCTTCGCATGCTCCTCAACCGCTCTTCTGCCACCGGTCGCCGTCGTTTTCGCCGAGATCACGAAGCAAGCAACTTCGATCTTCCTCCTCCTCATCCACCTGCGGCGCCGCCAACTACCTCAAACCCCGACAACAAGAAAAACTCCACCGGGAAAAAAGGCAGGCGAAAATTGAAGGAACTCTTCGTGGCGTCGCCGCCATTTGAAGAGAGGGAGAGCAACAATAAAAGCTGTGAAGAAGAAACCGAAGATCTGTTACCGGTTACTGTTAGTTCCGGTGGCGAGCTTTCAGGTCGGGGCTCTGGTTCTCTGAGAACTTTAACGGCGTCATTCCGATACAGATTAATAAGGAGAGCTTGGCGACCGATGCTGGTCACTATTCCAGAGTAAATTAAGCTAGCTATATATTTTTCTAATTTTGGATTAAAATTATGTGCAAAAAAATGTAGCTTTTTTGATAATTTAATTTCTGGTGCTATTTCCTTGTGATTTCCAGTTTTTTCCGTTGTATTGAACAGTACAAAATGGAATTGGAATTTTGTTGTTTTGATGGAAGGAATTGAAATTTTGTACGTTTTGTTTCGGAGAATACAGCCCGCTAATATGCGCTTGGCTCGTCGATGATGCCAAAGTGAGGCTGCCACTGCCAGTGGTTTTGGAATTACTGTAAATCACATCAACATGCAATAAAGCGCATTTCTTTTAGATTTTTAAAATAAAATTAAATAAATAAAAGTTTTTCTCTTTTTTTAAACTTTTAAAATATACAAATGATCACTAAATTATCTTAAAAAATAAAAAATGGTCATTAAACTTTTAAAAATTATATAATGGGCATTAAATTTTAGTTTTTGTTATAAAATGATTATTGAACCGTTAATTGTCGTTCATTGAATGATGTGAAAGTTATAAAAATTTGAATAAAAACATATTTCATCATTTATATTTACACATTCAATCAATTTAGTCTTGATTTAACCCTCATTCTTGGTGTCTAAATTAATTGAATGTGTAAATATTCATGATTAAATGTATTGTTATATAAACTTTCGTAACTTTCATGTTACTCAGTTAACGATAGTTAACAGTTCAGTGACCATTTTGTAACAAAAAATTAAAGTTTAATGCTCATAATGTAACTTTTGAAAGTTTGGTAACCATTTTATATTTTTAGGATATTTTAATGACTGTTTGTGCACTTTACCCTTTAAACTGTAATACAAATTTATAAACCTTTGCCTAAAGAAAAGGCGTGATTGCTTGGTTGTAAACGAACCAGATGTTCAGCGAATCGTTCATGAACCGTTCGACGAGAAGTTTATTTATGTTCGTTATTTATTAAACGAACGAACATGAACAAGATTTTTTGTTCGTTTAATTAAATGAACGAACATGAACAAGATTTTTTGTTCGTTTAATTAAATGAACGAACACGAACAAATGACTTGTTCATTCATTTATGTTCGTGAACGTTCGGTAATCTGTTCGTTTATGTTCGTTTGTGTTCGTTCGTTTATGTTCGTTCATTTATGTTCATTTAAATTTATTCATATATGTCTAGGGGTGTTTATTGTTTGGTTAAACCGAACTAACCGACCGAACCAAAACAAAATTGGTTAATCTATTAGATAATTTTAGGTTCCGGCTAACGGTTAAGAGTTTTTTCAAATTTCAATTATCGATTAAGACGTTTAAAATCGGTTAATCAACTGAATTAATCGAACTAACCCAAAATATTCGTTTATGTTCATTTATGTTGTGTTCGTTTATCTTTTAAACGAACGAACACGAACAAGTTACATAACACGAACAAGAAATTTTTTGTTCGTTTATGTTCGTGTCCGTTCATTTGTTCGGTTAAAGTTAAACGAACGAACATGAACACACCCTCGTTCGTGTTTGTTCGGTTCATTTACAGGCCTAGTGATTGCGGAAATATTCTTTTTTCTTTGAAAAGAATAATCTCAACATTTTTCTTATGATATTTTTCCAGTGACATGTTTTAGTGAAACTGATATATATATATATATATATATATATATTATTAAATCAAAAATTAGTTATAGAAATTTTGGAATTATCGATTTAAGATGTCCGATCTATGATTAACCATTCCCTAGTTTTATTAGATATTAAAATAAAATTTATTAAATTAAACATTTGAATAAATTCACATAGGTGCAAACTGCAATGTTTTAACCTGAATCCAGTATGAGAAACATATCATTCACTATCATTGGAACCACTTAACAAGTTCACTGCATAGTTAATATTTATTACATGTTTAAATTGATAAAAAAATCTTGAATATTAAATTGACAAATTTTAAGTATATCAATCACTCAATTAGACACTATTTTGTTATTAAGTCGTGAAAATTAATGGCATTTTATTAAACTAAAAAAATAATGAAGAAATTTATGTTCTTTTCTCAAATATTTTAAATTGTTTTCACACTGTTATAAAGATAAAAAAAAACGTGTATTTTCTCTATGTAGAGATAATTTAAATTTGTTTGGTTTATCAACAAATTTATTTTTCAATAAAATAAAAAATGCTACATAAGCAATTTTACATAAATTTATACAAAATAGTGCTATATATGTACATCGACAGATCTAGGGAAAAAATTGAGTTAGACACACATATATTAATAATACAAAATCTTTTGAAAATGGAAATACTAATACTAATAATGTTTTAATTATAATAAGAATTCTTGTAAAAAATATAACTTTAAATAAATTTTATAGTTGTTCCCTTTTAAACGTCATTTTTTCTATATTATTATATGATCTTTTCATTGTCTACATCATCAAACATCTCAATAAAAGTAACTAAGAAATCATTCAACCATTCAACTATTCATTTGTCATACGGTTGCATAGTCGATTCTTTATAAAGTGCATCGCAGAGAATGTTCTTTTCACTGTTGTGATTGCAACCGGTAGAACCAAAGCCAACTTCAAAAATAAATACACAAGTGAGTACACAACATGCTTCATTGTCTCAATAAATTTTTTCAGATAAATTGGAAAGTCCTTTTAGATCATAAAATCTTTTCTCGAAAAAAACATCAACAATATAATTCTCAAGCTAACAATCAAGCAATATAAGGTCTCATATTAAAATTTCGTAAGTATAAGACAAATAAACTTTTTCTTATCAAAAGAAAGGTACAAGTTTTTTAGACTCAAGCAAGCCATACATAGAAGCAATTATGTATTTGTCTCGTAAAACGATTATCATGCTCTTGAAGTTATCTACTAATCACCTGATAAAATAATTCAACCTGAAAATGATGCAAATTTGAAACTTAATGGACTTTTCTCCTATACTTTCCTAAAACAGCAAATACATCTTTTATCTTTGGAACCTCAATGTTATTCTTTTTTACAAAACAAAAAAATTATTCAAGTAAAGATTGTCATCTCACATCTCTATCATTTGTAATCGTTTCTAAGGACACATTAACTAAATGTGTAAGATTTACAATGACTTGCTCACTCTGTTGCAATGCTTGCGATAATTCACTAGTAGCCCCGAATATATTTTTCATCAGGTGCAAATTAAACACAAACTCAAAAGACAATAAAGAATTCAACAACATACAAGCTTCATCTCTTTGCTCTGAATCCCGAATATATTTTTTATCAAGTGCAAATTAAGCACAAACTCAAAAGACAATAAACAATTCAACAACATACAAGCTTCATCTCTTTGCTCCGAGCGTGTTCTTTCTGCCTTGATAATTTCAAGCACAGCCCATCACAGAAGAAAATATAGTAATCAAGCTAACAATAATTTTATAATGTGAAGCCCAACAAGTATCTTCACCTCTTTTTATAACTTCTCAATTTAATCCACGAATAGAAATCTTCTACCTTTTTTGGCGCCCTTGTCTATATCTCAACATTGAACAATATGGTTTAAGATATAGATGTTGGGTTACGCTAGCACACCCCATGACACAACGAAAAAGTTATCCGGCCATTACCACCGGAGATCCATGTACGAGGAACGAATCGGGGGTGCATAAGGGTGAAGAATTACCTGTTTAAAATATGTAATTCTAAACTTGGAGGAGATAGATATCCAATCACGATTCCACGATGTCGATTCCTAAGCCACAACGATAACACTTCGATCTCTACGTAGTTCACCCAATTAAAACGAGCATATAAAACTCTTTAAACTATTTAGAGGGTTTTTCCAAAAGCATTAGTGATTGCTATATCTCTCATGCCTTTATATAGCCTTTGAAATCCTAATTCAACTCATATTAGAATTTCAATATATATAAATATATATATATAATCCTAATTTAAGTTAAATTAGGATTTCAATATATATATATATATTAAATATATATAATCCCAATTTAACTTAATTAGGATTTCAATATATATTAATAAATATAATCCCAATTCAACTAATTAGGATTCCAATATATATATAATTAATCTCAATTCAACTTTAATTATGATTTTAATATATATATTAATTTAAATTAAATTAAATTATTTATATATTAAAATAGTCATAATTACAATAATTATTTTCTTTTAATATTTATCAATAGTTAAATTATATATATATATCAAATATATATTAATTTAACTAAATTCGTGTACAATAAATTTGTACGTATATAATTCATTTAATATATGCTCGTTTCAACCGTGTGTGTGACCTTGTAGGTTCATGTAACGTTAGTAGTAAATATTAGGACATTTTTAATATTACAAATAATGAGTGACATCTAGCAATATGTCATTGTCACCTAAGTTACAAGAAATCATGATTCGACATAACCTTTTCGTGACTAACTATTTTTCATGTATTACGTCCTTTTGTCCTTTATATCTAGATTGGGCACAAGTCATGGAACAGTTACACTTGTATGGTCCATCTAATATTTCTTGATATCTTCAGTAGACTATTATAAACGAATAACTATGATATCTCATATCAACTTATTCGAGCATGGCCATGCATTTCTAGTCTCACTCAATCAAGTGACCTACGATATTACTCCTATTATGTAGGAGGGATAAATCTTATCTTGATCAACTATATCTCACTACATAGATTGTAACATATCCAATATCAGTCTTTATAGAGTAGTCAGTTACGACACACGTTTGACTGTATCAAAATATGTCACTCACGATGTTGAAATAGTGATGATCTCAAGTCTGAGGATCATACATGTAGTTATCATCATGAGCAATATTGTGACTGTCACATAATAATCCAAGAAACATGCTCATAGCGGGTCAGTCCAGTATGTCGTTCTCTAACACATACTTATGTATTGATTTTGACATCTCCATGTCAATGACAACACTTTGTCATCAATCAATACATATTAGTCTTAATACATTATTGTTATCCATTCCCACAATAATACTTGACTGAGAACATTTAAGAATAACCATATTATTCTAAGAACTTTATTATAATTCAGTTTATTTATGCACGAAGAATTGTAATTATAATAATAACAATGCCTCTTTATGAATAAATAAGGTAAAAACAAAATGTCATAACAATCATCATATGATTGGTCTTTAGGCATACTCTAACAATAGAGTGTAGGGTTTAATTTTTTGGGTTTAGGAATTATGATTTAGAAATTAAAGTTAGAGTGTATGGTTTAGTATTTAATGTTGAGGCATAGATAGAGACACTAAAAAGGGACATAAAGTTTTTGTTCTTAATCCATGACCACTGAAAATTTTACCACTTTGTAATTATTCTCTTACCTTAATTATAATTGAATAATTTCTTTCCTCTTACATGAAGCATTAACCACTATACATTCGCCGCTGATATTTTAAGGTGGACTCGATTAAATTTTAGGGTGAGCATAAAAAAATAAAATAAAGATTTAACAAATCATTTTTTTTGGGGTGGGCAACCTATATGTACATCCGCCGCTGTATATGCAACGACATTAATAGCGTATAAATTTCAAATAAAATGAAATGTTTACATATACAATTACATCCATTGTATGACATTAATATTTGATCATAAATCAAATATTTTTTTATAGAAATCAAATATAATTTTGAAATTTATACTTTTTGAATAAATGTTGCAGTTAACATGATGTAGGGAGAGCGTGAATTTTTGGGAATAAGACGTGCGGTCAATGATCATTAAGGAGTGTTAGAAATGATGAAGACATGCATAAGACAAAGATATTAAGAAATTAACTTTTATGAAAAGAAGCATCTGCAATTGCAGCTTCTATGTGTTCATCACTCTCTCTCTCTCTCTTCTCGATGCTGATGGATTTGGTTCATTTTAATTAGGGTAAACTATGAGTAGTCATTAAATTATTGTTGTTTTTCTCTTTGGGTCATAAAATAATTTTGACAAAATCATTGCTAATATTATATATATATTTTATTTTAATCATTGACAGTTAGGTTTAACTATAAAATTAACAGAGATAATGACATGACATAGTATAATAATGATTTTACTCTCAAAATATATACATTCTATCATTTTAGTCTTAATTTAAAATAATTAAATAAATCTTTAATATTAATTTTTTATGAAGTAATTTATTAAATGTAACCCTCTAACAAAATAAAGACACGTGTCAAAAGTTAAATGAATTTAATTTAACCGAAGACTTTTAAGTCCCTTCAAAGACTTGTTTATTAGGTCCTTCAGTTAAATGAGTTTAATTTAACCCTAAAATAATATTGATGATTTACTAAAGGGTAAAAGAGTTTTTTTTCTCGAATTTAATCTAAATTAGTAATTTAGCCCCTCACACAAAAATGCAGTCCATTAGGTCATTCAATTCGCGAATTGCAACAAATTAACCCTTTGACCAACGTTGACCATTACAGTTGTAATACCCAAAAATTCGTTTAGTTACTTCAATGAAAATTTGAAGTTAATTCGGGTTTTAAGTTGAAAGGAATTAATTTCTAGCCATTGAATTAAAAATGATAAGATTAGAAATAAAATTTCCGCAAATTTGTAAACTTCTAGCTAAGGATTTAATCTTAGCTTTGAATTAAAAAAATGACAAGTGACACATTATGAAACTATGGATATCAAAATGACAAGTGACACATTATGGAACCATGGATATCAAGGGTAAAATAGTCAATTGATTATTAGAAGATATTTTTATTTTCTATGGAATAAAAGAATGTTAAGTGACATTATGAAATAAGAAAGAAAATTTAGAATTTTTTCTTGTTCTTCTCCGAGCCGTGAACAGGTGAGATTAAATTTTTAGTTTTAAAACCCTAAATACAAGAATTTAGGGTTTAGACATGAAATATATTCTTTTTATTCTTCGAATTCTACTTCTTGTAATATCAAAATTTTATGGTTTGGTTAAGGGGTGTTCTTGAATTTTAAAAGAGAAAGTTTAGGGTTTAGGGAACCAATTTGAACTAAGGCTTGTTTATTAAGGATTAAGTGGTGATTTCTTGTTTTCTTGTTTGAATGAAACATGATTTTAAGTATTTAAGCCTACATTCAATTCGGCAAGTTTAAGTTTATTTTAGGGTTGTGAATTCAAGTTGAACTTAAGAATTTACCATGAAGGATTAGGTGTTTTATATGTCTTACTATGTAGTTTGAAGTAACAAACCAATCGAATTTTAAATTTTTTTAATTAAAATAATTACAACACAATTTACTATTCAGATTAAACAAAATTAACCATATGTAAAAATTTCTTATAAAAAATAAATCATAATCTAAAAAGTCAAAAAACTTTACCTTTAATCTTTCGAAATATTTGTGTGTTTGCTTCTTTCGGTGCTCTAAGAAAATGACACAGCTTGACAAACTCCTTTACTTTGCTCAAATAGAAGATGTTAAAATTTTTGTGTTATAACTCTAAACAAAACTAAAAAAAGCCCTAATTTGAAAATCCTAAACAAACTCGTTATGTTTTACTGTAAAAACCGTGTTAATCACTTGATTAAGTTTTTAAACAGATAATAAAAAAATTAAATCTCACCGTGCACACACGGCGAGTTTCAATAAAAAATTAATATTTTTTTAATTCGCCTTACTTCTACAGTTAGTTCACTGTAATGATGATAGTTTGGGAAATATAAAATTTCGAGGTACTAGTTTGGTAATATTAGGATGTAGGGGTGCTACTTTTGTCTTTAAGCCGAATTCTACACACTGACCGTCGTCTTTAGAAGCTTAGTCATTGATTCAAACATGTTGATATTGCCTGTCGAAGAATGTCGGGTGTGTGCTTCAATAACGTTCTTCGCGAAGCGAATGCTTTAGAGGATATTTTGACGAAGGGTGGGGTGGAACATGCTAACTGGCTTCGTGTGATTGCCTAGTCTCCTTTGGCTCCTGGTTTGTTTTGTTGTTTTCTACACGATATAGGGTGGGTGTAGGTCTCGTGTTGGGTTGTGCTGCTTCCTGCATGATTGGTTTGACTGTTGGTGCATCGACTGTGGAGTTTGCTTGTGGTCACGGTTGTGCGGTTGGTACTTTGAGTTTGGAGTTTTGGTGCCTTTTCGTTGTGAGTGGGGAGGTGGTCTTTGTTCTAAATCGAGCTGTGTTTCTTTATTGGTTGGTATTTCATTGCTTTTTTTTCTTTTCTTTTGGTGTTTGTTTGTGTTGCGATTACTATGTTGTAGTATTTTTTTCTTATCTTAGATTTATGCAGGTCGTTTAACGAGACATGTGATGATTGGAGTTATTTTTTGTCTAATTTTTGTTTTAATACAATCATATCGATAAATAAAAAAGTATTATTAAGCATATTTGAAGGATTTACGTATGAATTCTTGTTTATGAACTTTATCATTTTAATATGTTTTTATCAATTATTAAATTTAGATATATATTATTTTTTGATTTATAAAATTATATTTTTAATATAATTTCATTAATTATTAGATTCAGATGTATATATTAATTTCTTATTTATTAAATTATCTTTTAAATTTTATTAGTTGTACAAATTTAGGTTATTTAGAAAAAAATTGTAATTTCAAAGATAAAATAGTTTTTACAACTTTTATATTCAATCTCCTAATCTAAAAAAGATTTTTTTTAATTTGAGAGGTTTTACAATCATATCTTTGTTAAACATTCAAATTAACGAATTTCGCTGATCAATTTTTTTTTTAGTGAAAATGTATGATTGTATTCATGAACTATCATACACAAGGAATACTAATACATACCTTGTTAAAAAACTCCTAAACTTAAATATAAAAAAGAATACTCATACTAGTATAAAATAAAATAAAAATCAACAGAAATACCTGACAATGTAACGAAGAAATAAATTAAAACAACAACTAAATAGACATACCATCCTCAATCAATAACAATTAAATCTATTTTAGCATATCTACAAAATACATAATCTTCAAACTATTAACATCCGCACTCTTAATAAAAGCATTGCCACTTTATTCCAAAAACCAACAATGATCAAATCTTTAAAAATGTTCAAACCTCAAATTTTTAACTAAAAAATGTTATTTACGTGTGTGTAATATACACGTGTGCGCGCGCTAATCATAACTAGCTATTGAAATTGGCTCATTGGTAATGCAACCCCTTATTCCAATAGACCCAGATTCAAATATTTTAACCCCATTTTTAATTTCTTTTAAATTTTCATCAATAACATACCCTTTACTAAAATATATACTCAAAGTGTCAACAATTAGCCAACTGATAGATTAGGCCCTTGGTTGGGTTTATATTTTTTACTCACGTGTTATTATCCGATTGATATAAATTATTTAATTAAATAAATTAAAATTAAAGACAAAACCCTCAAATTATATTGTGACACACGTGATCATATGATTGACGGATTAAATTTATTAAATTAAATTAAATTAAGACAAAACTGATAAAAATGTGTAAATAATGATAACCAAATGTGTAATTATATAAAAATTACTTATATGTCTTGTCAATATTTTCGTTAACTTTTAACGGACTTGATTGATACCATTTAAATAGTAAAATAATCTTAACAAAAGAATTTATAGTTGGATAGTCAAAATAAAACCACCTTTATAGTTTAATAATTACTCATGTAGTTCACCCTATTTTCTAATATTTTTAATAGTTCTATAATTTTAAATATTTTATTTTATAATTTTAATAGAGTTGTGTAATACTCTACTATTTTATAATATTTATATATTTTTAATGATTTTAATTATTTGATGACGTTGCAATAATAAAGTCTGTCTTTTTCCGGTGCCCCTATATATGTTCTCATACTTAAAATCAGGTTTAGAGTTAAGGTTTAATGTTAAGGTTTAAGGTTAAAGTTTAAAGAATTATGGGTAGGGTATATTTTTAGGGTTTAAGATTTATGAAGCCTAGGATTACAAATTTCTTACAAAGTTAAAGAATTCCTAAAGTTGTAGGATTGGAAACTTTCTTACAGGTTTATGAAACTCCATACGTGTATACAAGGAGTCGTAATTCCTAAAGCTTTACTCCCTCTGTTCCACTCAATATGTCCATTTTGTGTTTTAAAATTGTCTCACTTAAAATATTTCATTGAAAAAATCAACAACTTTTAAAAGACATATTTTCCTTTATACCCATTTTTTAGTTTCCCAACAAAACAAAATTCAACTTTTCAAAGATAAAATTGTCGTTTCAAATATTTTACGTTATCTTTCTTGCACAAACTTTTTCTTCTTAAAATTACGTGAAAAGTCATGGACGTTTTAAATGGGACGGAAGGAGTATTTTTTAACCAGGATTAAAATAACAGCGCAATATAAATATGCTGCCACCTGAAATCAAAGCCATGAAAAAGAAAACCTCAGCAAAAGCAGATCTGCAAACACTCATCCAAACCAGAAGTTCAGTTTATGTATGGTTTTTGTATTGTTATAAGTCTTAGGCATGCTCCCATTAGTAGACAAAATTTATCTTTGAATTATGAATACAATTAAATTCATGTGAAATGTCTTGATAAAAGAACAAAGGATAATTTCTCTAGTTTGTTGTATATGACTTTCTAAAAGTCCTACAAGTTCAACAGCACAAGTATAGGATTAATATCCAATTAATTTTACCAATGGGTTAGTCCAAGTTATAATCAATTTGATATCGCTTAAGCATATTTTAAACTTGAAGTCTTGTATATGTAAAAAAATTTACTGAAAGACTCATCGACTAAATCAAATGTGCAACGCGAGTTGATTCGGTTAATGAGGACAAAACTTAAGATACAGATAACACAAAAATAAATCCTATTAATGTTTACTAGCAATAGTAGCCCAGCCAAACTCAGCACGCCACAAACTTTTATCCCCACGACTTGACATTGACTAATCAATGAGTTAGGAAGATTTGGAAATTTATGACCAATTTCAGTTGTAAGAGCACTCTTGCTTCTCAACAAAAGGGAAAATAATGAAAAATGAGTACTCGACGGCAAACACAACCACCTATTAGCCGTCGGTAGATTACAGAAACAGTAGTTAAGCAACATTTAACACTTAGGATATGGGACTTTGCAAGAGCTAGCAACCCTTTTAGCGCTGGGGTTGTGGACATACTGTTTAAGAGATGGGTTCTTGATGTACCCACAGAGGCATGGCTGCTGCTCCTTCAGCTTGCCGCAACAAGCGGCTGATGGGGCTGCCGATGTTGTGAACGCCGGAATGCAGGGGCTAAGCTCTGTGGGAGAACATGTCACTGCCTCCACCGTGCGGATTTCTCCTGAAAACAGCAGCACCGCCAGTGCCACCACACATAAGGCAACAAAGGAAGCCCTCTTCATCTTCTTATTTCTTTTCTTTTCCTACATAAGATGGTAATACAAAGAAAGCAGTGGATGATTTATTCAGTGCGTTTGAGGCATGAGTTGTGGCACAATTTATAGGAGTTGGGGAATGGCATTGGTAACTGCTGAGACTTTACAGTTTACACCATGATTCACGGATGTGTTTATTTGTCATTAGTCATGTTCTCAAAATGTGGGTCTTTGTGGAATTGAAGGCCGCAGGTTCCACCATTTAGAAATTGTGTCACGCGTACGTATCATAATTTATTTTCAAATTAAGTTTATAAGAATAGAAACCATTTATTTTTTTGGTGTTTTTATTTATGTCTTATACTAAAAATTAAGTTTATATTTTAAAGTTAGGATTTAAAAAATTTAGGATATGATGTATTTTTTATGATTTAGAGTGTAGGTTTAAGATTTAAAATTTAAAGCTAGAGCTTATAACTTATTTTTTTATTGTTTTATAGCGTTGAAGCATATGAAGTGCACCGAAAAGAGCCAAAAGATTTTTGTCTTTTGTGAATTTAGAATATAAATCTTTTTTTTTTGTGTTTCTATTTATGTCTCGCCCTAGAAATTTAGGTTTAGAGTTTATGATTAGTCTTTAGAAAATTTGAGGTAAAGTTTAGGCTTTAAGATTTAAAATTTAGGGTTAGCGCTTAGAATTTAAATTTTTAATGTTGATGCATAGAAAAAGGGCACTGACAAGAGCAAAGATTTTGTTCCTAAGTTTGGTGTTAGTTAAAAAATTATAAAATTTCCGATTGATTATAATTAGATTAACATTATCGTTGGTACAATATATCAGAGGACGCGACAATAAGTATACTTAAGCATTTAATATCTCTTGAGTTATGAGTGGGGAGGGATCTGATTAGGCATTGTACACCGAATGTTTATATATATATATAATATTAATATATTATTAAATTAACTATTTTAAGTTTATTAAATAAAATATTTTTTTGTGGAATTTCAACCTCAGTTCTAATCAAAATATTAATAAGCACTTAACCAATTGATTAAACTCATTTTTCATTTTCATGGCCAACCGTTTACCTCTTAGTGAGAGCACCCATGGCGAAGGAATTAGTCATTGCTATCGGCGGTGGAAACTTTGGTTCAAACCCAAAAAAATATTAATAAGTACTTAATCAATTGATTAAACTCATTTTTCTTTTCATGGCCAACCGTTTACCTCTCAGTAAAAGCACCCGCGGTGAGTGGACTAGTCACTGCTATTGGCGGTGGATACCTTGGCTCAAATAAAAAAATATTAATAAGTACTTAATTAATTGATTAAACTCATTTTTTATTTTAAATAATTATTTAAACAAAAAACTATACAATAAAAAATTACCACTTAATTTTTAAAATATTTATCATTTATTTTAAAAATATATAAAATATTAATGAATAGACTCATTTCTTTTATTTTAAATAACTATTTAAGCTAAAAGCTATATTTGTAAAAAGGAAAAAAATTTGATACACATGCCGTGTAAACTTTAGTTTACACGTGCCTTTTAGTTCTAGGGGTTAGGTTTTTAGTTTAGGGTTTAAAGTTTATGGGTTTAGGTTGTAGGGTTTAGAATTTAAGGTTAGTGTTTAAAATTTAGGGTATAATGTTTAGGGTTTAGGGTTTAGTTTTTTAGGGTTAGGTTATGAATTTAGAATTTGAGTTTTTATAGTGTAAATACATAGACTTGTATAAAATTAATTTTACACAGCCTGTATATCAAAATTTTACCCTTACAAAAATACCACTTTCTTTTTAAAAATAATAAACATTTATTTTTAAAATATAATATATATTCTTTCATCCACTTTGGTGGATGTATCATTATCTAATTGTTTATTAAATCTTAAATTGAGTTTGTATCGCAAGTTAATCCAGTATTACCGTACAACCTCGGTTGAAAATTTTTGAGAATTTTTTCTTTATAGCGGCATTCGCACCTATAAAAAATAAGATATGTAAATATTTTTAACCGTTACGTCAATTGGTTGATCTGAATTTTTTTTCTTTTAGTATTAATAGAGATATTATTTCAACCGTTTTTTTCTTTTTAAACACTTTAATATAATCTTTAAAAATATAATTTAAGGATCCAACACAAGATTTATAAATTTATATACAAATTCTTTAGTATTTCGCATATAATCATTTATTGAATAATCATTTATATATATTTTATATGAAATTATTTCTTCTACCTTTACAATAGGTGTGAGAATATTTATTTATTTATTAGGGTGAGATGTTATTTGTAAAATTTAAATATTGACAAGTGAGATAAAAACTCTAACCACTTGCGTAGGTGTTTTCTTGTTAACGAACCACTTGGTCCACTTACCTAGTTTAGGAAATAAGATGTCAATTGAGAGTTTTTTTTTTAATTTAAAAGAATTTTTTTACTTATAATAAGTAAGAGAGAAAAAGATGTCAACTATTTTTTAAAAAAAAGAGTTACCCATATCAAAATTATAAATTTTTGTAATAGTCAATAAAACTGTCGGTAGAAGAAAATTTAAAGAAAAGAGTTTTATTATCTCAAACGTACAAATTAGAGATATTAGTGTGTGCTTGCCTTGAATAAGGTAAGTGAGTTAATGGGCACTGCCTAATTTTTTTTGTTTGAATATACTGACGGGATTATATGATAGTATACGTTCATACTTTCTTAACTCTTTGATAAGATACACATAATACACTCTGCATATACAAGTGTTCGAATTTAAATCTTTTAAGATGAGCATCATTTTTTTACCAGAAAAAATAAAAAACAATAAATAATGAGCATACCAATTTTTTTATATGGTTCGGATATTGTCCTACGTTTATAAAATTTAGATTAGAAAGTAACTCACTCCAAATCAAATAATGCAATTCATGTTTTAATCTCAATCACTCTCTTCGCATATTGCACACACACAACAATATAAATAATTAAAATTATTCTCCCTTTAAATGTTTTTTAATTAACATTTAATGCATACTGATAAAATAATATGCAAAGCTCAAATAAATACCCTAGGTCCCTAACATTAGTTTCTAAGAAAACATAAGATTGTAATAACAACAATTCGCTCAATACAAAAACCTATAACAATAATGCCTATTATAAGCCTAGCTTCAGTCTTTATTTCGACGGTGTAATGCCCCCAAAAACAACAAAACAAGTGTAGTCACCAATTTTATTCGGCCTTTTAATTTTGTGTTTATTATAAATATTCACATTAGAGTCCATTTAAATTCAAAATAAATATATATAGTCTAAAAATAAAAATGGGGTCAGTATATAAAGGCCCAAATCGGCCGAAACCCTAGGCCCGATCTAGCACGCGACTGCCACCAAACCCTATGCTTTCACCTCACTCATCTTATGTGTTCCCAAAATAAGAATCAAAAACAAGAACTGAAAATTAAGTTAAATCCAAAACAAAGAAGGCAAGGAAATCAAAGAATAACTCAATTTTAAAAAGGAAGAAATCGGGCATATCTTGAAGATTTTGGGGGCTTTATTTCATTGTAATTCGGGAAAGAATCATAGATTCTTCCCTTAAGTTCTTCATTCCTTTAACTATTAATTTACCATTGTAACACACACACGGAAAAGAACATTACACCACATATTCATAGGAAAAACAAGTATATACAAAGCAATTGTATCTTGAAATTCTGACCAATAAAAGTTTAAAGCCTTTGTTGAGGTACAATGTTTAGTTTTTTATTTTTCTTTTTATTTTACCGTTTTTGTTTTGTTTTGTTTTTATGTTCGAAATAAAAGGGTAAGGAAAGAGGTCATTGTCAAGCAAGCCATTGTCGTCTAACATTGCTACCGTCGTCCGTCGCTGCCATTGTCGTCTGCCACTGTCACCGTTGTTTGTTGCTGCCACTGCCATTCGCTGCTGTCATCGCCATCCGTCACTACCGTGGTGGTTGCCATCTGTCGTCGCAAGGATTGCCATGCACCACCATCGCAGCCCACGTCCGAAGTTGTCGGTACCACAAACATGATTTTGTTCGAGTAAGTGTAGGTAAATTAGTTGTAAAAGGGAGAAGGTTCTATCGAACCTAGGTTCAGATTAGAATGAAGAACACTCGGTTTATGGGAAGTGTTTTTGAGATTTTTTTAGAGTTCAATCTAAAAAAGCATGTTGGGTAGTAATTTTAATGTTAAATAAGATTCAAGAGGGCTTTTGGGTGAAGAACATGTAAGTGTTCTAAAAAGGAGGTTTCACATTGAATGTTTGGTGATTCAAATTCGAGCCACGACCCGCGCTATTCTTTATTGGATCTTGCGCTGCAGCACCTCAACTTTCCTTCCTATCAATCTCGTCATTTCCTTTTTCAATTATGTTTTTTAATTTTCCTTTCTATTCATTTCGGTTATTTTCTACTATTTGCTCGCATTTAGTTAATGTTTTTGCCTTTTATTTTAGAATTAGATCCTTTAGTTAGGATCTTTTAGGTTAAATAACTAGATCCCTAGTTTAGGATTCTTAAAATTAATGACAAAAATCGCTTTAATTAATTTGTTCCCATAATAAATTAGTTACCTAGGTTAAACTCCAATTAATCCAATAATTCACACATTAGATTTTTAGTTAATTAGGCATTAAATAGATCTTAATTAAGGTTAGTTTAGATCCTTAAGTAATTTAAATATAGCACTTTAATAAATATTACCTCATTTAAATCATTTTCAATTAAAGTGAAATCTTAAACACTAAAACATGTAGATATTAGGTTTAGATATAGTTATGCATGTATAAACCCAAAACACCTTAGAAAATATGAGTGACCAAATAATCGTCGTTTTTACGGGCGTTGTGAGGGTGATAATCCCCACACATAACCGTGCCCCTGAATTTTAAAATTTCGTAATCTCTTGTTTGTTTTAGATTTTTGGTCCGCATAATATTATAAAAAGGACCGGTGGCGACTCCGTTATCACAACTTGACGACTATGTTGGGGACTTTAGTAAGTGGGCATGACTTTTGTTTGGTCACGAAATATATTTTTTTTGTATTTTGGGTTTTGGTGTTTATTTGCTTTTTGTATTCATTATTTACTATTTCCCCCTTGTTTCATGTGTTTTTAGGTGGATCATGTTTTTAGGTGATCATGATATTAGCCTTCTACTCGGGTTAAATCCTTTTAAGTGGAAGTTTAGCAGCTCTGCTATCGTGAGTAGTCCTTCGTATGGGCCACTAAACACTTTCGGGGTCCAAAGTACCTATGCCTTCATGAGTAATCTTTCGTATGGGCATAGCAAAATGCATCCCTCGAACCGTGTTCGATTTGTAAGCTTGTGATGGGCCAAAATCGAACTTCTCACCTACCTTAGTAGGGATAGGGTCGGTTCGAGTACCTTTTAGACCATGAACCCACTAACTTACACCGTTGTTATTGGGTTTTAAAGAGTAGAAAAACTTACTCCAATGAAATTAAGTTTTTTTATGAATGAAGAAACGAGCAACATGCTCTATACAATGATGAAACTACTCAAACTAGGGAACCCTGTCTGCATGTAACAGAAAGCCAACTGCATCCGGTGATTATTAAAGAGATGAACCTCAAGATCATCCATCATTGCCAATTTTTCCATATGATCAACTACCTTGTTGTCATCTCGAAGAACATGTAGAAAAATCTATATCTCAAGTACGGTGGCACAGTTCTACAATATGAAGAACAATGTTGAGACACCCTACCGCCGCAAGCTATTCTGGACGAGTCGAGAGCATCCAAACTATTCGTTTTCATAATGAGATTTGTAATTCATGTTTCTCATGCACAATGCAGTCCAGTATACAGTCTACACAACTAGGCTTCCTACACAGTACAAACACGGATGAATTTCAAAAAACTCATCCTGCAGTTACCATTATAATCCTGAACTACCCTCCACACGTACCATCCAACTCTCTTCGAGCTTAAGAAGCTTAGGAGCAGCTGCTAAGAAGCTTTTGTTAAAATCAGGCAAATAATGGCTGAAGTGGAAGGAATTCATAGTTGTTGCTAAAAAGAACTTGGTTTATGGATTTGGCTCAGATGTGAAAATTGTTGTCCTTGATTACAATGTAGTACCTCTTCGTTTTATAAATGTCTTTCTATTTTTTAATATAAACGAGGTCCTGCAGTTTGGGAGGATTGTTTGATGTTTTTATTTTTAAAATTAAAGTAAATTATTAATTTCCCTAACGGTCGTCAATAAATATGATTTTACAATCTAATTTAACCGATGTTTATAGCATTTGTTAAGGATTATTAACTATCGTTTTAAGTCGGGAAGGGATTGATTTACCCTATTGTAAAATTGAGTTATATACGTCTTTCAAGTTTTTCTACATTTGATGTTTTAAAAATTTAACCATTGAATTTATTAATATCATTGTACTTGTTATACGTGTAAATTTTTTGGACTTTTCAATATTTTATCATAACAGTTAAAATAATGTTTTTCTTAAGATAGATTATTTTGTTGAAAAATTTTATATAAAACAAATAAGGTTTAATAGCATCAATAGCCCTTAAAGTATACACTTTTTACCAAGTTGCCCCCTAAAGAATTTTTCGGGACATTTTGGCCCCAAAACTTTAAACCGTGATCTCAGTTGTCCCTACCGTTAACTCTCGTTAAAAAAAATTCATGGACCAATCAAAACACGCCACCTGTCATTTTATTAACAAAAATAATCAACTGTCAAATTTTTATTTTTGTTCAATTTAGTCCATAAAATCTTTCTTTAGCCCAAAACTAACCCCTATTTCTTTATAACTTTTATAATTTAGTCTAATATTTTAAATATAATTATATTTTTGTTCAATTTAGTCTTAAAAATATTTATTTACCCCGAAATTAAGCCCAATTTCTTTCTAATTTTTATAATTTAATCAAATATTTTTAATATCATTATATTTTCGTTCATTTTAGTCCTAAAAATCTTTATTTAACCCAAAATTTGCCTCTAATTTTTATAATTTAATCAAATATTTTTAATATGGTGATATTTTTGTTCATTTTAGTCCTAAAAAATTTTATTTAACCAAATTTGACCCATGTTTCTTTCTAATTTTTATGATTAAAATTAACAAAAATATAATTATATTTAAAATATTGGAATAAATTATAAGAATTAGAAAGAAATATGGGTCAAATTTTGGGTTAAATATTGATTTAGTACTAAAATGAACAAAAATATAATTATATTAAAAATATTTGACTAAATTATAAAAATTAGAAAGAAATTGGGCTTAATTTCGGGTTAAATAAAGATTTTTAAGACTAAATTGAACAAAAATATAATTATATTTAAAATACTGGAATTAATTATAAAAAATATAAAGAAATAGGGGTCAATTTTGGGTTAAATAAAGATTAAGGACTAAATTGAATAAAAATTTATATATATTTAAAATATTGGACTAACTTATAAAGATTAGAAAGAAATTAGGGTTAATTCCGGATTAAATAATAATTTTAGGACTAAAATGAACAAAAGTATAATTATATTTAAAATATTAGACTAAATTATAAAAAATTAGAAATAAAAAATTGGAATCAATTACTGGTTAAATAGAGGTTTTTATGTCTAAAATTAATAAATATATATGTATATATGTAAATGTAAAATATTAATTTAGATATTTTTCGTCTTGTTTTTTTTTAACTTTTGTCAAATAACTTTGGATATTTTTTAAAAAAAATTGGATTAGAAATTACTTGGGTCATAAAATTTTAATGGGTTTGGACTTATATATATATATATATATATGTAAATGTAGTATATATTTAACATTTTTAGATAATTTAGTTAGTTCAGTTAAGTAATCAAATTTTATAAAATTATTTAACTATTATCCGGCCAAACAAATTTCGGTAGCTAATTGTTTAATAGAATTAATTTGGTCCAACTGGTTAACTCAATTTTAACCGAACAACGAATATATCTAGTTTGAGAGAAAAGGGTGGGTTGAACGTAGGCCTAGACAAAATCTATCTAGGGAATGGTGCAGTTGGGAAGCGGAGGGAAACAATGAAGGAAGGGCGACGAAAGCATCAAATGTGTAAAATATTTGTCAGTAACCACTAGAGATTTTGGGTAGTCATTTTGTCGTTAATAAGAAATTTATCTCGGCTATCTTTCAAAAATTTTTAAACTTTTTGCAATTTGAAATATTTATTGTATTTTTATGATTTTAAATACAAATATATTTTTATACTTTTTAATTTTAAATTTTTTTATATTTTTTATGATTCTTATAATTCTAGGGCGTTCGGAAGTTAACAACTAAAATTAATCAATTGTGACGATCAATATTACCGGAGGATCTAATCGATCACAAATTATAAGAATTAAATTGAGTGAAAAAGTTTATGAGTCAATCACCAACATGCTTGTCTGGTTGCAGCCAATTTCAAATATTTCCTTTAAAATTATGACAACAATGATATCCAACCTTTCTTTTCCTTTTAAAACAAATGTTTTAATTATAACTTTTTGCATATATTTTATTAACGTAATTTTTTTGCAATTCATAACATTAGTTGTTAATTACTACATTTAATAAAATATTATAAATAGTACCCTAATTTTTTAAAAGATGGTTATTTAAAATAAAGAAATATACTTTTAATCTTATTTTTTATAAATTGAATGGATTATGTTATTTTGTGCATAAAAATATTACAAAGTTAAGAAGTCCTTGGTCCTTACAAATATTATCAACCAATTAATAAACATGCAAAAAGAAATCACTATATATATATTTAGGGAAAATTCAATATAAAGTAAAACTAAGCTTATATATAGTAATGGTGGGAACATAGAACCTAATATTAATTAAAATGTCTTCATCTTTCCTTTAAAATTTAATGTTCAAGTGGCTTGTATATACTAAACTACTTGTTTTCCTTTTAACTAAGAAATCATGAAAAAGTACTTTTAACCTCCTTTTCCCCTTTTGGCAATAGAGATTGCAACCTAAACGAGAGAAATGATTATAGACGTTCAGAACCAAATCTTAAAATATAAGATAATTTTTACTGACTATCAGTTAGTCTAGCAGAAGGAGATGTTAGGTTCTTTCAGTAAAGTTAGTGATTTAATTCTTGTTGTAAATAAAATAAACTGAATTGAAAGGAACGTCCCTATAATAAATCTTTATAATACTTGATTTAAGTTAGTTGTCCAATAAATCAAATACTACTGATCGCACCAAAAATTAAAATAATTCTTTTGGTATATGAAAAATAACAAGTTACTCCATAATTAATGATTTTTATTAATACTCTCTTTTTACAAAATATCTCCTTAGATTAGAATTAAAACAAATTAAAATAAATAAAACATAAAAGCAACATAGGAACACAGTTGCAATTATTAAGGCTTTATATTTTTTTATTAAAGTAAGAGGGTGTTGTATCTCACGTTAGGATTCGAACTTATACACGATAAGATGATATGAATATTTTAACCATTAGACCAATTAGTATATTTAAAAAATGCTCTTACTTTTTTGTTATTTACTTAACCCTTTCTATATTTTGTATATTTTCGAAAAATAAAAGAGTTGTAAAAACATCCTTATGTAGAATGTGTTTTAATGAAACTTCCCAAATTACATGGAAAAAGTAATTGGTATAACGTGTTTTCATAGCACATGTTTTCTTAAAAGAAGTTTGAGCATTCTTTTCTCTTTTTTTCTTTTTTCAAATCTAGCTTAGCACAGGACAAAGTTAGACACGGTAATTTTTCATGAGATAGTATTTTCTTATAAAATAATTTACATTTTAATCACCGATTTATTATTAATTTTTTATTTCGATTATAAATTTTTAATTTAATTAAATTACGTTATTCAACTTTTATATTAATAAATTAAAACACTTGTACCAACATCGCTAAATAAATCTAACAAAAAACTGATATTTAAACTTTTACTAACATGTTTTTCACCTATAATCATCAAGTGACCTTTAATTAATAATTTAAATAATTTTCTTGTTTATTTCATTTAAATAAATTCAAGGGAAAATAAGTAAAATTCGTATAAATTTTAACAAAAAATATTTAAGTCATAAATTAAATATTATTTGATGCTAATATTCGAAAATATGTTAAGTAAAAGTATATTTTAGTTTTTTTATTAAATTAAAGATTTGTGATTAAAATGAAAATTGAAGTTAAGTTTAGTGATCTAGAATGTAAATTATTCTTCTCATATACTACGTAAAACTTTTTAGTTTTACACTAATTTAGGATCATTGGATGAGTGCAAATTAATGGTTGAGATTAAGAGTTGGTAATATGAAGATTTGGCTTAAGGGTGTAAGAAGTCTTTAAACTTTTAAAGAGAAAAAAAAAGTTAATTAAATTCTTAATTTTTTTGCACCCAATTAAGCCCTTGAACCAACAAACTAAAATAATTAAACCTTTTAACTAACAATGACGGTAGAATCTAACGGCTTGTGAGTTTCATATATTACAAGTGTATTCTAACTATTATTTGTTTTTCAAAATAATCATACAAATATGAATAGAGAACAAATGATTAAACATGTGTGAATTGTATATAAGATTAAGTGGTTGTCAATAAAATACGTGAAGGTGGTTGTTGGGGGTGAGATTAGATGGTTTTGGATGGCCACCGAACTACATTTAATTGTGGTAAAACATGGTTTGAGTTGATAATCAATTCTCCTTTTCTCTCACAACTATACAATAGCCCCAAAATCCATCCTTTTTACAAAATAATTTCTTAATCAATTCATTGCTCCACTAATTATTTTTTTTAATAATATACATGTTCGTTTTATGATTCATGTTTAGAGTGTGAAGTTGTCCATTTCAATAATATCTTTTCTAACGTTTAAACTCGCATACTCTTTTTAAAAGTACAAGATTCTTTGTTTTATTCATAGTACAATGTACCTTACCAATTCATATTCTAATTATAAACAATAAAAATAAAAATCATCATTATCTCACAAGCTTCTCCTTTTCCTTATTTGGCGCCTCTTCTTACTTCGTTCTATATTGTCAGTTTCCAGAAGCACATTGCCAACAAGATTCTCTACTTCATTTATGCATGTGATGTGTCATGCACATAAAGTAATTACATGATTCGATGTCACTCGACAATACTATAATTAATTACTTTTTATTAATTAACATAAAAATATATATATAATTTGATTCTATCAATATATGTATACATAATTTGAAGTGAATAAAATTTAAAATGCAACGGGATTATGTATTTTGTAATTTTGATAATTAATAATTGAAATCTTACAAATATAACCGCTGGTTATGATCCTATAGATACAGACATGTAGTCTCAAATTTTTCTAGTGTTTTTTGCCTGGACAAGTTTTAATCTTTGATTCTTTGTGCATAGTTTATGTTTGCATTACATTGCCCCATACCCTTTGTACTAGTTACCCACCTCCTTTTTTTTCCCGAGAAAATTCTCTCCCACTCTTCAAGCAAAGCAGCTTTTGCTTTCTTTTTTTTTTTTAAATTCTAGACTCGACCTTTATTTTTAACTTTCTCTCTCTTTCTTGTTTTTGGAGTCTCTGGGGGCCTGTGCTCTTGTTTTCTTGCATTGAGATCTGTTTCAAAGCAATGGGATTTTACGAAGAAACTTGCACAAACTCTAGTACTGCAAGAAATGGCTTGTTTGCTCTCTATGCAGCTACCTCTGCTGCATCTGCAGATCACCATAGTGCTTGCAATGAGGTGAAAATCAAATCTTTTTTAACAAAAATGATTTGGGATTTTGGTCTTGGGTGTTTCCTTCCTGGTTGTCAGAGGAGAGGTTCAGGAAAGCAGCAGAGAAACAATGGTACTGAAAAGAAAGGAAGCAATTTGGAGCATAACAAGGCTTGGTTGTTGGCTGAGACTGGCGGAGGAGCTGAGTTGACCAGTACTGATCCACTATCAGTTCACTCGTCTTTCAGGTTCAGTTTTTGTTCTCAAGTTGAACTAGAAGCCATGACTGCAAATTCTTTGAGCTCAGCTACTGTTTTGATGGTGAATTTGGATAGTGGGGTTAGTGATGATAGAGCCAAAGAATTGAAATGGAGAAGGATTGAGTCTTTGGAAAGAAGTATTTCACCAGTGGCTAAGTCTTTGGTTAGATTCAACTATGGTGAAATTGTTTGTGCTACCAGAAATTTTTCCAAAGGTATGAACCTCATGGATTTGGTTTCTTTCTTGTGTTCAATTGCTTTTCTAATCCTTGTTTCTGGTTTGGGGTTTTGTTTTTGTGTAGAGAGAGTTTTGGGGAGAGGGGCATTGAGCTTTGTTTTCAGAGGCAGAGTTGGACTATTGAAGACAACTGTGGCTATTAAGAGGTTGGATAAAGAAGACAAGGAATCTGCTAAGGCCTTTTGCAGAGAACTCATGATTGCTAGCTCTTTGCATCACCCTAATATTGTCCCTCTTTTGGGCTTTTGCATTGATCCTGAGGAAGGCTTGTTTTTGGTGTACAAATTTGTCTCTGGTGGAAGCTTAGAACGCCATCTTCACGGTAAAGTTTTCACTTTGTCTTCTCATTGTAATTTTGTTTCCATTTGTAATGAATTTTGGATGCTATTTTGTAGATAAGAAGGGGGTAGAAGGAAGACCTTCAACTCTTCCATGGTTCGTTCGGTATAAGGTCGCCTTAGGAATAGCAGAGGCCGTTGCATATCTTCACAATGGATCTGAAAGATGTGTTGTTCATAGAGACATCAAGCCCTCTAACATTCTTCTTTCTTCCAAGAGAACACCCAAGGTAAGGATCTAGGTCTGTAATTCTTAAGTAGAAAAATGATCAAAGCCGGTCTCGTCATTTTGCAATTGATCATATGATATCTGTAATTGTAATGGTTGCAGTTGTGTGATTTTGGATTAGCAACTTGGACATCTGCACCTTCAATTCCATTCCTCTGCAAAACTGTTAAAGGAACATTCGGGTATGCTATCATAACAGTTTCTTAGAGAAGCTAAACGGTCCCTTTTTTGTTTTATTTTGCTTCATGAAATGCTCTGTAAAGTTTTGTTTTTCTCATATTTTTTGGTATGTAGGTATTTGGCGCCTGAGTATTTCCAACATGGGAAAGTATCTGATAAAACTGATGTTTATGCTTTTGGGGTTGTCTTGTTGGAGCTGATAACCGGACGGAAACCAATCGAGGCAAGGCGGCCTCCCGGAGAAGAGAACTTGGTCCTGTGGGTAGGTTATTGTACTAATTTCGACCTTGCACCGAGGTTGTGAAATTTGAAAGAATGGCTCCCCTTGAGGCAAAAGAGGGGGGTCTGTCTTTACATTGAAATTGACAGTACTGAACATACATAACCTGTTATGGACGGGTGACCATTTGACAATGGAATTTCTCCTCACAGTGGTCCCTAGACCCTAAATGTCTACCTGCTCTTTAACCTTTACATCTTATAAGTTTAAACAAGCACTTGTGGTGAGACAGCTCTATCATGGAACTTCATTTTTTTTGTCCTCCATGGAATTTATGGAAAATTTGTGAAATTACTAGACAGCTTTTTGTGCTTCTATGATTTGATGCTTTGGAACATAATCATGATACTGTCCTTCGTTGTTAGCTGATATGATTTTCTCATTGTAATGTTGAAGTTTCTTCCCATTTCCAGGCAAAACCTCTCTTGCATAGAGGAATAGCAGCTGTTGAAGAATTACTGGACCCAAGACTCAAATGTACATTGAAAAATTCGACTCAAATAGCACGAACGATACAAGCTGCAGCAGCCTGCGTAAGCAACGAAGAATCGCGAAGACCAAGCATTGATGAAATTATCTCGATATTGAGAGGTGGAGAAGAACCGTTTTATTCGATTAAGAAGTCCAATCTGTCTGGAATTGTGGATTGTTACTCCCAATTGCAACATTCAAAAAGTGAGATGACGAGTCACTTAGCCTTGGCAATGCTAGGAGTTTCAGAGTTTGAGGATGATGATCACCTTTACTGTCAGTGAACGTTTATCTATCATTTTTTTAATCCACTTGATTTTCACCCACACCCTTTTCTTTGCTTGACCATAAAGTTTTAGGCATTGGAAGTGTAAATAGGAAGAGGGGGTCTGATGAAAGCTGGTTGCATGTACATACCATGATTCCCTGCCTCTGTACTACGGGTGCTCATGGTTAACCTAAATATTACAACGGTTAATCTGTAGGTTCTGTTCTTAGTTCAATTAGAATGATAATGTCTAAAGATTATGTGTTCTAATTATACTAAGAACAGAACCTACAGGTTATAACAGTTATAGTATTTAACGAACACCCTTACTTTGTACTCATGAAAAAACTACTGATTTCCATATGAGTTCCATCAAGATTGTCCATCTTTGTTTATTGGTGTTAGAATTCCAATCTCAGACCCACTGAATTTAACATTGTATCGATTGAGAACTAAGTTTCGAGTTTAGGAACACTTGTCACTTCTTTTTTGAAAGATATCTTGAGAGTTAATGTGTGAATTTGTATAAACTGTGTGATTAAATTTGTTCGGTTGCAACTCGATAATAGCATAGCCTCAGGATTTGAAGCATTCAAATAAATTTGTTATTATCTTTATCTTAATGTTGGATGTAATCGTCTACCTTACATAGAGATTTCTATAGTCATTTTATAGGACACCCATTACTTCAATATGTAGGTACATACGAAAAGAGTGCCTTGTTACGGTTAGACCTCTTGATTTGATGATAGAGTTTTTTAGATTATATTTAAAATAAGGTGTTTAAAATTTTACTTTGTAATTATTTTTAGGTTGATTGTTAAAAAAGTCTTCTTTGTAATTTTTTAGGGTAAATTATATCAAATGTCGCTAAACTATTATCACTTACTCAAAAATGTCATCGAACATAAAAAATATCAGATTTAATACTGAATTGTACTTTTTGACTTGTGTATGTCATTCTACTGTTAACTCTTAACGAAATCGTTAATTCAAAACGACGTCTTTTATTATAGGAAAAATAATAAAACCCTTATACTCAAAAAATAATAATAATAAAACCCATACGTTGAGGGGAGTTTGAATTCAAGACTTTCAAATACAATTGATAAACCTTAAACATTGAACTAACATATAATTATATAGGTTCTGTTTGGCAATTAGCGGATAGCTAATAGCGGATTACATTAGCTGATAGATAATTGCATTAGCTTATTTGACTAGCGGATTGTATTAACTGATTGTATAAAAGTGTTTGGTAAAATTAACTGATAGCTAATAGTTGTTTGATTATTTAAACAAGCAAAATAAGATATAAGGACATAATTATATTTGATACTTGTTTGAATAGTATATTAGTTACCAATATTTAGATTAAAAAATAATTTATTTAATATAACATTACTAATCATATTTAAAGGATCTTTATTAATTTATTATTTATATAATTATTTAGTATAATTTAATTAATTATTAAATATAAATATAAATATGTGAGAATAAAAAGGAAAAACAAAAAAAAATATTAGTTTACAAATGTCACAATGCAAATACGTGAGAGTGAAGAATTAAAATAAAAAAGTTAAATTTAGGTTATTTTGAGATTTTTGATAATTGTTAAGGGTAAAATGATCTTTATAACTCTTATGTCAAAATTTCTAGTTTTAAATAGTTCATATTAGCAGTTTTTTTTTTTTAAAATTAGAAGTTTTATCTTAATCCGCAACTCACCAAACATCCAAATTAACGGATTTGACCAGTCAAACCTCTAATATTAGCTCAAACTAATATTTACCAAACAATGTCATAATATTTTATCACAAATATTATATATCAAACTATACTTGAGATTAATTCAAATTATTTAATAAAATAAATAATACTATAAATAATATTAATATGTACAATATATTATTTACATATATACCAATATATAAATAAAAATAAATTATTTTATATTTTTATATATTATTTTAAAAAACCCAAAATATTCATAACAATAATATATTTATATTATAAATAATATATAAAAACCATAATCTCTAAACTCTAAATCACAAACCCTCAACCCTTAACCCTAAAGCACAAATCTCAAACTCTAAATCTTAGGGTTTAGAATTTAGGTTTTTGATATTATTTATAATATAAATATATATTATTTTTATAAATATTTTGAGTTTTTTTAAAAAATAATATATATTTATATTATAAATAATATAAAAATAATATATTTTTATTTAAATTATATAAATTTATCCATTTAGTTCAACCAAATTATTTTATGAAAAATAATACTATAAATAATATTAATATATAAATAATATAAAATATATTATTTACATAAATATTAACATATATAAATAAAAATATATTGTTTTTATATTTTTATATATTATATAAATGTATCATTTAAATAAATAAAAAATATTCATAAAAATAATATATTTATATTATAAATAATATATAAAAAACCGTAAACCCTAAACTTCAAACTCAAACCTTAAGATTTTGGGTTTGGAGTGTAGAGTTTTGTATATTATTTATAATATAAATAATATATAAAAATAATATTTTTTATTTATATATATTGGTATTATTTGTATATTAATATTATTTATAGTATTATTTATTTCATAAAGTAATTTGAATTAATCTGAAAGTTAATAGTGCGTGAGTTTTATTATTTTTTCTAAATTAAGTTTTAAAACAACCGCACCAAAATGACGTTATTTTGAGTTAACAGTTTTATTAAGAGTTAACATCGGAGTGGCATAAACGAGTCAGAAAGTAACGTTTAATTTTAGATTTAAACATTTTTAAAGTTCAATGGTAACTTCGAGTCAATGATAATAGTTTAGTGGTATGTGGTGTAATTTATCCTTCTTTTATCTAGCACACCATTATAAGTGAAACCAAAGTGTTTTCGAATTAATTTTTGAGGGTTGAAGTCTTAATTTCACTTGACATAGATGGGCTTTTACAATGAGTATTTTTGATAAATTTTTTGACATATTTTTTTTTTATTTCGCCAAAAAAAGTGAAGAGGCATAGGTCCAAATTGATGCACTAGTAATAGACAAGTTCTTAGAATCAAAGTGTTTGAGACTTAGGATTGTTCGATTTCTCATAAATGAATTAATTTCAAAATTTTCTTTTGTTTGTGCCTTTTTTAATAAAAATTAGGGCATCGCTAAAGATCCTCTCATATCCACTGCATAGTCAGAATTCGGTGTTAAACAGCGGGAGGAAAAGAGTGTACATTCGAATATTATTAATAATAAAGAGCTTACAAAACCCAGAAAAAAACAAGCAGCAGCAGTACCCTCACTGACTTAGTTACCAAGCCCTTCGAACCTACAGTTATCCTAAAAGAGAAAAGACGCATTCAAAGCATAATCCATGGCACCACTAAGCTATCCTCACATCAGCAGTAGACACGACTTAGTCATTGGCCAAGCAACCAACGCCCAGACCAGCACCTATCGGTTGCAAGAGATCAATAATTTGGCATTCAGCCCTTATAATTAGTGGATTCCGGATTCATTTTTTAATGCTTTATTACGATATGGTTGAGTATTTGAAACTGGAATTCAAAAAGGAAATCGGGTATGAAAGTTTTGTTTTTATGAAATCATGTTTAAGGGTTTTAGGGCTCAACCTTTGAATTTACAGATAAATATTATATTGGTAGCCATTATTATTATTATTTATTTTTGTTTTGTTATTAAGGTAAACTAGAATTTTATAAATTCTAGTCAAAGGCGGTAGGGATTAAATCATCTTTTACCCACAAAAATTCAATTGCAGTAAATGTGATATTCGATGTTAAGATAAAAACAATTATATTTTGGTTTCAATATTATATTTACTGTCCAATAACTCTAGGTTCTGAAATCAGCGTTCAATGATTCTGGTTGTTTACTGATTCAATTCGAATTATTAAAGTTTTGATTTCTTTATGCCAAACACGTTTAAATAAATGAGTTCACAGTAGATGTGATTTATTCCAATACTAAGAATATTAATTCAAGCAATATATATATATATATATATATATATGCATGCTATAGCATATATGAATTGAACGATTTAGGTTGTACTTCTATTTTTTTTGAAGCCATATTATATGCTTAATGTTCTGTTAGTAAATGCAATTGTTATTGTTCTTTCAGAATATGTATTTATTAAATTCAGAATATAGATTGAATGCATATTTCTGTTCAAATATTTGTTGCATGTTTAAAGTTTTTTTTAGAAACAATTAAAGATTTTGATTTTTCGATTTTTGATAGTCCCATTCAGGCAACTTTATTTTGGATTATTTCGGAAACTTAAGTGTTATCAGAAATTTCAGTTTTGACTGTTATAAAATTTTAAATTTGAATATCAGTATATTTATATTATAAATTTTGAAATAAATTAATTGAAGCATTAAGTTACCAAAGTGACCTCTATTGCAGAAATTATTTTATTTTAAAATATAGAAGGTTTTGTGCATGTAAGTCGGATTATGTTTGTATTAATCAGACCAAAGGAAAGTTAATAATTAGCATTATTGCATGTGCAACTATGGTAATAAACATGTGATAATTATTCAATTTTATATGTGAGCAATAAATCGGCCTAAAGGAAGATTTTTGCTTGACATATTCTTATTATTAATGTTTGATTACTATATTGTAATACCCGTACAAATACGGGTATATATACATATAGTTTCTCTATAAATAAAGCCAAAATAATAGAAATAATAATAAATAAATAATACAAATAGTGGTCCATTAAGTAAATAAATTGTTCATTTAGACATATATATATATATAATAAGTCCATTTACATATAAAAACCCATAAGCTTAAAAATACAAATTATCAAGCCCAATCTTAAAATCATTCCCGCCCAAAATCTGTTAATCAAGCCCAAAAATGTGTTTCTTTGGCCTGCCAAAAAGGGACACATGCCAACCCATGAGTGGTCAATTCCTCTTCACTCGGATTAACTCCCTTAATGACGCCAGCGCCCACACCATCTATAAATAAGGAAAGAGAAGCAATTATTAAACAATAATGATGCAATCATTAAACAATTAATCACCATTATTGCACTTATTAATGAGAGAGAGAAAGGAGTTCAAGAGTCTTACCAGAACGCGTCGGAGAAGACGACCGGAGCCATCGCAGCACCGATAATCTTGCTGGAAGGTAATTTTCTTTCCTTTTTTATTTCCTGCACAAAAGCACCATAATAAAGCGGATTTAAATGTTAAAACCTAAAAACAGTAGCCACAAATGAGTTCAAATCCTAGATCTAAAAACGTAAAATCAAGGAAAGATTGGAGTCTTATCTGGAAGTTGTTGGAATTTAGTTAGGTTACTGGAGAGATAAAATACAGTGGCGGAGTTGAAGTGGTAGATTTAGGTTCGGTTTGGGTAGTTAGGATTAGGAAATAGGTGAAGAAGGGCGGATTCGATCGAATGGATTCGATCGAATCCGGGTATATCTAGGGTTTTAGATTGAAAAATCGATGAAAATAGGGGTTTTTAAGGTTTTCGATGGCGGTGAACGGCGGCCGAAAATCATCTCGCGGCGGTGACCGATCACCGAAGCTAGACCAGACAGTGGTCGGAGGTGTTGGGTTGGCCGGAGACGATGACCGGTGGTGGCCGGCGTCACCTTCGGCGGTCGGGAAATAGGTCGGGGTTCAACGGCGAGGGTGGTGAAAGATCGGATAAGAAAGTTGGAAGAATGGGGTTCAGTTTTTGAATGAATAAGGGAGTTTGATCTAAAAAACAAGAAAAATGAGGGGATTTAGTGTTTATGAGGATCAAACAGGAAAAGTGGATGAACATGGTGATGAATTTAGGAAGAACATGGGGTTTTGATCTATTGAAACAGGAAAAAAATGGGTTTTGGTGTTAGTGAATATCAAACGAAGGAAAATTGAAGAACGAGGCTTGAATTTGGGATGAACGAGTGAATTTGATCGAAATGGAGTGTGGTTTTCTGGGTTTATGATGTTAGGCCGGGAGAGTTTTGAGAGTGTATAAAGGGGTGAAATCTAAAAAATGAAAAAAAGGAAAAAAATGTGACTGATAGGGTCATTTTATAGACCAAAGGTCGGACCCCGGGGCCCGCGAATCCCCATACAGGCCCGCGCCTTTCTATCTCGGGCTTTATACCATGGCCCTTCAGTTTATATTTCTCTTAATTTGGTCTTAAACTATTGTAATTTGGCACTCTAAGTTGCAATTTAATTCAATTTGGTCCCCAATTTCAGTGTTAATTTAATTTCACCGCTTAAAATTATATTTTGATGCATGATTTTAAAATTTGGCATATATTATAATTGTTTAGATAACTAAATCACCTAAATCATTAGTTATTAGAGCCTTAACATTAGGTCCTTTAATTAATTTGAATAATTGAATTAGAATAGATAATTGTAGAAAATAAATGGATACCAAAAGTGAGATTTTAAAGTCTTACGTTGGATAGTGCCTCATTGTAATGAGATGTTATCCAAAAGGGCTTTTTAATTGAATATTTGGTATTCATTTGAATTTTAGAACATGAGATCACATATAGTTAAATAAATTTAAAGTTTAATTAGGAAATAGGTTTAATAAATTAGAATTATTAAAAGAATAAGGATATTGTTAAATTAGGGTTTAATATGGATAGTACCCAAGCAATTGGGTGTTATCACATAAACACCCTAAATCTGGCAATATTCATAGTCTTCTTAGTTAATTTAAGTAATTAGAGCCCTAATTAAGTTTGAAATTACAATTGACAAGAAAAAAATTGGGCATGCGTTAAACCCTTTGTGTTGGGATACATTCTTGAATATAAATTGAGGTATCCTAAAGTAACTGGATGTCTCAAGATTTATATTCATTTAAGGATGTATTTCCTTACAAAGGGATACTTTCATTTGGAATGAAACTTCATTTAGCAATAAAGGATTAAATTAAATTCAAATTAATGTTCGAAATGCTAAAATGCCACGTGAAATTAATAAGGTACCGATAACGGGCGTTTGTGGGGGTGCTAATCCTTCCCCACACATAACCGACTCCTGAACCCTAATTTGTAAAAAATGAATCTCTAGTTGTTTTTATGGTGTCTGGTCTACCAAAGTAACCGGTGGCGGCTCCAAAATATTTTCAAGATCAAATAAAATGGGTAATTTTCATGATTAATTAATAAAATTGATTTAATATAAAAGACCTATTTTTTCAAAATTAAATGAAAGAAAAATCAATTTTATTGGTTAATTAAGTAAAAACCTGACTTAGCATGAAAAAACCTAATTTTCAAAGTTAAATGAATGGACAAAAATCCTGATTTTGAAAAGGAAATAATCGTCAAGCTATTTTCACACACTCGGTTTAAAATTGGTCGCGACATATACCATGATATCACTTGCAAGTTAATGTTTTTCCAAAGATAAAATATTAAAGGATTGTTCGGTATCTTGATATGAGGTTTACCTTTATTCAAATTTATTAGTATTTTGGTTATCTTTTAATTTAATTGAAAGATAAAATTAAGGAAAATATTTTGAAACAAATAAATTCATGTTTTGGCTTCAGATGTCTAATATTTTAATGGACTAGTTGAAACATAATGTTACCAAAGTGATCGCTTTTGTGTAGATTAGTTTATTTAAAATATTAAGACGATTATGGGTTTTTGTAATTCATGCATTTATTAATAGGCCCAAAGGAAAGTTAATATTTAACAGAATTACAAGGACAATTGTGGCGATAAATGTGTGATGATTATAAGGTATTTTATGTGAGTAATACGTTAGTCCAAAGATTAATCTATTGTTTGACATAGTTTATTGTCAATGTTTGAATGCTACAACAAGAGTACTGCTTACAGTTAATATTATTGTCCAAAGACTTGATATTAATGTTGTGCTTGGTATCTTGAGGGAAACTAGCCATTATTTTGAATTTATTTGTTTACTTATGAATATTTATGTGAGCTTGTTTTTATTTTATTTATTTTGTTCTATATTTAGGTAATTTATCTTTTTCTGTCACAATATTTGTTGATATACATTCTACACTCATGTTTAGTGAAACTAATTTTAAGGAATAGAAAAGGAACTTACATATTGTATTTGGTGGTTGTATGAACATAGACTTTGCACTAAGGAAATAACAATTTGCACCTCTCACTATGATAAGCACCCATAAAAGGGATTTTGAGATATGAGATTGTTCAAATCGCATGAGTATAATGATCATAATGAGTAACATTCTATAAGTCTTTAGGAGCAAAAAATCTAAAGAGATTACTCATATTAAGGGTTTTCTTGACAAAATTAAGAAGTGTTTTACCCAAAACATTAAGGTTAAGATGACATCATATATGCTGTCTTTGATGTCTATGAAGTATAAGGGTCAAGGAAATGTGAGGGAGTACATTATGAAAATGTTTAATATTGCTTTAAAATTTAAGGCACATAAGATCAAACTTTCTAACAATTGTTTATTTTTATGGTTTTGGCACTGCTTCCTATACAGTTTAACCAATTCAAGTTACAATTGTCAAAAAGGAGAAATGGACTCTATTTGGGCTCATTTCTCATTGTGTTCAAGAGGAAGAAAGGTTGAAGCATTATAAGTGTAAAAATAATCATTTGTTCAGTGCTTATTTAGTTAGTGTCTTTAAGAATAAGAGCAATAAAAATATTAGAATAAAGTTGCTAAGGTCCAACTCAAAAGAAATAACAATAAGTTACAAATGGTTGATTTCTTTTGTAACAAGTTAGGACAATGTGAAGTAATTAAACTTCAAAAGTGAGCAACTACTTTGGTTATTTTGAGTGATCCATGGGCTGTAAATTTTATGATCCCGCAATTAATATTATTTTAAGGAGAGATTTATAACTTTTTAGGATGTTGAGTTTGGAGGGAGAAATACTGTTAGATACATTGCTATTGTGGAGGTATTTGATTATAATTTAATTCCTGCAATCACTTTTGACAATGTTTAGGTTTTCACATCTTTCATTAATCAAGAAGTGAGTCAAGTATCTTAGCAAAACAATGTTGAACAACTCTCATATTCAAGATAAGATAATTGTTTTAGAAGAACAAACTCAACAACCTCAAAAGAAAAAAAATAGGTGTCATTAAAGAGGTCCACGAGAGGAAGGACAAATACTTCCGAGATTATTATATTGTATTTCTTCAAGAAAATAAGGATAACAATATAATGATACAAAGTGACTCAATTATTTTTTTATCAGGCTATAAAAGTTCTAACTCTCAAAAGTGGATTGATGTCATTCAAGAAGAGTATAATTTTATGCAAGTCAATAAAGTTTGGGAACTTTTCTCATTACCTTAAGATGCAAATCAATTGGCTGTAAATGGATATTTAAAACCAATAGGGATGGAAATGGTAATGTGGATAAGTATAAAGCATGTCTTGTATCTAAAGGATATACTCTAAAAGAAGACATTGATTTTGTAGAGACTTTCTCTCAAGTTTCATTGAAAAACTCTTTTAAGATAATTATTACACATGTTGCTCGTTTTAGTCTTAAGCTACATTAGATAGATGTTAAGCTTGTTTTTCGATGGCGACATTGAAGAAACTATTTATATGGTACAATCATAGAGTTTTGTCTTATGAAACAATATCACTGATATGTAAATTAAAAAAAATCCATCTATGACCTTAAGTAGGACTCTCATCAATGAAATTATAAATTTCATATTGATTATTGCATTCAGTTTTGAGATAAATTTGGTTCACAATTGTATGTATTACAAGTTCAGTGGAAGTAAACCAAGTGATACTCATATTGCTAAAGAAGACAAATATTGTCTTACTCAATACCCTAAAAGTAACCTTGAAATTTAAAAAATACAAATGTTTCCATGTGCATAAGCTATTGAGAATCTAATTTATGTTCAATTATGTATGCTTTTGGATATTGCGTACATTGTTGGAATGTTAGACATATATTTAAGAAAAATCTAGTATGGACTATTGGATAGCAGCCAATAGAGTTATGAGATATATTTAGAGAGAAAAAATTACATGTTCATATATCGGAGTTTTGGCAAGTTAGAGATCATCAAGTTTACAGACTTCAATTCTATTAGAATATTGATGCAAAAGAATTGTCACATGGGCTGTTAATTATAGATTGAATAGAAAGACCACTTTAGTTATTTTGTGACAATAAATATGCATTCATTTATTTTATAAACAATAGGAACACTTCAAATTTAAAGCACATAAATATTAAGTTCCTAGTTGTTAAAGAAAATTCAGAGTGGTTGTGTCTATAGAGCATGTTGGTAAAAACTTCATAATTGTGCGCTTATTAAGAAATTGTCATCATAGGTCTTTCATGAGCACACTACTCATGTGGGTCTAATGTTATGTAAGGATATTCAGTTTTAGTGAGAGTTTGTAATTTTGAAAAATGCTCATTCATTTTAGACACAATTTCAGTTACTTCAGTTTAAGGATATTTAAGATTATTTTCTGCAGAAATAAAGTTCTTTTGATTTATGCACACTCTAAATTCAGTAAAGTTGATCTCACTAAGGTTAGGAGGACCAGTTGGAAATACACATGTTCGGTTCACAATTCATGTAATTTTCCATGCTACGCATCCATGATTGATCTATGACATTTGGCTATATTTGTATATGTTACCATTGACGGGTCTAGTCATGATTGATATGGCAAAGGCTATTTTGATCCTATATAGATATAGTTGATGGACGAGATTGTTATAGAATACCTATTATATAATAGTAAATTTTTGAGTTCATAAGGTTGTACATTTATCCAGAAACGTATGTTGCCCAAGTGGGAGATTGTTAGATTAAAATCCGTAATTATGGGCACATATGTAAAATGTATGATGCTGTTGTAAAGTATGACACAAAATCAAGTGACCAATTATGTTAGGCGTGTCATATTGTCACACCCCGAAAACCGGTCTAGTCGGGGTTAAGTTCTGGTGATCAAGTATTTTGTACCGGTTAAATAATTAGCTCGATCTTGTACCTAATTTGAAGAAATAAAGGTTATTCGGGCTAACCATATTTGTTTATTATTATTATTATTAAAAAAGAAAAAAAAAGAAGGAAACCCCACGGCAGGGGAAAACTTTGGCTAGTGCCAAGTACCCCATGCACGTGGGGAAATATGGCCATATATATGGCAGCTCTCCAACTACGTGGAGAGCATGAATTTAAATGGGTGTTTAAGGGACGCTACGCGGCCAAGGAAAAAGTGCCATGCCCTTAGAATTTGCCACATTCGTGGAACATGGAGAATGAAATGAAGGGGTTGGCAATTTGATTATAAATAGGGGATGGGGCGTGCGCAAAATAGAAGATAGAAAACAAATAAATTGGTTCAGTGATAGGTTGGTAAGCTCGAGTTTTTCGGTTCGACAATTTGAATCCTCGCTATCAATTGGGGGTTGATAAAGAACAACCGTCATCTCTTCTGAAAGCCACGGATAAAGGTGTTGTTATCCGAGAACCTTAAAAGCATCGGGTTGTCGAGGTTAGTGTAGTTGTGTCAAGGGATAGGCTCGGTGCCACCCTGTTGCATTATTTTATGATTATGTTTGTATTTGTTTAAGGGCCCCCGTAGAGCAACTATGTTGAATTCGATTGGCAAATCCGGTAAGTACTTTTATTGCTTTGATATGTGCAAATATGACTATGATATGCTACAAGTATGTGATATATGAAATTAATATGAAATTTGACATGATATGGATCTAAGGCTCATTTTGATATTTGATATGGTACGACTTGAAAAATATGGACTATGTGAATTTGTGTAATTATGGACATTGGATACAATTGGCATGCTATAGGATTATTGAGCTCGGTTAAGTAAAGGAGGACTACGGTCTAGGGCTACGGCCTATATGTGGGGGAAATAAGGTCGGTTGAGTAAGTGATATATCTTCGGAGCTACGGCTCAAGGGCTACGACCCATTATCCGTTATATGTGTTGGTGTACAGGGAATCTGTGTATCCAATGGTACCTAATGTGATATGTGCCTATGAATTGTGCTATGACATTATGATTATGATATGACTGTGACATGTAATATGTGAATATGAAAGCATGAGAATATGTGTAATAAGCATGAATTGTGCATAGTATTATATGACTACTTGTATATTTGATTATCATGCATTTCATTGTAAATATTATAACTACCTCGCTAGGCTATGTAAGCCTAACATGTGTGTCTCATGCATTTTCAGGACCTTGAGCAATTCCGAGCCTTGATTGTGTTGTTGAGGTTGCAAGTCACGTCTCTGCCATATACGTATGTTACCTTTTGCTATAAACTCCTAGTAAAGTGGCATATAGAATAAGTTGTTTTGTATAAGCCTTTCTAGATATATATGATGACTTGGTAAAATGGTTTTGTTGTATGCGTAGATTTGGATAGGTTAAAATGGTTAAAAGGTGCCTAAAATGAGGCTAAGGTGAAAACTTGGTAAATGGATTACGAACACCCTAAAATTTGACGTATCAATAGGAACATGATTTGTAAGTATACTGGTAAAATTTGATAAGGTTTGGAAATCACCCGATAGGTTAATTCGAATAACAAAACAGTTTTGAACAGTTTACGAAATGGTCACTAAATATTGTATCGTCTAGTCAGATTGGTAAATAACCTCCGTTAGTAATGAAATTTCACAGGCTAATAATTAGTAAGTTTAATTTTTGTATGATCACCAAAATTTTGGCTAAGGACCCTTAATTTTTAAATTTTACAATTTAGTCCCTAAGGTTAAGAAAGTTTAAAATTGACCCCAACTCCGATTAAGATTAGTAACAAGCAAGATAGATAAGTTTTAAGAATGACCTATGAGATACTTTGATTAAAATTTTGAACTCCGAATCTGTATACGAATCTCTGATTAGTCTTCCGATAACATTATTTGACCCAGATCTCTACCAGACCAGGAAGGGGGTGTTACAATTGTGGTATCAGAGCCTAGGTTTAGTCGATTCTAGGACTAACCAAGCATCCGTTATGAGTCTGTGTCTACATATTCCACCTATGAGTTTATCTGTATATGTTATATGTGACTTGCAACTTACACGATTTAAATTCTTTTTGTATGATTAGATCTAAAATTGTCTGCGCCTAACGATAGACGTGTTGCAATAGAAACAAGTTCAGGCTCTAGGTATCCTTTTATTAGTGAACCGTTGATTAAAAAAAGTATGCTCTAGAATATAAACCAGTTACTTCTAAGGTTATTGTCTCTAACCCAGTAGGAGACAGTGTGGTTATACGATTGATCTGTAGAGCTTGTCCCTTAAGGATCCAAGGAATCCCATTTCCGACCAATTTGATGGCCTTACCTTTCCATGAGTTTGATCTTATCCTAGGCCTTGATTGGCTAGCCGAGCATCAAGCCTGGGTAGATTGTTCAAAGAAGAAATTATACCTCCGTAGACTCGGTAAGGAAAGCATAACCTTGATGAAGTCTGAACCCGAGCCTAAAAAGAGTATTATGTATGCCATGGAGTCTAAGAAAGATTTGAAAATTGAAGATGTACCCATAGTAAAAGAATTTCCCGATGTGTTTCTCGATGAACTTCCGAGACTCCCTCCCACTCGTAAAGTAAAATTTGAGAAAGAAGTATAACTTGGAAGTACTCCGGTATCCACTACTCTGTATAGAATGGCTCTGGTGGAGTTGAATGAGTTAAAAGCTCAAATCCAAGACCTCCAAGATAAATGATTCATTCAATCGAGCTCCTCACCCTGGGAATGCCGGTTTTGTCCGTCAAAAGAAGGATGGATCGATGCGTCTATACATTGATTATCGTCAATTAAATAAAGTGACGATTAAGAACAAGTACCCACTTCCGAGGATAGATGACATCTTTGATCAGTTGAAGGATTCTTATGTCTCTTCCAAGATAGATCTTCGGTCCGGATACTACCAAATGCTGGTAAATGAGTCTGACGTTCCAAAGACTGCCTTTCAAACCAGATATGGTCACTATGAATTTCTAGTGATGCATTTTGGGCTCACGAATGCACCTGTAGCTTTCATGGATCTGATGAATCGTGTATTTCGGCCCTATCTCGATAAGTTTTTGGTTGTCTTTATAGACGACATTCTAATCTATTCTAAAGACTCTACTTCTCATAAAAAACATCTCTGGATCATGCTTCAGACTCTTCGGGAGAAACAACTCTACGCCAAGTTCAGTAAATGAGAATTTTGGCTGTCTAAAGTATCCTTTCTTGGCCATGTGATTTCTTCTGCCGGAATCCATGTAGACCCAAAGAAGATTCACGCAATCCTTGATTGGGCTCCTCCGAAGAATGTGGGAGAAGTTCGTAGTTTTCTGGGCCTTGCAGGCTATTACCGTAGATTCGTTAAAGGATTCTCATTGCTTGCAGCACCCTTAACAAAGCTTCTCTGCAAGGATACCCCTTTTGTGTGGGCTGTTGATCAGCAAAGGAGTTCCAACCATCTCAAGCAAGTCCTTACGCATGCCTCTATTTTGGTACAACCCAAGTCGGGCAAAAATTTCACCGTGTACAGTGATGCATCCCACCTGGGATTATGATGTGTTCTAATGCAAGAAGGTGTTGCGTGTATTGAGTGTTACGCAAACGGTGCAAATATACACGTCGCAAGTAATAAAGTGATCTGAGTATCGAGTATCGTCTCCATAGGGATTGGTTTGGACCATTTTGCTTAAGTTACTGCGTTGGAAAAGAAAAACACAAGTAGATGATCGCATGAATTATAACTAATGAGTAAACTAAGAGCAATAAACTAAAAGAATAGATAAAATCAAAAGAGAGGGAATATGCCAGGTTACCGTGAGTTGATGAGTGATAGCCGATTAGATCGTCTTGGTAAAAGAGTGAAATGGAAACTCGGTTGTCGTGACAACTTGCGCAGCTGGGTTGCCTTGTCAACTAATCGAATGGTTGCCTGAGCAACTGGCTGGGCAACTGCTTGGGCGACTGGGCATCAACTTCAAGGTTCGGCAGAGCGTTCTTCAATGGTTTCTTCTTATCCCTAAGTCGAAACTCTAGCTAATTGTGCACGCCTTGACAATACATCCCTGCGTGAATCAAGGGTGAACAACAACCAATCTTGCGCTCCTCTTAGCCGTTGAAATCCTTAACTTATTCCTAAGCTGGATTAATCTTCACCATCGATAGATTGAATAAAGCCCATACTCATTCATTTCTTGAATCTAACTCTCCCGATATTAGATAAATAGATAGAATTACGAGATCCTCTCCCAATCCACTCGCAAACAAGAATAAAAACCAAGAATGGGTAAACCTTGAATTGAAAGTGCAAACTCTTATTACCTAAACAAAATCCAATTATTTCTCACAACCACAAAAACACAATAACCCCAACCAATCAAGTTAGTTCATGGTTGGGTTCAAACGATATACAAAGAATAATCCCCAAACCATGAATCTAATAGAAGCAAAGAAGAAGAAGAAGAAATCGATCAGCCCCTAGTCGAACTCTCTCTCAATTGAATTCCCTCCAAGCTTTCTCCCAATCGAACTTTCTCCCCCTTGCTATCGCCCTTGAGTTTGACGGCTCGATCTCCTTTAAATAGGAGATGGCTAGGTCAAAGTCCTTCTTGATGAGGAAGTTAAGTTGGAATTAAATACTTTAAAAGAATATAATTCTTTATTATATTTAAATTCCTTCTAGATCTTCTCCTATCTTTTTGGGATTTAATTTCTCTTTGACCTCTTCATGGAAATCAAACTCCTTTGGGATTTAACTTTGCTCCACGTCATCTCGGGCTTATCTAGTCATCAATTTCGACTGCCATATCATTTTATCCCTTATCGACAATTACCCTGGCAACTAGCTCGGCATCTCCTTCATGCATTGCCCTGGCAACTGCGTATGCATCTCCTTCATACACTGCCCTGGCAATTGGTTCCAGCCTTGCTTTGGCAACTGATTATGCACACACAAAAACACACCAAAGCAGTATCTTTTCCACAAAAATCACCAAGTTATGTAATCAAGCTCAACGGTGGAAAGAAACATGAATTAATGCTTGAATGACTAATTATGCAACTAATATGAGCCTAAGTCTAACAATAATATGAGTAAAAAGGGTAATAAAAATAGTACTTTTGAACACTTAACAGAAGGCAAAGTCATAGCTTATGCCTCACGTCAACTCAAGCCTCACGAGTTGAACTATCCGACTCATGATCTAGAACTTGCCGCAGTTGTGTTTGCTTTGAAGATTTGGCGGCATTATCTCGATGGTGAGAAGTGTTACCTATACACTGATCACAAAAGCCTGAAGTACCTTCTAACTCAGAAAGAGTTAAATCTTCGTCAGTGCCGATGGATGGAATTGTTGAAAGATTATGATTTAGTCATTAACTACCATCCTGGTAAAGCCAATGTGGTGACTGACGCTCTTAGCTGGAAGCCCAATTCTTTTCCGAGATGCTTGAATGCTCACTTCCGACTCAGAAAGCATGGCAATTTGTTAGCTGAACTGAGAGTTCACTCCATTGTATCTCGAATTAAGGCATTCTAAGAAATTGATGAGGAGTTGCAACCCCTTATTGCTAAGGTCAAGGATAGCTCAGATCCTGACTTTGCTTTGAATTCTGAAGGATTATTGTGTTTCCATAACCGCATTTGTATTCCCGATGATGATGATCTTCGGAGCCAAATCCTAAGTGAAGCTCATTCTAGCCCTTTCTCTGTTCACCCTGGAGCTATCAAAATGTACAAAGATCTGAAGGAGATCTATTGGTGGTCCAGTATAAAGAATGAAATCACGGACTACGTAGCTAGGTGTTTGACTTGCCATGGTCAAAGCCGAGCACAAGGTACCCACGGGTCTTCTACAGCCCATTGAACTTCGGTAGTGGAAATGAGAGTGTATCACGATGGACTTCGTAAGTGGTCTACCTTTGATTTCGAAGAAAAATGATGCCATTGGGGTCATTGTGGACCGATTCACCAAGTCTACTCACTTTCTTCCAGTAAGAATGGATTTCAGGTTGCCTAAGCTCGCAGAGTTGTACATCTGTGAAGTTATTCGCTTGCACGGAATCTCCGTATCTATCATCTCCGACCGTGACCCACGATTTACGTCTCGATTTTGGAAGACCTTACACGAGGCCTTGGGAATGCGAGTGCATCTTAGCACTACTTTCTATCCTCAAACTGACGGCCAATCTAAAAGAGTTATTTAGATTCTGGAAGATTTGCTCCGAGCCTGTGTCATTGACTTCGGGAATATGTGGGAGAAAACCCTACCCTTGGTTGAGTTTGCATACAATAACAGTTACCAGGCTTCAATTCAAATGGCTCTGTATGAAGCTCTCTATGGAATGAGCTGTAGAACTTCTCTTTGTTGGACTGAACTCGGTGAAGGCAAGATGCTAGGTCCTGACTTACTTCGAGAAACTGAAGAAAGGACTACCATTATCTGTGATCGGCTTAAGGTTGCCTTCGACCGACACAAGTCTTATGATGATCTGGCATGGGAGATATTCAGTAAGAGGTTGGTGAGAAGGCCTTCCTCAAAGTATCTCCGTGGAAGAATATTCTTCGTTTCGAAAAGAAATTAAAGCTAAGTCCCCGCTTCATTGGTTCATTCGAGGTGATTAAAAAGATTGGACTTGTTGCCTACCGATTAGCTCTCCCCGAGGAATTAAGTCGGATTCACAATGTCTTCTATGTATCTATGTTACGCAAGTACCAGCCATATCTTTCCTATGTGATTGAACTGGAATCTATGGAGATCCAATTTAATCTGACGTACGAGGAAGAACCTGTTTAGATCCTCGCACGAGAAGTGAAACAGCTTCGTAACAAGACTGTGCCCTTAGTGAAAGTTTTGTGGTAAAGTCATTCCATTGAAGAGCAATATGGGAACCCGAAGAGACTATGCAGAAATAGTATCCTCATCTATTCGCCTGAAATAAAAAATCGAGGACAAATTTTCTTAAAGGGGGAGAGTTGTCATACCCCGAAAATCGGTCTAGTCGGGGTTAAGTTTCGATGATCGAATATTTTGTACCAGTTAAATAATTATCTCGATCTTGTACCTAATTTGAAGCAATAAAGGTTATTAAGGCTAACCGTATCGATTTATTATTATTATTAAAAAAGAAAAAAGAAGGAAACCCCATGGCAGGGGAAAGCTTTGGCTAGTGCCAAGTACCCCATGCACGTGGGGAAATATGGCCATATATGTGGCAGCTCTCCAACTACGTGGAGAGCATGAATTTAAATGGGTGATTAAGGGATGCCACGTGGCCAAGGCAAAAGGGCCATGCCCTTAGAATTTGCCACATTCGTGGAACATGGAGAAGAAATGGGGGCCGACAATTTGATTATAAATAGAGGAGAGGGCGTACGCAAAATAGAAGATAAGAAATAAATAAATTGGTTCAATAATAGGTTGGTAAGCTCAAGTTTTCCGGTTCGACAATTTGAATCCTCGCTATCAATTGGGGATTGATAAAGAACAACCGTCATCTCTTCTAAAAGCCACGGATAAAGGCGTTGTTATCCGAGAACTTTAAAAGCATCGGGTTGTCGAGGTGAGTGTAGTTGTGTCAAGGGATAGGCTCGTTGCCATCCCGTTGCATTATTTTATGATTATGTTTGTATTTGTTTAAGGGCTCCCGTAGAGCAACTATGTTGAATTCGATTGGCAAATTCGGTATGTACCTGCATTGCTTTGATATGTACAAATATGACTATGATATGCTACACATATGTGATATATGAAATTAATATGAAATGTGACATGATATGGAGCTAAGGCTCATTTTGATATTTGATATGATGTGACTTGAAAAATATGGACTATGTGAATTTGTGTAATTATGGACATTGGATACAATTGGCATGGCATAGGATTATTGAGCTCGATTAAGTAAGGGAGGACTACGGTCCAGGGCTACGGCCTATATGTGGGGGAAATAAGGTCGGCTGTGTAAGAGATATATCTTCGGAGATACGGCTCAAGGGCTATGGCCCATTCTTCGTTATATGTGTTGGTGTACAGGGGAATCCGTGTATCCAATGGTACCTAATGTGATATGTGCCTATGAATTGTGCTATGACATTATGATTATAATATGACTATGTGACATGTAATATGTGAATATGAAAGCATGAGAATATGTGTAATAAGCATGAATTGTGCATAGTATAATATGACTACTTATATATTTGATTGTCATGCATTTCATTGTAAATGTTATAACTACCTCACTAGGCTATGTAAGCCTAACATGTGTGTCTCATGCATTTTCAGGACCTTGAGCAATTTCGAGCCTTGATCGTGTTGTTGCGGTTGCAAGTCACGTCTCTGCCATATATGTATGTTACCTTTTGCTATAAACTCCTAGTGAAGTGACATATGGATCAACTTGTTTTGTATAAGCCTTTCTAGATATAATGATGACTTGGTAAAATGGTTTTGTTGTATGCTTAGATTTGGATAGATTAAAATGGTTAAAAGGTGCCTAAAATGAGGCTAAGGTGAAAACTTGGTAAATGGATTCCGAACGCCCTAAAATTTGACGTACCAATAGGAACATGATTTGTAAGTGTACTGGTAAAATTTGGAAATCACCTGATAGGTTAATCCGAATAACAAAACAATTTTGAACAATTTACAAAATGGTCACTAAATATTGTATCATCTAGTCAGATAGGTAAATAACCACATTTAGTAATGAAATTTCACAGGCTAATAATTAGCAAGTTTAATTTTAGTATGATCACCTTAATTTTAGCTAAGGACCCTTAATTTATAAAATTTACAATTTAGTCCCTAAGGTTAGGAAAATTTAAAATTGACCCCAACTCCGATTAAGATTAGTAACAAGCAAGATAGATAAGTTTTAAGAATGACCAATGAGATACTTTGATTAAAATTTTGAACTCCGAGTCTATATCCGAACCTCCGATTAGTCTTCCGATAACACTATCCGACCCGGAACTCTACCAGACTAGGAAGGGGGTGTTACACATATGTATTAAAGTGTCATGGAAATAAAAGTGTAGATACTGTAAGTGTAACCCTATAGACTCGGTTATGCAACACACATAAATCTAGGAGGTCACATTAGGGTCACGAGAGCGACCCACAGTAAAAAGTCACATAAAAATGTTTTTCTTTAATCACATTAAAGCTGAAAAATAAACTTCTAGTTAAAATACGATTTCGTGAAATCATTTAAACATATAATAGAAAATCAGAAACATATTACAGACTCTAACATAAAACAATACACGACATACATGCCCACTAACTGTACCGGTACCGTACTCCAAAAGTAACGCCGAGAGAACTCTAACACTGATGTCGATCACCACACTATGATAGATTTCTTCTAACCTGCGATGGTAAAAACAATGTGAGCTTGGAAAAGCTCAGTAATACAGAACTACCAAATGATGATGTAAGCACATACAGGTATAAGGTAAAGTACAACACAAACATAAAGATCATGGCATCAACAAGGTCTCATTACTGTATAGAATCTTGTATTAAGCCATACTAGAGACAGCATGGTTGTTCAATACTTGAACTTTTGAATATCATAAGGGCATTCTACAATCTAGAAGAATCGAAAAGGAAATATATTTTACATGAATTAAACCAAGAGGTTTGGTGTGTCCCAACAAATGCAAATCAAGAAGGATCGATAGAAAGTGTCAAACAACAGAAGAATTTTGATAGGGGAAAAGGAAGAGACATGAAAAATTTGGCATTAGCCTAACTACCCTCCAACCGTACTCCAGTATGCAGTTCTCCAGAACTGCATCTATACAGACGTTAACCCAGGCCTAATGGGCGTGGGTTCCGACCTAAGGGGTTACCTTAGGTCCCAGGCGAAATTACCCTAGCCAAAGCATAGGAACCAAATACAGGCGTTAACCTAGGTCCAATGGGCATAGGTACCAACCTAAGGGGTTACCTTAGGTCCCGCGCAGAATTACCCTAGCCGGAGCTAGGAACCTAATACGGGCGAACTTACCCTAGCCTAAGCGTAGGAACCAAATACGAGCGTAATTACCAGCTTAATCAGGGCTGAAACTACAGTCTTAATCAATATCCTAGTACCCAGTAAAACATATTTGAACGGTAGTAGTTAATTCAGTATTTAATAGCAGTATGTTAGGAATTCAGGATACAAACAAATGTTTAATCAGTAGAACTGGAGTATCATGAACCATGAATCGTGTATACTTGTATCAGAAATCAGAAACTAGAAGTTATGTTTTTACTTCAGATAATAAGATCACATAGGATCAAAATGAATTGATTGGTTTCTAATCAAGAAGGTTAATCATGTAATCATGAGACACACTAAATGGTCCAATTTATTACTTAGGAATCCTTGTTAAATACGGAAATGAGACACTAAATTATAGTCCATTCTAGACTGAATTTAGAATCATGGATCATATTTGAAGGAATTCGTTAATTATCAACTTCATCTAGGTATTCATGAATTATACTTCAAGATCATTCAGCACTACCGGTATATCATGATTATGCAGGAATTCAGATTTATCAGGACATATTTTAAGAGTTCGGGTAAATCATGATCAATCAAGATTCCAGATATATCAAGAGAACTCCAATAAATTTTGCTCAAAGGGCAATTTGGTCATTTTAACCATTAGGGTGATTTAATAATTTAACCCTGATAGGGTTAAGTCATTGACTTGCGGCGCTGAAGATTGTTAACGGTTTGCCAGGCTTCCGAGACCATTCCACTATACTCATCTCATCAATGCATTACTTTCCAAGCATTCAAATTGGTACACCTTATCCGTGTTTAGTATTTAGTTCTGGTTGCATTGTACATCTGAACAAATCACTATCACATATTATCTCAAAACAAGCCTCAAAAGTTTGAACATGTATTTATGTAGTATTCTTCCATTATTGTTATAATGTTAAGAATGACTGATTTACATAAGTCATGCCTCAAACCCACAGGCGCATTACAGTCATTTGTAATCTATCAGAAATTTCATGTTTTTCTAATCTTCCACTTATCTTAAGTCAGGAGGGTATTTCAATTATTAACGCGCTTGATGTTAATTTAGTCATCTCGATCATTTTGGTTCTTCCAAACTATCCATTTATTTCAGGACTCGGGGGCATATCCGTCATTTTAGTTAATTTAGAAATTCCAAAACCCAAGGACATTTTGGTCATTTTCTAATTTGACCAAATCGGTATTACTAATTATTTCACTCATTTCAGTCATTTATAATCAATCCCATATTTTTTGACAGTTTGATTAATCCGGACATACAAAGAGTTTCTCATAATTTCTCCTCAGAGATTTATTCAAAATTTAGGTTAAGTCCAAGTACTTATCATTCTCGGAGGTTTAAGTCTTGTTACCATTTCTTTCCAAATACAACGATGTTTCTAGATGAATAAAGAACAAGTGTAGATTTCCATATCGATATTCATCAACAGGGGTATTATGGTCATTCTTACACCTCAAATGTATTTTCACAATTTTATAACCGACTATTTTAGGCATTAAATCCTTCAACACTATTAATCAAATTTGGAGATTTACAATCATATTCACAATTTATGGCACTCAAGATCCTTTCAATTTATTAAATTTCTCATTCGGATATTACGATCTTATCTATATTACCATTCTTAATCGATTTGACTTAGGCAGAACTAACATTACTCTTAATCATATTCATGCATGCATTAACCAATTACTCACATGTCTCATAAAGCATGCAAGAAGTAGTAATGTATTACCTTTAATCCTTGTTATATTGGTCAACCATGATACTTCGTTCGATCATTCTCGAACCCGAATTCAATGTCCTCAACAACTCGGATACGAAGATATGTGAATACCTTCAATTAACCAATACATAATAAATCTTTTTTCGCCTTGCACTTAACTAAAAAACTAAACACGTGCATTTTTGGGTTTAATGTCAGATTCGGAGGCTTTCAAGTTAGAATTTCACGGAACAGACTTTAAAAACAGACTCAGGATGTTGAAAACCATAAAATAAGGGTTTTGGGGAGGAAATTGACTTTTTGGTCAAAGTCGACATTGTCATCATCGGTCAATGATGACATCAGCAGTCAACCGGTTGACTTGGGCAAGTTGATTCACTGAGTTGACTCGGACAAGGTCAAAGGGTTAACGGGTCGGGTCAACGGGATGGACTCGGTCAAAGAAGTATGGGTTTGAGTCGGACTAGGGTTTTGGGCTTGGGTCTTAAACAGACCGACCCACTCAAAATATTAGACCATACCAGTTCGATAGGCCAGACCGAGAAAAGTCACCAAAATACATAGTTTCCAGAAAATCAATCAACCACATCAACATAACACCAGAAATAAGTCAAAAAACTCACCAACTTACCAAATTGGTACCAAATCGGAAGGGAAAAGGCTAAAAATAGTGTAGCTTTGATGAGGTCTTTGCTAGTGTCGAAATGACGATTGATCAGAGGGGGTTTTGCACTTCTCCACACACTGATCATGCCTGAACCGTGGACGTGCCCAACCGGCGACAGAGATGGTCGGAATCAAAGAAAAATAGTGAAGGACAGCCATGGGTTCTCGACGAACCTTCAACCGGCTTTCCACGATAAACGACGGTACATCTCTACGAGTGGAGGGTTGGGTCTCGGTTGGGGCAAGGCGACGGTCACGCTGGTGCTGGCAGTGCACACCACAGAGCGGCAGTAGGACAGATCGGAGACTAGACAAAGTTTTAGGGAAGGGGAGAGAATGATCTGGAAACTGGGGAAATTTTGGGTGAGTTAATGCTGGTTGGTGAGGAGTTAGACTGATATATTAAGTTCAGGTTAAAACTCCAAAATTTCCACGTCAAATCTTATTCTTTCCATCACTTGATAGATATGAGCATTTAGCTTAATGGTTAAGCATTGCAAGGCTGGGCAGGAGGTTGTGGGTCCAAACCCTCTTAACTTTCATCCTTATCTTTTCCCTTTTTTATTATTTTAACCTAAATTATTAGGGGTGTTATAGTAAGATATATTTATAGTTCACTGAGGGGCAGAGTTATAAATATTTAATAGTTGATTTAATAATCAACTATATAAAGAGGTAGTGGTCCCCAAGAAATAGGTTAACTTGAATTACTCTTGTCCCCGCCAAAGAGTTTTTACGGCAATGGCTAACCTATCTTCTTGTAAGATCACAACCACTTTTTAGGCGATCTTCATCAAAAGATTTAAGGTTTTCTATCGATTAATTCAGGTATGCTTCCGCATCTAGTATTTTATTATTCTTAATGATTTGACATGATAGATCATGAGTTTTAGATTTTATATCTATTATGGTTTGATTCTAACGAACACAACCAACTTGATTGTGCCTTGATTTACAAAGATAAAAGAATTTCAAATTCTAAATTTGACATTGGTTTTATAAAATCTAAATTCAATCTTTTCCTTTGGAATTTACAAATTCAAATGGAAGTCTTGAAACGCGTTATTAGAAAACTTTGTATTTGGTAACTTTGATAATTTTAGGAAAACTATAGTACAAAACACCAAGAAAGACAAGAAATTCAGCTAATATCCTTTTCCTTGGCATATACGAACAGAGAGGAAAGTGCCCAATGGTGCCAGCTTATGACACTCAAAATCTACCATAAATGCATCTTGTCTTAACTAATCCAAGCAATATTACTCGATTATACTCGTGTCTGAATGCATACCAAACACCTATATTCCGGAGACAACATAGATCCTAAGCCGGCAACGGAATTGGTGTAGAAGCAGGAACATCAATCCATTCCAACTGAAGCTCAACTTCGCCGGTCTCCACGTTTCTGAGCCTCAAGAACATGTCTTGAACAACTTTCCCATTGCTCCAGATGATGCAGCTCTCTTCTGACAGACAGTTCTGCCTGCTTGCCTCAACTCTGCTGATTATGGTTCCATCGGGAAGACCTTGCAGCCGCATCTTTACAGCATTTAAAAACGGCCCAATTTCGAACTCCGCATCCCCCATTTTATCATCGAAACTGAACCTATCTCTATCGTATACCGCCTGCCAAAAAATTTAGTAATATTCACATCATCAGTCATCACCACAAGCAAAAAAGTTGGGTCTAAATCTAATACTGAAATTGTGGGGGGAGGGGGGGAACTTACGAGCTTAACTGGAAGAGTTGGGTCTGCAACGGATAGAGTCAAGTCGTCGTTCCACTCTGGGTTTACATTCTTCTTTACCACCCGAGTTTTTAATTTCTGCAACAGATTAGTAAATCAGGAAAGGAAACCTGGAACTCTTACAGAATCTATGAAAAACAGACCAAACCCAGAATCTAAATTGCTCCAAAGAGGAAGAAACTGAAACACAGAAAGCAAACCTGTTTTCCCATCCTCACAACAACGTAAGGGTCACTGCTTACAACATCTCTGACGGCAAGATTCACCCCTCTTTTCACATGAATTCTCAACAATCCCATCAACTTCTCCATATCTGTTCTCGGGGAAAAACAAAACTCTGCCTGCTCATGGAACAAGCTTGGTAATTGGTATTTGGTATTTATATCTGAATCATACCACAAAATACTTACATAAAAGCCGTGTCAGCTTAAATTCATTTGCATATATAGATGCATAGATTTGGAAAATGGCATATTAATTACGCGCATCATATATAATTATATATATTGAATTAATTAAAGACAACTTGCGAAAAAGAAAAGATCCTCAATCGCATAGATTTGGAAAATGGCACGATTTCAGCATACATTAGCGGCCGTTTAATATTTGTAAAGATTGATCCCTACTTGTTTGATGGTTTGTTAGTCAATGTAATTAGAATTGTATAGCGAAACAATCTCACTGATAGCATGGTTCACTTATTACTCTTTTGCATCCCGTAAAGTGTTTCGTTTGGCAAGAGACAAAGAGATTTATGAAAGTTTTTGGGTTTTGATGGTATGTTAATCTTCATGGAAATGCTTGCTTTTCTTTGTACATTTGTATGATATTTTTAGTGGACTAATTTTTTTTTCTTTTTTTGATGCATTATATTTGTAATATCTTTCATGGTATTTAATAAAATACAAATGTCATGGTTAAAAAAATTATATAATTTTAAAAAATTTAAATTTTAATAATTAATATGTTGAGAAAATATATTATTCTAAATGTAATTATATAATTTATTCTATGTTAATAGATTTTTTTTGTGTATTTTACTTTTTTTAAATGAAAATATATATTCATTTTTAACTTAGAATTGGATTTGTGAATGTAGTGCCATAAAGTCATAATTAACGGTGTCGTGGTGGGTATCACAATGATAAATGGATTAATAGTAAACTTATTGCATTCAACACTTTTAAAGGATGACGTATTCTATTTAGGTGATTCAGATTCGAGTATCATGTGTGCACGATGTGTGTTATTAAATGGCTAAAAAATTAAACAGATACTACTATATAATCATATTAGTATATTCAAAAAAATATTTTTAAAATATACGTACCGTAACCCAACAATTAGTTCTAATAGATAAGTAAATGATATTCGTCTACAAGGTGTACATATACTATCTTATAATTACTTTAATACCCTTCAATAAATAAATATATATATATATATTGTAAAGCCACTGAATTCATATTATCAAATCAAGTAGTAAATGTATTACATTATTATATCGATATTTAAATTTATATAAAATAAAACAATATAAACATTCTTCAAATTGAGATTGTAGCGACCTTTTTCCTTCCTTTTTAAAAAAGAAATTTTACTGCCTCGTGAAGGGTGTTTGTTTAGAAAAAAAGTCGGCTACTAATTATCCCCTAAATTATTAATGAAAATCTTTTGGAAGATTGGGGATTTCTTTTGAAAACTTTAAATCCTTGAAAGCGATGAAAACTTGGAGTCACCACCGGCCACTTGGGTAAGGTAAGCCGGACACCATAAGAAACCAAAGATTCGTCGTGAAAGGGTCCGGGAGTTAGTTACGTGTGGGGAAAGATTAGCACCCCCATCACGCCCGGAACTCGGTATCAAAACATTTGTTGCTCTTAAAATGATAAAAATTATTGAAATTTACATTGAATTTAATTCAGAGTTCTTAGATGAAAATTAACATTGATTACTCGGGCTTTATCGAATTAGTGGACTCAAATTAATTAGACATTTAATTAATAAGGTTGACGATATCTCGGACCATAGATTAAACCGACATCGAATAAGCCCATCTGCCGTGTTAATTTATGGTTCGACCCTCGTACGTCACCTTTATGCATGATGCAAACATTTAAGTATGATGTGATGATTTTGTTAATTTTCAATCCATTTACCCCGGGTAGTAAGGATTAATTCGAATATTCGGTCAACATCCTTTAAACTCGGACTGTTGCGACACAAATATTAGAATTAATAAATACCTCCCCTTTATGATTTAGATTAATTCGAGATGCAATTAAGATTAAAGATTATATGAATGTCAATTAAAGTATGACAATCAAAGGCATAAGCATAAGCACACAAAAGAAGGCCTAATTCACTAGAAAGCCCAATTAGTAGTCTATCTATTAATTAGACGACTCTAATATTTAACCCTAAATTAATTAGCCCTGAAAACTAGAAATCCTAAATTATGGTGACTAGTTTGTAATTTAATGTTAAGTTAGACTTAAAATTGATTTTCCCCCTAAAGTAATTAAGAAATGTTCAATTAATTTAATGAATTTAACACTTACCCCAATAAGTCAAGGACAAATTTAAATTCATTAAATTAATTCGAACTTTAATCTAACTAAGGCTTTAAAAAACTAAGGCTAATCTAATTCTAGGATCGTGCCCCTATAAGACAAGCACACGATCCGGATTAATTGAGCTAATTTACTTAATTTAAACAAAAGCCCAAAAGAGCAAAATAAGGCCTCAGGCCCGAACTACTATTATGTAATAAAGCCCAAAAGGTTTAAGATACATCATATATTTAAATAATATAAAATAAAAAAACTTATTATTTAAAAATATACATTGAAATACATTATGTATTAAAGTTATAATATATATAACTATTATTTAAAAATATGCATTAAAATAAATTGTGTATTAAAGTTATAATATATATATATATAAACTTATTATTTAAAAATATACATTATTCATTTTTGCCAAAATCTTCTATATACTTTAAACCATATCATAAACCACATATTATTTCATTTTCACATTACATTATTATACATTTCAAAAACTATATATTTTATGCACAAAAAATGTATATATTATATTCTTCAAAATTATAATATATACCTTAAAAACTATATATCATTTCTAAAACATGTATGCATTATTTTATAAGATTTATATTATGTACTTTGAAAACTACGTGTTATAAGTCTTAATATATATTATATTTTAAAAAATTCTATCTTATTCTCTAAAACTATTATATATCGAAAGTATCTATTATATATACATATATATTATTATTTTTTAAATTACTATATACTAAAATATACTATACATTAAAACATTTATATATTTCTTACAAATTCCTACTTTTGTTCTGAAACGTATTATAAGTTGAGAACTATACGCTTTATTTTACTAATTTCTACTTTATCAACGATGCATATTAAACATAAGATTATATGTCACGTTTCCATTTTATACTAAATCCATGTGCCTATTAAATTCCTAATATGCATTCCATTCGAACTAATTTTATCCCTAAAATTACAATCACAAGCGAGCAAGATAACATAAAAATTAAATTGCAAATACTAAAAATAAATATGCAAAATTTAAACTAAAAACTGAAAAGGAATAAGTAAAATAACTTAATTTAAAATTGAAAAAGGACATAATTGTGAGAAAATAAAATACAGAGACAAAATTAAAAGAACTAATGAGGACGTAATTGAAAACTTTGAAAAAAATACAAAGGACCCGAGGGACAATTTAAAAGGCGGAATGGCTTCCCATGGTAATTATCCCACACGGAGGGACTGATAACGCAATTGGACCATGCGGAAGCCTTACAGCGCAATTACTTTAGGGCGGAGGGACTAAAAATGTGATTATATCATTTTAAAAATTATAACACTATATATTTCCCTTTTATCCGAACTTCGAACCCTTTTAGCCTTTTTTCTGTGATAACAATTCCCCCCCCCCCAATGCTCTGAACTTGTTCATCAAGTTCATCTGGGTTTATTATTTTTTATATATACACATGCATATATATGAACTGAAAAAAAGAAGAAGAAGATATACCTTGAAAGGTTTTTTTTGCTCTGTTTATTGCTTCTGGATTTTTGTTTGAACTTATGTCCGTTACAAATGGTGCATTACATGCTTATATCTCATTCTGATTGTTCATTGCCCTATTGCCTATGGTTTACATGTTTAAGCAAACTTTAAATGTTATTACTGTGGATGATGATGCTATGACATGCCCTTTTTATGTGTTTTCTTATGTGCGGTGGTTGGGAGCCGGTGGTGGCAGCGGAAATTCCAGTGTTGCGGTCATGCGGACGAGGGGATAAACCGGAGCCAGCGCGTGAATAAGCTAATCGGCCGGAGCGTAAGCTGCACGCGCGAGATTCAAATGGTCTGGCTCGATCTAGGCCGTTGGATCAAATCTGATCCGACGGCTGAGATCTCTTTTGGAACGGATGGTCCAAATTACATCTGGTGATTGACGTAGCAGCGCGGGATGATGACACGTGGCGCGCGGGGAGCTAAAGATCTCTATTCGATCTGGACTGTTCGATCAACAGCCCTTGATCCAACGGTTCAGATTGGGCTGCGCAAAGGATAAAACAAATTAGGGTTTTCTTTAAGTGGTTATCAGACCTAGGATTGGGCTTGTTGGGTCAGATGTAGTTATAATAAAAAAATTGGCTTTTAAAAGTATAATTGGACTTGGACTTATATACACATTGGGTTTTGATTATATATTGGATCTGTTTTTTTATTATCCTTTTAATTACTCATCAACCCACTATATATAAACAAGTATCCTTATACAAATATTAATACATAAAATTTTAATACATACGTACATACACCCTAACATATGTATTACTATCACATGCAATAGACACATACACATTTGTAATATTAATACATACCACATACACATAGGCATTCAATATACAATTAGACATTAATGATATTAAAACAATTAGTAGACACACTAACATATTAATAACACATACATAGTTGTATATTACATGAAAGGTTGACAAACTACACACATACGTTCATGTTTTATATAAACACGCATAATAAACACACACACTTATACATACCTAGTACATATAATAACACATGTGAGCCCAATATTATTATCACCTAATAATACATACAAGCTTATTATTGCAAAAATAGAAGATACGGGTCAACCCCGGACAAAATTAGTGATTACAACTTCCCTTCTTTGCTTATACTTGTGAAACAAGGATAAAGCAAAGACCATAAGCACTAATTTTGTCCTACTTCCCTGTCGGACGATTTACTCTTCCGGAATGGCAACGAGTAAATCTAAATAACTCATTTTCTTGAAGCGGCAAAAACGACAAGGTAGCACTAGCATGCCTTTTTTGAATAGCAACGAACAAACCAATTATTAAACGATTCATTCTTTTGAAGCGGCAACGAATAAATCTGAATAACATGTTTTCCTAAAACGGCAGAAAACAAATAGACGGTGTTAGGATTTCCTTTCGAAACGGCAACGGACAAGTTAACTAGCCTCCGAACGACCCATCCTTCCATAGCGGTTTTGAATGAATCCAAGTAACTTTGCTATCCCGAAGCGGCAGAGAGCAAACTTGGTGAGGTTAGGACGTCCTCCCAAAATGGCAGCAGACGTCACCAGACAGAGACGACATGTTCATCCGAAGCGGTAGCGAACAAATAGCAGTTCATCGAGTGAGGGTTCCATGAAGGCCTCCGTTCTTTGTGAGCCTGAACGGATAGGCTAATTTCTTTCTTCCCTTTTACGAAATGTTCTATTATCTCGTTTCTTTCACTGGAAAGTGGTGTGTTTGAAATCCTTTGCATGGAAATTCCTTTCAAGTTTCCACTTTGATGTCTGTTTCTCTTCTTTAGAAGGTTCCCGATATATCTTTCAAATACCTGCAAAAGAGATGAAATGCTACGATAATATGATTTAGTATACCCCTAACCTAGGGATGTCTAACTAAGTGTGATGCATGAACGACGCTAATTTACTTGAACACTTTTTCTTCTTGGTCCCTTGATTTTGATCTTCCTTTGATTTAGTATACCCTCTTCAAACGTAGGAGTTAAGTCGAAGTTACCGATCGTGAAACAACTATAGGCGGGATTCCAGAATCACACCAAGGCTTGCAACAGTGCCTGGTCCACCGGAACGTCTAGCAAATATACAATGTCACCATATTCTCTTCTAAAAGTACACATTGTTTCCAAATCCCAACTATTCCACACTGTCCTCAGCCCGAAAGTGCCATTGCATTATGTATTCATGAATGTCTCTGTTGCCAACGTTGACCTAAACCCGACATAGACATTGTCTCCCTCATGCAATTGTTCCCCTTCGAACCAAATTTGTACGTCGGAGTTCTTTTCATCATTGATACGAACTAGGCCTCTCATCAATCTAGCCTCTAACTTTAAACTATTTCCAACTCAATGTGCTCTTTATGATATGACGATAATATGCAAAACAAAAGAACAACAATGGAAAGAAAGAAAATATGAGAGTTAGTCATGAGATAAAAAATGCAAAAACATGAAAAGGTAAGTATAAACAGTTTACACAAAGAAAGAAACCTAAACACATGAGTTCTAGTTCGCTAATGTTATTCACATGGCTCTAATAGGGGTGGGCTTCTTGAATTCTCACACATGGGTTTGGTTCTAATTAAGGGTACCCGAACCTATCTTGTTGCCTATTAAGGCAATAAGAACCCAATTTTGGCCCATTATAAGCTTGCGAATTGGTTTCGATTCGAGGGAAAGCACGACCTGATGACGTGGAGGGTTGCTCACATGTCAAAAGGCGTAGATTCCGGAAGTGAATTACCGACCCGTGGAGGGCTACTCACGTGGGTATGTGGCGTTTCACTCCCACATAAAGGAATGAGCTCGGGTATAGAGCTTAATGACATGATGCAACACATGTCGGCGACTCCTTAAAAATTAAATGAGAAATTAATTCGAGGACCACCAATTATCAAAACCCGTAAAATCTCGATCACATTTTCAAGGAAGAATCATCCTAGTTAAAATGAATTAAAATCCCAATAACTTTTATTATTTAAGAGCAACAATTTTTCCTTTGGCCTAACTCTCTTTTGTTTAAAAAAACAAAAACGTCCCCAGCGGAGTCTCCAAGCTGTAGCGACCTTTTTCCTTCCTTTTTGAAAAAAAAAGAATTTTACTGCCTCGTGGCTACTAATTATCCCCTAAATTATTATTGAAAATCTTTTGGAAGATTGGGGATTTCTTTTGAAAACTTTAAATCCTTGAAAGCGATGAAAACTTGGAGTCGCCACCGGCCACTTAGGTAAGGTAGGCCAAACACCATAAGAAACCAAAGATTCTTCGTGAAAGGGTCCGGGAGTTGGTTATGCGTTGGGAAGGATTAGCACCCCCATCACGCCCGGAACTCAGTACCAAAACATTTGTTACTCTTAAAAGGATAAAAATTATTGAAATTTACATTGAATTTAATTCGGAGTTCTTAGATGAAAATTAACCTTGATTACACGGGCTTTATCGAATTAGTGGTCAAATTAATTAGGCATTTAATTAATAAGGTTGACGATATGTCGGACCATAGATTAAACCGACATCGAATAAGCCCGACTGCCGTGTTAATTTATGGTTCGACCCCCGTACGTCACCTTTATGCATGATGCAAACATTTAAGTATGATGTGATGATTTTTTAAAATTTTAATCCATTTACCCCGGGGTGGTAAGGATTAATTCGAATATTCGGTCAACATCCTTTAAGCTCGGACTGTTGCGACACAAATACTAGAATTAAAAAATACCTCCCCTTTATGATTTAGATTAATTCGAGATGCAATTAAGATTAAAGATTATATGGATGTCAATTAAAGTATGACAATTAAAGGCATAAGCATAAGCACACAAAAGAATGCCTAATTCACTTGAAAGCCCAATTAGTGATCTATCTATTAATTAGATGACTCTAATATTTAACCCTAAATTAATTAGCCCTGAAAACTAGAAATCCTAAATTATGGTGACTAGTTTGTAATTTAATGTTAGGTTAGACTTAAAATTGATTTTCCCCTAAAGTAATTAAGAAATGTTCAATTAATTTAATGAATTTAACATTTACTTCAATAAGTCAATGATAAATTTAAATTTATTAAATTAATTCGAACTCTAATCTAACTAAGGCTTTAAAAAACTAAGGCTAATTTAATTCTAAGATCGTGCCCCTATAAGACGAGCACACGATCCAGATTAATTGAGCTAATTTACTTAATTTAGATAAAAGCACAAAAGGAGCAAAATAAGGCCTAAGGCCCAAACTACTATTATGTAATAAAGCCCAAAAGGTTTAAGATACATCATATATTTAAATAATATAACATAAAAAAAAACTTATTATTTAAAAATACACATTGAAATACATTATGTATTAAAGTTATAATATATATAACTATTATTTAAAAATATGCATTAAAATAAATTGTGTATTAAAGTTATAATATATATATAAAAAAACTTATTATTTAAAAATATACATTATTCATTTTTGCCAAAATCTTCTATATACTTTAAACCATATCATAAACCACATATTATTTCATTTTCACATTACATTATTATGCATTTCAAAACTATATATTTTATGCACCAAAAATGTATATATTATATTCTTCAAAATTATACTATATACCTTAAAACTATATATCATTTCCAAAACATGTATGTATTATTTTATAAGATTTATATTATGTACTTTGAAAACTATGTGTTATAGGTCCTAATATATATTATATTTTACAAAATTCTATCTTATTCTCTAAAACTATTATATATCGAAAGTATCTATTATATATACATGTATATTATTATTTTTTTTAAATTACTATATACTAAAATATACTATACATTAAAACATTTATATATTTCTTACAAATTCCTATTTTTGTTCTGAAACGTATTATAAGTTGAGAACTATACGCTTTATTTTACTAATTTCTACTTTATCAACGATGCATATTAAACATAAGATTATATGTCACGTTTCCATTTTATACTAAATCCACGTGCCTATTAAATTCCTAATATGCATTCCATTTGAACTAATTTTATCCCTAAAATTACAATCACAAGCGAGCAAGATAACATAAAAATTAAATTGCAAATACTAAAAAAATATGCAAAATTTAAACTAAAAAATGAAAAATAATAAGTAAAATAACTTAATTTAAAACTGAAAAGGGGACCTAATTGTGAGATAATAATATACAGAGACAAAATTAAAAGAAATAACGATGACGTAATTGAAAATTTTGAAAAAAATGCGAAGGACCCGAGGGATAATTTAAAAAGGCAGAATGGCTTCCCATGGTAATTATCCCACATAGAGGGACTGATAACGCAATTAGACCATGTGGAAGCCTTTCCAGCGCAATTACTTTAGGGCAGAGGGACTAAAAATGTGATTATACCATTTTAAAAATTATAACACTATATATTTCCCTTTTATCCGAACTTCGAACCCTTTTAGCATTTTTTCTGTTATAACAGTTTCCCCCCCCCCAAATGCTCTGAACTTGTTCATCAAGTTCATCTGGGTTCATCATGAACCCAGATTCCGGTGCGACCCCTTCCGCCGCAATTTTCAGAAATCAGCCGGCTTACCGTCGTTTATCAAAATTCCCTATTTTCTTACAAAACCTAGATCTGAACCCAGTTTATCAAAATCAACTCCTTTCTAAGTAAAAATATCGAAAGCAGAATCGAAAAAAAAAACTTTCGGCTTCGTGTGCCTACACCGTTTCACCATATTCGGCCTTGAGAGGGCCTCGGCTTATCAACGGAAGAGCGACGGTGGGAGGAAACCGGAACGACGCAAAAGGAAAAGGGATCTACGAGGGTAAACCCTTACTCTGTTTTCTTATTTTTTATATATACACATGCATATATATGAACTAAAAAAAAGAAGATATACCTTGAAAGGCTTTTTTTTGCTCTGTTTATTGCTTCTGGATTTTTGTTCAAACTTCTGTCCGTTACAAATGGTGCATTACATGCTTATATCTCATTTCGATTGTTCATTGCCTTATTGCCTATGGTTTACATGTTTAAGCAAACTTTAAATGTTATTACTGTGGATGATGATGCTCTGACATGCCCCCTTTTTATGTGTTTTCTGATGTGCGGTGGTTGGGAGCCGGTAGTGGCAGCGGAAATTTCGGTGTTATGGTCATGCGGGCGAGGGGATGAACCGGAGCCGATGCGTGGGCGCGTGAAGAAGCTGATCGGATCTGATCTGATCCGACGATTGAGATCTCCTCTGGAACGGACGGTCCATATTGCATCTGGTGATTGACGTGGCAGCGCGGGATGATGACACGTGGCGTGCACGGAGCTGAAGATCTCCATTCAATTTGGACCGTTCGTTCGATCAGCAACCCTTGATCCAACAGTCCAAATTGGGCTGCGCAAAGAATAAAACAAATTAGGGTTTCCTTTAAGTGGTTATCAGACCTAGGATTGGGCTTGTTGGGCCAGATGTAGTTATAATAAAAAAAAATTGACTTTTAAAAGTGTAATTGGACTTGGACTTATATAAACATTGGGTTTTGATTATATATTGGATCTGTTTTTTTTATTATCCTTTTAATTACTCATCAGCCCACTATATATAAACAAGTATCCTTATACAAATATCAATACATACAATTATAATACGTACGTACATATAACCTAACATATGTATTACTATCACATGCAATAGACACATACATATTTGTAATATTAATACATACTACATACACATAGGCATTCAATATACATTTAGACATTAATGATATTAAAACAATTAGTAGACACATTAACATATTAATAACACATACATAGTTGTATATTACATGAAAGGTTGACAAACCACACACATACGTTCATGTTTTATATAAACACACATAATAAACACACACACTTATGATACATACCTAGTACATATAATAACACATGTGAGCTTAATATTATTATCACCTAATAATACATACAAGCTTATTATTGCAAAAATATAAGAAATTGGTTAATCCCGGACAAAATTAATAATTACATAATTCTTTAATTTTTAATTCTCTTAATTTTTAAGGTCAAGTTCCATATCTCTTTTAGACACTGAATAAATAAGTACTCTTAAATATATAAACATTGACTTTTTAAGTCTACCAGCATAAGCTCTCGTGTAACCATAATCTGAGTTTAGTCTTTCCTCTTAGCTATTATAAACCAAACAAAAGAAATAAAAAAATAAACTGGAACTATAATATATTAATTGATTTATGCTCTAATGAGTTAAAAAAAAATTCTGATTTAGACATAAAAAGGAATTGAAGAAGCTTGTAATTTGTTGAAAATCAAAACTTGGATTTCTTGCATATTATATAACCCAAATGAATTCTAATTATTGGATTCATGGTAAAAGTTTAGGTCAAGTTCTTTATCGTTAAGTAAATGTTGGTTGAGAGACATGTCACGTGTTATGCGTAATTAACTAGTTAATCCCAAAATCATGTTGGATGTTTATACATGAAATTAGGTGAAGTTAGCTATTCAAGCATTTCTCGGTCTCCATTACTTTTTCAACAGATTCATTGTTTGTTAAATAAGTCTTGACAAAAAAAAATCAAGTATGAAAAGTATTAGAGATATCTGCTCCTAAATCATATATGATACTTTTAGGAAATTAAATGCAATTTTTTTTAAATACAAATGGACATCTAAAAGATGGGTAAAACATACCAATTCTAAACCTTATATCCTAAATTTTAAACACTAACCTTAAATTCTAAACCCTACAACCTAAACCCTTAAACTTTAAACCCTAACCCCTAAAACTAAAATGCAAGTGTAAACACGGCCTGTGGATCAAAGTTTTTCCCCTAAAAGATTTTAGTATAATAATAATTTTAATCCTCAAAGCTTACATATTATACTAATTTAGTCCCAATTTAAAATAATTTAACAACTTTAACCTTTCATATTTAAAAAAACATACCAATTTAGTCATTTTCTTCTCCCGAATCGTTGTATACTTCATTTAAAATTATTAATTAATCTAATACAAAAATTTATAAGTGTAATGATATTTAGAATTGTTTTTTAAATGTTAGATCAGTAATTAGAATCTACATTAAAATTGAATTCATTGAAATCTACTTAAAATTATTTATGAAAACCTTAAGGTTTTAGTTACATCTACCACGTAATTTTCTACAAAAGTTCAGGTTTTCGTATTATTATACAATTTTCTTAATAATTTTCATATTTTTGAATGACATTATTATTTCCCTTTTAGTTTAAAAGAAACTAATAATTGTTTAAGTTAATGGATTTTTATTATTAAACAGATTTTTTAAATTCACTGCATGTCTATGTATTTTTATTAAAAAAGTTGTATAAATTTTATAATAATTTTTAGTTTTTTGTTCTTATTTAAAATTATACTTTTTTTTAAACATTTTTATTATTATAAAAATTTATAAACAAAATTATCCATGTTTAAAACATGACACATAAGCTGCTTTTACATAATAAAACATAAACATTCAAGAAACAATGACAAATATATTCTCATTATATTAATATCTAATTTTATTTTTATTGTATTTTTTATTTATGTAATAAATTATAAGCTTCTGGTTAAATTAACCGACACGAATTTTAAGTTTTTTATTCATATATTTCATGTGTATGTATGATTTTTTAAATTATGTGTTATTAATTATTGATATTATTATATGTTTTATAGGGTAATTATACCATTCTTTGGCGGTAGAAACATTTTGTTTTTACAAGTGCCCTAATTTTAGGGGTTAGAAATTCAATTTAAGGTTCATTGTTTAGGGGTTTAAGTTTATGTGCTTAGAATTATAGGGAATGTGGTTTGAATTAAGAGTTTAGGGTTATAATTTAGGGGTTATAGGTAAAAACCTAAATCCTTACCATATTACCCTAAAACTTAAACCCTAGCCTATAAACCCTAAGACTAAACCCTAAATTCTAACCATAGACTCTAAATTCTAAACTCTTAAACTAGATCCCTAGTCCCTAAAATTAAGGCGCTTGTGGAAACAAAATGTTTTCACCGCCAATGCATCATATATTTTCTCTATTTTATAATGTTGTTTATTTTCTGTGAGCTTTTGATTTATTTAAGTAATTTTAAAAAGCATTTATTATAACAATAAATAATATATAAATATAATTTTATAGTTATAATCATCTGACATGTATTATATATTTTTAATACCCATATACATAATTAATTTTTAATTTTTTATGATTAAATTTAATCTGAATGGAATGATAACAAGAATATTACTCAAAACAGAAAGTTGTTGTTGCTGCTACTACTACTAATAATGTTTATGGTTAATTGAAAATATCAAGTTTGGAAGGTACTCAAATAAGAATAGTGATGAATGGTGAAGAACAAATAATTTAAGAAAAGAAAAATAATTAAATTGATATATTTTTAAATATAAATAATAAAATTTATTAAATTATTTTAAATTAAGACTAAATTAGTAGATTTATAAATTTTGAAGAATAAAATTATCATTATTAGATGTACGTTTGTATTCCGATTGTAGTTAAAATTTTAATTGAGTGAGTTAATTATAGTTTTTAATAATTGATTGAGTGCAATTATAACTATAACCTTCAATATAGTTAACCCTAACTTAATAGCACCATTTTTCCGCACCCACGCCCTCGGCCTCGTCTTTTAGTTCAGCCTCCCCATTCTGAGTCCTAACCACCCCAAAAAAAGAAGAGAAAAAGGAGTAGCCATGGATTCCAAGCAGCCCCAATCCTTTATACCCTCTGCCTCCAAACTCCCTATCAAGCGCAAAGCCCCTCCTCTCCCCCCTAAGCTTGAATTCCAACCCATCATTCTCCCCAAACGCCAAACCCCTCCGTTCAAATTCCAGCGAATCTGGTCCGAGCCCGATGAGATCCGTTTCCTCCAAGCCCTCCTCCGATCGCCTCCTCTCTCTTTCCCCAAAGACCTCCCTCTCTTCTACTCCTCCTTCTCCCACTCCATGTGCCATCCTTACACCAAGTCCCAACTCTCCGAAAAGCTTAGAAGGCTCCGGAAAAAGTTCAGGGTCATCTCCTCTAGGCTGGCTCGAGGCTTGAACCCTTCTTCTCTCTCTCCTCATGATCAAGCTTTGTTTGATCTTTCTACAAGGCTCTGGGGTCCTGAGTTTGCTTCCACTTCTCCTTTCGGTAACAACTCTCCCGGGTTTTCGCACGATCATGAAAGCAATGGTGTTGATGGTGATATGAATGATAACGAGGAAAGTTTGCATCTTGATTTTGCTGCGGGAAGAGATGAGGTGATTAATGGCGAGACAATCGATGGGGTATTGGGAAAAAGCGTGTTGAACGTGTTCGACGAGTGTTTCAAAGAGGTTCGGATGATCTTCGTGAAGCAGGGCGTTGGCTGCATTGACACGATGGAGAAGAAGTGGAATGAGCAAAGGGTCTCAGAGTTTGATGCGTTGGGGAGTCGTCTGAGGTTGGTTATCGAGAATTCTCTGAATAAGCGATGAGCATTTCTTCTAAAACTGGTGGAATATTGGTCATCGGTTGAGATGATAAAGTCTGTATATTCCAGCCCATTGTAGATAAATTTTCAGGTTGATTTATGTTCTCAATGTTCTTTCATATTGGACATTTTTCTTGATAAAAATCTGGTTTTTTTCCTTCTTATTTTTTAAAGCTTCAAATGTTAATGAAGCTTCCTTGAGTTCAATAGCTATTGTTACGAGCAATCTGGGAATGACTTATTAATCTTAAATGGGGTGAATAAATTGTTTGATAGCGATATTTGTTAGTTTAACTTGGATGGTTGAAATTCTAATGTTTTATGGTGGTGGGTATATGCTAGAGAGGAATAGAGAGAAGAACCAAGTAGAAAATCGCAATACTTGTCTCTTAAAAACCCAAGGTTCCTACAAAACTAATATTGGATGGGTACTTTGTCAGTTTTGGTACTTATAGATAAGAGGGACTAATTGATATAGAAATAATATAGGGACCCCAATGCCAGAAATTAGATAATATCTTAATTATTTCAGGTTTATTATTTCCTGCATTTTTCTTCCTTGATTAATGAAAAACTCGAGCTTCAGTTTGAAGTATTGAAGTGGAAGAAACTTATACTAAAATGGTGATGAATAACATTTTCAGTTGTGTTTAGGAACAAAATCAATTCAGTGGTGTTTGCTTCATCGAGCAACATCAGTATTCTCAGCTTCGAAAAATGGATTTCCTACTGCTTAGAAAATTCATCTTGCTTCTTGCAGAAACTGATCAGCCTTTATATTTGCCTCTTATCTTTTTAGTTTCCGGAACCATTGTTAATTTGTTCGACTGATTTATATTAAGGATGTCTCCAGGCTGTTACTTTTCTGTTCTTCCTCAATTTTCTCCATTTCTGGAATTTAACATCAATTTCAATGAAGTGTTTTATGGCATTGAAGTGTGTAAATTTAAGATCACCATACTTAAAAATACTGCAGGATGAGGATTCTTAGTACTGTTGTTCCGTTTTTTTCTCCCCAAAGAACTAATTCTGAATTTGTTTCAAAGTCATCACACATAGTTTTAGAGCCTCAAAATGAACAGAAAATTATCTGATCATGCCAAATGTGACTTTTTGAGGCTAAACATTGCAAAACGAACCTCATTAAGGGAAGAAAGCCCGAGGTCTAGAATCTAGATATTGGTGTGGCATGTAATGTGGACGATCATGTATGAGATATTATGATGTCAATGTAGTGATTTGAGCAATGCGATCTGGTTCTTGAAGAAGGTGCAAGCACTCGTCTAGCTTCTTCGATAACACATGAAGGTGCAAGCACCCGTGTAAGAGACATCTCGTGTCCAGTGAGAAATGGGTATTAAACTTGGCAAGCCAACATATCGGCCGTGCCTCTCTGCAAATGATGCAACGAGGTCAAGTTTCCGGTCCTATTTCTGTTTTGTACTTTTTCATTAGTGGAACAGTTCGGAGAAGTAGTCAGAAAATGGGTTTGGTTGTTTTTCTATTTTTCAAAGATGAAGATTTAGAATTCGGAAGGTAAATAAAATCCAATTGATGCAAAAGAGTTCAGAGAAAGTGACGATCTTCTTTTGTTTCATTGCCGTCTAAAGTTGGTGGCAGTGGATCTGATATAACTGTAATAGATGTTACAATATGAACAAGGTGCTCTTGTTCCTCGTTCTATGTAGAAAGGACTGTTGACAGAAATTCAAACTCTGTATTCTTCTTAATGATATCCGTGTCCAGCACCAATTTCCAACATACTGTTGGCCTTGGGTAGTATTCCCCACATATATGGAAAAACCTTGTAAAAATGTTTTATATTTTATATAATTTTTTAAAATTATTTTTTGATTGTTGTATCATTCTGTAAAGTCAGCATATTTATTTATGTAACAATGCTATCGTGATATGTTAGGTTTGTCACGTCATTTTAACAATATAGGTCGAGGAACCCATCGGTGAGAAAGATTAGATCTCATACATAGAGTTGGATTATCCCATTTCAGAGCATTTGAAAATTCAAAGCAAGCAAATTCGGATGAACTCCACACCTCAATGGGACAATTGGTGATACCTGTAAAAACCCATCTGTCTTGAGATTTTTATAGATTTTAGCAGACAAAGGAGATGAGTTGGAGACCTTCAGTATATCCTCTGTATAACCTTGAAGTTGAGTATCATAGGTCGATTGGATCGCTGTCGTTTACAAAATCTAGTTTTTGCACTATAAATCACGTGAATTGTATGGTGGGGATGTTTAAGGAAACAAGGAATCCCCTGTATAATCTTTTTTTCTTTTTCATCCTGATTTTTCAGGGCTTTATTCTGACTAATTCGGATTAATTCGTGTCGTATATTTGGCTTTAGTGGCTAAGTCTCTCAGTAAAGAATTTCTGCATACACAATGCCTCAAACTCGAAACCTATTTAAAAGACATATTTAAGCGATAACAAGGAATCCCTTGTATAATCTTTGAAGTAGCCAACCTGAGAGATTGAGGGAAAGGATTGTTTTCTTTGCGGAAGGTGGAGATATGTAATTAACAGAGTGTTTGGGGACATATGAGTAAGAATCATAGTTATATAGTGTCTACGAAGGCGACAAAAACTGAATCCAGGAGCTGAGAACCTGACCCAAATGATTTGCATGTTATGCGAGCATAAAGAAATTCACGGAATTATATGGTGAAAAGGATTAAAATTGATACCAATTCCTTTGAAAAAGCTCATTAACGTTCCATTATATATTTGTCGCAGGAGCTATGCCTTTTTTACCTTTTTTTTTTTTACAATTACTACCTAGGTGAGGAGAACAGGATTGCTCCTATTAGGACTAGAACCTAAAACCTAAAGAAAAGGGTTGGATATCAACAAGAGTATTTAACCACTTTCTTTAAGTTGTGTTGACACTTAAGATTATGAGTTATTTTTAGAGTTTAAATCCAGGTTCAATAATAATAAGAAATTTATTTGGTACACAAACTTGTTTATTTTAGGCTTTAGAGGTTTATAATTTAAGGGTTAAGATTTAAAGATTTTGATATTAGATTTAGGTTTAAATAGAAAGAGATATGTGAATTTTTAACACAATTTTTATATAAAAAATAATTCTAATGATAATAATAACCGAGGTAGAAAAAGGAAAAATAATAGTAATAATAATTTGCTTGGATTAATTGGGCGAGGTTATTCAGCTTAACCAAATGTTTCAGGTTTGAGTCATTAAAAATACATCGTTAAGGGCCTTTTTGGTATGGCTTAAAAAAAACTTATGCTTAAAAAAAATATTTTTTACCTATAAGCAATGTCAAACACTTTCAAATTTGTATGAAAAATATTTTCTACCCAACCTCAAAAACTAAGATTTTTAATTTTTAGGGTGGAAAGTCACTTTTAGGTATGAAATTACTTTATTATCCTTAATTATTAACACTACTATTAATAGTAATATATTAAAATAATAATTATATTAAAATAATATTTTAATATTAAATAAAATAATTATTAAATATATTAAATATAATAATTATTAAAAATTTAATATTTTAAATAAAAAAACTAATAAAAAACTTTAATATTATAAAATATTATATATAAAAATAAGTAATAAAATATTTAAAGTATATATATATATATATAAATTTCTAATGAATCGGCATGGTTTTTATATTTTTATCATCTAACTTAATTTTTTTCGTATATAATAATATTAACAAATTTTATGATAATGAATATAAACATCTTTTACGTTCATTTATTTTTACTTTTCAATACCATACTCAAAATGAATATTTTATCTTTTTAAAAATATTTTCTGACAGCAATGCCAAACACTGTAATCTTACAATTAACTTTTTTAAAATTACTTTCTGATAACACTTTTAAAAGTATTTTTTAAAAGCCCTGCCAAATTGGCCCTAAATATTTAATAGGATAGTTTTGTTGCCCTTGTAGTCCTACTCGACTCGATGAGATTAGTCTATGAAAAGACGAAACTACAACAGTTGGAGCGGCCCGTGCCCTCCGTCCCCCTTTTTGTCCAATAATAATTATAGTCTCTGTTAGTTTGAATATTTATAAAATTAAATATTGTTCTTCCTAAATTTTAAATTAAATACTTATTAGATTCCTGAAAATTTTGTAGTTAATGGACTTTATCCTTTATGTTGTTTAATCCTGACTCTACCCTAGGTTTATGCTTAAACCATTAAATCAATACACAAAAACACCCATAGTTCATAAAAAATTACTTTATTTTGTAACATAATATAAATAACGAGTAAAATAAGTTTACACCAACGTAAATCTAAAAGGAAAATTAATATATTAATTATAATCCTTTAAGTTTTTGAAATTTCAAACAAAAATCTAAATGAAGTGTGTTTTGTTTTCTTAAAATTCAAAAAAAAAAATAGCAGAAGACAAAAAAAAAACAGACATTTCACATTCAACCTACAATTAATTTTATTTTATTCTTAAAATAAGAAAGAAAGGTAATTAAAATCTAGTTATGGAGGTGGATGTTGGTACACAGATTGTACTTTAGATTCCAACAAAGAAACATATGTATGGAGAACTGAAATAAGAGCTTCAAACTCAGTCACTTGCTGTTCTATTGCATCAATCTGTTGATCAAAGTTTGCACTCTTGTTTTTCAAGTGTTGAACAAATAGTCTTAATCCAGATGCCACATCCCCAAATCCTTTGTACTCTTCCGCCACTCTCACATTCATCTTCTCCAACAGCTCCAAAATATTGTTAGCCCCCTGCACCAAACAGAGAATGTGTGGGTCACCTTCAAAACATTGGAAAATCCAGCCACGTTTCTAGATTTGAGAGAGAAATTATGTATGGCTTAAAATGAAAATTTCTTTTGGGGAACCTGGACTTCAGATTTGACCATTGAGGAGAGGCTGCCGAAGAGATGGTTGAGCGACTCAGCAAGCTCGTCTGGGATCTCTGCTTCTTTCTCCGCCTTGCCTCGCCTGTTCCGGAGTGGAGTGGTGCGGAGATGAGTATTTGTAGGAACTAAGCCCTTTGACATTTGAAAAAAAAATTAAATATCCGAATTTTTTTATCAATAAAGTACTCGAACTAATAAATTAATTCATGTCATTTGACCAGCATAAACGGTTGAATCTATTGATTTTTCTGAATCAATTAGTACAACGCGTAGTGTTATAATATTTTCACTTGACATTTTCATAATTTTTTTTATTTTATATATTTTTTAAAAGTTTTAAAAATTATAAAAAAACATTTTTTAAATCTATAAATATTACATGATAAAACTGTAGTGTATCACGTAATTATAATACTTAAAAAATGTCAAGTCAAAAGTATTAATTGATTTAATTTATTTGTTCAAAAATTTAATAAAATATAAAAAAATTCAAGAATTTAATTAGTTTTTTTATAAAAAATCAACAACTTATTACACACTTAAGTCTATATTTTGCCGATATTATTTAAATACTTATGTTATGCATACCGATTTTATGATGCGATTGTAGTCTTGTAGATTTTTCTTTTGATGGTTTGTAGAGTTTATTTTAGATTACAACGGATGATTATTTTGAAATTTTGGATCGGTAAGGAATTCAATGTGGGTTTCGAATGAAAATATGAACACTAAAAAGGTAGGAATAAGCATTCGATCAGATTGACTTAAATCAAAAATTTTGAGTTAATCGAGTTTATTAGTCTTATTTTATAATTTAAATTTTATTTGAAATTTTTTCGAGTCAAGTCGAGCCATTTGATTTTTTGTTCAAATTTAATTATAAATTTTTATAATGTTAGAATACTAATTAGTTCCAATTTGAACGACTTTCTATAACTATATATGATTTACATATATATATATATATTGCCTAAAGTTGAGGGATTTGACTCGAACTTGAAAATCGATCAACTAATTACTAAAAAAATTGAGTTATTCAAATTCTCATTTTATAACTCAAATTTTATTTGAAATTTTTTCGAATCAAGTCGAAAAAATTAATTTTTTTCGAGCCAAAACGAGTTTTACTCACCTCTACTAAAAGGACTTCAATATGCCTCAATTTTTTGAGCAAAGTGCTAGTAAACGTCTCCATACATATGCATCGCCATGTCAACAAGTTCTGTCATATATACATGTTACGTCATTGAAGGGTGTTTACTGACGATTTTCATCAATAGAAAATTAAGCATTAAAGGTTGGTTTGAATAAAAAAAGAATAAGGGCTAAAATGACCAAAAGATCAAATGTTGAGGTTATTTTTAACTTAAAATGCCTTCAAATAAATGTGCCCTTCTTCTTAAACGTCGCCATCCACGCGCACATTAGCACCCACCACTGTTGAACGCCAATATTAATTGTATCATAAATAGGTGTTTAAACTATACATTTTTTAAAAAATAGGTATCTAATGTTTTTTTACTGACATAGGTAACTAAAGTTTCATTCTATTAATTTTTTAAGGTAATACCGTTAAAATAAATCATCACTCAATAATAAATTGACATGTGACTTTTGATTATTTATTTATTTAAAAAAATTGAAAGTAAAATAAATTAAACAATATCTCAAAATTTTCAAAAATTACAAAATAATCTTAAAATCTCTAAAACCCCAAAACCTTAAACTCAAAATTGATGCCATTACTACCGTCAATAGCCTCGTTAGACCCCGCCATTACTGTCGTTTGAGGCCAATGTTCATTTTCCCCAACCACTCATCGCCGATAACTAGTGAGAAGAGTGTCAATCGGACGTCAAATGACGAACGCAAAAGGTTATAGTCGTTCGATGTCCGATTGGCACGCCTCTCATCGGTTACCAGCAATGAGTGGTTGGGAAAAATGGGCGGTGGCTTCAGACGACAGTAGCGGCAGGTCCGACGAGGCTATTGATGACTGTGATGATGTCAATTTTGGGATTTTGTGGTTTGGGGTTTTTTGGATTTTGAATTTTTTTTGAGATTTTAAGACTTTTAAGATTTTTATAAAAAATATTTTTTTCAATTTTTAATTAAAAAATAAAAATAAAGACACGTGTTAAATTCTGATTGGGTGATTATTTTCTAACGATTTTACTTTAAAACACTAACGAAATGAAACTTTAGGCACCTATTTCAGCAAAAAAATATTAGGCACATATCTCAAAAAAAGTGTATAGTTCGGGCACCTATTTTTGAGTTAAGCCTCGTATAAAATTTCAGAAGAAAAAAATTCATAGGAGGTCCCCACACTATGAGCCTTATTTCAAATTTGTCCTTAAACTTTAAAATATTCTATATCAATTCCTAAACTCTGATACCATTCTAAATTGGTCTCTAAACTTTAAAACCTTTGATATCATTCTTCAAACTATTAGTAGCATTTCATTTTGAATATTTTCGTTAACGTACAATTAAGTATACTGGTTAAAAAATAATATGTTTTTTTGAAGGTCTTGGGAATTGAACCCATGGTCTAAAAAATTCTAAGACCTTCCGAATATATCAATTTTATAGGCTTAAACATAAAATAAGTGCTTAAAATATCTCTTTTTTTATTTAGGTGTATAAACTATTTTTTGGATCAAATAGATGTCTAAAGGTTTTTTTGTCAAACTAGGTGCCTAAAGTTTTAATTTTGGGTAAAGTTCACAAATGGCCACTAAACTTTGATAAATTGTTCAATTTGGTAGCCAAACTTCCAATTGTTTCAATGTTACCATTAAACTTTTAGTTTTGATTCAAATTGGTCACATAGTCGTTAACTGTTGTTAAAAGGGTGATGTAGTAATTAACAAAATTTGTATAATAGCACATTTAGCCCTTCAAGTTTGCACATTAAATTAATTTAGCCCTAATTCGAAAAATAATAAATTGGGTAAAATACAAATTTCATCACTGAACTTTAAAAAATTTTAATTTACTCACTCAACTTTAGACATCAATTTTTTTTGGTCACTTTACTGTTATCTTTCTAACTTTGTGGTGACATGGCATTTTTTATTAATTTTGAACTGCCATGTGGACATCAAAAATTATTTTATTAATATCATTTTTATATTTTTATTAAATTCTTTATCGGCCACCCCTACCGCCTGCCATCTCCGTTTTCATCTCCAATCCGTTACCTATAACCTTAAACTCACTCTCGCCTCAACCATCAAAAGTTAAAACACTTAAAGTACTCTTCAAGCCATTTGGATACAAATAGAGATAAAAATTGACCGTAGCAATGAAAACATATCTTCACATGTATATAATTTGCAAAGCTCATTTTGAATTTGGTTGATTAGTAATTACAACAATGTCAACATCTCACCCCAAATAATTGACAGTAGCAGTGAAAACTCACAGGTATAGAAGTTGCAAAGAACTTTTTGAATTTGGTTTCGAATATAGCGAGCTGCACAGTTGGAGAAAACATTAAAAAAGAGGCTCACTTTGACTTTGGTGGATCTCCGACAATTAAAGATTCCATTCGAAGATCCCAACGGTGAAGATGCTCTTTTTGGGGTGGAGAGAAATATATCTTCATTTGAATTCAATCTAACGGCGGACGACGGAGATTGAAGAATAAGAAAGAAACATTCAATGTTAGATTTGGGTTGTTTCAGGTATTTTTTGGTTAAACGGACACTAGATTCATGTTCAGGAGAGTGAAACATGTTTGGTGATAGAATTTGAGTCTCATTGGACACCGTCAGCGGTGGCCCGCGCGGTGGTCGGTTGTTAAATGGTGGCCGAAATTTGAGTATGTTCAAAGAAAAAAAGAGTAGAAAGAAAGAAGGAAAGAGAAGAAGGAAAATGAATAGAATATAGTAAAAATTAGTTTTATATAGATTCAAAACGACGTTGTTTTGGTGTTGATTTAGCTTTTTTAAAACGACGTCGTTTTGATCCATGTGCCATGCCATAATGCCGTTAGCTATTTAATGGCGGAGTGACTAAAAAAATTTAATTTATAAAGTTGAGTGAGTAAATTGAAAAGTTTTAAAGTTCCAAAGTTGAGTGAGAAGAAAGTTCAGTGATGTTATTATTCTTGAAATATAATGTTTCTTTTTGCTTTGGTTCTGGGTTGAAATCATAAGAAACTTAGCTGGTTTGTGATTAATTCAGAATTGGCGTAAGAAAATCGGACAAGGTTTCTAGCATTCTAAATTGGAAGATCAATGCAAGCATAGGGCCATAGGTATATTTCGATTGTGAATTAAGTTTGAGTCTAATGGGATTTTTTAACTTTGCTATGGTACAATGGATATCAAGATATAAAATTTATGTTGAGGGAGTGACATGGTTTGTAAGTGATAAATACATTTTAACATGCTAAGATACTATGATTTCTTCTCCATGAACTTGCAGGCATAGGCCATAGGGAACGCAGAAAGAAAAAAATAGAGCAAGAAAGAAAGTTAACGTACCACACTAGTGTTTTTAACGGAAATTAAAGAGAGGGGCCAAAATAAAAGCGGACTAAAAGTTGAGTGATCCTAATAAAATTTTTAAAAATTTGGTAACTAAAATGAATGCGCTCTAAAAGTTCGGTGACCACTGGTGTACTTTACCCATTTTTTATTAGAAATAAGGCTTAACTACAAAATAAGTACCCAAACTATGTCTCTTTTTTGTAATATGTGTCTAAAATATTTTTGTTGAAATAGGTGCCTAAAGTTTTATTTTTGGCTGAAATAGGTGTCTCCGTTGACTTTAAAACAAGCCAAAAATAAAACTTTAAGCACCTATTTCAACCAAAAAATACTTTAAGCACCTATTTTAGTTAAAAATAAAACTTTAGGCACTTATTTCAACCAAAAATATTTTAGTCACCTATTGCAAAAAAGAATGATAGTTAATTTTGGCACAAAGGTTTAAAATGTGAAAACATAATGTAAAGTTGCAAAACTATTTTGCTTGTGCACTAGTGTTTAATTTGTCTAAAGCTTGCACTCTTGTTTTATTTATGAAATGGGCACTGGTAGTTTATGTCATTTTTGTAGTGCATCCTTAGGGCTAAATTATGATCTTGTTTAGATTTATTTGATATGCAGGCTGCTATTGTGAATTCTCAGAGGTTGCAAGACTTGGAAAAGGATGCTGCTAACTGTCCTTGAGATTTCTTTCTTAGTTTAACTTTGGCTTTACATTCTGGATGTTTCTTTGGTTGAGCTAGGTCAGCTTCCTGCAGATTTGAATATTCCCGGTTTTGATACCGATGCTGCTAAAGGGGAGATGAAAAAATGGATTCTGATATTCAAAACGAGTCCAACGCTGAACTGGACAATTTCTTTGGAGCAGTTAGTTCATCCGATTTGGAGCGAAATATAAGATATATATTATATTTGTTGTTATTATACCCAAAATGAGGCTTTAGCCTAGTGAGTAGTGACCAAGCAGACACTTTTCATCCTAAATCACCTGGGTTCAAAGCCTTACATTCTCAATTCTTATTTCTAATAGAAAATATAAGATCAAATTGAAATTGAAAGAATTCGTAAGTCATGGGGTTAAATTTATTATTTTGTTTTTGAATTAGGACTAAATTAATTGAATGTGCAAACTTGGAGAACTAAATGTGCTATTATATCAATTTTGTTAACTCCTGCGTCACCCTTTTAACGACAGTTAATGATTCAGTGACCAATTTAGATCAAAACTAAAAGTTTAATGCTAATATTGAAGCAATTGTAAGTTTAGTTATCAAATTAAATAATTTATCAAAGTTTAGTCATCCTTTTATTGATATGTTCAAAAATATGTTATCTAGTCATGGTTGGACACGTCACCTATTTTTATTTTTCTAAAAAATGACAAATATCTTATTTCAAAATCTAAATATCTAAATTATTAAATTCTCTACCGTTGTCGAACATTTCACCGCGCGCAACAAAAAAATCTCATCCTCTTGCCGCAATGTCAAGCTTTTCGTTTATCCATCTATCATGTTCATCGTTCATGGCAACTTGTTTCATATGCATCGTTCATGATATTCATTGCGTATTCGTCGTTTGACGTTCAATTGACATCTAGTTCACTAATTTACATACGAAAGAGTAGAATAATTGATAATGAAGTCCGACGACAAATGAGATGAATCACAATAGTTGATTCAATGGTGATATGTGAGAGATTTATGAATTTTGGATTAGAAATTTAGGGGATTAATGAAAAGAAAAAGAGAACTTTGGAGGATATTTTAAAAAATAAATATTTTATAATTTTTTAAAAAATAAAATAAAGTTAAGAAATAGGTTATGTGTCTTATTTCATTAGATGACGATTTTTTACGCCAATTAACGAATAGATATTTAAAATATAATAAAATAAAATGTTGGACATTTATTTTGACAAAAAAAATTAAGTACTTAAAAACAAAAAAAATAATATAGTTTGAATACTTACTTGATAATAAAACCAATAAATATTAAATGAAAACATATTAATCGATAAAGCAATATTAAATTCCAAAATTTTCAAAAATATTCCTTTCCCGACCCTTTTTTAGGGCAAAAATTCTCCCTCTTTCTCTGCAAAAACTGACCCGCCAGACTCTTTCGGACCTCCATTTCCGACCCTCCGCTTTCCTAGAATTTTTAAATTTTTTTTTATACTTATAAAATCGAGAAACAAAATGGTGAAATCGGTGTCGACGGCGCAGCTTCATCAAGAAGAGGAAGACGATGATGGTTACGAAGATAAAGGTGTTTTCTTTTTTATAAGAATTTTAGTAATTATATTATGTTTTAATTAAAAATGTTCTTTATAGGGGAAACATTGAAAGTAGAAGGGAAAGGAAGTGAGCAAAAGACGAACACTAATCGGTCTAAGCATTCTGAGACTGAGCAGCGTAGAAGAAGCATGATTAATGAAAGGTATGAGCTTTAAATTTTCCATTAAAAAAACTAATGATTATGGTTTATTTCCTTTTCCATTGAGGTTTAATTTTGTATACAAGTATAAATTGAATTTCCTGAATTTAAAATGTTTAGATGTATTGGTTATGAAATGCGAGAGATTTTTACAAGTATTTCAATTAGAGGGCTTTCGTTGTATTGACACGGTTAATGCCACGAAATATCAAACAATTGTGCTTAGTGATTTTGGCTGGCATAAAGCCAAAAAATGAACTGACAGTATCATATACACAAATGTGCTACTTATCATTTTAAATTATTTCAAACTATTTTATAAAATTATGTAAAATATAAAATAATTTTTCTGTTGTCTTATCATTCTGTTAAATTTCAAACTATTTACCGTCAGTTCTTTAACAATTTTCATCCGCGGAGGTACTATTTTGATCTAAAATGAAATGTTGAGGGTTGAATTGCTCCCAAAAAAAGAATACGAGCAAAGTGACTATTCAGTCAAACATTTGGGGTATCTTTTTGACTTTATGTCATTTTGGCTCATATGGTTTGCTTATATGTCATTGGTTTTATGCTAGATTACTTTAACATACGTGAAGCTATTTTCTTAGGGGCAGCTCGGTGTATCTGAAAATAGATTCTGAAAACTTCTTTCAATTCAATTATGTTATATTTTCTTGATATATCCCGGCAGTGTTCGTTTTCAATTCTTCGAATATATTCGAAGCATTCTTTTATTATTTTTATGTTGTCAGGTTCCAGACTTTGAGAGATATTATACCTCAAAATGAACAAAAGAGGGACAAGGCATCTCTTCTGTTAGAGGTCACCACGCAATGATGCTTTTTCTTTAACATAGTATAAGCATACATTAGATATGTATGTACATGCATAAATGTAATCATTTATATTTCCTTGATGGATTTTGAATGCAACCTACTTTATGTGTAGGTCATAGAGTACATTCAGTTTTTACAGGAAAAATTGCGAATGTACGAGGGATCGTACCAAGGGTGGAGCCAAGAGCCAACAAAAATGATTCCATGGGTAATCTTCTTTTTGCTTCATATTTGGGCCTTTGTATGCCCATGCCAAGGTTGTTATTTTGCATGAACACTTTCTGCTTTTATCTAGATATGTTACTGTTTGGGAGCCTTAACCTATTGAAGATTTAAAATGCTAAAGCCCCGGGCGTTGAAGTTCTAGTGCATATTTTGAATTTGTTTTGGAGATAATTGTCGCCATGCATAACCAAATGGTAGTTTCCAATGGACAATAGATGAATGGTACCCTATGTTTTGGGCAACAGGAAATACATGGCAATAGGTGGATATTATTTCTCTATGCTTTGAATATTTATGTTCATGAGTTACAACTGTAGCCTTCTAGAAATAATAATTTTGTTCACATTACTTTCCATAATTCAAGATGAAGCAAACTGATTCTATTTTATTTTTTTAACAGAGAAATCATCATGGGATTGCAGAGAATTTTATTGATCATTCTCAAACCATGAAGAATGGATCTAGTTGTGAGAATGATGGCATCAGTCCGTCAATGGTTGCGAATATGCAGGACTTGATTGAATCCGACTTGGGTGATGCTTCAGTTTTTAAAGCACGCTTCATTCCATCAATGGTTGTGAATATGCAAGAATCTGACTTGGGTGATGCTTCTGTTTTTAAAGCACTGGATCACCCCCCTGCATCTGCTACTTCTATGGTTAACATCCAGACACAATCGAGTGCAATTGCTACTCATGAAAGAGGTAGCATTGCTTTTCATGAGTCTGCTTCTGATTCTGAGAACATGGTACATCAACCTCGGTTTCCGTTATGGCAAAGTAGAGAGTGTCTGATTGAGAGTGTTATTCCGAACAATTCAGCATTTGAACAGGAGGACTTGACAATCAGAGATGAATCAGTAGGCTTGTCAAATGCTTACTCTCAAGGGTTAGCAACTGCTATGTATTTCTTACGGTCTTGCCTGACATGATGAGTTACATTTTCATGATTTATGTCTAAGATTTTGGATAATTGTGTTTATCTGTTTAATGATATCATTTATGATATGCCCTTTCATGATAGGTTTTATACATGCTATTAAAGAGATTAGATTTTGTTTTCGACAGGATATTGAGTTCTTTGACCCAGGCTCTACAGTCTTCAGGAGTGGATATGTCACACGCGAGCGTCTCTGTGAAAATTGATGTTGGTAGACGAGTAACTAGTGGAGTGACTTCTATGCCATCTAATTCTAAGGTCTAGTTATAATCCTTTTTGGTTCTTAAGAAACACTTGGCCGGATTAAGTATTAGCTAACTTGTTTTTCCATTTCACTGTCTTCAATTATTCCCCTCCCAGTTTAGTGAGGGCTTGGACACGAGTCAAAACTATTTGCTTCATTGTCTAATTTGTCTTTTTCACCTGTCATCTAGGAGAAAGAAATCCAACATGTAAACAATCAAGTGATGGCACAAACCGGAGTTCGCAGCTGCTCAGAGGAGTCTGGTCAGGCTTATAAGAGGCACAGAACTGGAAAAGGCTAGTGTATGATTCTTGGTCTATTTCTTTTTCTCGTTCTCTTCGTTCAGTTCCTTTTTCAGTCGATTAGGATGCTCATTCATTTTTGCTATGCCATGTTCCTCATATCATTAGGTCTTAAGACCAAATGTAAATGTTTGTGCAGCTTGGTTTGCCAAGCATCCTAGGGTGATAATTGTGATATATTCTTTTACTTAAAACTTGTTTGGGACATAGGCTTCCATGCATATATGAGAAGCTGCTTTGATCGTAATATCTCCCATTTCCGGTCTTGAAGTTTTTTGCCAACAGTTCTCGTCTTGTTTGCTGATTACCAAGTGTCTCGTCACTTGTTTTTTGGGGTAGTTCCATTGGGTAATTGCAGGAACCATGATTTGTATTTTGGATCTGTGTTTTTATTTCTCTTAAAACATTTAGGTTCTACTTGCATAGACATTCTAAAAGATATATGAAATAACTCGGGAAAAGAAAAGAAAATGTATCACCCTCTATTTGGGTAACATAGTTTTGGACTGTACAAAGGAAGGATGTTCTTGCTGCTTTGTTTTGAGTTAGACAAATAACTGGATTTAAATTAAGGGTAAAGTTCACAAATAATAACTAAACTTTGGTAAATTATTCAATTTGGTAACTAAACTTCCAATTGCTTCAAAGTTAACTTTTAATTTCGCTTCAATGTTACCATTGACCTGTTATTAGATGTTAACAACGGTTAAAATATTTTGTATAATAACACATTTAGTCTTCTATGTCGCTCAAACAATTTAGACCTAAACTGAAATTCCCCAAACTCTCTCTTCCTCATAATGTCTGAAGCAGGTTTAACGGTGCTTGACGGAACTCATCTCCAATCACTCAATCCCTCTTTCACCATTTGATGCCGCGACCTACCAATCTATAATGACTTTCACCATATACGTTCAATTCGATCAGCAGTTCACCACATACATTAAAACAAAATGATATGGAAATGAAAAGAGCCTGTCATTTCGACGCCCATATGAACAAGTGCATTTCTTATCTCGCTCTTGCAAATCTTCCCTTTATCTTCAATATCCATATCAGTAAACAAATTCTCATATTAACATGGCATAATCATCTTCTTTCTCCAAAAACATCTTCAAAGTATTCCCATCCAATATTGTTACCACTAATGGATCATCTAAACAAGTCAACTAAAACCAAATTCAACAATTTAAATCAACAAACAGTTTAAAATTTAAATGATCTGAAAGATGGGGAAAAAACCCAGATCATAAAATCAACAAACAGTTTAAAGTTTTTCTAAAAGGTTCAACTTTATGTATAATCTTAACCATAAACTAATCAAAGTGGACTTGGTCTTCCTATACCTTTCATCTCATCAGCAATAGCAGAGATGTAATCGAAGAGAAATTTGGACGTTTTATCTCTGTTGAGCTCTGCTTGTTGGAAAGTGACATCATCATCATGATTATAAATGGCTCTGGCGATGACACGAGAAAGTGCGGAAGCTTAAATGTTTCAAGGGAATGAGAGGCCAAAGAGAGAAGTGGATGCTTTGGAGTCGGCGATTTCAAGGAGTTGGAATCCAGTGACGGCACCGTTAAGTTCAGGTAAAGAGGGATTGAGTGATCGGAGATGGGTTCCGCCAAGCACCGTTAAACCTGTTTTAGACATTGTGAGGAAGGCAAAGTTTCGGGAGTTTTAGTTTAAGGCTAAATTGTTTGAATGTACAAATATAGAGGACTAAATGTGTTATTATACAAAATATTTCAACTGTTGTTAACGTTTATTAACGGGTTAATGGTAACATTGAAGCAAAATTAAAAATTTATTGCTAACATTGAAACAATTAGAAATTTAATTATCAAATTGAATAATTTACTAAAATTATGTTACCATTTGTAAATTTTACCCTTAAATTAATCGGTTTGATTTCTTATGTTCTGTTAAGTCCATTCAAGTTTTGTTTTGAGTTTACTAAATTGGGTAAATACCGTTATGGGTTGAGTAGGATTATTGGGTTTCTATTACTTAAATCCCTAATTGAAACTGTATCACGTATGTTAGAGAAATCATTGTTTTAAATTTCTTAAAAAATATAATTAATATCAGGTAAACTACATCCAATGTCACTTTTGTTTTCATGTTTGATTTGGTCATCGATTTTAAAAATTTTATGTTCCGATAACATATGTTATCGATTTATTGCATTTTGATCACTGAATCATTAACTTTCGTTGGTTTGATAAAGTGATATGTTAGTTAAAAGAATTAATTTTTAATTTGACCTCTACATTTTTTATAACCTTTTAACTAAACCCCTAAATGGAATCACCGATCCGAATCACCATTAATTTTAATATTTAAGATTTTAATTTCTTAACTTTTTGTTTAAATAATCTATAAAAAATAATTCAGTTCTCGAATTTCCTAAAAATAATTTTGCTCTTTAACTTCTTTAAAAAGATAATTTTGTCCTTGAACTTCTTAAAGTATCAAATGTTGCCTCTTTGTTATGTCATTATTTACATGTGAACTGTCACGTCAGCACTATTAACGACCATGTCAATATATTAATGGCCAACATTATTCAAAGAGTTAAATAGATTGTAAGCTTGAAGGTCAAATTAAGTACGTTTTGTAGAAGGTTAAATTAATTATTTGATACAAACTCAAGAACAAAAATACCCCTTTAAGTCAATGTTTCTAAAATGATGTTAATATAATTTTTTTGAAATCCACTGATTTTATTAAACGATAATATATTCGAAATTACAATGAAAGTTCACAACTTAATAAATAAAACACCTAAATCCATACATAATCTTAGTAAACAAAACTAGAGTTTTGAGATCAAAAGAGGACCATACAAAGAAAAGGTAAGAACCTAATCCAAAGACTCGAAATAAAAGAAGGATACAAACATCACCAGCATCGACGATGATTGGTAAAACCATCAGCAAACAACATAAAAATGCATATTACTATGAATGTACGTTGACAATAAGGTCATTATCATAATTCAATCGTGAATGAAGAACGATAGATGTAATCGCGTATCCAAATCCAGTTCGAGAGTTCGAGACAGGGAGATCCGCAACATAATAAAAGGAGCGTCATCATGATCAGTCGTTATTTTTTAAAATGGGTTTGATTTTTTAAAAATAAATATATGCTTTGAGTCTATTTTTTATCTAGATCCTTGAAATTTCAAATGAACCTTCAAATTCGTACGAATAATTTAAATATTAAAGAAATCTAACAGACAACCATATTTTTGACACATTTAATAATATTTATTGTTATTGTATCCCCACAAATACAACTTAAACAAAGAATAAATATTTATTGAATAATGTTCTATCCCTACATCTTGTACATAAATGCAATGCACTATAATTTGCAACTTGCAAGATTCTCTCCAACTCCTACTACGTTATCTCTTTTTTTAAAAATATATATATTAAAAAAAGTCAATATTGTAATTCATCGTAACTACTATTTTTTTATATTAATAAAACATTCTAAATTGCATTGAAAGATTCTTGTACACTTATTCACACATTCATTATTGGATTGCAACACTCTTTCTTAACAAGTCCACCATTTCCCATTCCAAATTCAAATGATGTATCTTTAGAAAATCATCTCATACAAGAGTTTTGATTTTTTTTTGTTTGATTTGGTTTTACATTTACATAAAGTTATTTCATTCTGATTTTAACTGGTGATACTAAAAGTTGAAAAAAAACTATATTCAAATTTAGGCCTAAAAATCAATATCGAGAATATAACATACTGTTTTTATCTATGTAGGCTTAATGTATAAATAAGTGCCTAAATTATGTTTCTTCTTAACTTTAGTTGTCTAAACTTTTTTTAAGTAAAAATCTGTGTTTAAAGCTTCAACCGTTTATAATTTTAGGTGCCAAGTAGTTAAGGAGTGCTTTAAAAAAATAATTATCCAATCAATGCTTGACACGTAGGATTAAACTTAATTTTTTTAAAATTTTTTGAAAAAAAACTAAAATTTAATTTTTTAAAAATCTAGAAATTCTCAAAAATCTTCAAATCAGTCACCAAAATCCCTTAAAATAACAAAAACCCCAAATCCTCAAATCTTCACCACTATCGCCACCAACCACCGTCGTTGACCCCATCCCTTCGGACTCAGACCCAGCCGACCATTTTCCTAACGTATCGTCGTCAAAAATCGACGAACAGTGTGCCAATCGAATGACTATTTCACATTCGTTGTTCAATGTTTAGCTGGCACACCATTCGCTAGTTTTTTTACGACAATGGCCGGCTAGATTCGGTTACCGAAGGGCTAGACTTGGTGGCGGCGATCGATGATGACAATGGTGAGGATTTGAGGTTTTAAGATTTAGGAATTTGAGGACTATGAACTTCAAGATTTTTTTTTTAAAAATAAATTATTAAAAAACAATAAACAAATTAAAAGAAATTATAAATTAAAACATACCATATGTCAAATTTTTATTGGTTAACGGAATTTTTAACAACAGTTAACTACGAGTGACCTAAAATTATAACGGTTGAAACTTTAGGCACTTATTTTTAACAAAAAATAGTTTAGGCACTTAAAATTCAGAAGATGTATAATTTGAGCACTTATTTTTATAAAAAGTCATCACATATTTGAAGGAAGTCCAATATAAATTAATAATCTATAAGACTTATATATATATATATATATATATATATATATATATATATATATATAAAATGCATAATGCCAAAAAATGCCTCTAACATTTGACTAGATAGTATTTTGGTCCTATTTTTTTCTGAAGCATTTAACTCTCAACATTCATTTTGGGTCAAAATGACCCATTCGTGATAAAAATAGTCAGTCATCTGACGATAATGATTTGATAGAATGACACATCATCAAAAAATAATTTTATATAATTTTATAAAATTATTTTTTGATTGATGTGCCATTATGTAAAGTCAACACATTTATCTGACATTGCTATGTCAGCGTGCATTGGAATGTAAGTCTGTGACGACACTTCAAGTCATTTAATGTTAGTTGACTAACAGTTTTCATCTATAGATGAGCTATTTTGACCCAAAATAAAATGTTGAGAGTTAAAATACTTAAAAAGATAAGGGTCAAAATGACTATTCAGTAAAACGTTGAGAACATGCATTTAACATTATGACTATAATAAACTATGTGACTATTTGACGGGAAGATAAATATGACACACACACATATTAGCATTACGACTATAATAAACTATGTGACTATTTGACGGGAAGATAAATATGACACACACACATATTAGCATTACGACTATAATAAACTATGTGACTATTTGATGGGAAGATAAATATGACACACACACTAGCCCTGTTTGGTAAAGAGTTTTTTTGAGCTAAAATTAAATGTTTGAAGCATTTTTAGAGGTTTAACCAGTCAAATCTGCTAATTTAGATGTTTGATAAATAAATGATTGTAATAGAAGATTGTGGTGAATCCTCTCATTTTGAAAAAGTTCATTTTAGGAGTTTTGAGTTAGATGTTTGGATAAAATACTTGTAAAAACTATTTTGTCCTTGAAAATTATAAAAATTTCTCTAAATAACATAAATTTGATTAACTAATAAAATTAAAAAAATAATTTCATAAATAAGATATTTATATATAAATTAATAAATACATATAAATTTAATAATTAATAAAATTATATTCAAAATATAATTTCATAGTTAAAAAATTAATATATACATATAATTGTAATAATTATTAAAATTATATTAAAAAGATAATTTTACAAATAAAAAATAAATATGTACATCCTCATATATGCTCAGTAATGATATTAAAACATATTTTTTTTAATCTAATTAATATTAATAGGTACAAAATGTTAATAACTAATAAATTATTCATACAAGTAACAAATATAATCATGTCCTTATATGTCATTTTGCTTGTTCAAATAATCAAATAGTTATCAGGTATCAATTAATTTTATTACACTTTTATACAATTAGCAAATATAATCCGCTAGTCAAAGCAACTAATACTATCAGTTATTCGCTATCAGCTAATGTAATCTGTTATCCGCTAATTGCCAAACAAAACATTATCTTCTTTCCATGAACCTCCTTGAATTTCATACATGTAAATACAATTAAAATAACATGTCTAATACATTTGTGTAAATGTACTTAATTTGAGAGAGTTTAAGGTTTTAATAATAGAAAACCTTTTTTCTGAATTAGGGAATCGGTTATATGATATTATGGAGATAATATATAGATTTATTTTATAGGTATTCATTTGTATCCATTTTATTCGATTGACTTTTGCTTAAGCCGGATGATGAGAAATTATCATGTACGGTTCCTTTAGGGATGAATCTAAAAAAATTCACCTATCCTAATAACAAAAAAAAATCCGACTTGAACGATCCTATATTAAGGGTCCGTTTGTTTCACTGAAAACAGATTACGAAAAACGAATTCTGGAAAATAAATTACACTTTTTGAAAAAAAATTACAGAAATTATTTTTCGGTGTTTGAATGATGTTGTGTAAATTATTTTCTACTGTTTGGTAATTTTTTCAAAAACATTTTCTAAAATCTATTTTTAGAAGAATAAACACAAATTTTCTTGATTTTTATTTTATAAAATTTAAATATATAATACAATGTTTTATTTTTTATAATTGCGTCAAAAAAATTAAATAAAATTACAAATAAATTACACAACAAGTAAACAAGATAACTATGATTTTTTTCTCTCCACGATTTAGTTCACAACTATGAATTTTTCTTTACCATCAAAATGTGATTGAATATCGAAAAAAGAAAAGAATATTAAAATAAAACCTTTGAATTATTTTATTAAAATTATCTTTAAAAATGAAAATACAAAGAAGGCAGGTTGGATTTTGTAAAAATATTTTGGATAGTGATATTCTCACTTTGGTGATTGCAATAGTAATAAAAACACAAGTCTGCATATACAAACATAACAAATCTACTAAACTACACCTAAATGCTATAATATCCATTGTTCTACACCAGTTTTCCTTGAAAAATTAAATAAAAAATTTTGAATATGTAGCAGACCTCTGTTTTAAGTTTTTCTCGGCTGTGAATCAATGTTTCCAGTTCTTTTTTCATCTGAAAACAAAACATAATCAGTAAAAAGAAAAATTGATTACACAAACATGCCTCAAAATTATATATTTTTTGAGCAGTTAGTTACTACTAATTTCAGCAGCTCCTTGCTGCATTGGGTGCCAATTTACAGTCTCTAGTTCGAACATTAGCCTAGCAGAACAATAATCATAATAATTAATAATCCAATCAGTATAGATTTCTTACAGAATAACCTTTATCTATGAGCCTAAAAGAACTTTTGTTAAAGTGCTCTACATCCATGCAAATGAATCTATGACCGACTTAGCAAACCAACTAAGTTCCACCTTAAATCGGTGCTCGTCTGTCGGTAATATAACAATGTTATTTTGTTGCAACTTTCAACAATTGACTTGTGCTTATTATTATAAAGTATTTTCAGCTAGGAACATGACAAAACTTAAGCTTGTTGTTTTTCTAAAAGTCTATTACTAAATTTATACATTTACACAAAAAAACAATAGCATGAAATAAGAAAACAACTAAATTTTGCAGATATCAAACAATAGGAATGCCTCATTCATATAACCATTTTACAATCGACAAAATCCTCTAAACAAGTATATGTGTAATGCAATGTCTCATCATATGCAAATGCATAATTTTTTTCTTTTCTTTTAGTTGTTTTTAATAACGAAATCAGTAGCAACACTAAATAGCTGAAAGATTGTCAAACAAATACTCAAAATTCAGCTTCCGCAGACATTGATTTTTTTACAAATAAGCATAAATCTCTATACCCATAAGTTAATCCATATTTTTCATAAGAAATTAAAGGGTAGGGCGATAGGGAAGTACCTATTGGGTGGATCGATTGATGGGTAATCTTGTAATCCTTGTGGAGGATGCAAAAACCCAAAAACAACACCGTTTCTACCAACGTAAAGATAAAGTCAGCCTCACTTGTGACCCGTAAAAAATAAAAAAGAAAACTAAAATGCTTCTTTTTTATACTACTGAATTCACGACATGAGTGAGAAAAAAAAGTAAAAATTTGCTTCACTTCTTTAAATCATAAGAAAAATATTAGAAGCATTTGAAGAATTCTCTATTTTCTTTCACTTTTCTTCCTCAAACAAATTCTAATTTTACGAACATAAAGGAGGGGGAATAAGAGACTCTAAAACTATTTTTAAAATTTATAAAAATATGCTAAACCGATGATGATGAAAAAAACATATATTTTCCCATGAGTTATCCTTGCCAATGAAGGAGAGGAGTCGATAATTGCATTTGGTCAGGATGTTAGTTTTGGGAGTAAGAAGAGCGCAGAGTGAAGAATGACATATCGAGTTTTACCCCGTAAATCATTTTACGAAAAATAAGCATAATTTTCTTGTTGACCGTAAAACCAATTGTTTTGACTGAGCCATTTTTTTTCTGCCAAACACAGAAAACATTAAAAATATTTGTTGTAAAAAAATCCGTAAAACAAACAGACTCTAAGAGTTAAATTAGCTAAAGGTATGTGTCATAATCATTATGGGAAACTTGCATGGCCCAATAATTTTTATATGAAAATATTTTTTAACTAAAAAAAGTTAATTTATGACTTATTTTAATAAAAAAGAAAATAATATTTATCTTAAAAATTTAAGTTTAAATAACTATAAATGTAAGTTATATGCTCCGTGTCAAAAAAGCTAAAAAATATTAACTATACTACAACGTAGTTACACAAATATTTTTTTTTGACAAATTAATTACACAAATATATTCAAAATTTGCAAAAGTTTTAGTATAAAACAAAGTAGGAGTAATTGATAAGCATACAGAGGAAAGACCAGAAAGCCTCCTCCGCTTTATTTCCGCGATTTCATAGCATTTCTCGCCGAACAAAACATCCAAAAACGAAACTATAATCCATTTTTATTATTTTCTCTGAGCTTTAACTTCCCAGGATTAGGAGCTCCCTTAGGTTCCCTTTCCCTCTCCTATTTCCCCTTCTTTTTATTTTTAAAGAAGCAACAACAACTTTTCTCTGGGTTTTTAGCTTCTCCTCTGCTCAATTCCCATCAAGGTATTTATCATTTCTTCAGTTCATGCAACCAATTATGTGCTTTAAAATTGTTTCTTTTTTTAGAATAATATAAAATGGGTTTTCTTTTTTGGTTGATTCAGGCTTGATCTCTTGGTTTTTGATGGACTTTTTGGTGTTGGTCTTGACGAAAACATGAATCATTTGTTCCATTCTTTTCTTGTTCGAATTTAAAGGAGAATTAAATTTTAGGTGCAATCTTTGATTCCAAATATTGATGTTTTGTTGTTTTTATTGGTTTGTCAAAATGGGTTCCTTTATTTGGTTGATTCATGCTTGTTTTCTGGGTTGATCTCTTGGTTGTTGATGGGTTTCTCTGGTTTTTATTTTGATGAAAACTTGAATCTTTGAATCGTTTTGCTCCATGTTTATTTTTCGTGGTTGAATTCAGAGGAGAAATAATTTTAGCTGCAATATTTTATTCCGAATATTGATGCTTGATTGCTTTTATTGGTAATTTCATTCCTTACTATCAAAGATAAGATCCTTTTTGCTAATTATCAACAAAACCTTAATGAGATTGTATTTTTTTTTTTTTTTTGTAAGAAAACAAAGTAAAATTGGACAAGTAATTTTTACCAGTATTTATATTTCCCTCCCTTTCCTCTAAAGGACAGTTCATTGGTTTTTTATTAGTTGCATCCTGAGCTTGCTATGATGATTGTTTAGTCGGCTCCAATCTGGTTTATATTATCCTCAAAACTGACTTAATGTTTTCTTTTGTTTTTATTTTACAGCCGAAGAAATACCTTTTGAGGTAAATTATATAAGGGTATTCAACATTCTGTAAATATACGAGAGAGAGGTACTGGTTCGTGGAGGTGGTGGGGCTTCTTCGAGCTTAGCGTCCTCTCTCGTTGCACTTCTCTAGATTTGGAAGTTTAGTTGTTGATCACATGTATAATCAGAGCAGTTGAGCTATAATGACGAGGTTGTGTGGGGAGTTTTAACTGAAGGAAAAAGATTAAAAGTTAACACTATGGGTTCTGTTTGTTGCTGCTTGCGCCCTGTGGATTTTGAGGACTTTATGAATCCAAACAGTAACATATATAGAAACTGTGTGTGCCTCAGTTGCTTTGTTCAGAACTTCATACATGTGGTATGTTTTACGATTCTCATTATTAAGCATTGGTTCTGACTCTAGTATTATTTCTTCACTCTCTTTCAATGTTCCACTTGAGGATATTAAAATGGTGGCTTTGTTGATTATTTATTTCCCTTGTTTTGTGGCACTTTTTAATTTTATGTTGTCAAAAATTAGGCCTGTCATTGGAAATTTGAACTTATGCTGTGGCACGTGTGGGTGGGATTAGCTAATTTACTCGTTTTGTTTATTGAGGTTCATCTCTACTATTAATGCAAGTAAGGTCCTTTGTGAACCTTTTTACTCAGTGCTTTGGCAGAGTATTATGGAGGCATGAGATTTGGTGAATGAGAATGTTGAAGGAATGATATATAAGTAGCAGTGGTCTCTTTATATATTTATATTATACACACTGTACTTTTTTACCCGTTCATCAATTTTGCCAAGTTGGTAAAATTCCTTTATAACATATTATGTGTTTGGAACTGTGATAAATTACTTGCGCGTTTGTGCAATAAGATAGATTAAGGAAACTCACACGTCTGTGTCTAAAAACAATTTTGTTTTAAAAGATCCTCTTAATTGGTTTTGGAGCAAGTGAAAACTTCTATAGTGTCAACACCGGACTTCTCAATCTAGGAAATTCCATCAGCGTTTATATATATTGGCTTTTAGGTGAAAAGATATCTGATTAAGTTAATTTTGGACCATTAATTACTAAGCTAATTTATGAAATTATCAGTTGACTGTTTACCTTATGAAGAACGTGCTTCATTAACAGTTGGGACATGGAAGTTAACTTGAAGGATGTTTGGTGTTACATGTCTCAACATTTTCAAAAAAAAAATCTTCCATTTGATTTATGGGTTCCAGATTTTTTATCCTTCTTTTTTCTGGTTTATTGTCCCTGTAATTGTAGTATACCACATTGTTCCAAAGAGGGGAATTGCGTTCTATTCCTTCATCTATTCAAGGGACAGGATCTGTTATCTCTTCCGCGTCTCTAGACAACTCACTTTCTGACATGTACCAATCTCCTCCAAGACCCTTGCCTTATGATGCTGACACTAGATATTTCCGCTTGCAACGCGATGGTCTTGTTTCAAGACATGAGAAGGGTTCAAGTCATTCACATGAAGAATCGGAGCCTTTAAGAGCTCAAAATGATGCAGATTCGGGATCTTTGAGTACAGAGGGCAAATGGAATGCCTTTGAACACGGTTCGAAAGAGCAGCATTCTAAATCCTCACAGAAACTTTCATCAGCAAAAGCACCAGTTGGAATTGGGTACATGTATTCATCTTCCGAAGAAGAGGAGGATGTCTGTCCAACTTGTCTTGAAGGTAAATCTTTTTCTCAAATTTGAGTGGTGTTTTATTTAGCCACTATATTATGCTGTGAAACATTGTTAGAACTTGCTCAATAGGCTGTGATTTGTAGTATACAAATGGAGGACTTATTTTATCATTAAAATTACAGATTAATTGTAAGTTCCCTACTAAACCAAGGTTGCTTAATTGTCAACTCATTATAATCTGGGTCCAATTAACATGCCTCTTTAACTTGGATACTTATGCTGTTAATCGGACCCAGATTCTAATGAGTTGACAATTAAGCAACCGTGATTTAGTGGGGAACTTACAATTAATCTGTAATTTTAATGATCAAATAAGTCTCCATTTGTATAGGTGTCTTTCAAGCCTCTTGTCTTTTGTTAGTCAATTTAGTGCTCCATCTATTTTTCTTTTTCAATGCCAAAATGTCCCTATTTGTTTCTCTTAGTTCCAACAGTGCCACCGTATCACCATCAATTCTAGATTCAGTCCCTACCATTTCATCCTCTCTTCTCATCACTGTCATTGCCCAAAAATCACGACCACCCCTTTCCACTAGTCAAACAAAAAAATATAAAAAATAAAATGGACAAGAAACCAGTGTTGTCAAGGCCTGCGCCTAGGCGCGCCTGCACCTTTCGCCTTAGCATTATTCAACAAAAGCGCCTCAAACCCTTTCAAACCAGACGTGTGTGCCAAGGCACGCTTTTGTGTAAGGCGATAGGCATAAAAAAGACCACCTAATTGAATTTCTCTTAAATTTCTTGCATTTTCACTTTTTTCATTTGATATACTTTGCTAGCAAGAAAACTATAATATCAAACTCTATTCTTCGTAGTATTTGAACATTCAACAACAAACATTGATGATAAGGAAATTATGCGTATTGACCAAAATAAATTGCATGTTTTGTACATAAACTAGATTCCACTTTTGAGTTTATTATATATCTTAAGCTTTACATATATATATTACAAAAACTCACATATGCATATTGCACTTTACTTTACTTGAGGTTGTGCTTTTCTTACACTGTGTGCCTGAGGCAATATAAGGGTTTAAAGGCCTAGAGTGCGCCTTGCGCTCTTGACAACATCGCAAGAAATTGAATCCACTTGCCTTTTCCATGAGTTTTTCTGGAAAATCAAACATCTATAAGGAGAAAAAAAAAACTAAGCAATTAAGATTTTGGAGCTCAACCCCAATAAACCCAAATTCACATCCCACCTTCCTATTAAAATCCCTATTCATCTTAATAAAACCTCTATAAACACATGCATCCCAATTTCCATAATTTCTTTTTTTTTAAGAAAAATCAAAATTGAGTTTAATTGCAATCCCTTACCCATTAACTTATTAATCCTCCAACCACTCATCCATCAAAAAACTTGCTTTCCTATTTGAAAAAAAATAAGTATTATACGGAGGGCTTAATTAGCTCTAATGAAAAGAGGGGCTTAAATGCTTTTTTTTTCTTTTATAGATGGGGGTGCTTATTCTAATATTTATGCATAGGTTTTGCTACATCATTTATCTTAGAAACAAGTACTATAAAAAATTGATGATATTACTAATGGATACATTATCTTCCGTTTTAACTTATCGATATCACTTATGGTGCAGAATATACTCCAGAGAATCCCAAGATAATAACAAAATGTTCCCACCATTTCCATCTTGGTTGCATTTATGAATGGATGGAGAGAAGTGAAAACTGTCCGGTCTGCGGAAAGGTAACTTTTTCTGCATTAGTTGGCCTTTTCATCTCCATGGTTATAAATAAGCAATCAACCACATTGTGCTTGCATTTTATTCGGCTTGGTTAGCTGTTTCTTAGCTTTCTAGACTTGCAACTTTCTAGGATGCTCAAGGTTTAGAGGCTCTTTTGGTTGCCTTTGATTTTTTTTCCAATGTTGATGTGGTAAAAATGCATGTGTTTTTTATTGCTTTATTTATACTTGTACACATTAATGGTTGTATTTTAGTATATGTTGGTAGCTTTTTGTTGAGTTCTCTTTGAATGGATGAGCCATGTTTGGGTTTTTAATAAGAATACCATTTCTTCTTTTCTTAAATGAGGTACTTACTTTCTGGTTGTTAGAAAAAACAATGTTTCTATCTTTTTCCAATGTCTTCCCACTTGGGGAGAGCATTTTTGTTGGTTTGCCTGGTGAAATTAAATACCAAAATAACCAACCAAATCAAATTGATTAATTGAAAAAAGTGGAACTGTTATAGGTTGATCGGTTTAATTGGTTTTAACTATCTTGAAAAATAATTTATTTATGTTATTATATAAAAGCTATTTTATATTAGGAAAAAACTTTGATACACATACGGTGTAAACTTTAGTTTACGTAAGCCTTTTAGTTTTAGGGGTTAGAGAATATGTTTAAGGGTTTAGAGTTTAGGGTATAGGTGTAAGAGTTTAGAATTTAGGGTTAGTGTTTAGGGTTTAGTGTTAGGAATTTAGGATTTGGGTTTTATAGTGTAAATATGCAGACTTATGTATCAAAATTTTACCCTTTATATTGTATAGGCATAATGCCAAAAATTGCCCCTAACGTTTGATTGAATAGTCATTTTGGCCCATATTCTTTTTTAGGCAATTTAACCCTTAACGTTTTATTTTAGGTCAAAATGGCCCATCTACGGATGAAAACTGTTAGCCAACTAACGATAAATGGCTTGAAATGACGTGACAAACTTATATGGTAGAGCATGCATAGCAGTTCATATTGGCAAATATTCTAACTTTACAGAATGACACATCAATCTAAAAATATTCTTATAAAATTGTATAAAATATAAAAATATTCAAGTTGTTTATTGTCAGTTGACTAACGGTTTTCATTCACAGAGGGGCCATTTTGACCCAAAATGAAACGTTGAAGGTTAAATTGCTTCAAAAAAAAAGAATAGGGGCCAAAGGGATTATTTAGTCAAACGTTAGGGGCATGTTTTGGCATCATGCCTATTATATATTACACAATAAATGATATATTATATATATTTTTAAACTATTATGTAAATTGTGTTATTTATATTCTATAAAATATAATTAAAAATATTAAGTCTGGTTAGTTTGATCTATTCATCTATCAACTTTGAAAAGCAATAACCGACTGAACTAGACTAACAAATTGTTTTTCCCTAACCAATTAATACCGGAGCCGGATAAACCGAATTAATTGGTTAAAACTGAGTAATGCTCTCCCCTATTAGCAGTAGAAGTGATCCTGTATCAAAAACTGAATGGGTGATATTTTGTCATTAACCGGATGTTGAGTATGTGAGTATATAAGAGGTCTTCAGATCCAACTTCGAATTAAGGTCGCATGCATGTTAAGCCATGCTGCAAAATTGTCATCTAGCTTGATAATACTTTCCTGCTGCTTCCCAATTCTTAACGTTAGTTTGTATTCCATCTCTGCTTGCTTCTCTAACTGCATGCTGGCTGGGCGTTGTCTAGCATTTGGAGTTCAAAGAAATCATGTTGCGGAACTCTGGACTGTTGTTCCATCCCCTGAATGTTCATGGATCACTTTTATTTTCCATTTTGGGAGCTTACCAGCCCTTGGCTTAATTTGATCTAATGATGATAAAGTAGTGCATTGAGGTTTATACAAAAATGAGAATGGTTTGTCCATACACTGTTGGCTGTTGTAACCTAAACCTCTCATCTAAACTCAAGCATCTATTTTGTTTGCATTTCCAGGTTATGGTGTTCGATGAAACGACTTAACCTTTGTTCGGTAGGTTTTGTTGTGGATGAAAACCAGCAGAAGACGTGAAAATCCAAAAAGAAAGACATCTGATCTCCTTTGTGAATAGTGCATGGATAAAGCGTTTGTGACATGCTGTAAATATGAAAAATGCTGTGTATAAAGACTGTAAGTTGTTTCTGTTTATGACCATTTGAGAAGGGGAAAAGAAAGGGGGGGGGGGGGGAGGTTATCAAACGTATGATTGTTGGAATCACACTAAAGTTATATTGAGAATAGTTTATACATCAATAGGAAGAAGTGTGGATTTGAGGAAGCTATTATTTATTCATATATATATTATGCATTATTGCTTTTGAATCGTTAGACCACATCAAATTAATGTAGGAAATATGAAAGTAGATTTTTAAGAGTTGAAAATAGGATTAGACTTGTTTAAGGCCACTCTTAATCAACATTACTGGTTCAACTCCCTCTGCAACTGTGAATGCACAACTTTTGCTTCTTAGCCTCTGGCCTGGAAACTCCCTCTGCTCAGTATACTATCCGGGAATGGCAACTATATGATATGAGCATGATCAAAAACAAATTATATCATCCTTTTGTTATACCATCCGCCTGGAACCACCTCCGGCTCCGGATGCACCATTAACTGTTAAATCAAATAGCAACTTTCTACTAGAGCCGGTGGACAATAGGCACTTCTTGTCGCCGGACTACCTAGATTAATCTCATCATCTCACTTGTTCCACTTGAAGATTTCTACATTCTCTTCGCAACAGCGTCAAGTTCCTATGTCAGATGTTCGGTGTCGAGATGCCTCCGTTTTGCTTTGAGGATTACATTGTCTCTTTAAGAATGTCAAGATACTCGGTTATGCATTTGACGTCGAGATACCTCTAGTCTGTTTAAGATTACCTATTCGATTTCTACAAGTCATAATAACAACATTCTCGAATACCAAATCATTAAGCTCGACCAAATTTATAAAATGACGTCAAGATCCTCTGCAAAGTTAATCTCAAGATGCCTCCTTAAACGAAATTATTTTTCACTAAGAATTGGCAAATTTTAAAACTCATTCGTCTGATTAAGTGTGAAAAACGAAAACAATTTTTATAAATACGAAGTCAGGATAATTTCAATGAAAAACACCAGCACGACGATCACAAACTAAAATATAATTGTAAGTTGGTTTTATTTCACTTTATGGAATTACTTCGACCAAGGGAGGGACAAGTGGTATATATATCTCAGCCTCCTAGACCCTAGTCTTTCACTGCCACTCTTTTGCTTCCAACTCCTTCGCATACAGGGCTCAAAAGTCTTTGGAGTTAGATTTACACGGCCAACTCATTAATACCTATTAACTCTCCTTAAATTACTGTTCATTATTTTTTTCAACTCACGCCTTTTCTTTCCTCCGATCCATTACAGACAACAACTTTCTATCCAGATCAAAAGGAATGAACCACTAAAAACCATCCTTATTCAATTTTCACCAGCCAACAACCACCACAAAACTTATAATTCCTACCATTATGACCCAAGTGCCTAGATAACCAACAGCACCCAATATCTACCACTAGGGGTAAATGTTCCATCGAGTCGAGTCAAGTTAAAAAATTCGAGTTATTTGAGTTGACGAGCTATATTTTACAACTTAAACTTTATTTGAAATTTTTTCGATTCGTGTCGAGTTTATGAAATTCGAGTCGAGTTTTCGAGTTTCTATACAAATTTAATTGTAATTATTTATCATGTTATAGTACATTTTGATTCTAATTTAAACAATTTTTTCTAATCATATAAGATACGCATATATATTTCATCATATTTTTTCATATGTGGCTTATATATATATATATATTAGGAAAAAAAATGAGAAACTTGACTCAAACTTAAAAATCAATCCACTTGAATTTCTATTTTACAACTCAAATTTTATTTAAAATTTTTTCAAGTTAAGTCGAATTTATGTAATCTCGAGTCGAGTCAGAACGGGTCAAATTTTTTCGCTTCGAGTCGAAAATTTCAACTTAGTTGTCTAACGTAGCTTTGTTTTATTTCGCATTTTCTTGTAAAACCAAAAAAAAAAAAACAATGATTGATCTTAATTTTGATATAAGATTTGTGTTATAATCTTTTTGAACAACAGTAAGAAATTAGATTTCATTAAATATAAAAAAGGTACAATAAATATAACACACCTAAAAAAATTAAGACTATCAATTTTTTTTTGAAGAAATTTAAAGAAGTGAAGAAAAATGATCTATATTGAAAATTCACCAACCATCATGAAAATTTCTTTCAACTAGATGTGGTATTGATGTAAGAGTGGAAATCAAAAAAACCAATATCACAGATTTTTCCGTTAACAGTTCTCATTGTATCGACAAACTACCACCAAAGGGATCTAATTATATTAAACTGTCAACCTTTTATAATTAAAGGACGCATCATGATAACTACTACACGAACGCTAAACTACCATAATAATAGACAAAACCATATCCTGAGACAAAAAAAAATTGTATCACAAAAACAAATAACAAATGTAACAAAATGTGTAAAAAAATAAATTAAAATAAAAAGAGCTTTTATTTGAGACAAAAATAAAAGAAAATAGTAAAATAAACTGCAAGAGACGAATTTTGATTCGGTTGAATACATCATTGTCTCTTTTGATCTTTCCTTTCCATCGGCATTAATCGACGCATTGAACGCGTTATAGTATGGGGAAGGCCATTCTAAAGGGTCGAATTTTATTATTTTAAAATTTTGATTCGGGTCGAGTTTTATGAAGAAAAAAGAAGAGTTTATATGTGTTAGATTTGAGTTTTGGGTAAAAAAAATTGACCCTACCCGACTAAGGATAAATTTTCTTAGGGAAAACTACTGCTATGGTCAATTTCATTTTATATGTGTTTATATTTGCTCATTGAATTTAAAAAAAAAAGTAACGGTTTGATCGCTTATGTTATTGTTTTATAAAGTTTTGATCACTTACGTTATGTTTATAACATTTTAGTCAATGAGACGTCAAATATCGTTAGTTTAATGACGTGGCACGTTAATAAAATTTGTTAATTTTCAATTTGACCCCTAAACTTGATAAATGCTAATTTTACTCTTAAACTTTAGATAAAAATATTAATTTGACCCTTAAACTTTAGATAAAATATCAATTTAATATCTAGCCCGACCAAAGTCACCCACTGACGGTCGTTGCTCACCACCGTGCTACTCGCTGTCAGTCACCGTCGTTAATGACCGTCGAGACTCAAAATTTGCAGATCACTCATTTTTAATTTCCTGAACGCAAATCTAATGTCTGTTTTATAGAAAAATGTCCCGAACTCTACAAATTTAGTCTAGAACCCTTCGATTTTCTTTAAAATAAAATAATAACAATAATATCATTAGTATTCTTTCAAAAAGATATCAAAACTTCAAGTTACTCAAATTATATTTTTTTATAATTTATTTAGGGTTTATTATTAGTAGTACAAGTTGGTTAATCATGGAAAATAATATATGCAAGGAATTGAAGAGACAAACAATGAAAGTGGAGGATGTGTTTAAAGCACTTGAATAAATTGAATTCTTACCCACTCTTTTTTCTCTTTGGTTTTGGGTAAATGAACAAAGGAGAAGGATTAATGGGTGTGGGTTGGGATTATTGATTTGTTGTAGAGTTGAGGAAGAAGAATGATGGGGGAAAAGGGTGGAGCAACCAAGGAAAATATGGCCAAAACGAAGAGAAAAACAGAGGATTCATCTGCCCAAAAAATGGAATCAAAACGAAGCAAATTGTGGCGGATTTAGACATATATTTGAGGGTGGGCACAAATAAAATCTTAAAATTTGAGGGTGAGCACAAACCTTAAATATTATAAAAATTTAAAGGTTAATTTATAAAAATTTAAAAAAATTGAGGATAAATGTGTAAATTTTAAAAAATTTAAGGTGAACACGAGCCCACCTACATTTTATGTGGATCCGCCATTGAAGCAAAAGAAACAAGAAGGAGATAATCACGAAAGTGAGTAATTAAGCAATAATAATACTGTTATTATACTGGGAATTGTAATCCCCATTAATAAGTGTTTAAATTTTCATTTTTTTTATTGTTTTCAAATTTATGTATTTTAGCCAATTTTAATGGATTTGATTACTGTATAGATTTTGATTTGATTATAATATAAATTTAAATTTCTTATATTTCGGGTTAGTCCAAGAAGTAAGTAGCTTGGTTCCGCTTAAGTAGGTCTCAAGTTCGTGGTGTTGTATATGCAAAAAATCCCTGTTTGGAGACTCACCCACCAAAATCAGGTGTGTGACGCAGGTCGGTCCGAATTAGTCAGGGCGAAGCCCTAGAAACTGGAAGGGTGACTAAATTTTTTTCCTGTCTCTTTTAAAGGAGTACTAATAATAATTTTATTGTTACCGTTTAATTTTAAAGGAATTCGAAGAATTCTAGGCTAGATTTGTAGAGTTTGGGGCACTTTTCGATAAAATAGACATCATATTTACATTCAAGAGACTAAAAAGCAGTGAACTGAAGATTTTGAGGCCCAACAGTCGTTGGCGACGACGCTCGATAGTGACCAGCGGGCTGAGGTGACCGACGACCGATAGTGGGCAACTTTGATCGGATCCATGAATTAAATTGATATTTTATCTAAAGTTTAAGGGTCAAACTAATAGTTTCTCTAAAGTCTAAGGGTAAAATTAGTATTTATCTAAACTTCATGGGCCAAATTAAAAATTAGCCCCTTTTACTAACATGCCACATCATCAAACTAAAAACATTAAACGTCTCAATGATCAAAACTTTATAAACGATAACGTAAGTGACCAAAACTTTATAATACGATATCATAAGTGACCAAAATGTTACTTTTTTTAATTAAGTGAGTAAAAGTAACCATTGTGAAACGAAAGTGATCATTACGATACTTTACCTATTTTTCTATATATTAAGGGATAATTGTTATAATGCCTATCCTCTCTATATTTTCTTTAATTACCTCCCTATTTTGTCTAATAAAAATAATTTTTTATTTGTGTCGAGTCGGGTCAAAGTTGAGTTTTATCTTAAAATTCAGGTCGAGTTCGAATAAGGTGATACATTGTTGATTGTTGGGTCAGATTCAGATCGGCTAAAACTCGACCCGTGCTCATCTCTATTTTAATATTTTAAAATATTGATATAAATTTTATAATTTTCATTCAAATTTTTTAAAAAAGCTGAACGGTGCAGTATCATTTCTTTTAACGGTGTTAAAAAAACCATCGAAATAATTGATGGAAATGAAGTTTGAGTATCAATTTGAAAAAGTTAAAAGTGTCAATTTGAGAGAAAGCGTTAAATACAAAATCAATTAAATAATTAAGTCTTTTCTTTCTTTCTTTTTTGTCAAGTTAATGTTTTTTTTTGAAATTTTTGTATGATTATAAAATAGTATATATTTATTAATTTTAGTCTTTAAATAATGCGCATATACCATGTAAACAAACTATTTGAACGGGAATTGCCTAGGACTAGCACCCGTTTTCCAATTAGACCACTTGATTGGTTCTTGCCAAGTTAATGTTAAATGGCGGGAATGACATAAATTTATATAGAGGAACCAATATGTTCAATACAAATTATATAGATATTAATTTGTTCATTTTTAAAATGGAGGGGCCAAAACGCAATCCACCACCTAGCTGGTACAAAAGATTTTTATGGTGCTTCAACGGTTTAAACCCCAGATTTATTAAACAAAAAGGTATCACATCCTCAAAGTAAAGGTCAAATTTTGAATTTACACAAAATAATAGCAACATAAATATATTTAATCACTCGACTAATTAGTAGATCTTATTTTAATTATGAATTTAGGAGAAAATTTTGAAATATTTTGGAAGTGAGTGAGTCCACTCACATCTGACATCACAAACACCTCCACCTCAAATTAGGGTGTAAATGAGCCGCGAGTCGAGCTCGAGTAGTGTTGTGATCGACTCGGCTCGTTAAGAATTCAAGCCGAGTTCGAATCGAGTGTTAATCGAGTTTTAGTTGAGTTCGGCTTGAATAACTCGCGATCTGTCTTGTCTCAAACATTATTATTATCCAACAACATACATTTTAATTTATTTCAATTTTAAAAAATTAAAAATTTAATAAATTATATTTTTGAGTAACTTGCAAACTTTTCAATTCAAAAATCAAATAACTCGACTCGAATCGTTAAAAAGTTAAGTTAAGTTCAAGTCTAATCGAGTTGGACTCGAGTCCTGCCTCTAACGTTGAAGTTGGTATTGGATTAAAACAGTTATGAAAATAGTTGGGCTTCTTCTCAAAAGAAAAAAAGGCTTGGGCTTGAATTGAAATACGACAATCATATCCACCGAGAGTGCGTCTTTTCTTGCTTGCAAAGCAGATATTAATAACCCTGCGCTAAGGAGCAGAGTCTATAAAAATCTCAAAGAAAAAGAAGGAAAAAAAAGCATCAGAAGAGAGAAAAATGGAGGCATCAAAGACGATTCACCACGAAATTGGAGGTGTTCAGAACGACGCTCTTCGGTTCGGTCTCCACGGCGTTAAGAGCGACCTCGTCGGATCTCACCCTATCCAATCTTCTTATGAATCTGTAATCTCCCCCCCCCCCCCTGTTTGTTTCCCGCGAACATATATACAACGGAAATTAGAGTCAATATTATTCTTATGTTTTTGTATTTGAATCTTTTTGCTTTCACTTCTTAGATCTCGAACGCGCGCGTTAGCGTAGTTGCTTTACTACATTTATATTTTAAAAAGTAGTTTTAGGGTTTTTATTATAGAAATTAAACATAGTTTTTTTATGACTTTATGTTTTGAAGATTTTTAATTAGGTTTTGGGGTAGTATTAGGATTGGAATAGTATTTATATATGTGGATTTGTTTTGTTCTTTTTTAGGCAAAGAAAACGCAGGAGGAGATTAAGAGGAAAGGCCTGACCAATCTTTATGGAACAGCATTCCCACTTAAAATGGATCTCGATAGGCAAATCCTCTCACGGTATGACCTCTATTTTTTTAATCTTTATAAGGAATTTCTGCTCCATGAAGCCCAATTGTGCGCTGTTGACATTCACAAGTTGTTTTAGACTTGTCTGCATAATTAGACTTTTGTATCCTCTAAGGTTTCTTCCCAATTTATAGTAACTCAAGGGTCTCGCGCTGCTTGACTCCTCTCTATTTCAAGGATTTCTTGCAAACTCTTAAGAACTTATAAAAGGTGAGGTGTTTGGTACTTTTTGGTACAAATGAAGAGACTATGACAATAATATAACAAAAGAATCCAAATGATGAAGAAGAGTGACCTATGTGTAAGAAGCAGGGGTGTTTATGGTTAACCAACATACTACAACGGTTAACCTGTAGGTTTTGTTCTTAGTGTAATTAGATGATAATGTGTTCATCTCATTAAGTTCATCTCCCTAAGTTCATCTCCCTAAGTTCATGTCATTAAGTTCATCTCCCTATGTTCATCTCACTATGTTCATCTTGTTATGGTTAACCAAAATACTACAACGGTTAACTATGAACAACCCTAGGCGAAGAAGCACATGTCTTGTCATATCCCAATTAAGAAATGGATTGAGCTAGTATTAAGATCCCTGCATCTTTTTTTTTTTAAAGTTTCTCTGTATTTATTGGACATGGGAAGAAATATCAACAACTCTGCTCATACAGTGTGTACATGTGTTCTTGTTATTTTACTTTGGTTTTATTTTTTCTTGTCATAATCGTGTTTAAGGTGTTATGTATTTATAAAAAAAATTGATTTTGATACATTAATGATCTATGATGACGCAGTTGCAATATCATGTTGTGTTGGCAATTCTTTTATGATTGGGAACATAGATCTAAATAGTAACTATTTTTTTGTTCAATGGTTTTAGAGAGGGCATGGGTTTCAACCAGACAGAGTAGAGAAGCCTAAATTACCCCTAGAGTCAACTAAGATTACACCAAGATGTATATGGTGCATGGCGTTTTTAGTGGCAATTATCAGATTCAGAATTCACTGCTCAATGTCTTTTATGTATGTTCTTTGAAAATAATGCAGGTTCCAGAGGCCATTGCTCCCATCTTCAATGCTAGGGTTGGAAGCGTTGACGGGAACTTTAGATGATTTTGGCTTCGAGGATTATCTGAATGGTAAAGCCGATACATACTAAATGCAAAATGCTCTCTTTTCCTTTGGACGTTATTGTACATATTTGTCCCATGGTAATGTTTATATTTTGTGGGTTAGCAAATGTTTTAAATGAGTGGTTGTTGGTTGCAGATCCCCGAGAGTCGGAGACTGTACGGCCACTAGACTTGCACCATAGCATGGAAGTTCGTCTCGGCCTCTCCAAGGGACCGGTCTGCCCTAGTTTTATGTGAGGTTTTTCACTGACTACTTCAATGTCATCACATGAACGAATTCACTGCTGACTTTTGTTTTTTTTTCCTTTTCTTTTTCAATGAATTTAGCCGTTCTGCCCTTTGTAAACTGCACCATCAGCTTTTTATTGTGTTCGGAGTGTGTGGTTCAAATTTATAAAATAGACTTTTTGATATTATCAAAGGAGATTAATTTGATCTTGGATTCTAAAAATTCAACAAAAATTAAGCTTTTTTTGAAAAAAAAAAGTTCAAAATGTTATTATTAATTAATAATAATTTCATACAATTAAAAAATGAAAAAAAAAAACAAAAAACCCCTTCATGTATATGTACATATATCTACCATCATCCTCTAGCTGCCTTTCAGTGGCACTTGCATTGGATGTCATGCATGCCCATAACGTTAAAAATTTTAAATATCTTTTAAAAAAATAACCACTCACATAAAAAAAATTCTTCATGAACGTGTTTGTTTTTTTACACTTTTGTATAAGATTTTTAGTGGACTAATTTTTTTTATCTTTTTTAATGCATTGTATTTGTAATATTTTTTATATTGATTAATAAAATTCAGATGTTATTGTTAAAAAAATCACTTATATAAAAAAGGTTAATTAAAAAATATAAGAGTCAAAATAACATTTTATAAACATTAAGAGTAAAAATTATCTTTTATATGTCTTTTTATGGAGCTTGTATGTCTCTTAATCTTTGTGTAGAACTAAATCTACTTGTTTATAAGGAAAAAAATATTTTAAAAATTGATAAAATTTAATTGAATGGGGTAGTTCAAATCGGTGTAGTGTACACCTCTTAATTTGTAAGCAACACATTAGAATTATATAATTCTTAAATTTTTTGGTAAGTGTCGTGGTTTTATATTAAATCTTACTATTTAATCAAATACATATTCTTTAAACATTTACTGTTGACTAAATTTTTAATATTTACCATTTAAAAAGGGTTATGATTCACTTATAGTACGTAAAATTCAGTTATTTTTATACTTCTTTTGAACCATTAGATAAAAGTAAATAAATAATTAATTTTTTTTATTTTTTCCCTGTGATAATCTTATCATTTCTTATCTTTAATCCCAACAATCTATTTACCTTTATCCAACCGTTTAAAAAAAAATATAAAATTTCTAAAATTCACATATTATATAAAAGCGATGTTTCTTGTTATTACTCTATAAATTTGGTCGACGAAAGTTAATGAAGTAGTACATTATATAATTAAAAAATGGGTTAGATGCAATGGTAATGTACATTATATAATTAAAAAATTATAAATATACATAACATATACTCAAAATCAATCATTTTTTTGACATTCTTAATTCTAATCTTAACTCTATTTATAGGGGAAGGAAAGAGGGACTCTAGAAAAAGAAAGAGGTTCTCTTAATGGGTCTAAAATTTATGACCTAAATGATATAAAGGAACAAAAATGAACAGTTTGACCAACCGCCAAATACATTTGCTCTAAATCAATAATTTTATTTTTAATTGCAATAAATGTCAAGTAACTCATTTTATATATTGGTTTCGGTCATTTTTATTACCTTTTCAGTTTTAATCAATTTCTTTATTACTATTTTTTAAATAATTATATTATTTCATTTCAAATAATAACATAAAACCTTCACCTAATAAATTGGTTTAAGAATAAGTAATAGATATTTAACTTCCACTTAATTTAGAATATGATTTAGTTAAGCAAGTGTATTTGGTCGGTTAGTCAAGCTGCTCATATTTGTTTACTTATATTTCTTTAGGTTATGAGTTATAGACCTATGAAAAGCACTATCTTCTTTCCCTTAAAGTCTCTTTTTCTTATTTTCTCTATGTATGATTATGATTAGATTTAAGATTTGTCAAAAAATAATATGATTCATTTATAATTTTATTAACAATAATTAAAAATAATTTTAAAATGTAAAATTTATTAGTTTATAGCTAAAAAGCCTAAGCTCCTTAGATCTTTTAAGCAAGGCCAAGGGTTCAAGACTTAACATTGTGAATGAAACAATTAGATTGAGAGACTCTCTGTAATGAACTTCTGAAATATCTGATCCGAATTAATTAACCAATAAATTAGATACCGGTAATTATACTAGCTAAAAAATAAAAAAAGTAATTAATTTAAATTTTACTTATTTTTATTAAACCTAAAGGTTGGTAGATGTTTCTTTTTCTATTAAATTTTATTTTAAAAATGACAACTTTTAAAAAGGGCGATAATTTTGTCTTAATTCATGCTATGTTACATTTATATTGCATATTATATTAATTTTGATATATTTGAATAATTTCTTAATGTCATATTTTATATTATAATGTCCATATCTGAGTCTACCTCAGCTTATACAAATGAATGTGCCTTCTTAATCACTTTTTCCGTTTCTACTCTTTCTCTCTCTCTCTCTCTCTATATTTTTCGTCTATTTTTGTCCACACAAATATTGACATTATTTTAAATGTTCTCCCTCTCGTACAATCAACTAAAAACTAAAATTATTTTCTTTTATTATAATTTTAAAAATTTTATAGATGTATTGATATACGAATTATAGGACGACTTTCTCAATCCATTATTTCATTTTGAACATCAGAATTTGAACCTTTAATTTTACTGAAAGAATTTTGTGTCATATCTCACTAGACCAATTAATTGTTGATTATCGGTTTATTTTTCGATTAATATGAGATTCTTCAAATTTTATGTTGTATATATTTTGATATATTAATAATTCTTACTATACAACTTTTGATGTATTTGATATTTATATAACATTCATGTTATTTTTATATTGTATAATATTATTTGATCATTTTTCAATGCTATATCCACATTAAGTAACTAAGCCCATGATGTACTAGCAAAAACATCGTTCTAGTTCTAATTGACATAGTACCGAATTCAATTCTAAACAACCCCTTCGAGTTCTTCCTATATAAAAAAGGCTACTTAAAGTATTATTTTTTCATCTAAATATTTAAAGTATTTTTTCGAAATATATACTTAAAGTATATTTTTTATTCATCTAGATTCTTAAAAATTGACATATAACATTGATTAAAAATATTTTAAGTACCTATTTTGACAAAAAAATATACTTTAGGTACCTAAACAAAAAAGGTGGTATATTTTTGACAAAAAATTCTTCAAGTACCTATTTTGACGAAAAAAATATTTTAAGTACCTAAATAAAAAGGTGGTATACTTTGAGTACCACAAAAAAATACTTTATATAACTAAATGAAAAATATGATATACTTTAGATACTTACTCGTGATATAAGCTTAAAATATCACATATCAAATTACCAAATTTAACTACTTCAAACATTTTCTTCTTCTATCATATTTACTATTAAATAAAAATAAGCAAATGTTTGGTGTATCGTCAGTGGATTTTTTTTACAATCGGACTTCTAAAGCTATAATTTGTCTCCTTTAAGGGCCATAAATTTTAACTCTTAAATTTTAAACCCTAAATTTTAAACTATAAAATATATTTTCAAGTCTTAAAATATAATTATAAAACACTAAAATTTTAAAACTAAACCTTAAATACTACATGGAAAACAAATTTTCTACCCACTACCGTACATAGAATATTTTCCCATAAGAGTATCAAACAAATGACCAAATTTCACCATTTCATACCATTCTTATCTCGCTATCTTTGACACCCCCCCCCGGCTAAATGCATAAATATTTAATTTATTAGCATTAAAAGATCTTATTTTGAAAATTAAGGTTGCCCGTTAAACTCAATTAACAAATATAAGCGGTACAAAAATTTTGCTTCTACAAACGCTTGAATTTTCGGGTTTATAGATTAAGAATTTTAGTATAAGAATTTAGAATTTAAGGTTCATGATTAGAATTTAAGGTGCATGTTTTAGGATAATGTGGTTAGAGATTTAGATTTTAACCTATAAACTCTAAATTTTAACATTAAACTTAAAATTTTATAAATAACTCCTAAATTCAAAACTAATACAAATAAACTCCTAAACCTTAAACAAAATATCTAAGCCCTAAAACTAACATATTTAAAAAAATAAAAATTTCACAAGCATGTAATAATTATCTTCCCCTAAATTAGTCCTTAAATTATACAATTATATTCCCAAAAGAAGTTTACAAATACTGATAAAGAATGAAAAACCGACTCAAATTCTTTCTTCTTCAATTACTTAATGGCAATGCCGGTCAACAGCTAGAACAGCAACCTTTAAATTCCTTAATTTTGGCTTCAAATCAAACCAAATTCACAAGTTTCCATTATCAGAAAACCCAAAAGCAGAAACTTTCTATGTTTCAACGATTCACATTTACAAAACTCAAGGCACTGCCCACTACAAAAATTCTCAAACAACCCCGTGAATCACAATCCTTATTCCAACCTCTTAACCTCCGGAAAACCTTTTCCCGTTCCGGAAATCAAACTTTTTTTTCTCAGGAACAAAAACCATGAAACTAAATCCCAACATACCATGTTTCTCCTTGTTGTTATGGACGGCATTGTTGGTTACGACGAACTCAGAATCAGATCTAGCTGCCGACAGGGCCGCCTTGTTGGCTCTTCGAGCAGCTGCGGGTGGGCGCCGACTTATATGGAATCTGTCCAGCAGCCCATGTAATTGGACCGGTGTACATTGTGTGCAAAACAGAGTGCTGGAGTTAAGACTCCCTGGAATGGGACTGTCAGGTCAGCTTCCCAATGCCATTGGCAACTTAACCCAGCTTCGTACCCTTTCACTCCGGTTCAATGCTCTCTCGGGGCCGATACCATCCGCCTTTGCCCACCTTGCTTCCCTTCGGAACCTATACTTACAAGGGAATCGATTTTCCGGTGACATCCCTGCCTTCTTGTTCTCTTTACAAAACTTGACTAGACTTAATCTTGCAAACAATAATATCACAGGTACAATCCCTGGGAGTATTAACAATTTGACTCGGTTGGCTACTTTGTATTTGGAGAACAATCACTTGTCTGGGTCAATACCAGATATTGACTTGCCTACACTTGTGCAATTTAATGTTTCTTTTAATCAGTTAAATGGGTCAATCCCGAAAGGTTTATCAAGCAAACCAAAGGCTGCTTTTGAAGGGAATTCTTTATGTGGGGAGCCTTTGGTTTCTTGTAATGGGACTGAAAATAGTGGCGGTGGCGGTAGTAGTGGTGGGTACTAGATTGTCAGGTGCAGTCATTGCTGGTATTGTTGTTGGTTGTGTGATTGTTGTTTCACTTATTTTGATTCTTTTAGTGTTTTTATGTAAAAGAAAGGGTGCTAAGAAAACGGACACAAGGGATATTGCTCCTCCAAATCAGTCCGAGCTTTCAAATCCGGCCGATAAAGCAGAAGTGGAGAGTGGTAATAGAAGTAGTGATTTATCAGGGATAGAAAAAAGGATACTGTTGCTAGTAGTAGTGGGAGTAAGAAATTGGTGGCTTTTGGGAACATGTCAAGGGTATTTGACTTAGATGATTTATTGAGGGCGTCTGCTGAGGTATTAGGGAAGGGAACATTTGGGACGGCCTATAAGGCCACAACGGAGACCGGGGTGGTTGTTGCAGTGAAGAGGTTGAAGTATGTGATAGTGTCAGAGAAGGAATTCAAGGAGAAGATGGAGGTCATGGGAGCCATGGATCACCAGAACTTGGTCCCAGTAAGGGCCTATTACTTTGGTGGGGAAGAGAAACTTCTTGTTTATGATTACATGCCAATGGGAAGCTTGTCTGCACTTCTGCATGGTGAGTGCATTATGTTCTTTTCTTTCTTAATAGGCTTTCTTCTGCTTGTATTATGTTATTTGCTTTTCTTGCTGCTGTTGTTATTGCTGTTGTGGGCCAACAATCCCCATTTCTTTATCATTACATTGAATTCATATGTTTAACTTCTTTGGGATGCATCAATTCCTTCTTGTTAAAGTTTTCTGATTACTTCTTTTAGAATTTGGATACAGTCAATAAGTTTGAAAAGAAAAGAGTTTGAGTTTTTGATAATGACACTTATTGTAGCTCAATATCCTTGTCACATGTTCCTTATATTAAGGACTGGGCATTTAGCCTTTCTGGACCCGATGAGTGTTCTGGTATGTATGCTCCTGTTTATCATCATTTGATATGCATTTAGCTGCTAGGAAAGAAACCCCAAGTTTCTATCTTTGAAGCTTTTGGAGCATGTAATCTATTTGAAACCGTTACATGCACATTGAAACTAAATCAATATACAGAATGAAATCAGATTTCTGATAATGCAAATCTGAGGGTCATGTGTTGATACTTTGGCTCTCTCGGCCAAATCAACACCTTTCTTACAAGCCCCATCTAGCTATATTTTTATTTCTGAAGTTTGGAAATGTTGGAGATGATGTCCATCCCGCAAGTTTTATCATCCAGACTTTGACTCAGTTGAGTAAATTTTCGGCACATTGCTTGACTGAGTTTATACTGAAACACTTGTTCTTTAATTACAGATTCATGTATATTCAGATTAACAAATGAGTATATTATTATTATTTTTGTTGTTATTATCATTATTGATCAGGCAACAGAGGAGCTGGTATGACTGCATTGAATTGGAACACAGTATGTGGCATTGCCCTTGGAGCTGCCAGAGGCATTGCATATCTCCATTCAAAGGGACCCGGAATCTCCCACGGAAACATCAAATCGTCAAATATCCTACTCACTACATCCTACGATGCTCGTGTATCTGATTTTGGTCTCGCTCAGCTTGCTGGCCCCACATCAACTCCCAACCGGGTTGGTGGCTACCGTGCTCCAGAGGTAACTGATGCTCGTAAGTTTCCCAAAAGGCCGATGTCTACAGCTTTGGCATACTGCTTCTAGAACTGCTCACTGGTAAGGCACCCACACATGCCTTATTGAATGAGGAAGGAGTAGACCTCCCAAGATGGGTCCAATCTATAGCTCGAGAGGAGTGGACTGCTGAGGTGTTTGATCCCGAACTTCTGAGATACCAACACGTTAAGGAGGACATGATCAAGCTTCTACAGGTTGCCATTGATTGCACAGCTCAATATCCCGACAAACGTCCTTCAATGTCGGAGATGATAACTCAAATTGAGGAGCTGGATCACCGTAGCCCTGAAAAACGTCCTTCAATGTTGGAGATGATAACTCAAATCCATGAAGCAAACAATGGCTCTTCCGAGAAGGCTCACTCAGTTGAAGTAGATGGTCCACCATCTTCAGTAAAGGACTAAAAAGAATCAGCAGTCTTCTAATTTTTTTTCATCTTCAGTATATGCTTAGATATAGTTGATTGTTTGATTATTCTTGGGTTCATTATATCATATATAACAGTTGCACGTATTAAATTGGTAGGGGTTTCACATATTATTAAATTGACATGGCGAAGGATCTTAAGGATTTGCATTTGTTTGTATCTTCGTATCTTAATAATTTTCTGACAAAATAATATAGAATAAGAAAAATTAAGATAGAGTATTGTTGACAGTGAAAGTGGGATGGTGCCTGTAGAGGTGGCAAACAGGTCATTCGGTTGGGGTTCAGTTTGGGTTATTTCTAGTCTGACTATGTTCGGTTTAAATTTGGTTCGGTTTTAGTTCGGGTCTATGGTGATTTCGGTTCGGGTATCGGATCAGGATGTCAGGTAGGTTGATTTTTGGTTCGGTTGACTTTCGGGTCGGGTCAATATTGGGTTAATAGGAGATCGATCGATCGGTTTTAGTCAAGTTTTCAGGCCGAATTAGGTTTTTCCACCATATATATGGCTTTATATAACATGTATATTTAACCTTTTGGTAAGTTGTGCAACAGTTCACATCTCATCTTTCTTTATTTATTTTAATATATTTTCTTTATTTCGGGTTGTTTTCGGTTCGGTTGAAAATCGATTCAGATTCATTTTCGGTTCAACTGAAATTTGGTTCAGTTCGGTTGATTTCGGGTTTCAGATCAAATTCGAGCCATTGCATTTGGGTTGATTTTGAGTTTTAATCCTAGTAAATCAATTCGGGTCTCGAGTCAAGTTTCCTAAATGTAGAGGGTGGTGGTCTGTAGCGGTTCACTTTTTTTATTTGGATGGAGAACTATGATCTATAAAAATTGTGTGGGAAAAATACGGAAAAAATTCAGAGAATGAATAGTGTAGTGGGAATCTAAACTCTTTTAAGACTAACCTATGTAGGAAATTAAATGTCTCAATTAGCGATTGGTGTCAAGCTTAGTGGTTAATAAGTGTTGATGGTTAGAGGGATCGTAGATTAGACTGTGTTAGGTAGTAGAGCTGGTGTGCCATGTGGACGTAACAACGATTATGCAAAGGCTGTAGTTAGACAGAAGATGTGGCGGGATCTAATTCAGATGAGCTCTAGGTATTCTTCAGGAAATTTCGAAGCTTCCGAGCCCTATGTACAGAGGAGGGTTACCAGAAGACTTGGAGGAGTACAACACATATTGAAGTCATTTTATGATATTCCCTAGATCAAAGATCAAAGGGAACAATTGTTGTACTTTCGCCTGCAAAGTCTTTCATTATTCCGTCTCTACCATTAATTCTTTCGCACATAGGGTCCAAAAGCTTTCGGAGAGTTCACCTGGAGGCAACCCCACATACATCTTCCATCTACATGCATGATCGCTGTCAAATTTACTTGATTCATCAGCTAACTCTAATACCTGACAGCTTAATCTACGACTCTACTAACCATCAATAATTATCAATCCTTAAGCCACCAACTAACCAGTAAAAGAGACATTTAAATACTCACAGATGTTGTTAGTCTGAAGAGGGAGGTTTAGATTCTCACTTCATTATTGATCAGTTTTTTCAATTTTTTTTTAATTTTTTTCATGCAACCTTTATCGACCACAACTCTCTATCTAAACTAAAAACGAATCATTCCCGACCATTACCCTTTCCCTTTCCCTTTCACCATCAACAAAAAAATTTCTTCTTTTCTTGTTTCACTCTTGGTCATTTGCATTTGCTTTTCTTTTTTCCTACACTTTTAGCAGTCGGAGCAGCATATTCTTTTTGGGCTAATTCTTTGACCGATTGTATTCTTTTTAGCTTATAATTATTTGAATATATTTACGTCCAATAATATTTTTAAACTTATACATGTATATTTAATTTTAAAAAATGAAATATCACGGTTTTATTAGATAAATATGAATTATATAAAAATATAAAATTCTATAAAAGGTTTAATAATTAATTACTCATGTACTTTAGTTTAATTTTCAATCTAACTCATATATTGTTTTTTTATCAATTTATCCATGTAATATCATTAACTTTGTCTCATTATTATGAATATTTTTAGGGAAAAATGACATGGCTCAATCAAAATTCAAGCATGCCGCATGTCATGAAAAAGCATTAAAATACTTTCAAATAGAATCATAAAAGTATTAAAAAAAATTAAAACCCAACATTTTTTTGTAAATTACTCTTAGCTTTTTTAGAATTTATGACTTATTTTTTATTAAAAAAATAAGCGGTAATTAAAAATTATGAAAAACATAATACTATAACCTCAAAACATAAGTTCTATAAATAATTTGTTATTTTTTTATAATTATATTCTTGTATAAGGTAATATAAGTGTTTGGTTTTAAATATAAATAAACTCGCAACCAACAGGGTTGGTCCAAGTGGTAACAGCTTGGTATCGCTTAAGCAGGTTTCGGGTTCGAAGTGTCGAATTTGACTTTGAGATAATATTGACATGCCTTCGAGAAGTTGCTGACTATATCGCCGAAAGTTGCTGCATCGAACTCAGACCGCATCGTGTTTCATATTGTCCCTACGCTTATCAATAGTAATAAATGGCTAAATTATATCTATCTTTTTCTTCCAAAGGATAATCTTCACATTTTCTATATTTTACACAAGCATGCATATTTTACACAAGCCTGCATATTTACACTATAAAATTTAAATCTTAAATTTCTAACCCTAACCCTACAAAACTAAACTTTAAACCTTATACCCTCAATTCAAAACACTAACATTAAAATTCTAAACCTTACACCATAAACTAAAACCTTAACCCCTAAAATTAAAAGGCATGTGTAAACTAAATTTTACACGCCCCGTATCGATTTTTGTTCCTTTCATTTTTGGCTAAAAACATTACATTTTATCATTTACTTTTGCAACATCGAGGAGGTTAGAAGTGAAATAGTGGAGATACGGACGCCAAAGCAACTTCAAAGTATCAGCTATGCCTATCTTATCATTCCTGGTGGAGAAAGCAGAACCATGACCCAACTTACTGAGTTCACAATCTTGTGTATTAATTAACCTCTTTAATTTTTATATATTTATCTTTTTTAGCTTTAGTTACATTATAATCGATTAACTTCTGATTCATTTTGAGAAAAACAACTTATTTTTCTTTTCTCATAATTCTGGTTTTTAAAAGCATGAAAGGCACAAAACATTGCTTTTGCTTGTTTTGTTGTTACTTGCTCTTTGCTAGTAGTTCATCCAAAAATGAATGCTAAGATTTGTATTTTGGTTGAGAATGTGTAAATAATTAGAATAGAGTGGTAGTTCAAACAAAGATAAGTGCAATTTTGATGGTAAGGTGGTGGGCGGTGGACTCTGGGCTCGAAATTAGACATTGAAGAGGAAGGTTCGTGCATTAAGAAAAAAGAAAGGAGGTGGAGAAAAATATAGGAAAAAGAAAATAATGTATCATTTTAGCATTTTTAAACATCGACTAACGGTAATGATCGCAATAAAAGTAAATTAAAATTTGGTGATTATATTGTAAGTTTTAAAAGTTTTGTGATCAAAATGTAAGCATTCTAAAAGTTTAGACAATACTAGTGTGGTCTACCCTAACAAATGTGAAAGAAAAAATGAAAATGGTAGGTCATGTCAGATTTAATTTTGAGTATTTAAACTATGACTTGTTTAATTTTTGAAAAAGGATGTCGACCACTTTAGTCACTATGAGATGATATTGGCATCAACAGATATCAAATTTATGGTATTTTCATATATAATGCTTAAAGCTCTTTCGATTCCCTTAAACATTCATCTAAATGCTTTAAACATATCTCCCGAAACTCCACCCAATTGATGTGTCACGCACAAGTAAAATTACTATTGTTCATGCACTGTCACAATATCACACTACTTTGTAACAATTGATCAATCGAGTTAACCTTCATCGGAGCTCTGATATTAATTGTTGAAGAAGCCGAGTTATTTTTCACATGGACGTAACTTCAAACTGTGATGAAATATCAAGATTGAAACAACCGAAATGCACAAAGGACAAACCTGTCAAACTAGTGAATATTATAGTCCAATGAAAAACTTCAATTTTGAACAAACAAAATAACTAATGGAGAGGACACACCGAATTTAGGAGGTTCAACGAAACATCATATACTCTTCGAGCACTACCACCGAAATGTACTTCAATATTATTAAAATGGTACAAACAAATGAAATTCTTAAGAATTCTCAAATATTACAAATGTGAGAATAAAATCAAACGAGAGATGATTGAAATTTTAGAATGAAAATATTAGGGCTATTTATACTTGAGCTCTAAGGACTAAACTTATAAATAACCTAATGAATTAGTGACTAAAAAATAATTTTTACATACCACATTTAATATCAAACCTAATGGCTTCCTTTAATTCAAATTAAATGGCTTGAGAGTTTCAAATCATCTTTAACAAATTATTTGGTTCAACCTTGTAACAAAATTTAAAATCTAAATCCCTTATTTAAAATTTAAATTTTAAATTTTAAATTTTAAATCATAAATTTTAAATTTTAATCATAAACTTTAAATTATACGCCCTATAACGTAAATCCCTAAATTTTAAACCACAATTTAAATCTCTAAACTCTAAAATTAAAAAAATTATATAAACTAAAATTTACACAAACTTGTATATCAAAATATTTTTTTAAAACCTGATTTATTGTCGTTAGTCGTTAGGATTCTATAACATCCCAAAAATTCTGGAGTCGGGTTTTGAGAAATTAAGATCATTTAAAAATTTCAGAAAGCAAAATTTAAGCCAAGTGAATTTCAAGAGTCCTATCGTTATGGAAGCTGCTGTGCCACACTGGAATGTTGAGACAAGTGAGAGGATGATGCTAGAGGACAATCAGCCAACCGAATGCCAATGCCACACGTAGGAGCGCGAGGGAGAGAAAAATACCAACTTTTTTTTTCTTTTCTCTTTTTTGTCATTTTTATGTTTTTTTCTATACGTAAACACTAAAAAATTAAACTTTAATCCTAATACTAAAAAAATTAAATTTTAACTTTAACTTTAAATTCAAAATCATAAACCATAAATCTTAAACTCTAAAAAATATACCGTACCCCATCATATTTAAACTCTAAAATCTAAAACTTAAATCCCTAACCCTAACACCTTAAACCCTAAACCTAAACTCTAAATTCTAACTATAAATCTTAAATTCTACTCCCTACACACTAAACCCCTAAGCCCTAACCTAAATCCTTAAATCCTAAACTAAAAGACTTGTGTAGTTTACACAAGCTTGTTTATCAAAATATTTTCCTATTAAAAATGCTCGGATAAATACTGATTTATTTATAATGAAAACAAGAATCAAGTATCGTAGTAATTTCCCCACACAGTCATAAACCAAGAGGCAAAAACTAGGAAAGGGACAACTCAAGACAAAAAAATGAAATGAAAAATGCTAAGGGTCCAGGATAGCAGAAAGGAAGGTAACACCCAAAGGCCACTGGCCAGAGCTATTGCATTCTCCAGAAGCAGAATGAATACTGATGCACTACATTGAGGACGCCCCTCCATCTCTCTTTCCGGCAAGAATCATAGATATATGGAGGCCTCTGCTGAACGCTTGATTAAAGAGAATGCGTGTTTGGAATTCGGATACCGCTGGGAGCCATGCTAAAAAGCAATGGGAGTAAAGAGCACCAATCCCATCATGAAGTCATATGCTCTGGCCAGCTCCTTCATTGGCTCCCACAGTAACTTATGCAGGCAAGGCCTGCAGGCTTGCCCAACCTAGGAAGAACAAGGAAAAAATGTGTTAGATTGATGAGCACGCATATATATCCATGAAATATCCACTCCTGCTTCTCAGCTTATGGAAAGCATAAACTTAAAAGCTTTCTCAAGGTACAATATTTCAAAGGAATGTACATTTCCACAGGGTTTTAGATGTTAATGTAAAATTGTAAATAGGTCTAAAAGAGTCGGATTACTAATATCATTCTCAAAAGTTACCGTTAAGAAATTTTGGCAGCAATAGGTTGGTAACCAGAGATGGAAAACAGGCACATCATTTTAGTGATTACCAAAATATTCGTTAGCTGTGATATGAATTTGGGTATATTTAATAGGTCATGTTAAATGTTTCAAAGCACTTCCAATAAGAATGCACTTTGTTTGAAAGTGAAAATCAAACAAACTTATCAAGTAAAATGTTTTGGTGGCTATTCAGGGAAAGGAAGGAGAAGATTGATTGACAGAAAAAGGTTTAAAATAAAGTTGAAAATCATAAAATTTGCAAGGACTTACAAGAATGAAACCCCAGCCGGTGGGCATGAAGGCAAGGATAGATGCAAATAAATCTGACAAAGTGAGGCCACATAGTTTGAATAAGATAATCATGATTGCCAATAAGATGAGGAAAAGAAGCCCTTTCAGCATTCTGAGTGGTAGCTGGAGGTCCATATGAAACATCTGTAGTCTACGTACGGATGCCATCTGCAAAGAACATGCAAACAAAATACCAAATCAATTTTATGCTTCTGTGATAAATTTCAGAAGAAAAAAGGTGGGTGTGTCCATATGGAACATACAAACATCTGAAGTTCTGTTTTCACCTGCTTTTCTCAATAAAAATACATTCAATATATCTAATGAATGGAAAAAATATAGCAGAAACTTAGACCAATATGGAATAAAATGTGAAAAGTGAACATAATCATGCCTAGAGCCTGCACAAATTCACACTTTGACTATGGAAGCATTTGCCAGCTATCAATGGTGGGTGCAACTACAAACTATTATTAGATAATTTCATTTTCATATTTTGACCATAGTTCAATGTCATTTTTATACCTTTGGGACTATAAGTAATACTAAAACAGCGCACCAAGAGAGTCCGTAAACCTGCAAACAAAATACATGTAATAAGGTTATGGTGGTAAAATTTATCAGAGTGGCCTAAATTCACATTAATTTTGAAAGGAAAAAAACAGTATATAGTTTTCTAGCATTAGCATATTATACCAGCAAACTCCTCCTGTGATGGGCTATATCAAGGTGGTAGACTATTCCAAACTGGTAGACAAAAAAACGAAGTGCAAGAAGAATTTCGAGGACCCTTCCCCTTATGCTTGTGTATCTGAGGTGCTCTTGTTCTTCATCCCACCATGACTCCCAACTGTTCTCCGGCTGGATACCAACACCACCTTGAATTCCCATCCACCGCCTCCAATCTGTCCAGTCATTCACTGTCTTTTGCCATTCAAAACCAGATGGATTGAATATAAAGGGAGCAAATAGCCAAGATCCTACTAGGAACCACATTGAAAAGGTGATGAACAAATAAAGACTTGAATTGCGATATGATTCTCCATAAACTTCATATATGACAAGCAGTAGACCCAATTCCAATGCTTTCACAAAGTGACTTCGTGAGTAAAGCCTATAGTTATCAGAAAACTTAGCATGCTGAACAACAAAACCACGCCCAGTAGCTCGATATTTAGAACCCCCATGCAAGATTGTTCTCCCAAAATAATGTGCTTTTGTTCCAAGCTGGAATGTAAAGAACATAGAAGCTAGCTGCAGCTGCATAATGATAAAGTCACCCAACGCAGCACGAAACCCTTTCTCCAAGCCAATCTCCATTAACATAGGCAATACCAGTAACATGCCCATCTGAATGAAAGATTGTGTAAGTAAAGCTGCTTCCAGGGCATTGTTATGTTTAATTTGTGGATCCTCTAGAATATCTCTTTCCAATCCAGTCATAACCATGTACAAACGCCCGTAAAGAAATACATACACAACAAGGACAACAACCTGAATCACATTAGGGTCAGAATCACAATAGTTTTCCAAGTATAGAAGAGTACAAGCAAGATCACTGACAAAACCAGCCATAAGCATTAGTATTATCGAGGTGCCTACATTTATATGCAATGAATGTCGGATCCCATTAACTCTTTTATAGTTTAGATTATATATGTTGATATGGGAGAAACTTAAGCCTCAATATTAAGTACTCAACACCCAAACAAAACTGAATATTTGTCATACAGTGAGATACCAATGACACTAAGGTTATATAACACATCATGTCACCTAAAAGTTTATCTAGTCAAAATTTTAATTTTTGAAGTAGTTGATCTAATATAAAAATAGGGAACCATCACACACACACATATATATTATACCATGCTGTTAAAATAGAAGCCAACTGTTGTACAGTAGAACGATAGCATTCTGAAGAAATCAAACTGACACCCAAGACGGTGGACATCACGACTAAGTGTTTGTTCCCCATTTCCATTTGCAACTTTGGCCTCAAAAAGTGATATCTGATTCATCCCCACATCACGTCCCTTTCCAGCTTGCATATAATCATGATGTGTCACAGACCCAAGACGAAGAGTTGAATTGAACCCTGAAGTGTTTTAAGCAATCAGCCACTATATCAAATGCATGATATTAATTACTTCAATAGCTGATCATTACCTGCAAATATGTCCTCACTTAAGTTTATAGTTTTTGAAGCTTTGCTTATGCCACCCCTTGTTATGTGGAAGATTCTGTCAAATATATCAGGATGACCATAATGGAATCGTACCCTGCAAAGATAATTATTTAAAGGAACTGCACTGAATAAGATAGAATTAAGTAGACTCAGGTAAAAAAGTTATAGATTTGAATTGAAATAATTAACTACCAGCGTGTTTGAGAATTAGACTTCCATGAAAGTAAAGATAAGAAATAGGCCTTTGTACCATAAAGAGCCATTCCTTTGGTAAATTTACTATTGCTGAATAATGAATCACTCAAAATCAACACATGGGGATTTCATTTTCAAATATATTGACACATACTACAATACAGAGGATTCAACTTACTAGAAACTTTTACTCGAACTGAATTGGAAATTCCTTGTTTGACTTGATCTTCTGCAGCCTAATCAAAGTTACTAGAGGCCCATTATATTTAGATTCTTTACTAGAATTAAATATAATAGAAAAGGTTTTATTTGAGATGTAGGATCAGTTATCAGTATAAAATGGCTATTTGTCACTATTATTACGTGAGTCTTATACTAACATGACCCCCAGCTAAGCTCCTCCTGAAAGCTCAATTTCAATGAAAATATTAATAGTAATTATGCATGATGTTACAAAAGCAGTGATTCAGTTATCAGAACAACATTAGGTTTACCTCAGAGGACTAGCCAAAAAGCGCTGGCCAATAGTTACAAAGCTGGTCTCTTGATTGGACATAAACCAAGCAAGTGATGAAACACTGTAGAGTAAAACGAGATCAAGCAAAACTCAGTACTTTAGATTTTTCTGCAAATGACATTTTACAGATTGACTCTATTTATCCAATCAAGATCAGGAAAACCTATAAAGAGAGAGATCATGCTAACCTTCCCGTAAAGACATGCTCTCTTAAACCTAATATTGTAGGTTTTTGCGAGCCATGTGAATGTGGGAACTCTTCCAATACATTTCTCATTTTAAAAGCCTCTTCAAAGTAATTGTCCTAAAAACAAAGAGTTAAAGACTTGGTGCAAATTTATAAAAAAATTGATTCATTGAAAGACAGAAGAAAGACAACTACCTGGTTCATGTCTATAGTCTGCAAGGCCTCTCCACGAGTAAATATAATGGCATGGTTTTGATTTTCAGGTTTCCCCTCACCAATTTTTGTTGGAAGACCTGGAAGTTTTATACGGTATATTTCCTAGAAGTCACATGCAATGCCAGGTTGTCATAAGAACTTAGTAACATAAGATATAAATAATAAGCATCTGAGCATGACATTTTTACCATATTGACAATTGGACTATCAAGGAATACAATAAGCAGTTAGAATTTCAAGTAATACTGCAGAAAACAGGGCGTCAAGTAATGCCATGGAAATCAGGGTGTAAAGTAATGCCATGGTATAATAGATATATACCTTAATATAGCAATCAAAAGGGCATTCTTATTCCTGCATAATATTTTATGTGCGTACTTCTTACTTCTTAGCTATCATTCTAACAGAAACTTACTATGACAGATTCTAAGCGTTAGAACTAAAATTTCATATGTCGGATACCAACTGACCAGTGAAACCTAATCATTTAGACAATTTATTGTTGAGGTTAGCATGTGTAGATGTTTTGTAGATCGCTTAAATCCGTTTTTATGGACAATGATATCAGTCTTGATAGGAGTCTTAATGTGGAAATCAAGGGATTAATCTGTTGACTGGTACTTCGCAAAAATAATTTGGGATTAATCATGTTATTTTAGGAGTTAGCAAGTATAAATAGCTATTGTAAGCAACAAAATGCATTGAAAAAGAACAAAGATTCTTCTCTCAAAAGTTCTCCTTCAGTTTCTTTCTCCCAAACTTACTCTTTTTTAACACAGCATCATAGTACGCCCTAAATTACTAAGAAAAAAGGAGTAACAAAACCTCCCAACTTAGCCATGGCAAGTAGCAGAGAAAACTTCATTTCAGAGGTAGCATCTTACCAAGACCCTCAATAGCTCAAAAATATAATTATACTAGTACTTCAAGTGCTAGACACATGTATAATTATATGGAAAATTGATGCCTTCATTTAAAGCATTCACTTTGACACTTGATAAGGTACATATTCCAAAGAATAATAACACATGGTTCCTAACTGAACTGCCTCCAAGAAAGAAACCAATGTGATGTAAGTGGATATTTACAACCAAAAATAATTCTGATGGAAGTGTTGAAAGGTTCATAGCAAGAGCATTGGCAAAAGGATTCACTCAATCCTATGGTATCGACTACCAGGAGACTTTTACATCAGTTGCCAAGTTAAACACGGTTAGAATACTGTTGTCTCTAGCAGTAAATGAAGACTGGTCCCTCTATCAGTTGGACATCAAGAATGCTTCCCTAAATAGGAATCTTGAAGATGTCTATATGGAAGTTCCGCTGGATGGAAAATCTCTCAAAAATGCTTCTCAATAGGCATTGTGTGCTAGCACATGAATGACCCTAGAGAACACCTTGAAGTTGTAAAGAGAATTTTGAGATATCTCAAAATGACACTAGGGCATGGTTTAATTTTCAGGAAAAGTGAGAATCGAAAGATAGAGAAATTTTCTTATGCTAGTTGGACTGGAGAATTAACTGACAGAAGATCCATAAGTGGTTATTGTTCTTGTGTGCGGAAACTTGGTTACATGGAGAACAAAGAGACAGTCTTCCATTAGCATTGCCAAGAGTTGGAGTTAGACTCAAGTGGGCAGTTTGAGGTATGTGGATTCAAAGGTCACTCAAAGAATTGGAGTTAGACTCAAGTGGATAGTTTTAGGTGCAAATTGATAGCCAATCTGCCATTAGCATTGCCAAGAATCTTGTCCCATAATGACAGGACAAAACACATTGAAACCAACAGACAATTCATTTCAGCAAAGGTCAATAGTGGATCAGTAAAGCTATATTTTGTCCCTACTCAAAAACAGCTTGTTGATGTTCTCACCAAGGCTCTACCAAGAATCCACTTCGATGAGCTCGTATCCAAGCTGGGACTCTACAACATATACTCTCCAGTTTGAGGGGGAGAGTAGATTGTAGCTGTGTGTTTTAGTGTATTTGCTTGGTTAGTATTCTTAATTATCTTGTAAATAAGAGTTTTTCTTTATATCTAACTAGTACTCTAAGTAGAAGATTAGATAGAAGTCTAACTAGATAAGTTAGCAACTCTAATTAGGACTCTATCTATGTTGTAACTCAGCCTACTTTAAATAAGCCCTTAACTTAAATATTCGAAATTAAGAACAGAAAATATCTTCCTTATTTCTACAACTAGATGCTGAAAATGTCTTCCTAAATGGAGTCTTAGAGTAAGAAGTCTTCGAGGAAATTCCGCCAAGATTTGAAACCCAAGGAAACATTAGCAAGGCGTGCAAGCTCCACAAATCACTACATGTCTCCACCAGCCTGGTTTGTGAGATTAATAAAGGTAGTAAAGAGGCATGATTTCTTGCAATGCCAAACAGACCATACTATGTTCATCAAGTCTTCTTCTAAAGGGAAAAAGGCAATACTTATCATCTATGTAGATGATACCATACTGACAGGAGACCATAGAGAAGAAATAGACAATCTAAAGAAACACTGAGATCAAAGACCTAGGATAAAGTCAGATACTTCCTTGATATGGAAGTAACACGATCAAGAAACAGTATTTGAATCACTCAACGAAAATATGCCATTGATCTATTGAAAGAAATTGGGAGGCTTGCATGCAAACGAATAGACACATCCAAGGATCCTACTAACAAGATGGAAATGGAGGATGGAAGTCCTCTAGTAGACAAAAAGGGTACCAAATACTTGTAAGGAAGTTAATTTACTTAGCTCATTCTAGATCAGATATCAGATTTATTGTAGATATGGTAAGTTACTTCATGAACAATCCAATTGAGAAGCATTTAGAAGTTGTGTATCATATCCTTCAAATATCTAAATGTAAGTTGACAGAACAGGAAGAAACAGAATTTTATATTCTGTATTCTGTTATTTCTCAATGAAATTTACATCTCTCGATACACACTTATATAGGCTCTAGGTCTTTTAGTACATTAAGAAGACCTTCTCAAGATAACTTTTAGTTCTAATCTACTAAGTTGATAGACTCTAACTACAATAAGGAGTCCTACTAAGGATAAAATCTAATCTATTAGGGAGATAAACTTTAAGTAGGATAATTACTACATTATTTACAAAAGCTGAAATTTCTCTCGGATAACTCACACTAAAAGGAAGTGTTCTTGAAATATTCTTGCATGTAAACAGAATACAAACATTCTCACAAAGCCATTACCTTGAAATATTTTCTAGAACTTGAAATCCAAGTTGGGCATGATAGATATTCATAGCATAGCTTGAGGGGTAGTGTGGAAATCAAGGGAGTAGTTAGGAGATTTTAGCAAGTATAAACAAAGGCTATTGTAACTAGCAAAATGGATTGAAAAGAATAAATATTTCTCTCTCAAAAGTTCTCTTTCAACAAACTCTTCTTTTCCAAACTTCTCTTTTTCTACACTTTATAGTTTTTAGTGTTACTTCTGGGATACTATACATAGTAAGGATAGAGGGAATACAATTTCTTCTATTATAAGTCTAGTGGAATTTCCTCTAGTTTATTTTCTCATTGTGTCTTCAAATTTAGGTTATACTTTTACTTTTTGGCATCCCACTTTCTAGTAGTAGATATGAGAGAGGAAATAAGTTAGCATTCTGTGAGGAAAGTGTTAAGATATCACCACAGTTGTAACTTAAAACTAATTTATATGCATGATTATATAGGATCACAACAGGAAATATATTCACTCACGCAAACAGGAATCAGATTCATACAATTTTTGGGGAAAAAAACCCTATCAGGCCCATAATTATTATAATTGGTTAAGAATTGCCAGATACCAAACAGGGTAAATAATAAAAAACAAAATTTCTAAACAAAATTCCAACAGAATATTAATTTCATATCAAACTAACACTTACTCTTTCTTGACAAGTGTTCGTATCACCCTTGAGAAGAACAGAGTAATAAACTTTCTTCACTTTTCCCTCAGTTTTCTCCGTCACAGGTTCCTCTACTTCATCTATGTAAGCAACCCGCAGTGATGGAAACCTTCAAAATTTTTGAAGGAATCAGCCATAGGTTTATTCTAGATTTTTACTCCTATGACTGCATTCTGCAAAATAACTTACATTAGCAAAAGATTTAGAATATCCTGTTGACGAGGATCTTTCAAACGTTTGAGAATTCCATATATCTGACAAGAAACAACATAGGTGAACTTCAAATCAGGTAATACTTTCTCTCGAATATGATCCTCATTTGAAATAGCTGCAAAGGAAGTCAATATAAAGTTAGCAACTATATGTCACAATATTAAGATGAACTGAAAGATATTGAATGCAACTCTGGAGATGATATTTAGAATTTTCATCTCAAGAGTAAGTAAACCATAAACCATTACAATTAGCAAATTCCATAGAGCACTGAAGTTCTAGAGCCTTCTTGTAGTACATCATCCCTCTTACTGGTGGAAAACACATAGCAAAACATAGTTGTGTCAAACACCAATAACTAACAATTAAATTTAAGTTATTGTATGACAGAATGCTAATTGATCATCACCACCCAAACCTGATCTAGAGAGTGTCTGTCCTCTGTAGCTCACCCACTCACGAAGACCATCTTGAGGTTTGTTGTTCATACGCTCCATGAAATTGGTCCATTCATCTAGTTTGCGGGCATTGCCAACTTAATTCATGTTTTAAAAATTAGTAAACAATTATACAGTAATGGATAAAGAACTCACCTGGATAAATTGTCTTCAGGTAAAACAGAATTGATACCCCATCCTCATTATCTTTCTCAAGTTCTTTAATGGAGTAAAGAACTTCTTCTTTGTAATGCGGAGTCAAAACACTAGGACAATAAATTGCAAGAATAATTTTTTGTTAGTGTTCCAAGAAGGAAGTTTACAGCCATATCTTTTCCAACTACCAGCTTATAGTATCTAAATATTATTTTTATATAAAAACCCTGGAGAACTAAACCAATCATGAAGTAAGAATTGTAGGCTCACTTTTGAATAGATCAAAGGAACTACTAGTGGAGACCAACCAAAGCTAGCTTCTAATATAACATCTTGAAATTGCCTAGAGTTACTAACCTGAAGGAACGCATGTTACTGACTTTTGGTGCACTTCTCATATTCATAAATAAGGAGTTTGCAAAAAATGTGATTCGACGACGAGCCTCTGAATTCAAAGGCACATCTGTGGCAGATTCCTTGACAGTCAAAAGCAAATGAAGCCTATTCACCTGGAGAAAAAATTAGAAAATGATAAAAATCTTTATTTGATGTGTTAAAATGATATTTTAAAAAACAGTGTTTCAGTGCCTTTTCACTCCAGAATTCGCTTTTGACATCACTAGTATTTATCTTTCTAAATCTCTGCTTTTTATAGTACTTGTGAGAGATTTGATTGCGTTTCAGATCTCCTTCGAGGGTAGATTTATCTTCAACCATTACATCAAGTATAACAGTCTCCATGATATCCTGGAGAGCGATGGTGATTTGATTCTTGAATGCTTTATCATCCCATTGTTCAGCCATCTGTCACAAAAAAATCAAGAAACAAATGTTTAATTACATACAACCAAGGGCAAGTGAGGGGACAAATGTACAGAAGGGTAAGACCTTTAAAACAGAATGAGCGCAATAATTACCAAGATCTCTAGGAGCTTCTCCAACTTTACAGCCAGAAAAGGCATACCACTCACGTTGAAGTTTTTCAAAAAAACTTTTTTATCTAAACTTTCAGTGATAGCACCATAGACATCCTCTACAATCCTATCCCAGAAGAAGAAAATAGGAAAATAATCACAAACCAGTTAGAATAGCATTATGTCCAAAGTTCGAGCAGATAGTACAAATGCTTCTTACTTCCTGTCATCTTCATCTTCTAGAAGGAAACATACAATATGCTTCAGTGTGTAATAAAAGTCTCGTATGGCTGCACAAGTATATTTATCTCTCCCAATATTTTTTCTTAACTCAGCATCATCCTTCCCCTTGAACTCTTTTGCCATGTTTAATGCAGCAGGAATCTGACATATGTAGACAGAAAAAAAAAATGTAAAACAAAGACTTTACAATTGCATTACATCTAATGTTCAACAAGAGAAACACTTGATAATACTTACTTTACTGGCTAGCAAGAAGAGTGGACACTGAACCTTAGACTCATCAATTGGAAAAGAGGGTAAAAGCAGCAAATTTCTGTCCCTGGAGGGGAGAGGCAAACAGAGTGATATTAGAACATTTGCATTCAAATCTGTTTTACAATATGAAATCTACAGGAAGAAGAGGCTCTAACCTATTGCTAATCAGATCCTCCATTCGCATGGAACGTATAAACTCATTCCACATCTGAGAAAATTTTGCCATGTTCTTTGGTTCTTTTGAAGTGCGCTGGGAAATTAATTGTAAATATGTTTAGCCCAAATAAAAAAGGGTAAGGTTGAAGGTCATGCCAATATAAATTGACGAAGATCACACTGCATACGTCACCTACATTTTCTTTGAATGTGAACAAAGAAATAGAACTCCAAAAATTTAAGACTTAATGTGCAGACAAGTTAGAGTAGCACTACCCAGTTTTTTGCCTTTGCTTCAGGGCCTGATGGTGGCACAAAACAGCGGTCAAAAGCTGAAGACATAGATTCAAATCTGGATTGCAGCATCCCAATTGTTCGAATCTGTGTAAAGATTGGAAGAAAAGATAAAATAAACTTCAGTTTCTATAACATTATCATTAATAGATTTTCTGGAACAGTGTGTTAATGAAGTGGCCTCATACCTCACCCAAGTGTCTGAAAGCTCCTAGAGCTCCGCCTATGAGAGTAGAAAAGATGGCATACCATATTTGAACATCCATGAAATAAATCTACCACAGAAATGCTCTCTTAGATAATGATACAAGTTATAGGGTTTAAGACTATGGTATACAATTTGTAATACCAAAGTTATTAAAAGCTTACTTACTAGAACAATTGGAGCCCATATTGCAATAATGACTCCCATATGGTGCTTTACTATATAAGTTAGAGAATATGAATTAGTATAAGTATAACTAAAGAGATTTTGGAGCCATCATAAGGTGAAAAATAAATAAATAAATAACACTAAGAAAAAATATTATATTACCATTTGGAACAAAATTATACAACAAGTAGTCATTTATATCTATCTTCATGATTACCTTCGTTGGTCGAACAAGTGGCAATATCTATTGATACCAAAAAAACAGGTTGTCAGCAACTATATCTTCAAAGAATTTAAATAATTTGATGGAAATGTTTCCAAGATCAATAGTTTGCAGATTGGAGCCAATCAATATGTTCCCAATGACTGAAAAATATAGTTACCTTAGAAATAAACTATGTACTTCTGCACATGCAAGAACTAGAGAAAGAAAAATTATCTCCAATTACAATAAATACAGTCATGCTTAACAAGTTTATCTTATGTACATGTCAAATAAGAAGACAGTTCGACACAATTGAAACTGAGGACAAAATCTTGTGCAAACAGAAAAAAAAATCCGCAAGAAAGGGTCAAAACAACGATGTTAAAACCTTAAAAATCGGTCAAACTTATCAGTATACAGTAGATTGGTTCCGAAAAGAGATTCATATCTTGGAACCAAAAATAACTTGTAATTGGCCTGATAAATCTCAGTTTAATCAAGTAACACAATAAGATAACATGATATCACTTTTTCCTTAGTCATTCCTCCATTGCCTACAACCAAAGGGAACAACATGATTCCATTCTAAAAACTGAGAGATACAAAACAAATAACAAAGAGAATAGAAGAAATTGCATAATTCTTCAAGAATTTTATGCTTCTCCTTTCAGAATTTACGCATGCTATATAAGTAGGTATAATTTGTGGTGCTCATTCAGGCAATATGTTTCTCCAGAAAAAGCATTGGTCTGTTCCAGAATAGCTCAATCCAAAAATTACTTTCCTTTTGTAGTTTTTGATAATCCAAAAGGAAAAGAGATTCTTAGCTATAGATATGTTGCATGGGGGCTTTTCAAAGTTTGAAGTAGCAATATAAGACAGAATACTATATGCTGCTTTCTAAACTGAGATGTATGTGCTCATTGAAATAAATGGAAATAAAAAGTTTAAGGATTTTTAAGAAATATAGAATAATGAATAAATAACCTCCACAAAGTAACTGAATGCTAGCTTGACACTTAGCACCAATATCCAAAATAGTGTATACCTGAGAGTAAAGAAATGACTTTCACTTAATGCAAGATGTTAAAATCCAAGAACAATTTGAAGAACTTTAAACATGACTAGGAGGAAAAGACAAATAAAACCATACTTTAGAAGTGAAAAGGTCCCCACATGCATGCCTCTTCCAACATAAAGTTTTGGCTGCAGCAAAGGAAAATACTAATATAGATAACCTGAATGATTAAATTAAGAAAATAACTGGCCAATCTGAGAGAAAAAGACTAACAATGACCACACGGAAGAAACAAGAAATAATGATAATAAATTAAAATCAACAATGCTGATATACTAACCTGAGCCCACCACATAACAATATTAATTACTGGCCAATCTGATAGCTCCATCGTTTCCCTCAAAGGTTGAAGCAAGAATAGTATAATACCCAGTACATCAGGTATCATATAAAGTACAACAAGATAATTATACAAAGATTGATTATGTGAATCTCCAGTCCATTGATTAAGGAACTTCAATAGTCCTGTTGGATCCTTCACAGAAGTGGAATATGCTACCGGCAAAACTACTAGCCAGATAGATGCCACCACCAATTTCAGAAGGTGGCGCAGTAGTTGGTCAAGTTCAGAGCACCTCCAAGCATGGATACTGAGAATTATGTCCAGAATAGCTACATGGAATGGAAAAGCCAAAAAAAACTTTATAATTAAACTATCAATGCCAATGTGATTGGATTAAAATTATCTTGACAGTGGGATTTGTAATTAAATTGCCATATTAAGACAAAGCTAAAGTCATAAATGACTACAAGTTTTCATTATATGGTTATCAATTTGACAATTGCGAGATGGCCTTCACAGGAAGAGAATATTGAAAAAGAGCACCAGTAGTACCTCGCAGAAAACTGAGAACAGCGTAAGTGATGAAAATGCTCAATACTCTTCTTAAGACATCTTCAAAACTAGATCCAGAATGTGTCCATGCAACAATTAGCATTGCCTAGAAAAACAATCATTTAAGCCATTAATTTCTGGAAAGTTATCAAATACTAAAGCACTACATTAAAAGGTGAGGTCACCTGCAAAGCCATTATGAAGAATATCCACATTCGGTCAAAACTTCTATAAAGTTGCCAAAATGTGCGTACTTCAACAAAATTACTTTTGGGCTTCCACCTTCCAATATTGAATTGATTCCCAACAAAAAATTGGTTCAGAATCTGCATAGAATATATGAACATGAACTCAAATCCTAATTGAGAAACCATACTATACATAAAAATATATACATCTCAGATATTGAGATATATATATATATACTTGTGTGTGTGAAAGGAATTTTCTCACCTTATTGAGAATAAGGCCGAATGATATGCCTCACAAGAGGCAAAATCATTCTAAAATTCCAAAAACCACAAAATTTATATTGTTTACAAAGTTCTTGCACCCATCTTCAAAGATGTGCAAGTACCCTGATCTTAGATAACAAGAAAAGGTTTACTTTTGTTTCTTTCCAATCAATCAAGTCAAAATTGATCAAAACCAAAATAAATTACACTCCATTAATTAGTTATTTCAATTTGTAATGGAAAGCCTAAATTAACTCATTATGTGTTCCATATGTAGCTTCTCAGATTTTGTTGCATTATTTTTCAATTTTGAGGGAAAAAAAGGTTAGACTGCTCAAGTACACTCAATTATAATTGATAAGTATTGTTTGAACAATGGACAATACAAAGTTGGACATTTCTGAACATAGCTTGACAAACAATGAAGGTTTTTCCTTTTTGCATCTTCTTCCCAAATATGTAATCAAGAATGAGCTAGGAAAACACATATTCTATGGAAGTCAAAGCTTCAAAAGAAAAAAGAATAAGAAAACATGGAGAAACAAACAAGAACAGGAGTTATACGCTGAAAAGAACAGGAGTAGAAAGTATCATTAAATATGTTACAAAAATATGAAGAGATAAAGAAGAAAAAGACGGGACAAAATGGGACAAGTATAAGAATAAGTCTCTTGTTAAATAATATAGAGTATGAGCATTTAGGCCGTTGAGTTTGATCTATTTGGTATTAATGTTTTTTTAAGGATTCAAGTTTTCAAATTCAAAACTCACTTAAAAACTTGAAAAGCTATTTTTATGTTTATATTCTATTGAAAAGTATCACTTTTACATCTTTGTATGTATTATACAAAAAATCATTGTCATACCTTGCCATATCCATATTCTAGTTTTCTAAAAATTTTCGCATCATTGTGACTATCTTGCCATATTCATATTCTAGTTTTCCAATATCCAATGAACCCACAATCTAGATAGTTCTATCCACCCCTCCTCCAAAAGAAATGAGTTGGAGTACACTTTTCTGAACCTAGGGTCTACTATAAACGTAAGCCATATTTTTTACATGCTTTATAAGTGATCATTGAAAGACTGCCATATAAATAAGAATATTTCTTTAAGGAGATGTTAAATGCACTTGGACTAAATTTTAGAGGAGAAAAGAAAATTGCCTTGTCTGCAGGTGGCAATGGCATCCCTTCTGTTTGATTACGTAGCTCAGAAGAACACATTTTAGACCTAGAAGAAAGTATGATTTAAACATCAAATATGTATTTGACTAGGATAAATAAAACAGCATAAACCATTCAGAGTTTACCAAAAGCACTCATTTAGATCATCATAGTTGCTCCACTGAGAATGGTTTGCCTTGCCTTCTTTATTTTTTCCAGCTTCCTTTATCATCAAATAATAATATTAATTTGATAAGGTGTTTATGATGATCAGGAAAAATAAGCTATGCAATAAAATGAATATTACCTTAGATAGGATCAGGTAAATAGGTTTTATAACAGTACTTAAAAAGCTCTCGGCTGGTATCTGGGTTGTGTCGGTGGTAGATAAAATTTGATGAACATCATTTGCCATCTTATATGTTCATGAAACAGGGGAAAGAGCTGAAGGTTACTTTTAGAAGAGAGAAAACAAGTGGGGTAAAAAATAGGTGGGGGACATAACAAGCAACATGATGAATCTCAAATCTAGGATGCAATTTATATTACATAATCTTCCGCAACTCAATTACCATATTCTTCTATACTTTCTCAACAAAATATATCTAGAGTCAACATCCATAAGTTGAAAGTGCAAGTACATTAATCTTCTACATAAATGAACCACAAACATGATTGTTTTGTTATGTACAGCAACATATTTATAATAATGATAAAGCAGAGGCAGGTATTTTGAAAACTATTTCCAGAATGAATGATGGAATTTTCATTATCCACTTAAAGTCAAAGCTGCAGAAGAGTGCATTTATCTGAAAATAAAATCTCTCAGAATCTATTACTCTTCTGATTTTATGCCCACTATAGTCACCTCACAGTCTATGTGTATGTCTGCACATGCATGAAGCCGACGGAATTTCAGCGAAGTTGGATATGTTGACTAATGACTGCTCTATCAATTACAATATAGTTCTTTGTTTTTTTCTCTATAGATATGTAACATACAAATGATCAAGTTAATCTACAAAAAAGGGCCTTTCTCCCTTCGTTATCATAATTCACAAGATCTGTGCTAGACGGTTATGAATATTTTCTGGGGCAGAGGTTGTAGGTATAGCATACTCCATTGTTATAAATTTAGAGGCATCTGTAATATCATTGTGACTGTACAAGAATTATTAATGATGGATCTGACATAATAATATAAAAATTCATGAAGATAACTACAAAACTAGCCTCAATAACAGTATCGCAGGTATTGAACAGATACTAGAACCAGGTGCAATTAGAGAATATCTAAATCATAGTGATTAATTGAAATGAAAGAAACATACTTTATGGAATATGTAACAAATGCATTCAGGCATGAATCTAATATTTGAAGCTTCACCCCATATTAGAAGATAGAGTGCGACGTAAATGAGATGTCGCCGCTGTTTCTCTGCTTCTGGGTACCTCTCATTATTCCTTCATACCAGAAAATGCTTTTAAGGAAGAAAAAAAACATGAAATCCAGCGTGTTCAATATGCAATAGGAGGCTTAACCGGTTTATTCTTTTATATATATAAAAAATCATTTTGTTTCATTATCTAAAATGAAAAGACACATTACCTAGTACAAGATGGAATATGCATATATTTACACCATAATTCATAATTGCTGAAAAATTCATTCTTCAGTTGCCTTATGGTCCTTATAGTTGCCTCAACCTATAAGAAACACTTAATCTTCAATGAATGATAGCATTCAGATGAAAAACAATCTGAATTATATCAAACTGAACAAAGATATGAGATTCAACAGTAAAGGAAGATGGAACTTCATGCACCTCATCATAACGCCCGAGATCCTTCCTCCTTGTATGAATATTGGCCAGTAGCAATATTAAGTGCTCCCTCTGATTTGCTGTATTCCCTTTCTTCAATTTCCCAAAAATTATGACAAAAGCCTTGTAAGCATAATGAACCAAAGAACCATAATGCACAACAAACCCCTGGCCCCACCTCCCTCACTCCCCCCCCCCCCCACACACACACAAATAAAATAACATGAAATCAAACATCAAAAGCGTCCTCATAATCTCCTAAATAATTAAACTTCCCTAACCAAGTTAGAATTGATTGTGTAAAGTATAACCAACAAGTTAATGATAATGGCGTTTAAACAATAGATATATCCATTGTCCCAAAGGAACATTGTAGTGGTTAGAACTAGTGATTCCAACTTGACGTCCTTAATTCGAACCCTTATTGCATACTTCGAGAACCAGTGCTGTCCTTTATACCAATGTATATATATGGACACTATCATTACCGTATCAGGCATCCAGGGTTTCTATTCTAATTAGGCTACATAGCTGATAACCGTAAAGATGAAACTAATAACACTGAACAAAAAATAAGCAGTTAACACCTGAAATCCCAGAACAGAAGAAAGCCAATTAAATACGTCTTTTTCAACAACACCATCGATTCTTGGGAGATTCTCCATTTTACTAACGGCTTCAACAGCAGTCTTAATCTACATAACCACAAGGAAAGGTTAGAATTTTCCACGTAAAGGATTAACAGTAAGAAGAAAGCCAGAGCATAAAAAACAAAGAAATGAAAACCAGAACCTCAGGAAGCTTCATAATTGGTGAATCATCAAACGGAAGAATGTTATAATCTTCATTCTTTGTGTCTCTACTCCTCATCAACCTCGCAAACGGTGGCGGCGGAGGCCTTTTTGTCCCGCTAGAACTGGCCATGGGTGTAGAGTGGTTTTGGAGCAACGGGTAGTAATGATCAACGGCATTGTGGTTATATAGTAGTAGAAAGAAGATGAAACGAATCTTGGAGAGTGTAGTTCGGGGTTTGGGTTCTTTTGGTTGCTTCAGTGATGAAAAATTCTGAAGGAGCAAATGGGAGAAGAAAATGCCTTGAACAAGGCTTTGCCTTTTCTTGGGTGCTTTGGGATGGGGGTTTGGACTCGGAAGGCTGTTTTCTTCCCGCTAAAACTCGATGGTAAGGACCAGGAGTGCACTTTATTGCAGGGTTAAGTTAAACTTTAAACTTTAAGGGCTGACAACTGTAAAAATGCAGATTAAACAAATCAATAATATAATAATAAGATAAGAACAATTACTCTATACACGGGCGGCTTAAAGTATTTTTATACAAGCCTGTCTAATTTAAGTGTAAAATTTAAAATTCAAAATTTTAACTTTAAACCTATAAATACAAAATCTTAGATATTAAATTTTAACCATAAATCTTAAATTTTATACAATACAATCTAGAGCCATGAGCTTTAAACCTTAAACTAAAACATTAAATGCCTAAATTAACCCAAGTTTTCACCTTAATGTATAAGATAATAATCCATAAAATAAATGGGTTTAATTCCGATACGTGGGGCCTACATATTTATACTATATATCCAAATCCTAAATCATTAAACTTAAACTCTAAAAATTAAACCATAAACTCTAAATCCTAAATTCTAAATATTAACATTAAATTCTATCCACTACAACCTAAACTCTAAACCCTAAACTAAACTCTTAAAACTAAAAGGCTTGTGTGAACTTTAATTTACACATCATGTGTATTAGCGATGTCAATTGGGCAGGAATGGTGCGGAGGGTACTCTTCTCACATCCATCCTCATTAAGAATTTTCATCTCTATCCCCGCGCCCACGACCCGTTGCAAATACAAAATCTAAAATCATCTTTGTCCCACAACCCGCAAGACAAACCATCCCCGTCCCATTACCCACGTGAGTCCTGAGACCCACCTAATCCCCATTTTAACCGCCCCGTAACACTTTCATATAATATTTTTATAACTATTAGTTAAAAATATAAATCAAATTTGTTATGAAAAAGTATAAAATACCCGTCATTCGGACTCCCACCACATAGTGAAATTATTCTAATTGTCACAATTTTTTAAAAATAATAATATACGAAATTAAAATGTACAACAAAAAAGTTTGGACAAAAAATATACTAAAGTCTATTGTAAAGGATCGAAAATAGCACAAATAACATGTAAAATAATATTTCAATTGCTTAATAAATAAATATTATAGGAAGAACTAAAAAAACATAACAATTAAAAAATAACCTTAAAAATAAGAATAAATACCAATATAATCTAAATAACATACAATATTAGGAAAATAAAATTAAAAAAAAGTAGAATAATAACATATATATGGTGAGGATTAAAAAGAAGAAAAAACCTTAAAAAGAAGACATAACGACAGACAACAATAAATAATAAACTAATAAACATAATAAATGTTATATATATATATATGAATATATATATATTCATAAATATTTCAAGATAAGTTAATGTAAATTATTTTAAATTTGACACTAATTCAAATTGATATATTAAAAATATTTATAAATTTGATATGGTCAATTTCAAACTCAATTATATACATATATATATTGAATTTTTCATTAATATCCCAAGAAAAAATCAATATAAATTATCTTAAATTTGACTATGATCAAAACTGATTTTGTATTTTTAATAACATATAATAACATTTTATAAGATATGTTGGGGCAGGTGGGGACGATGCGGGGCGGGTAGGGGTGACGCGAGGCGGTGGGGATGGGGATGGGGCGGGTACAAAGACATATTCATGCCTTCCCCACCACTCACGACAAATCTAATTTTTATCTTCATCCTCGCCCCACAACCCGCGAAATTTGTAACCATTTATGCCCAAATTGAATGCGAAATTGGGCGAATCCCCGCAAAACCTGCCCCATTGACATCCCTTATGTGTATTGAAGTTTTTCTCAAAATAAATATTCATTTATATCAGTTACTTTGGATCTCACCATAGCCGGAGTTGTCAATCGAGTCGTTTAGGTCGGATAAAACGGATGGCTAGGTGAACAACGGTGTAAAACTTTCTAAGTTTACACGTTTTTTGGATTGTTGAATGGGTGAAATGGATGGCTGAGATTAATAGTAGAATATGTGAAGATTATCACTTGCGAAAAAAGTAAGGAGTTCATCTCAGTTGTCCATTTCACCCATCCAACGATCCAAAAAACGTGTAAAACTTATAGTAAAATTTTACAATGTGTAATAGATCCTAACCCATACTTACATACATATGGTTAGGATCTACTTACATGGTGTAAAATTTATTTAGTTTTACACTAATCTGTGAAATGGATGGGTGAGATAAAAAGTTGAAAATAAAGAGATTTTTAAGAAGAAAAAAATAGGAGTGTTTAATCTCATCCATCAATTTTATTCATTTAATGACCATAAATTAGTGTAAAACTTAGTTTTACACCAATAAGTGGATCTCATCCCATATATTTATATATTGATACACAAATTATGTAAAAGAAATTTACACAACCCTTTATTTTAAGCTATAAATTCTAAAACCTAAACCGCTAGCTCTAACACCCTATAACCTAAACCTTAAGCCCTAAATCCTAAAGTCTAAATTCTAAACATAAATCTTAAATTCTACACTCTACACACTAAACCCTTATACCCTAAACCTTAACTTAAATCCTTAAACCCTAAAATTAAAAGGCTTGTATAAACTAAAGTTTACACAAGTTTGTGCATCAAAGTATTTTCCATATATAAATAGGTTTATATTTTAATACACAAGCTGTGTAAAAAATCTAAAACCTAAATCCCTAGCCCTAACAGTCTAAAACCTAAAGCTTAAGCCCTAAATTTTAACCATAAATCCTAAATTATACACCCTACAACATAAACTCCTAAACCCTAAAGTATAACTTAACTATCTAACCTCTAAAAATGAAAAGTTTGTGTAACCTTTAAGCTTGTGTATCAAAGTATTCCCCTTCCCCCCCAACACACACATATATAGGTTATATTTTGACACACAAGCTGAGTAAAAAAATTTACACAATCCTTCTATAAAATTTAAAACCTAAATCTCAAACCCTAGAACCTTAAAACCTAAATCTCAAACCCTAAACCCTAAAATTTAATTTCTAACCATAAACCTTAAATTCTACACCCCACACACTAAACCCCTAACCTAAAAACCTAAATACTAAACCCAAAACCCTAAAATTAAAAGACTTGGGTAAACTAAAGTTTACACAAGCTTGTGTATCAAAGTATTTTTCATATATATATATATATATATATATATATATATATATATATATGGTTATATTTTGATACACAATCTGTGTGAAAAAAATTACACAACCCTTATATAAAATTTAAGCTTAAGAGTGTAAGAAGCCCTTGAACCAAGAAATTTAATCAATTAAGCGCTTGAACCAAGAAATTTAATACCATTAAATATTGACAGCTTTTCTTCAGATATTACCGGCATATGATACATTACAATTCTATCATGTTGCATTTACAAAAAAAAAAAATCAAAAAGTATTTTTCATAAATTTTATAAGCTTTTTAGAACATTTAAATAATTTTTTAAATAAAATAAAAAAATATGAAAAAAGTTGAGTACTGTGACACGACGCACTACAACAGTGGATTGGAAAAAATTGTTCAGATTTAATGGTCAAAATTGGTCAAAGGATTTAATTGATTCAATTTTTTGGTTCAAGGGCTCAATTAATTAAATTTATCGGTTCAATGGCTTAATTGGGTGCAAAAAAAGTTCAAGGGCTTCATTGATTTTTTTCCTCAAAAGTTTAAGGGCTTTTTACACCCTTAAACCTAAAATTTAAAACCTAAATCTCAAACCCCAGCACCCTAAAACTTAAACCTTAAACCCTAAAATATAGCCATAAACCTTAAATTCTACATCCTATACACTAAACCCCTAAACCCTAACCTAAAACCCTAAAATTAGAAGGTTTGCATAAACTTTTCATATATATATATATATATATATCATGCAAAATTGAGAGGCTCAACTCGAACTTGAAAAGTGATCTACTAATTACTACAAATTTTGAGTTATTTGAATTCTTATTTTAAAATTTAAACTTTATTTAATTTTTTTCGAGTCGAATTTATAAAATTACAAATAAAATATTTTTACATTGAATAGAACAATTAATTATTTTTTCGAGTTAAAGTGGAATTTTTGCGCACCATATGTGCATCGCTCATATTACATGGCACAACACGGTGGCCAACAACCGGCAAAAGGCCTATCACTCTCCTTCTCTAATCCAATTTATCGAAATGAATGGCTGTCCTTCTTACACATCCATCACTCCCACACACCAAGTATCTTCTTTAACTCTCTTCTAAAACCCATCCTCTGCTCTACCAGGCACCAACCAACAACAATGGCAACTCTTCAGTCTCTGGCTTTGGCCTCTCCCGTCTCTCACTCTTTGCTCCTCCAGCCACGCTCTCTCTCAGGTATCTCTTCATTTTTTCTGGGAAAAACAACATGAGAATGTTTGATAATGCGGTTGCTTCATTCATGCATGGGTTAGTATTTAAGGGTTGCTTGGTTCCTTATAACTTGTTTCGGTCTCCTTTACAAATTTGATGCATTCCTCTAACTCAACTGTTTTGGGTTTGGCCACCCAATTTTCTTGTACTTATTTACGTTTCTTTTATGTTTATGAAGCTTGAAAATATTATTCTACTGGAATTGGCCAATTCAATTGACTCGGTGCTTTCTCTTGTTCAATATGATAATAGTTTTTGTGTATATTTAGATTTTGTTAATGAGCTGTAGTTACTAGTTAGTTCCTTTTAAGGGTGTACTGGTACTATTAAGCATGCTTATTAGCAGCTTGCTGGGAACAAGTTTAATGTATTTAGTTTTGCTTGTCTAATGTTTTTTTTATGTATTATAGGAATACCATCTTCGGTTGCTCACCGGAGCACGGATTCGCTATTCAATGGGCAATCTTTACGTGTGGTCCGGTCATTGATATCGCCAACAACATGGAACTCTAAGAAATGCGGACCAATAGTAATGATGGTGAAACCAAAAATTCAGTTCATTCAAGGAACTGATGAACAGACGATACCGGATGTGAGGTTAACCAAGTCTAGAGATGGTACAAATGGTATGGCTATATTCAAATTTGATCAACCCTCCGTATTCGACTCGTCCAGTGAAGTCGGTGACATTACCGGGTTCTACATGATTGATGAGGAAGGAGTTCTTCAGTCGGTTGATGTGAATGCCAAATTTGTGAACGGGAAGCCTGCAGGGATTGAAGCAAAGTACATAATGCGAACTCCCCGAGACTGGGATAGGTTCATGAGATTTATGGAGCGATATTCTAATGAAAACGGCTTGCAGTTCATAAAAAAATGAGGCAATTATATTCTTCTCTCCCATTACTCAACTTTCATCACTATTCTTAGTGTTATGTAATTTTGTTTTAAGTATAACTCGAATGCAAATGCCTATATTGGGTTAGATCCCAATATAGGTTTCGTGCCAGTACCTTATTGCTTCCATATGCCCAACAAAATTTCCTGTTTTCCCTTCTTTTTGTTTTGAAAACCGTTTACTTCATTTCCTTGTGTTCTAAGATGACTGCTAATTCCTTTGATGACTTAATATGGTTATAGAATGTTTATATCTGATAGAAAATGTGATGAATTATGATTCAATGATTTAATTTGCTGTTAGATAGAACATGTGTGAAGCGGATTGGTTAGGCATGTTGACTGACAGATTTACTTGTTCACCATGAATGGTGAACTATTGCACTCTATTGATGCCTCTAAGTAACATTAGTTCTTGCCATATAAGTAATAAAAGCGGTTATTATTATTGCTTCACTCTTCATTTTGATGATGAAGAGGCTTTTGTCAATATTTTTGAATTTCTAACCACTTAAACATGGTATATGCTCAACACATATTGATACACCATGAATTTTTCCGAGCTATTCCAATGAGAAATGAAAATAAGAACTAGAAAAAAAAAGTTAGGTGGCTGAGCTTCTACTACTACTTCCAAGTGACTGAAATCGGACTTCGAACCCTATGGAAGTTATTGTGTGCATTCATCCATGTCAGTTCCCCTTCTGCAAAGCTTATCTTCTTTGGTTGAGTTTTCTTCGTCGATGTTACCCATATTCTGTAACTCAAACTTTGATTGATATGCTTGAATATCAACCTTCTAGGTTTGACTCTCACTTTAACTCCCTCAGGAGACTTCATTTTCACGGAATAAACAGAATAATGATTCCCCACATTTGTCAGTCTCCTTGTGATCATCTTACTTTTTGTTCCGTGCTTGAAAACTACTGATATGGAGGGGTAATTAAGGCTGAAACCCCTATTCATCTTTAAAACCCCACTGCAACTAACATTCCTATGTGTGGTTGTGAAGATTTCTGATCTAGTGTATCCAAGGGTGCAAAGATGAATCACATATTCATCTGGTCTGATATCGTAGATCAATCCTGGATCGATGGCTCTATTGGGGTTTACATATCCAGCTCCGACGGCAAAGGCAGCAGCTGGTTTGTTGCCGTCCATTATTGGTTTTCCCCTATGGTCATTTGCACCTGCAGATGTCATTATTGCAGATTTAATGGCTGCTGGAGTCCACCCTGGGTGTGCCGAGTGAATGAGAGCTGCAATGCCACTAGCATGAGGGCATGCCATGGAAGTACCGGACATGACGGTGAAATTAACTCTTCTAGTATCTTCTGGAAGGCCGGTTGGACCTAAGTTTTGAGGCCAAGCAGCAATGATATTAACCCCCGGAGCAATCACATCTGGTTTGAGGATTGAAGCATCATACAGGTTGGGTCCTCTGGCCGAAAACTGTGCTACTTCTGGTGCTCTTGATCTTCCTATAACAGTTCCACCAAATATGATTTGTGCTCGCGGATGACGGGTAGTATTCATGTAAGTTTTTAGACGTAATGCCTCGGCATAACCAATCTCAGTTGCCGGTAAGACATGAGCATCAACCGAGTCTTCCTCGAGGTTTATCTCTGTATTGGCTAATATCATGGCAGCACCACCGGCTTCTTTGACTGCTACACCTTTTTCTGCCCTTCCATTCACACCTCTGTCACAAACAACCATTTTGCCTTGTACTTTCTCCTTTGGAAGAGACCCTCTGAAGCAAAATTCGCTTCCACTGTTTCCACCAGTGACATAGACCAGTTCAAGTTCTTTTTCGGCATTTGGTAACCATTTCCCTGGGAACAAAGACTCGCCATAAACATATTCTCTGTTACCCATCCGAACTATGGCTGGAAACTTGCGGTCAAGTGTGCCAGCACCAATGGTAGCAATCCAAGGAGCTATATTGGCAACTGAACTCTGAAGTGGGCCACTGTTTCCTGCAGCACAAATCACCGATATCCCATGCTCGACTGCTCGGAAACTGCCGATGGCTATGCTATCATCAAAAAGTGGCAATGGGAAGCCACCTATAGATAGCGAAAGCACATCAACTCCGTCCATAATTGCAACATCCATTGCAGCTAGGATATCAGAGCTGTAACAGCCGTTGAACCAGCAAACTTTGTACACTGCAATGTGGGCTCCAGGAGCCATTCCACGGGCCACACCAGCACCGTTACCAAGCACACTTGCCATTGGAACAGAAACTCCTCCGGCTGTGGACGATGTATGAGTCCCGTGCCCAGAGGAATCCCTGGGTGATATATACTCATCAACCATGTTTGCTGATGGGAACGCCGAGGAAACATGATGACCTTTTATAAAGAACCTAGCACCAATGAGTTTCCGGTTACAACTCGTGGCCTTGAAATTTTGCCCTTCTTGGCATATCCCTCTCCATTTTTTAGGAGCTGGTGGCATTCCCTGATCAGCAAAGCTAGGACTCTCGGGCCAAACACCTGTGTCAAGCACCCCAATAACCGTTCCACGACCGAATCCGGATTTAACCCAAGCCCCATTTGTACTTGAACTAAGTCCCAAGAACTTGTAAGAGTAAGTAGTATGAAGCTGATGCAGCCGGTCGGGTCTGACTGCAACAACATCAGGCAAACTTCGCAACAACTCTAGCTCAGTTTCACTCAGCTGAGCCGCAAACCCTTCGATGGCAGAACCATAAGAGTAAAGAAGACGAGAAGAAGGGTCTTCCTCGGACGAAAGAGTTTGTTTGAGAAACGAGAGATGCCAATTAAGCTTAGTAGGAAACAAGGAGGTGGTTAGGCCTTGAGGGTGCAACTGGACAATGTAAGTGTGAAGAGTGTCTCCAGATACAGAAACCAAGCAGAAACAAAGAGCAGAAAAGAGTAGTAGTATTTTGGGTTCCATGGAGAAGTGGAGACAAATATGGTTGGAATGTTTTATCGGATGTTGCAGTGGAAGCAGGGGGTATTTGAAGGCGAAGAAGTGGATTGGGGAACATGTTTGAGGTCTGGGTAAGAATATGAAACTCGTGAAACATAAGAGCTCTTCCTCACGAGGATCCTTTGTTGTGGCAGAGAGAGGGGGCTCTGGGTTGGGTGTCTCGAGTCGGAGGAGCTGAAACACCCAGGCTCTTGGCCTCACGAGATATTATGCTTGGTTTTAATACATTCTCACAATTCTCAAATTAAAACCATGGTTTTTATTTCAATTTTCTTCAAACATCATTCCATCAGTATCGGTACGCCGACACAAGTGTTCGAGTTATAGTTTTAGTAACAAACAAGTTACTCTTTTCCTAATAATAACAATTAACTCGCACAATGATAAGTCTAAGAATAAACATTGTCACTTTTTTTCTTTTAAAAGTAACAGCTCAGTCACTCAATTATAAATTTAAAAATAAACAATTCACTCAATTAATATTTTATAACAAAAAAGTCATTTTTTCATTAAAATTAAAACAAGAATTTGGTATAATAACAAATTTAATCCCTAAAATTTATACATTAATTTAGTCTTAATTCTATAAACTTAACATTTTATATTTAAAAATTTCGACATTGCACCATCCTAACACACCCTCTGGCCTCTTATCACACTCCATACTATTTTTTATCAGTCTGATAATCAAAAGATGTGATAGTTTGTCAGACACAGTCACATAATCACTTCACTACTGAACAACTGATAGACTATTGAAACAAATTTATTATAGTTTTAACGTCGCCGGCTAGTAGAAACAATCATTTTACTAATGGAATTTTTTAATATGAAGGATTAAGTTTTTTTAATTATTTCGAATTAGGACCAAATTAATATAATGCATAAGTTTCGGGGCTAAAATTGTTAGTATACCAAATCTTTATTTCAATTTTAATGACAGAGTGACTTGTTTCCCACAAGATTTTAATTGAGTGACATATTTGTTTTTAAATTTATAATTGAGTGACTGAAATGTTACTTTTAAAAGAAAAAGAACATATTTGTGACTCTATTGTTACTTTTATAATAGAACAATCATATTTGTTACTAAACTTATAACCAGGTGAACTCTAGTTCTGTTATATTATCCTTGTAATTTCAAACTCTGAGATGCGAAGTGCGAAGTTCAAATTGAGTGTCATGTTTTATTACCTTCTCTTCTCCAATTTACCATACAAATAGGTAATAGCCTTTCTGAACAAATACCAGCAAAAATCTCCTTTTTTTTGCTCCCCTTGGTTAACAAAAGCCTAGAAAACCCAGACAAAATACAAGGTCGCTCTAATAACTGCAATTGAATCGTGAATCAAACCCGTTTGAAAAACCAGATGGTTATTATTTCTTGTATGCATCGATAATACACGAACATTAAACAGAAAAAACTGACATCTCAGCTACATTAAACTTCACAAAAAATCTAAGCAAATACATAGCAAAATAGCAGAAAATTTTATATCAACTGTTGCTCGGTGCAGAAAATGTGTGTATATATATGTTTGGTTTAAAACATGTCTTCTGGCCTGCTGATATGCTTGATGAAAATATATATAGTTGATGCACAAGAAGGCCCTTACAAAGTTGTACCTGCTAGCCGCCCAACCCAAAACAGGAACTCTTGTTTTTTTGACTCTGGGGACTGCATTAGAGCTTGGTGCAATTCCTATACTGCTTCATCAACTTCTAGTCATTATTGATCTCGCTGCTCATTCTTCCAAGAATTTTTCGCAGCTTCTGCAGATTGATCTCTCTGCTCGTCCTTTGGTTTTGAGAAGAAAGGATCCCATTCATGAGCTCCAACCTCTCGCTGTCCTTCATCCAACAAGTCATATTTCCAACTATTTTCCTCCACAAAGTTATCATATTCTGTACGACCTTGGATAATGTTCCTCCTCAACCTTGTTACTTTGCCAATGACTGCCTGTACAGCAACATCAAAAGCATCTCGAAGAGTCTCCAGTTTAGAGCGAGGATCTGCATAAACCAGCCTAGGAATGAGATTTATGACCGTCTCTCTCAGGATCTTCACTTGCTCAGGCGATATTTGATTGAGCCTCTCCTCGATGCTAACATTTCTTTTACGAATATCATCCTCAGGGATGAAAACGGAATATGTAGTATAATTTTTGGGAAGATGCCAAGTGTATTGTGTGTATGCCGACCCAGGATGGAAAAAGACAGGAATACAACCAGCCAACATTGAGTCAAACGCAGATCGCCTTGTGTAAGAATCTCCTTGAGGTTGAAGGCAGAACAGGGAGCTCTGGAACATCTGCATTATACTGCTGGGTGAATGACATTTGCTCTCCCCAAAATCACATTCCAACAACTTGCACACCTTTGAATTCCTACACTGATCAATAATTTGCCCTCTTATTGACTTGGGATTACCGGGACGTGGCGCACCTGCAAAAGAGAATAGCCACTTCCTCTCCAATTTTCTCATCCGATCTTGCCAGACAAACACTTCCTCGTCCTTTGCAGGATGGAAGTAAGTAGGATATGGAATGCCAAAATCATTTGCATTCCAGGGGCTTGACTCAACCACAAGCATCGACATATTCCTTGCAGCAGGTAAAAACAGAAGCTTATTACCCCAATCAGATTCCTCATCACTCAATCTCCTGAAATCCCAAGTGATCCTACCAGCCACAAGGAAATGATCCTTCCCTCCCATAATACCCCACTCAGGCCTCTTCATCAGCCAATCAACCAAATCAAGAGAGGCAGCATCCCTTGTTGAGATATTATAACCCCAAAGATACCTTGCAACATCAAACCCCGCATAAAACGGCACAAATATTGCAGCTGCAATCGAGGAATCATTGGTCAAGCACTCATACTGCTTCATCCGATTACTGAATATCACATCCACCGCAAACTGATTCGTGGCGTACCACCCAGTATTCTCAAACACTCCTTCCACATTCTCGAGTGGAGGACCAAGCCCTTCGTTACTAGTAAACTTACACATATTAGTCCAAAGACTCAAACTCCTACACTCCTTAAGCATATCCTCATTAAACCTCGGAGGAAGTTTATGCACATAAATATACCTTCCACCACATGGATCGCTCTTATTTTCCACCGTTCTCAAAGCTCTCATAAACGGGTAAGCCACCAGCTTTTCATCAGCCACATCCTTAACAGGTTTTACAGGTGATGGTTTCTCCTTCTCTACACGGGGATTAGCCACCGGCTTTTCACCAGCCACGTCCTTGACAAGTTTTACAGGTGATGGTTTCTCCTTCTCTACACGGGGATCAGTCACTGGAGCAGGGGTGGACCCGATATTAATGAAAGGAGATTCTAATTTTACTGGTTGTGAGGTAACCGAGTCCTCAATTGTAGGGCTACTTCCTAGAACTATAAAATGGAAATACAAAAGCAAAATCCAGAAAAAAACTGATAAAGAAGCTAACAAACAGAGCCGGGTTTGTTGATTCCTAGGGGAACCCTTCTCCATTGCTTCAAAAGGACCCAGCGCCACAGGGCGGCGTCTCATCAGAGTTCAATGGCAAGCTGATCAACAGATCCCCGCATAAAAAGAAACCCAACTTTCTCACTCGATTTCAGATTACTAAACGAAAACGGAAAAAAATCAAAATCCTAGAACCTAAATCTCAATTATAAGCTAAAAAGAAAGGTACAGTAAGACCTAAGCTTGGACCACAGATCCCAAAGGGGAACAAGAAAGTAGAACTTTAGAACTGAACAAATACACAAATGCTATAGAGATTGAATATATAGTAATATTTAACGAAGAAAAAGAAAAATGCGAGATTTAGTGTTGAGAGTATAGATAGATTAATAAGGAAGAATCATGACATACCAAAAATGAGAGATTTTCAGGCATCTTGATCTGGAATATTGAACTGAAGTTTACCCACTAAATCGAACTGAAATGTTTAAGAGAACAAACTTAGATTTTCCTGTAAATATTTTGACTGTAATTTTTGAGCCAGAAAAGGGAAGATGGAGTGCGTATATAATATGAAGACGGGAGAAGAGTGTAGGGATGGCGCAAGTTAGCAGCGTGCGCCGCTGGGATTGTTAGTCTGTTGTCGGTAGCCACGTGAGACCATGTGATGACGTGTTCAAGAACGGAATGGTGTCAAATTCCTGAAATTACGGTTACGTTTGCATGTTGGAAAGCGGGGAAAGGAAAACGGCTGAAAATATAAGAGAACTGCGGGAATAAATAAAATACTAGCTGGGTAACGTGGGGGCGACTAATTGGGTAGAGGTGGGACCTACTCATGAGCTCTATTGTAATTTTATTCATCACCTTTTCTCGTATTATTATTTTAGTACTCACAATTTTTTTTGGTAAAATAATACGTAATGTTTCTATTTTAGTACACCACCGTTAAAAAATTAACATCATGCTAACTAAGAAATAAAAAATTACATGTGGCAAGTTGTCACGTCATTTTCTCCCTCTTAGTGTTATGTGTACTTTTGTATAATTTTAACTGACGTGACATGTTAACTATGAAAGAGAAAATAAAGTTACAGTCTGTCACGTATAATTTTATCTCTCCTAATTAGTCTACTATTAATTTTTTAATAATGAGTACTAAAATATAACGTTAAGTACTATTTTATCAAAAAAATAAGTGAGTGCTAAAATAATAACACAGGAAATAAGTGAGGTACTAAATATGTAGTTATCCCTTTTATCTATGCAGCAGCCAACCAAAGTCCAAACGGTACTTTTTCTCTAGGTTTTAGAAAATATAGAAATTAGGGAAGTGGATATTGGAAATTGCAAAATTTGACGTGAGAAAAATGGAATTTCTGATTATGCACTTTTCTAATTAATGTCGAAGCTATTTAATTTGGCTAAGAAAAGATTTCAGGATGATGATAAAACAAGGGACCAAATTTGAAATATATTTCAATGTTGTAGTTTAATTTTAAAATTTCAATAACTGAATTTTATTTTTTTATAAGGGGAGGGATAAATAAACTGCTACGTACGGGTGATGGTTGTGAGCATCAAACGAGACAAATAATAACTACCCTTGAAGGTCTAAAGCATGGAGTAGAAACTTTAACAGAACCGTTGGCGACATATAAATTCTAAGAGAATTATATCGTCTCGAATTTTGGGATTAAAAATCTAGTTTTAACTCAAAATGAAATATCGACCATTTTTATCATATACTAATACATAGAGAAATAGGTTAATTTCATGTGTTCATTAAATATAATATTGAGTTTGACCATTCGAAGCCATGTCAAACTTTGGCTCAAATTGAATTGAAATTGAAAAACTATTGGATGTTCAAGAGATAAAAGGGGGGGGGGGGTTGAACAATTGGTGAAAGGAGAGTGACCAATACAGCGAGTAATCCTTTTATTCCTTTTTTTTTAGTTAATTATGGAGTCATTAGTGATTTTAGTGTATTTTTCTTGTTTGTGTTAGTCCAAGAGGTGGGGAGCCTTCAATTTAACACCCCAAACTCTAAAACGATAAATTATTATAGTTTAATGATTGAAATTTTTTATTTTCAGAATTTTAAAATATTAATCGGAGAATTGAGAGTCGAAATATGTTTGATTAAGTCGAGTTAATTCGATTTTGGTCTAATTCAAGTTCATTTGGAAGTTCGAGAAGCATTAGAAGAGTTGAAGGACCAAATGAAATAATTTTCATTGAATGAAGACTTGCTTGGAAATTATCCTTTAGACATGTATGTCGAATATGTGAAGGAAATGAAATAATGAAGCTTAAGTCCTAATATGACAATTAACACAATAAGTAGAATTGGTGGTGGTGGAAATTATCCCTTAGGCATGTACGAGTACGAGTACGAGTACGAGTACGAGTACGAGTACGAGGACGAGGACGAGGACGAGGATGACAAATCGACTCATTTATTTCTGGCATATCATATCATATAAATTTATTTGAATTTTATGCATTTTAGTTGATTTTTATTATTTCTTATGACCTTGGATTTTATTTTGGTTTTATATATTTGGATATTATTTGATTTTATATGCTTTGAATTTTTATTATATTATAGATTTTATATTATATTTTTAGAGCTGTTTTTAGATTATATTGTTATGTTTTATTTTTGTTTACTCCATTGATTTTGATCTAACAAAAAGGAGAGAGGTGCAGTGTTAAAATTTTCAAAACCCATAGCACTTTAGTCCTAAAGATAGGAGTGAATCTATTAAAAATTTATTTAATTTTGTTATATCAAAAAGGAGAGATTGTTAAACCAATATTTTGATTTTGATATAACAAGGATTTATTTGCAAATAAATAAATTTTGAAGGTATTTGAAATTACTCACTAAAGGATAATCATTGGAACAAACTTAATATATTTTGAAAAAAAATATTTTTCTAAGCGTTTTGGTACTCAAATAGACCTATTTGGTCAGTGAGTACAGATACGACCATACACGTACCGATATGGGTCGTCCTTTACTGGAATTATATTCCAAAATATAATTGAGTACTAATACAGCTAGATGCATACCGACACTGAATTGAGTACCGATATGGGCCTAAGGTGTACCGGTATGAGGTTTAAAACATTTGAATGTTTGTCAGAATTTTTAGAGCGAAATCTAAATTTAAGAGTTGAGTACCGGTACGGCTATACACGAACCAATACGCAAAACTTCATAAGCTTTCCCGCATTTTTTCGGTAAGCAATATGTAGTGTTGGTACGAAGACCCTCGTACTGGTATCCCGTGTATTTTTGTCACTCTGTATCGATACGCAATCTCGCGTATTAGTACCCCTTACTTGTAACGGCTATTTTCTTTTTGAGTAGGTACTGATACAAAGATCTGTGTATCGATACCATCACTTACCAGACAACATTTAATGCGAGAAAATATGCTCCCAACTAGGGGTGCTTATCGAGCGAGTTGAGTAGTGCTCGACTCGTGCTCATTAAAAAATCTCGTTGCTCGACTCGACTCGTTGCTCGTTAAGTTCGCCAAAATTTTTATATTATTTTTTAAAGTATAGGTAAAATCTAGTGATAATATTAGAGCTTCATATAAACATATAAATTCAGAAGAAAAAAACGTGAGGTCTGAAGAGATAAATAAACGAACTTGTTATGATCGAGTTATAGATGAAGTTGATATTCGAGTATGAGACTCTTTTTAGTTTCTCAACAATCTTCGATGAATAATAAAAGAGACAAAATCTTAAAAATTTTAAAATATTAACTTTCAATCGTATTTTTTATATAGAAAGTGAAAACTAAATACTTTTTGCCTTTTTTATTTTTATACATAATATAATAATAAAAAAAAGATATTAATAAAAAAAATAGAGCTTTTCCCTAAAAAAAATCCTAGCCCTCCAAACTCTCTCAACTTTTTCTACTTTTGCTTTCATCCTCGGTAGCCAGTTGCCTCTCCAAGGCGGTTGGCCTCCCCCTCCCTTCACCCGGTTTTCTTCGTTTGTTTGTTTTGCTCTGTCTCTTTCTTTTCATTTTTTTAGTTTTTCTTCTTTCGGTGTTGTCTTTTCTGACCAACCTTAATCATTTTGTTGCGGATCTGTCTCGCCTGGTGACCGGGGCCCTGTTCGGGTTCTCGTCTGGTGTGATGAAGCTGGGATCTCTGAAGAGTTGGGGGGTCGACGCCTTGCCCCTTGGTCTGTCGGGTTCTCTGGACGGTGGCTCTTCGAGCCGCCTCTACTTTCGGCGGTTGCTTTAACTACGCCTCTCGTTTTTTCCGCCTCCAGTCATTAACGATTTCTATCTCGACGCGATGATTTCGGTAGTTTTTTTGCTGCATTACCGTCACCGTTGCCTCTTCTTCCGTGCCCTCAGAAGCGACCATGCAGATCACAAGAAAGGTAGCTGGCTTGGTGTCTCTCCCTATCTCACTTGGCGTTTGTGGTTTCTTCTTCCTCGGCGTTGTCCCGATTCTCTGTTGTGTTTCTGCTTTTGTTTTCGTTTGGTGTTTTTTGTTGTGTTGTCTGTTCTTGCTTCTTTCTGTTTGTTTTGTTGTCTTGCTTGTGCTGTGTTGCTTCTCCTCTGCATCCTTTGTACTCTGTTTTCATATGTACGTGTTTTTTTCGATCTATGAATGCTAGCCTGCTTTAGTTTAAAAAATTCTTATTAATACAAATTATCTTTTTTAATTTTCGGGAATACAAAACACTTTAGAAATTTGAAATTAAAATTTTATGAGTAAATTACTTATAATTCATTGAACTTTTTTAAAATTTTTGATTGGTATTTAAATTTCTTTGAACATAATTTTTTAAGGTGACTACCAAGAAATCATAAAATTATTTATAAAAAAAATAACGAGCTGCTCACGAACTTATCGAGTCGAGTTGGATTTTTCTCGACTTAACTCGCTAAAATCTCAAGTTGAGCTTGATTTCGAGTCGAGTCAACTTAAGTCGAGTGTTAATCGAGTTTTGATCGAATCGAGCTCGAGTTATTTGCGACTAATATTTAAACTTCTTGGAATATAATTTTTTAAAGTGGCCACCAAGAAATCATAAAATTATTTATAAAAAAATAATGATCTGCTCACGAACTTATCGAGTCGAGTTGGACCTTGTTCGACTTGACTCGTTAAGATCTCGAGTCGAGCTCGATTTCAAGTCGAGTTCGAATTGTTTGCGAGCTGCTCAACTCAATAAGCACCCTCCCTTACTCCCAACGGCTCTATTTAATTTCCCAACAACTCAAACAACTAGAAATCAATGAAAGGGTATAAAAAAACGTCTTCAAAGCTTCTTCAACAACAAGACAATTATTTTAAAGTGTCAAAGCACATATCTAATTTTTTTTTAGAGCTTTTTATTAAAAATTCTTGTACCCACTTGAGTGCTTTTCATTGTAATTCATTTTTGATTAAATGTTGGGGTTTAGTGAGCTGAAAATTATGCAAATAAATTCCTTTGGAGGATTTAATCATAGTTTGCTTCTTTGTACCTAATTTTTTTTTAAAAAAGAGATTACTAGACTTTGGGAGTATAAATTTAGGATTTGTGAGGTTATCTTTTTTAGCTTAAACGGAAAGATAAATTAGTAAATTTATGAAATCTTTAGTGTAATAGCTAAGGTAGTAGATGTAAACATTGTTTAGAATGTTGAACCACTATGAATCACTTGTGCAAATTTTTTTTTTTTAGCAATTTGCTCCCACCAATTTTTTAATTGTCAATTTACCCTCTCTTAACCATTTACATCAATTGATCAACTCGAAGGTCTAAGATTTAGAATTTAAAATTAGGGCCTAAAATCTATTCTCTTAGTGGTAGGGGTATAAAACATTTTTGTTCTAAATATTCAACCCCAATATTTAATTTTAGTTATAATGGAAGATGAGTAGGGGCAGACAAAGCAAGCAAGCAGGGAAGGAAAGAAAGATTAATCAATCAATCCATTTCTCCATTTCCACGTTAAGAACACCCACGTCTTTTGTCCTTCACAATGTGTGGATAACCGTAAGACAGCATATGGCGTAGCAGGTGTTTCTACTGCTACGACAGTCCACAGTAGAAACAAAGATGGCCACAGAAATAAAATGAGTGGAACCAATACAAACATTACAATGCTCCCATACTCTGCGGCGGAGCCACCTCCCACCCTGCTAATCGACCTCGATCGGAGCTGAACAGCACTCTTCCCCTAACTTCAAATCTTCAAAATACAGATGAACCCCTGAATTCGGGAGATTTTAGGGTGAGACAGCCTAAAATGAGGCTATACAGAAATTCTTATAAAAATGGTAAAAATTTCGGTATCAATTTTTATGCACATACAAAAATACTTACAAAATCGGCAAGTATTTCTGTATACAGATTAGCCTCATTTTAGGCTCCTTATGTTAGAAAAAACCCCTGAATTATTGATTCTTGTCTGCCATTGCAAACCAACCTATGAATATGCCACTATACTATATGGCACCTGGAAGGACAAGAGTTGGCAACGTTGTACGTTGTGATTAATCCAGTATCTAAAGAGAATGATGGCATCACATACCAGAATAGGTTCTTCCAATCAGTGGCATTGTTCGAAAAAAGATTGCCAAGACTGGAGATATCAGGATTTGGTAGTGGAAAATGGCACTTTCTTGAGTAAAATACCTCTCTGGATATAAAGCAACGACAATGTGAAAATGCAAGTGGAAGCACAATAATCGATTACGTTTAGAAGAGTGTTGGTCACAGACTCACAGTTGAGGCAGGATAAGAACAACATGCATTATACTGCCTTGAACGTCTCGTAACCACCAGCATCTTTCGTTGGCTTAACTTCTCTGAGAAGGGCGATGCCTTTTTGTTCAAGTTCGACGATGCAGATTTGGGTATTGGGTCATATTGGATTTAGACTTTGGTTTCTTCGTTCTTGACCAACTGGCTATCTTGGGTCACTACTCCTTGAATGTAACAATATGCCTTTTTCTTGGTGCAACTATGTGCAATTTGATTCAAATTGCATGTTATGGAACCTAAGTTACTGACATCAACTAGTTGTATTGCTCGAACTTGGATAGTAGATCCTATTCCAATGATAACTCGAGTGCGTGTGTAGCGATATCCTTTTACGCTAAAAAAACGAGCTTTATTTATTGTTTTATTTTAAAAAATGTATTATGTGGGATTTTGTAAAAACCGTATTTTATTTTGAAAATGGAGTCGCCACCGGCCACTTAGGTAGGTCGGACACCATAAAACCAGAGATTTGAAAACTGTTGGGTTCGGGAGTCGGTTACGGATAGGGAAGGATATCACCCCACATCGCCCAAAATTGGTACTTTAATAATTACCGCTTTATTAATATTAAACTTTCCAGATTAAAGAGACGATTAATTTAAAATTTGGTTATAAGTGCGGGTAAATTTTAAAAGCCCCGTTATCCGAGGGCAAACGCCCAAACCACCATCATTACGCCTGATACTGGCCCCGTTTACGCTCGGATAAAAGGGCACCACATTGACAATTTATATATCTCGATATGCAATCTTAGTGAGCAAAATATAAAATATGGCAAATAATTTAAATACAATAAAAATACAAATAAATATTAACATAATAAAATACTAATCTAAAACATACATATATAAATATTAAACTAACTCATAAATAAAAACAAATCTAACATAAATAAAATGTTAACATTCATAAATATTAATCTAACACATAAATAAAAACAAATTTAACATAAATAAAATATTAATATAAAACATAAATTTAAAACATAATAAATATTAATCTAAAACATAAATAAACATACAAACTAAAAAACACAATTTTAAATTAATTACTACTTCATTAAATCATAAAAATTACAACACAAATAAAAAGGAAAGAAAATATACCTAACTAGGAGCTCGAATGACGAACCCCGACTGAACCTCACCGAGATCTACCACGACCTCTCCAAAAATATTAACTAGATCGGATCTAAAATAGGACCCCAATCGAACCGGTTAGGACCGAGGGCATTGCCCCGGTCCTTGGCATCCCGAGTGCATAGCTCTCTTATTGGGCACCACTGCCGGCTCATTGTTGTTGCCTTCAATTCCTCCCCATTTCATGCCTTTATATAGGCAAGTGGGGGCATAGTGATGACGTGGAGCTATGTGCTCCAAGCAATATTTCCTTTTTTTTCTTTTTTAATTTAATTTTTTTACTTTTACTTTTTTTTTTACTTTTTTATATTATATTATTTTTTTGATTTTTCATTAATTTTATATTAATAATATTACTATTAAAATAATACTAATAACACTAAAACCCGGTCAAAAATGAGTGATTACAGTTGCCCAAAGGACTTGTGAAACAAGAACAAAACAAAGATCAAAAGCACTCATTTTTGACCTACTTCCTTATCTTTGGCTTCGGAATCACGTGTTCTTCTGGAACTCTCTGCTCTTCCTTAGCTGAATCTTCAGCCTTGTAAGCTCTTCCTATATAGGACTTCGCCACCTTCCGATCCTAAAGCTACAGGCTCTTCCTATATAGAACCTTTCACTCTAAAGCCTCGAGTTACGAGTTCCTTCTATATAGAACTTTTCACTCTGAGACGGTAAAGCTTGGAGTCCTTCTTATATAGAACTCTTCGCCTTCAACGTGACGAGTCTTTCCTATATAAAACCTTATACGTCATGGATGGATTTTTCCGTCTGGAGTTCCTCCTATATAGAACTGCTAGTCTTCAAACCCTGGAGCTGCAAGTCCTTCCTATATAAAATTATTACCTTCTAAAATCTCAGAGTTACGGTTCTTCCTATATAGAACCTTTCACTGTGAGGGCTTGAAAATACATGCCCTTCCTATATAGAACCTTTATCTTCGAATTAGGGGTTCACGCCAAGCTGGCTACCGATCCTTTTGGACTCACGCTACTAAGGCTGCCGAAATTTCTTCAAATTTGGGGATTCACGCCAAAAATGGCTACCGTACTTTTTGAGAATTCGGGGATTCACGCCGAAAATGGCCACCGATCTTTTTAGGAATTTAAGGATTCATACTGAAAATGGCCACTAATTTTTCTGGACTCACGCTACTATGGCTATCGAACTTTTTTCAAACTTGGGGATTCACGCCGAAAATGGCCACCTATCTTTCTGGACTCATGCTACTATGGCAGCCAAAATCTTTAAATTTTGGGATTCACGCCGAAAATGGCTACTTATCTTTCTGGACTCACATTGCTATGGTTGCCGCTCTTTCTACTAAGGCTGCCGATCTTTTTGGACTCACGCTACTAAGCTGCCGATCTTTCTGGACTCACGCTACTAAGGCTATCGATCTTTCTAGACTCACGCTACTAAGGCTGCCGCTCTTTCTGGACTCACGCTACTAAGGCTGCCGATCTTTCTGGACTCACGCTACTATGGATGCCGCTCTTTCTAGACTCATGCTACTAAGGCTGCCGAAACTTTCTTCAAATTTGGGGACTCACGCCGAAAATGGCTGCCAAACTTTCTGGACTCACGCTACTAAGGCCGCCGATCTTTTTAGACTCACGCTACTAGGCTGCTAATCTTTCTAGACTCACGCTACTAAGGCTGTCGATCTTTCTAGACTCACGCTACTAAGGTTGCCGCTCTTTCTAGACTCACGCTACTAAGGCTGACGATCTTTCTAGACTCACGCTACTAAAGCTGTCGCTCTTTTTGGACTCACGCTACTATGGTTGCCCTCTTTTTGGACTCACGCTACTAAAGCTGCTGAAACTTTCTTCAAATTTGGGGACTCACGCCGAAAATGGCTGCCAAACTTTATGGACTCACGCTACTAAGGCTGCCGATCTTTCTGGACTCACGCTATTAAGGCTGCCGCTCTTTTTTGACTCACGCTACTATGGCTGTCGCATCATGCCCAAAGGACTTATTGATGGCCCGAATGACTTATCACCATGCTCGAAAGACTTACTGGTGGCCTAAAGGTCTTATCATCATGCCCGAAGGACTTACTGATGGCCCGAAAGACTTAATATCTGGCTTTACGCTACTCAGACTACCGTTATCTGGCCTCACGCTACTATGGCTGCCTCATCATGCCTGAAGGACTTATTGATGGCCCGACAGACTTATCACTATGCTCGAAAGACTTACTGGTGGCCCGAATGCCTTATCATAATTCCCGAAGGACTTATTGATGGCCCGAATGACTTAACATCTGGCTTTACGCTACTTCGGCTACTGTCATCTTGCCTCACGCTACTATAGCTGCCTCATCATGCCCGAATGACTTATTGATGGCCCAAAGAACTTATCACTATGCTCGAAAGACTTACTGGTGGCCCGAAAGTCTTACCATCATGCTCGAAGGACTTACTGATGGCCCGAATGACTTAACATCTGGTTTTACGCTAATACGGCTACCGTCATCTGACCTCACGCTACTATGGTTGCCTCATCATGCTCAAATGACTTATTGATGGCCTGAAGGATTTACCATCATGCTCGAAAGACTTACTGGTGGCTCGAATGTCTTATCATCATGCCCGAAGGACTTACTGATGGCCCGAAGGACTTAACATCTGGCTTTACGCTACTCTGTCTACCGTCATCTGGCCTCACGCTACTATGGTTGCCTAATCTTTCTTTCTTTAATGAAATCCACTTCTTGATACTCTTTAATAATTCTTCAAGTACCTGTCCAAAACAAGCAAAAATTGATATGCCCCTATCTATACGATGCATGCAATGTAATACTTTTTTCTCCTTTTTTTTCTCTTTTCTCTATTCTCTCTTCTCTTTTTCTTTTTCTTTTTTTTTCTCTTTTTTCCTTCAATTTTTTTTATTTCTTCTTATTTTTTCTTTTCTTTTATTCTTTATCTCTTTTTTTCTTTATCTCTTTTTCTTTTTCTTTTTTCTTCTCTTTTTTCTTTCATCATTTTTTTGTTCTAAAGTCTTACACCCTGAAAGGTCGTTCCTTAGATTTCTTCATCTCTTTACTTCTTCACTGTATGCTCTTAAATCCTCATTTGATCAATCACTTCGAATCTAGATTAACATGCTTTCAAACCTTTTGTGCGGAATGATTTCTTGTCTTCAGGGTTATCACCCATCTTCATAAATGATCTTTTGGTTCTTATATTATTCTTATAAGAACTCTTGCCATCTTCTTCGCTTGGCGTTGCCCCTTTCAACCACGGGCTCCACTGCTTTAAATTTCCTGACCTATCATACAGAGCCTTGATCTATTTCTAGTCACTAGGGTGAGCCAAAATGCTTCCATCCCCTGAGCTCATCCTTGATCTTCTCGTAGAATTTCGACGGGAACTAACTTCCGGTCCCTATACTTTAAATCTCATCATCATTCATTTTTAAAGTAATGCAAAAGGCAATTTACTTGTATATATTTAAAAAAGTAACGATTGTTTGAAAAGATAACAGTCATTTTGAAAATCACAACTTGGAGGGGATACCAAACATTTTGAAAACATTGTTTGGAAAAAATGGTAAACATATTTTTTCTTTTCTTTTTTAAGGACCAAACATTTTTAAAAAAATTAATGTTTGGAGAATGGTAAACAAAATTCGAAGTATATTGCCAAACATTTTAAAAACTAATGTTTGAGGGAAATGGTAAACATCAAAACTTTGGGAGAAAATGACAAACCTTTTAAAACATGTTTGCCCCCAAAATATCAAACACCATAGCACATCTGCTTCAAATTGCCAGAGATCAACTCTAATGAAGCTCATATTTAGAAGATCTTAACCATTGTAGAGATATATGCAAATGTATAGTTTCTTCTGGTCTAATAGGCTTTTGAGAGGAACAACCCTACCTAGTTTCTACCCCGTTTAAGGTGGCTCTCTTAATCTCACTATGTCACCATGCCCCATCCTTCCCTCATTTGGGTGTCGATCAAGCACTTCGAAGTTTGACGTTCCTTGAAGCAAAGTTAACCCTTATAGGCGAAATGAAATATGATAACATTCTCATTCAATTTGGATATCTATGGGTGATCAGAATAGTCTCTGGGGGCTTGTAATGTATGCCTTTGGTTTATGGTTAAGTGAAACAATATTTCTGTACTTGTGTAACTTGGATATGCCCATTATTCATTCCCTTTTTTGGATCACTCTAGAATACCAGTTTTCGGGTTTTCACCTTAGAGTTTATTTCCTTTCTTTTTTACTGTAGGTTGCATTGTATTCTGGCTATGTACTGATGTTCGTTTTCTGTTCAAGAATGTTTGATCCTCGAAAACTCCTCGAAACTGAGATTTCTTGAATGAAGGACTACGAATACATTTCTGGGAATTCTTGTGATTGGCACGCCCAAATGAAATGTTATTCTTTCTTTCTTCTTTTCTTTCCTTTTTTTCTTTTCTTCTTTTTTACTTTTTCTCTTGGATCGCTCTAGACTGCCCATTTTTGGGTTTTCACCCTAGTGGTTACTTCCTTCTTCTGTACCTTCAGATCAGTGTATTTTGGTTGGATATTGATGCCATCATGCTCAAGTAGACTACTTTTTTTCTTCATTTTTATGATCACTCTAGACTGTCCATTTTTGGGTTTTCACCCTAGATGTCATTTTCTTTTTCGAAATTAGCAATCTTCGGGCCGACTTGTCTTTACTTGGCTTCAATTCGAGCTTCTATACTAATTTTCAAAACTGATATTTACTTGAAATGTGGATTCCTTGTGTCTCTTGCTCATAGTTGAAGTCTCGTTCTTGTATTGTTTGATCTGTGTGTGAAGCATATACAATATTCTTTCTTTTTTTTCTTTTTTCCTTTTTTCTTTTCTTATTTCTCTTTTTTCCTCTTTTTTCTCTCTTTCTTTTTCTTCCTTTTTTATTTTATTTTACTTTTTTTTTCTTTTTTTTTGTTTTGTTTTGTTTTCTTTTTTTGTTTTTTGTTTTAGACTGCACATTTTGGGTTTTTAGCCTTGAATCTCTTTCTTTTTATTCGAGTCTATAAATGTATCATCGAATCAACACGTATCTATACTGGTATTAATGTTATCTTCCGCTCGAAGTTAATTGCCTCTCTGCAGCTCTTCTGATATTTACTCGATCTGGATTGTTCAGCCTTCTGATTGCCATTTCTCTTCTTTTATTTGGCTTTTCGTTTGGACATATCCTTGTTTTCAACCACTTTCTTCTGATGATTTTATGATCTTCGTATCCAATCTGTCTAGTCTCATCTCTGTCTTCTGGTAAGTAAAAGAATATCATTCGTCGTCACATTCACAGATGTCCTGAGAAAGCCATCAGGGGGTAGAGGTTTAGGGTCAACTCTCATTTCAAGGATCTTAAACGGTAAGTGTCTAAGAAGATAAATTCCTAAAATGGGAACTGCCCATTGTCTAAACACTCGCTTTGTTCCTCTGTTGGCCTAAGTAAACTAACAGATACTCACATTTATAGTATCCCCACAACATTCAATCTATTCTAAATATATGCAACTTAGAGTTGATCTTTGGATCTGAAGCAAATGTACTGTTGAATTCAAATTTCGAGGACCTGGATAGAAATGATATATACATATGTCCATTCAAAAATGCGTGTATATGCATATGGGAGAACAAAAAGTACCCCATAAAAATAAAATGTTTAAAGAATCAAGAATGTAAAAATGCTTTCTAAATGGAAATGTGATTTTTAATTCTAAAAGATATTTGTTTGAGAGTTTTTTTTCAAAGCATTGAGAATTTCTTTGTGAACTGATGGGAAAACCATAAGGACCTCCGGGCTACCTCCCGAGTACTAACTCATTTCGGCCCTTTGTAGTGTAGGCTTGCCTTTTCTCTTATTTTTCCACCGCTGGATCAACTCTCTCGTCAACCAGCTTCTTGATTTTTTTTCTATTAACGACCCTAAATTTCTTAGTGTCATACCTCGACGCCTCAATGTAGAACTCACATATACTGTATGGATCAAAACTGTGAGCAGATGAGCTAGGCGTAATCTTTGTCGGCCTTGAGGTAAGGTACTAACCCTTGACCAGATGAGGCCATACGTCCGAGATGGAATACTCCGAATATCTTTAAATATGTACTTGTTTGAGGGATTTTTCTCGGTGATTCGGAGAAATCTGCCTGTCTTCTTCTCTTATGATCACGAGAACCTTCGAAGGTGGTACCCATTTATCTCTTTCTTTCCTTCTGCTCCTAGGCATGTATGGTCTTTTAAACTTAAGTCCCGGAGTGCATGTTTGATTCTCTCTCCGACTGTCATGAAGTCCTCAAAGCTGGCATTCATTTTCCCGAGCACCTTATCAAAGAAGAAATAAGAAAGGTGGCATGGAAGTCACTTTCCTCTTCATTTACGGGAGGCTGCACCTGGGTCGCTAAACACAGACACCTTAAAGCACATTCCTTGAAGCTTTCATCAGGTTTCATCTTCGTACCCTAGAGATACTGACGACTTGGTTCTAGGTCCAAAGTATATCATATCACGGTAGGTCCTGCTAGACTGTCGGGGAAGTAGTGGATCGGTAATTTTTCAATGCAGCGCTCTATTTTTTTGCAGAATATGGTCACGTGAATCTTGGAGCATATTGTTCCGTTATCATGCGCAAATCTGGGAATCTTTGGAATCCGGAGGAACGACCAAATCGGGGTTCAAACAGAGCTTTCTTGCATCAAAGGCAACAAACTTCTTTTTTTCTCTCTATTTTTCTCTCGAGTCCATCTTCTAACCGCTCTAATCTTTATTTTTGAGTGTGTTCAATTTTTTTATTCACAATTAAACTCTAATTGTTCTTTGGATTACCCCTAAAAATTTTATGCAAGGTAATGATAATGTTATGTAAAATGTGCCATGGCTGTACAATGTAATGCAATGCAATCCTAAAATATAAGCATGAATGCAGTAAGGTATTGATTTCAAAAGTAATCCCCGTAGAACGACGTTCATTGAGGCCAAAAGGTTTCATTATATCAGATATTAGATATTTACAGTTACTGATAAGCTTCAGTACCTACTTTCTTAACTTCATCCAGTAGTCCGGTCAGCTTGCCTCCGTGGTCTAACACTTGGTCCATGTTCTGACTAAGCCTGCCACCTTGTTGAGCCGCCTTACCTGCTCGGGTAATATCGATCTTCGGGTCTTCATCTATCCCCTGCTTAGTCTTTCGCAGCTTGAAAGTTGTCCTCCTTACTTTCCAACTGAAGAAGGTTGGACTGTCATTGCTCTGTCGTATACTTGTTTCCAAAACTCTTGTTAATGGCTAAGTTATTCTGTAGCTCATCTCTGGAGTCTGTCGTACCTATTCCCAATTTCCTCAAACTTACCTGATAACAGCCTGACTTGATTCTTGCTTGACTAGTTTCTCTTATTCCAGTATTCCGAGTCATCCTTCAACTGAACAACACCGTTCATCTATTCTTTAAATGTGACCCAATCTGATATTCTTAAACACTCAGTAAAGCTTCCGGTGATCATTCTGTAAATTCAATTTTATCCAAGTTATCTCTCTCTTATCTGAGCTGGCTGAACTCGAAAGAATATCCCTCTCATGGGATGCCCCTATCTCCGATCTTCAAATTTAAATCGCTTGAGTGACCCACTAAGGTATTACTCGAACTTTGTCCTGATATCGATTCTTCCTTAACTTTGCCCCTCGGGTGATTGTTAGCTCACTATAGAATTAGGGAACTCCGTCTTAGAAACCCAAAATTCTCACCGCGATAAGATCTTGAACTTATTCCTTAGGGCCCTACAATCCTCAATATTGTGACCCAAACTTCCTAAACGGTAACTGCCTCTAGAACGTGTGTCGTAATTTCTCGGTTAAGACGGTTTCTTCACTAGAGACTTCACCGAGGTAATAAGGCTCTTCTCGATGAACATTAGGAGCAGTTCGGTGTACCTCACAAGAATCGAGATGTATTTCTTTTCATTACTTGCTTCTCGGGTTTCTTCTAGACCGAGCTTTACTTTTTGAAAGCCCGACTCAAACATACATTCTGCCTGTTTATTGACGTGGATCATAAAAGGGTTCAATTTGTCGTATTTGGCCGGCTTAGAGGTAGAATCCTGACTATCCCGCTCTCTATTTTGATCCTTAATCGATTCTTCTTTTGGTTTGATGGATCGCTTACCTTTCGTCAAAGTATTCATCCGATTCATCACTTATTCCCTCTGCTTCTTTCAACTCTTGCACTTTACTTTACTCATTACCAATATTGTGTCTCCTTACCGTGTCTGACCTGAAGTCTTCAGATGGTTCCTCTTCTATTGTCTTCGATCTTGTTCTGGGACAAAACCATAGATTTGTGCCCTCTAATATCTAACCAGATGACCCTTTGTCAATTATGAACGATTTATGAGATTTGAGAAACCACTTCGGGAATCAATACCCTATAAATACAAATATGGTGTTGATTCTCAAACAGTCTTTAAAAAACTTTCAATAGAGAAAATGTATGTTTACAAGAAATTAATAATGAATTACAGGTAACAGTTGGATTTATTCTGGAGACCTTGACTTCAGAAAGCAAAACCTGTGCTCCACGTCTCGACGTCGTCTTCAGGATGATGGATGACTTCGTCTTCTCCTCTTATTCTATTCCATGGATTCGTGACGTCATGATCTTTATTTTTGTGGCTTCTGAAAAGGACATCAACAAGTGCATGCATAATGCAGACAAGATCTTTTCTTCTGTAGATCTGGGTGCAAACGAATAATACGTCTAAACAGAGATGGATTCTATCAATCCTAGGGGAGTACTTTAAAACTTTTGGGGGTTTAAATTAAAATTCTCAAGGATCATTTGGTTTAAAAATTTCCCCCTTTTTTATTATCAAAAAGTTTTAACTTACTTAAGAAATAAAACTTTTAGGTTTCTTTTTGTTATTATTATTATTCTTAAAGTTTTGGGAGAGAAAAAGATTCAAAGCAAAATAATAATATTTTCAAATTTTTTTAAAGGAGTTAAATTAAAATCTTTGAGATTTTTACAAAATGGTTAAATGTGAAGATTTAAAATTGGGGTTCTGCAGCCCTGACTGAATCTTCTGCGTCGCACGTACCTTACTATCGTACATTCTTCTTTCTCGATTGGTATTTGCTCGGCCTAACTTGATACTGTAATATTATCGTTTCTGGCAAAGCAGACTTTTTCTATTTTGAAAGCCTTTTAATGAACTGTTCTTGAATCAACACAATGTCATGATATGCAACATGAATACAAATAAAGGCGTTGATTCCACTGGTAATCACCCTTTCGAACGACTTTCATGGGAACTAAAGGGTCAAGATTACAAAAATGGTCCACATTACAAAATGAGTCCCTATTACAAAAAGTCTTAATTACAAAATAAAGTTCTACACATAAGCCCAGCTCTACCTCCTAGCTCCTCGATAGCTCTAAGCAACTTGATAAACCTTGGTGCTTCTTCCATGTTCGGGGTTACGAAAGGTCGGAGAGCCGCAACTTCGGTAGCTAAGTCATTCACACGCCTTGCAACTCGTTGTATGTCAACCATCAGGGTCTCGTGTGTATACTTTGGCACTACGCGCTTGCTCGACAAATTGTTACCTCGGATCTGTTGATTAATCTCTGACCAATGTCACACGACTGGATCGATGTCGTCCTTCTTAAGACACATTTTTTCCATGATGAAAGATTTTCTAATCGGGCAAACCACTTGAATCAACGCCTCTATGTAATGTGGATGCAATGATAATGCAACAAAAGTATGTGTAAAATAAAAAAAAAATAAAACACAAAAAGAAATGAGTTAGTACCAGATAAAAATAATAAATACATAAATAAAAGGACAAATTAAATAAGGTAAACAAACAAAACAACCCTATTTATCCCGTCTAAAACACTTAAGGTTACCCGCATGGCTCTAAAGGGGTGGGTTTCTATATGTTCTCTACATGTAGTGTTGGTGCTAAGAGATACCCGAACTGTCCTTGTTGTCCCCTACTAAGGGTAGTAAGGCCCCCGATCATCACCCATTATAGGCTCCTTTCAACCGGGTTCAATTCAGGGGGACTCATTCGCTTATGCCTACACGAAGGAACGATATCCTTACGAAAGCATAAGGTATCGAAGGTACTTGCTAGGCCTACACGGAGGAACGATATCCTCACGAAAGCATTAGCGTTTTCCCCCCAGTTAAAAAAAAGACGAGTTTATATGCCAAATTTTAAATGCGTTAAAATAAATGCGCAATTATAACTGAATGTTAATTTAATAGTCACTTTAATCCGAAACTTCAAATATTAATAAAGCGGTAGTTATTTAAAAAGCTTGACTCTCATTTTGTTCTTGAAAAAAACAAAAATTGGTTCCCCAGCGGAGTCGCCATCTGTAGCGATATCCTTTTACGCTAAAAAAACGAGCTTTATCTATTGTTTTGTCTTAAAAAATGTCTTCCGTGGGATTTTGTAAAAACTGTATTTTATTTTGAAAATGGAGTCGCCACCGGCCATTTAGGTAGGCCGGACACCATAAAACCAGAGATTTGAAAACTGTTGGGTTCGGGAGTCGGTTACGGATGGGGAAGGATTAGCACCCCCACACCGCCCAAAATTGGTACTTTAATAATTACCGCTTTATTAATATTAAACTTTCCGGATTAAAGTGACGATTAATTTAAAATTTTGATATAAGTGTGGGTAAATTTTAAAAGCCCCGTTATCTGAGTGTAAACGCCCAAACCACCATCATTACGCCTGATACTGGCCCCGTTTATGCTCGGATAAAAGGGCACCACATTGATAATTTATATATCTCGATATGCAATCTTAGTGAGCAAAATATAGAATATGGCAAATAATTTAAATACAATAAAAATACAAATAAATATTAACATAATAAAATATTAATCTAACATAAATAAAATACTAATCTAAAACATACATACATAAATATTAATCTAACTCATAAATAAAAACAAATCTAACATAAATAAAATGCTAACATTCATAAATATTAATCTAACACATAAATAAAAACAAATTTAACATAAATAAAATATTAATATAAAACATAAATTTAAAGCATAATAAATACTAATCTAAAACATAAATAAACATACAAACTAAAAAACACAATTTTAAATTAACTACTACTTCATTAAATCATAAAAATTACAACACAAATAAAAAGGAAATAAAATATATCTAACTAGGAGCTCGAATGAACCCCGACTGAGTCCCACCGAGATCTACCACGACCTCTCCAAAATATTAATTAGATCGGATCTAAAATAGGATTCTGATCGAACCGGTTATGACCGAGGGCATTATCCCGGTCCTTGGCAGCCCGAGAGCATGGCTCTCTTATTGGGCACCACTGCCGGCTCATTGTTTGTTGCCTTCAATTCCTCCCCATTTCATGCCTTTATATAGGCAAGTGGGGGGCATAGTGATGACGTGGAGCTATGTGCTCCAAGCAATATTTCCTTTTTTTGCTTTTTTAATTTATTTAATTTACTTTTACTTTTTTTACTTTTTTATATTATATTTTTATTTTATTTTTCATTAATTTTATATTAATAATATTACTATTAAAATAATATTAATAACATTAAAACTCGGTCAAAAATGAGTGATTACATTATTTAGAATATGGGGAATTATATTGCCCGTTGAATGTCACTTCTTCAGGGTAGCTGCAGCAATAGATTGGATATTATTGAAGGATAAGAGAGAAAGGCAAAAGATAAGTCTGAAAGCAAAATCCATGGCATCAAAGCCTATAACTTTAAGTTGCAACTAGAGAAATGAGACGAAATTTATATTCTTCAGTCTACAACTGAGGTTTTGCCGGTAGAAGAAAGAGTGGATCTGAACTAAGTTCGACTATCCAAATTGTCCTAACTACAGTGGAACATTTGTCCTAAACACTACTTTATTGCACATCCTTCGGTGTATTATTAACGAACTCTACCGACCTGACTTATATTCCAGCACAAGGTATGCCAAGTTGTTAAGCGCTAACCATGCATGAATACCCCAAATTCACTTGAGGGGATCTGTTAACTTGAAAATACTTTTCCTCTGCTTTGAGATTTTGGTTTAATGTCTTGATGTGCAAATCTGTTGTTGCTATTCATAGTCGACTTTGCCAACTGCTGTGAAAGAGAAGCAACAGTAGCCTGTTCACTCTTGGATAGGGCCTCAGCTTCCAATGCCCGGGTTGAAGAATTTTGGGACAGGCAATATGTTTTCAAATTCCGGTATGCCACTTGATCTTGATGAATACTCGGTTACCAACTTCAGAAACATGGATGATTTATCCTCTAGGAGACGTTGTGGAGTATCAAACTCTGCAACTCGACCTGCGAATAAGTTTCCAATTCATTGGGGTAAAGAGTTAAAAAACTTTCAATAACTTTACATCAACGAATAACACTGAAGCATCTCAAACTTTAAGATAAAATATTAAAAGATATGGCTTTACATACCGTCACTTAGCACCAAAACAAGATCACTGTCGATTACAGTTGGAATACGATGTGCAATAGTGCAGACTGTGCAGTTCTTAAACTCTGTTCGGATGATCTTCTGTATGAGATTGTCTGTGGCAGTATCAACTGATGCCGTAGCTTCATCTAGCACAAGTATTCTCGCTTGTTTGAGCAAAGCCCGGCCCAGGGAAACAAGTTGCCGCTGCCCCACACTCCAGTTATCTCCATTTTCTATAACTGCACATTTTTACATCAAATAAAATATCATCTATCAACCACATGCAACTTCAAGAGGGCTTTTGTCTCACGTCAATGGTGTCCAGGAAGGATGGTACAAACCTAGTGCATCAAGCTTTTGGTCTTTCCCGCGAACAATGTCTCCAAGCTGAGACTTCTCAAGTGCCTGAGACAAAAAATTTCAGTACTCAATTCAGTGTACATAATTCACCACGATCATATTATAAGATTTCAACAAATCATGTTCGGGAACTGTTTTGGTGCTAAGTGGTATTTGTAATCAAGTGGGTATTTGTTTGATATTGACCACGTTCCATAAGTGTCCCAAAAAAGTAACAGCTAAATCGATCCTATAATTTATCTGTAACAATGTCTAGAGACTAATAATCTCAGTAAACAGGATTTTGAAATCTTCTATAAAAGAATTACAAACTTGGGAATTATTTAAAATTTCTAGAATTATTAATTACTTCAGAGGTGAAGAACATCGAGAATGTGTATAAAGAAATAACTGCTAGAACCTGTACAACCCCCCCCCCCCCCCCCCAAACTTAACAAAACTCTAAGCTTTAAGTATAGAATACTCGTTAAGTGAAACATATACCTTCCAAATATCATGATCTGAATGCTCTTCAAGAGGATCAAGATTGCATCTAATAGTTCCTTCAAATAAAGTAGGATCCTGGGGTATGATACTAAGATGAGTACGGAGGTCATGGAGTCCAATTGTTGAAATGTCGATGTTGTCTATAATGATTTTCCCACCAGCTGGCTCAATCAATCGGAATAATGCTTGGACCAAAGTAGATTTACCGCTGCCAGTCCGCCCAACAATTCCAATCTTCATGCCGCCCGGAAATGCACAGGATACCCCATGAAGCACCACAGGAAGATTTTCTCCATATCGAACCTTCAAAATGCAGATACAAAAGGAAATGAAAAAGTCAGCATGTGGTGCCTGCAATATTTAAACAGAGAATGTTTTGTTTTATCCTTTTTCTCCATCGTTGGAAAAAATAAAACCATGCATCCTCTATTGATCACACAGTCCTGTACTCTCTTTTTTTGGTATGACAAAAAAATCAACATAATCCCAATTTCCCAATTAAGTAGACTTCATCAAGCTAGAGAGAAGAGAATATAAAGATGATAGAACCGACATTCAGTTTTTAGCAAGAGGAGTTCTTGAAATACCACTGGATTGAGCATTATCATGCCATGAAGTACTCCTGGGAAAGATCCAATGAAGAAAAGAACGGCGCATATGTATGTTACAACTTGCAAGTAAAAAGAAAGTAGTGCATGTTGTCATGAAAAACAACTGGATACCTTTAAATTGACCAATTCAATTGTTCCATTTTTGGGCCATGAGGACTGGGGGCGGGAGTTTTCAACAACAGGAGGAGCTTCACTTTGAACTTGGCTGTACTGATAAATCCTCTCTATGGAAATAATTTTATTCTCAAGCTTGCAAAAGCTAAGTATCCACCGAGATAGCCGTGCATTTAAGTTAAGGCCGTATGTTACAGCAAGGCCTGCCATACCTGTTTAGAAGCAGCAGGAATCATTACCATCAACATTTACGATGACCAACAACACCATTTTTTCATTTTTGTGGTAAGTCTAATATAGTCTTTACTAATTAAGTTTGTCTAGCTCTCCACCTCTTGAACGATCAAAGTGAAAATTGTCTTACTTATCCTAAAGCATAGTAGAAAAAGGAATGCACAATAATGTAACTAAAAGTACCCGAGAATTCTACGGGTCCTCCTAAAAGACACAGTCCAAAGCAATCTCTTCTGAAGGATCACTTCAGAATACCATATCCCTCAACCCTTGTGAAAATGAATAAAAAAATACGATAGGGCCAGGATTTTAGGATTGGATCTGCAGTTTCACTCTGCAGAACAAGATTTTAACAAGGTTAAAGAATTTTCAAAACTAACACACCAATGATTTACTTGCCTTTGCAAGTAGGATAGCAGTTTTACTTTAAATTTGCAGAACATATCAATCAGGATTACTCGAATTTCTTATAAAAACAAGCAGATAAATAAAATTAAAATGCAAAAGATTTGCTTACTTGGATCAATAGTTCCATGTGGAAAACTCACAAGCAAAATCATGCAAAAAGCAAATACAAAGGTTGAAAGTAACTCCATCCGCAGGCAGAGCCATTCAATGGCTGCAATACTGTAAAAGAATGGGCGGGCAAAACAATCAAGAAGATAAAGGTTTCTCTTCATGAACCTTTTCTCTTGTCCAAAGCCTCTTATTGTGGCTGCTCCAGCAATCGATTCACCAAAAAGATGAATGATTGGAGATTTTTGGATGCTAACAATGCGGACTAGTTCCCTCGATGAAGCCATGTAGTATTTCTGCAAGCAGCAATAAGAGAGCAATTCATCAGACTTGAAGAATGGGAAAAGAGGAATAGGCTAAAGGAAATAAACTAGTAAATAAGGTGATCCCATTTCACTCAATCTATGAGAGCCAATCAACTCAACAACAGAAATTTTAGGCTAAATAGGAAGGAACTACCTGCATCCACAAGCAAGCAACAGCCATCGGGACAACAAGCAGCAGAACTTGCCAAGTAACTTCTGTCATCACACCAACAATCCCGAGAAGCTGTATTGTGGTTGAAGCAAACCCACCAAGTCTAAAAGGAATATCAAGATCCACAACACTTTGATCAATAGAAACCTGTGAGTTTACAAATGACCATCATCATATAATCTGAATAACAGAAATTGGAGAACAACAAAAAGAAGATTTTGCAACTTTAAGTAAAAAATTTAATTAAAAAAAACATTACTCGATTTAAGATACGCCCGGCAGGAGTTGAATCAAAAAAAGACATCGGAGCACGAAACACACTTCTAAGCATATTGAGAAACAATTTTTGTGCAGCTGCTAGACCGAACATAGCTACCAGAACAGCCCTGACAAATATAAACCAAGAGCTCCCAAAAGCAAGGGCCATATAAACAACAAGTAGGACCATAGGGCTGACTTTTGCTTCGTCACCTTCAGTCTGGGGGTTAGCCCATGCCATCCACCAGTTACTAGCTATTTGAAGGAACTGAAATAATGTTTGTGCAAGTACAATGAGCGGTATCAAAATGCCTTTATATGCAGCTGCCATATATGATAAGTACACCTTCATGCTGACTCTTCCTTTTACCCTTTCCTCTTCTTGAACAAGCTGTTTTTTCCTCCGCTTTGCTTTCTTTTTCTCTTTAAATGCTTTCTGGTCTGAAGCTGATGCACCATCTTCAACTTCCTTTGCCAAACTGTCAATATTATTTCCAGCTGAATCACATTTTTTATTCAAGATGGTTGACCCATCAAGAAGCAAATTTTCATCTGAGTCTTCTGATGAAAAACTCGGAATATCCATTGCTTCAATTGCTTCATGGTGAGCTGAGACCAGAGCGTTGAAATCGGTGCCTGCTTGTAAAAGTTCATCATATTTTCCTGCCTGTATGATACGACCTTCCTTGAGTACCTGAAATATGATTGATATCATTTGAGAATAACATATTCTGAACACCGTACTAAAACGGTCTATTAAAAAGAAGGGAAGCAGAAAATATAATGGATCCCAAAAAATACAACTGACACTTATATTACACAATGAATCCAAAGAGAACTCGTTATATGAAAAACAGTTGAATGGAAAACATAAAGCTTTCAGTCAAACAACACATGTCCACCAGCTTTAAATTTGGCCTCCCTGTAAAAGGACAATTAACTCACATGCTATTATTTAGACCTTGCTTTCATTTTTACTGTTCAGATGTCAAAAACAACAATTATACCTAATTCATTAATTAGATAATGGTTCAACCATTAATTATTTCATACAGTGTCTCCTGTAGCTTGTCATTAATTATCTCCTATGGTGCTCTTAATCCATCTACTTTAGCATTGATCAATCATATTCCTCAACCTCCAATACTGGATGTGAATTGGATAAAGAGAGGGGCATTGGCTTGGGAGGTGAAGAGAGCACAGGGCCTTGAACAAGAATTAGTCCCGAAAAATAATATATCTTTTCTCGATGAAAGGAAAGGCAATTCACAACCAAAGCCATGAACTCAAGTACTCAACCAAGAAACATGTCTGTGTGGCCAAAAAATAAAACAATAGAAAATTGAACATGCCACCAATGTCATTTTAGAAGAAAGCTCCAAGAAATAAATTCAATCAAAATACACAAGGAAATTAATATATAAAACATGCATACAGAGTCCATTTTATCAATAACTTGGATTTTTTTCTCCTTTTTTAGTAAGGGGAAGGGGGGAAGGGGTTGTCCAAAGATCGAACCCGAGAGTGGTATCAATTGAAGACTTGATATCAGGTCCTTTGCCACTCCACCCGTGATTAAGTCGACAATTACTTGGGCATAAAAGCCAGTTCCTAACAATAAAAACTAACACCTCACCAGTTGCACTTGTCTAAAATGTTTTGCTACAAATTTCCTTCAGATCATATAGAAGCATAATGACACAATGCGCTAGGGCATGAATTTTAGTAAGTGCCATGAATTCACCCCATGATAAAGCGTACAGCATTGCGTGCTGGAGTGCTAGCAGAAATAACCATTCCATACCAGTATCAAATCAGCAGTGGGTAGAAAATCAACTTGATGGGTCACAAAAACAACAGTCTTACTCGCCAGCGCTGTCATTATGTATTCCTGCAGTTCCAAGAACATGACTTGTCAGCCAAATTAAACTGTTATGGACAACAAATATGTGTGGTATATTGACCGAGTCAGACCTTGAATAGTTCTGAGCCAGTGTGAGCATCAACAGCACTGAAGGGGTCATCAAGTAAATATATATCAGCATCTTGATAAAGTGCCCTTGCAAGCTGCACACGTTGCTTCTGTCCACCACTCAGATTTATACCCCTGTCTCCAATTATGGTCTGATCTCCATGTGAAAAGAGTTCAAAATCTTTCTTCAGGGAACAAGCATGGATAACATTCTTGTATTTAGCTTTGTCCATTGGACAACCAAAAAGAATGTTCTCTTCAATATTTCCAGACTGTATCCAAGCAGACTGACAGACATAGGCAGCAGTACCGCACACTCGAACCTGTTCAAACTTCAAAGTAAAATATAGCAAATAGAAAATCTAACACCCTTCCCATTGTAGGGGGAAGAAATTGTAAAAAAAAAAAAAGAATAAAATTTCAGTTAGAAAATGGTTTAAAGGTATTATGAACAAGACTTACTTCACCAGAGATTTTAGGAATCTCCCCAAGGATGCAAGAGAGGAAGCTAGACTTTCCAGAGTCAACCATGCCACAAACTGCCACACGCATCCCGCTTTCTACTTTCATTTGTATTCCAGATAAGGTGGGCTTTGAAGAAGAGGGATCCCAGCAAAACTCACCATCCTTAATCTCTATAGCCACCTTTGACATTCTTCGGGGCAGAACAATGGTGGCATCTTCCTGAAGTTCTTCTTCCTGCAGAAATCCAGATATTCTATCAAGAGAGACCTTCGTCTGTGCCATCATAGACACCAGGTCTGGAAAATTTCTGAGTGGTTCTTGAAGGATTCTGAAAGTGGCCAGTGCGGAAAGAACACTTCCGGCCGTGAGTTGAGTTCCCAACAATATAGATGTGCCAAATGTAATAGCCGCAACAAATATTGGGGAGCTCCAGAAAATGAACGTAATAAAGGCCTGTGAATAGAGTGCTTTCCGTAGCCACCTGAATTCTACATCCCGCATCTCCTCCAATTTAACACGGTACCTCTCCTCCCAAGCTTGTAATTTCAGAATCCTCATGTTCCTTAGACACTCGGAAGTCTTCCTCATTCTTTCATCCTTTGCGGTCATTAACTTGTCTTGAAAATCTTCTTGGACTTTTGCCAAAGGAACAGTAGCAATGATAGATACAATGGTTGCAACCAATGTGGCAATGGAAGCAATACCAACATTTTTATATAATATCGCAAGAGCAAGAATTATTTGCAAAGGAAGCATCCAGATGTCATGGAGATACCAAGAATAGTCTCCCACTCTTTGAACATCGACTGCCATGTAATTAACAATTTCTCCACTGGTATGACTTTGTTTAGCTAAGCTTGAGAGCTTTAACCCCTTCCGATACACCATTGCCGTTAGAGCTGATCTAACATGCATACCCAAAATGTCAACCCCAAGATACCACTGCCTGGTCGTCAGTGTCTCTATGAGCTTGGATACAAAAAATATTCCAGCAAGCACATAACCTTCATGAGGGAAAGTCTCCTTCCCTCCTAGATAATCGACAAAGTAACTTATCATGTATGGGCCCACATAGGAAACGAGAGTGTTCAGCAAAGCAAATACAGCATTACCAGCTGCTTCCTTCCAGAATGACTTCAAAATTGCCCAAGCCAAAGAAGGTTGCTTTAACAGGTTTTCAGCCTTCACTGTTTCCCAATTCCAATTCAAAACCTTATAATTAGTCTTGGCTCGATCTTTTGGTGCAAGAAGGGGGACGTCCTTAAGCTCAAGCGGTCTCTTAGCGCCAATTGAAAGAAGTGGATTAAGCCAAGAAAGTATAGCCAAACTAAAGAGCCCAGCATCACTATAAGGAGTTACCTTAAGACACCCTGCCTCTTCTTCAAGCAAAGGCTCCTGAAGGTCAGAGTTTCTATACACTTCTATGCCGGTTGCACCTCTAATTCCAACAAAGCAAAGAAATGCAAGAGCCGGGGTTACAGAGAAATTGGCCGCAACATGAGAAGTCAAGTGGTTCAAACCATCTACTAAGAATGATTTCCCATCAACATACAAGTTACACAGGCAGATCACGAAATAAATAACCCACCATAACCTCAACAACAAGGGGAATTTCTCCAACTCCTTAAACTTACAATGGAGAGCTGAAAAACTCAATACAGACCAAGCTAAACCTTGAGCAGCAGGCAGGGCAATAACCGACCAATCCACAATTTTCCCATCAACAGCCTCTCTTATCAAACCAAATCCATCAAACCCTAGCACCATGACTTGCACAAGTAGCACATAGAAACAACAAAATACAGAGAATTTAAACCCGGTGCCAACTGTAACATCCTGAACTTCGTCATCAGCGCTATTGCTTCTCCTAATTGGGATTGAATTCCCAACAGAATCATCCTTAAGAAATCGAGTTCGACAAACACAGACAAGTATTTGCCTTGTAACTAGTATGAAAAGGAACACCAGGAGAAGTGTGAGATTGATGCAAATGGAGGATAGTTCCAAAATGGGCAAACCCAGAAGGGAGAAATGTAGTTGTCCGGCGGGTAATGAAGAAGAATAAGCTGCAATGCTATTGAGCAGACGAGTGAAGCCCATTGTTGAGAAGAGTCGGTGGCTTTGTCGATGATACCGATGATGTCAAGTAAGAAGAGAGATCAAATCGTGTGAAGAAGAGCATCTCACCATCTGAAGCAATGAAAGGGGCAAAACAACAACAACAACAACAGAGAAAAAAAAAGGTTATTTAAAGATAGAATCTTCAGACCCACACATGAAATCAAATATAGATTTTAACATCAATATCTGAAACAAAAATGCAAAAACCAAAATCCTAAATAAAACTGAACCTGGGTTTCTATCCTTTGATCAAACAGAATCAAAATGAACCATATCATTGAATTGAATAAGCTGCTGAGCAAGCAAAACCCAATAAACCTGTTAACATATAGAATGTAAATAAACGAAAAGAAAACAAAAAAAGAAACCTATGAAATGTGTCTATGCGGAGAGAAAGAGAGAAAAATGCTTGCAGTGTCTCTCTGTTTCTCTTTCTGTAGTGCAGAAATGTTAAAACTTACACATGCTCTTTTTCTTTTCTTTTTTTTAACCTTTTTCTCAAGCTTTCTTAGCACTTTGTGCGGGAAACTCTGGTGAGTGTACAAAAATGAAGATCCGTTTTGGTTATCACGGCTTATAGTTTCTAGGTTGTTGATTATATAAACTAAAATATGTGTTTAATATAAAAAAAAATACACGGATTTTAATGATCATGAAAAGAATCTCGCCTGTATTATCTTAATAAAGAAAACATTACATCATGTTTGGTTTTTGTTCTTTTCTATCTGAAGCTAATGATTTATTATTATTTTCCAAAAATTGAAGTAAAAACGAAGATTACCCACTTGACTTTCATGGCAGGTAACACAAGCAGGCAGTCGGGTAAAGAAAAAACAAAACGAGAGGTTCGGTAATGGACCAAACTGTACAATTTCGGGGGCATGAGTGCCAACCTCTGTGTGTGTGTTTTCAATTGGGTTGAACTCTGCCACGCCACTTTTCAAATTTTCTTTGGCAGTTTCCTGGGAAAATTAAAGTATAAAATGATGACCAAATTTTCTGTTGCTTCTCGGGAAAAGGCATCAAGGACGATGAGACTTTTCGCCTTCTACCATTTCCATGGATTTTGGAAGGCCTTGTTTTGAACATTGATAAATAAAATATAGATAAATTACATTCAGCAGTCCTCGAATTTCTATATTTTTTATTTCAATCATCGAACTAAATTTTTTGACGAAACTGTCGTTAATGTTATGTTTCATTATTATTGAAATTTTAACAAAGATTTAGTCAATGGTTAAGTGCTGGGAAGTTAACTAAAGGGTTTGGGGCTTGATTCCCCTCCCCAATCCCCAAGCTTTTTTTATTTCATTTGGTTTTAGTTGGCCAATAAAATTGTGTCACATGTCACTACCATATTGGCCAAAGAGTGGAAAACAAAAAAAATACGTCCGTATTATTGTTAAATTTTTAATGGTTGTTGGTCAAAATAATAACGAAACTTAGTGTTAGTGTCGATTTTATTAAAAATATTAGTTAAATAATCAAAATAAGAAAAAATGTGATAGTTTGATGACTAATAATGTAGTTTACTCATAAAAGTTTAGGCTTTTTTTTTAAAAAAATAATCCCTTTCGTTAAAATTGTATTTTATTAAATTTTTAACTTAGAACTTATATCAATTAAAATTCTTAATTAATAAAAAAGGTTGGTCGACCACACGTGAATAATAACGTGATAGATGATATTAAATTTTAAAAAATTGAGAGCTTAATTGATATTTTAGAAAATCTAAACTTATTCGTATATTTCCCGTTTTAGAAAGTGATAGATTTTTTTTGTTGTTGTCACGCCCTTTAAGTGCTAATATTTATTTTGGTAGGGATTTGGTATGCGGTAAATAACCATGGCGATAATAAAATAGACCAAGACATGCATATGAGATAGGATTTAGCGTGGTTCAGTATAGTATACTTTCACGGATGAACAATCTACTATCGACATAGGGAACACGAAGAATACAAATACATGATAACTCAAGTAATCTCATTACCCGGTATATATATCCGAAAAACACAGTGTAACCAAATACTCTTCCCAACGTCCCTACAATACTAATATCTACAACGTAGACACAATATTTGTAGAGATTCTAAAAGTAGTTACATCTTTCTAAAGTAATTCCTTCTCATTCTCTCATAATTCAAAAGGTTGAACATAATATATATTTATAGACCCAAATAGTTTGGTCACCAAGAAACCTTATTCAATAAGATCTTTTACCTAATATAAATATTTACTCATTAAAGTAAACTCTAATTACCAAGTAATCTCCAACCGCTAGAATTACAATAAAACTCAACTTAATTACCAATTAGAATTTGAGTTAAAATATAACAAATCTCCCCCTTGACATAAATTCTATTCGAGCATTGGTCTTCAAGTCTTCAACAACTTTAATTTTTACGTAAGCCAATTATCCATTGAAGCACCGTTAAATCGATTTAGAATCACTCCCTCTGCAACTGAAAATTCGTTGCAGCAACACTCCTATTGCATGTCTCCAACATCGCTCCACAAAATCTAAAGCAAAGAAATTCCTTCATAAACGCGTAGCTCGAACCACAGCTCGTGATACCATTTGTTAGGATTTTAGTATGCAACAAATAACCAAAGCGACAACAATATAGACCAATTCATGCACAAGAGACGAGATTTAATGTGGTTCCTACAAATACATGCACAAGAGACGAGATTTAATATGGTCCTACAAATATCTCTACGGACGAACAATTCACTATTAACGTAGAGAACACGAAGAGTATAAATACATGATAACTCATATAATCTCATTACCTAGTATATATATCTCAAAAACCCGATGTAACCAAAACACTCTTCCAAACGTCCCTACAATACTCATATCTACAATGCAGGCATAATAGTTATAGAGATACTAAAAGTGGTTAAATCTCTTAAGAGTAATTCATTTTCATTCTCTCGTAAATCAAAAGGTTAAACTAGTATATAGTTGTAGAGATCCTAAAAGTGGTTACATCTTTCAAGAGTAATTATCTCTCATTCTCTCATAATTCAAAATGTTAAATCTAGTTTATATTTACTAGTAAACCTTAATTACCAAGTAATCTTTGACCTCTAGAATTACAATAAAACTCAATCTTAATTACTAATTAGAATTTGAATAAAAATATTGTTAGCTATATGTATCCCACATTGGGAGGGCACATCCTTTGGGAAAGGTATATAAAGAGTCTTTCCTACCCTCCTTTGTTGAATATGGTTAAACAACTTTCTCGCACGCACGTGCCATTGTCACCGCCGGATCGTCGTGGTTGTGGTAACGCGTGTCTTTGACAGTCTTCGCGTGTTTTTTTTTGGAAAAAATTTGGAATATTTTCTTTAGACCTATTTTTCTGAACCTATTTTATGGGCGGCTTATTAAAACTGAAACATTTTAGTTAGCTATAAATTAGTCTGTTAATTTGAATAAAATCAAAATTAATCTACTGTTTAATTATTGATTCTTATCCCATAATTAAACGAGTGGCTTAAATCAGTGTTTAAGACTGATTATATTTGCTATATTTAGCCTGCGTATACAGCTTATAAATAGAGATGACTTTTCAGACTTCTAGGTCTTTATGTGAGAAGAGCAATTATGCCGTAGTCCACTCCAATCTTTGGGTGTACAATTATCAGAACTACCATGTTAACTTTGGTGGACGACCGCCTGCTGCAGCGATTACACACATCGAAGCAAAAACGTTTCTAAAGCAGTGTGTTTATACCACGACACAGTTTCTTTATCAGTCTTTAATTTATATTTATTATTATCCAGTCAGTACTAACAATTTGCATTTGCTGTAATATTACCAACAAATATAACATACTTCTAATAGAATTCGGTTTTTGTTTTTGTTAACAAAATTATAAGATCTTTATTGAATGAATGAGCTTCCATTCGATAAAGATAATAAACTGTTAATTAGCAATTTTAATAAATTAATTTGTTGGAATTCAACATCAGTCCACCTTCCCAGCCGATGATCGACGCACGCACACATGCACCAAGTGGTGATGCCGTGGCAAACTTACTCAATTATATCTACAACTAATTATTAGTTGAATCTAACAGTATAAATAAAGTAATTTAATTAGAATTTTGCTCTTAATAAGTCTAGAGCTCACAACCTAGAAGAGGAAAATATATCAATTGAGAGCTTTTAACCAATTACTTTAAAGATTGTTGACCTTAACTCCTAAATCTTAAAGTGTACGTTAAGACATAGATTTGATTATTTATACGTTTAGATTGTAGATAAATAAGTTAAAAATAATATGAATAATCTTTAGAGAATGTGGTTAAAAACTCTCAGTTGACGCATTCTCTTTTCCTAGGTTGTGAATTCTAGACCCGTTAAGAACAAATTTTTTCTTCCCCTCCACCTAGTTAATAATTGTTAAAAAAATAATTAAAATAAGATAAAGCTATGAAATGTTGTTATTATTATCTTCTGCTTTTTAACTTTGGCAATGCAACTAAAGAAGATAAAGGGAGACGAAGGTGAAATGGAAGCAAGCAATATCCATCATATAAATCACGTGCAATGTCATCCATAACAATTTTGAATGTTATTTGTATTTTACAATATCAACTTTACTGAACAAAATAACAATAATGGAGGAAATATAAAATAAAGTATGATTCTTGCATGTGTACGTGTTCCTTATTCCATCACTCAAGAGTGTTCATTCCAAGTATTTTCTTATTGTATTTCTCCATATTATTCATCCCCCAGTCCTCCAAATTAATTTCCACCCTGGACATTAGTATTATTATTAGAATATTAAGGAAACATTATTTTTCTTACTGTATTTATGAAGTAATTCATTTTTTGTTATTTAAATAAGTTATTATATTTTTATTTATACTTAATTAAGTTATTATTTAAAAAATATTGAGTTATTACTATCAATCAGTTGGTCTAGTGAGATGAGACAATAGATTCCTTAAAAAAGGCCAGAGGTTCAAACTCTGATATTGTGAATGGAGCAATTGGCAAGGGCGGAACATGAGGGGTTTGGTCCCTGCCAACTTTTATTTTTCAGAAGGAATAGAATAGATTTTTTTAGAAAAGGGTAAAATTATTTCTATAGTCCTTTTAAAGTTTGTAAGATCTTAGTATGACCCCCTCAAAATTTTTAATTTCATTTTGGCCCCCTTTATAAATTTATAGTTTTTTTAATTTCATTTTGGTCCCTTTATAAATTTTTAATTCCGCCCTTGGCAATTGGGAGGGCCGCCTCATAATATGCATCTGCAATACTCGATCTAGATTAGTCGGTCAATGAGTTGGATACCTGTAGTTAAATAAAAAAATATTGACTTATATGATATTTTATTTTAATATAAATTAAAAATAAGGTTTATTAGGTACAATTTAAGTGTTACAAACTTATTTTGATATAAATTAAAAGGTTGACTTATTTGAATGCAGTAGAAGCATAAAATTTTATCGAAATAGAAGTATAAAATAAAATATAAGGCTTAAATAGCAAATTGTTCTATGACAGTTCTCCTATTTAATGCCATAATAAACTATTATTGGATTAATTTGTTAATACTTTAAAAAATCTGAATCATTTTATTAAAGATAATTGTTCAGATAATATTAAAGAAGAATCAAGTTAATGAGACATGTGCACCGAACTAACTTTGTTTTATTATAAAATCTAAGGACCTAAGTTTTAATACTTCTAGCCAAGAATCAGAAGTATAAAAAATACGATTTACATTTGGTTGGCATTTTTTTAGATCGTTTGGGTTTTAATACTATTCAAATTTAGGGCCGTAAACAAATTGAACATTTAGTGAACCGTTCGTGAATTGTTCGACGGGAAGTTCGTTTAATAAATTAACGAACGAACATGAACAAGATTTTTTGTTCAACACGAACAAATTGCTCGTTCGTTCATGAACGTTCGGTAATTCGTTCGCATAAATTTATTCGCATGTGTCCATTTAATTGATTATTTTTCATAACAAAAGTATTATATTTTAAAGGTTAAGGGCTACTTTTACCCCTATAGTAGTCCTAATTTATCGATTTTGCCCATATAATATTTTTGCATCAATTTGGCCCCTGAAGTAGTCGAATGCATAACCGTTTGTCTATTGACTGACACTCTAACCCTAATTTTTTAAATCTCAAACAATAAATCATAAACCCTAATAAAATTTTTATCAATCTAAAGTGATCATGAAACATACAATTCCTAAACCCTAAACGATGATGCAATTAGACAACTTCAGGGGCCAAATTGATGCGAAAATACTATAGGGGCAAAATCGATAAATTGTGACTATTGCAGGGAAAAAATAGCCCTTAAGCCTATTTTAAAAAATAAATTTGTTCACATATGTTCATTTAATTTATTCATATATGCCCGTTTATGTTTGTTCATTTGTGCTCGTTTAGATTAGTTTATTATTTTAACAAACGAACATAAAACGGACACAAACAAGCTACATTTTTTAATGAACGAACACGAACAATAAATTTTCATTTAGTTGTTCATACTTGTTAATTTATTTGGTTAAAATTAAACAAGCGAACATAAACATGCCCTCATTCACATTTGTTCGATTCATTTACATGCCTATTCAAACCTTTTTCAAATATTGAATGTCTAATTATATTTATTTTCATATTTTTATATGTTGAATAATTGACGTGCTATTTAAATTTCAATATTCGTATCAGAGTTGTTAAATCAAAATACAATGACTATCAATTTTATTGGTAAAAATTTTCTATCCCTTTTCGGTATTATTTTTTATGTTCTAATATTAAAAGAATAAAATTTTAAACTTTAACTTTAAATTTTAAGTCATAAGCTTTAAAGTTTGAACTCTAAAAAATACACTTTACCCTCAAAATTCTTTAAACTTTAATCTTAAATTCTTAATTTAAAACTCTAAATCTAAAATTTTAATACGAGACATAAACAACATAGGATTTGATCAATTCCCATTTTCCAGGATTACAACACAACAAAAACCTAACATGGCGTTGGAGTAATGCAGAAAGTCACGTCAGACTGAATGACAAAGATAAAAAAAGTACGAGCTCCCATCATGAATCAATTCAAAATCTACTACGTACAATTCCATTGTGCTTTCCACCGTTGCAAACAAAGTTTTGTCCTGCTAACATAAACCCAATCTATGAAAGCTAGCTGACCGACACAAGAAATATTAAAAACACACGATCTTAGACGTTATCATATAATTAAAATATTATATATTTTTAATATTTTAAATTTAATGTGTTTACGATAAATTTTAAAATTTGTCATAAAATCACAAATTAAATTTTAAGATTTATTAAAAAAATATTAACTTAAAATGTTATCAAAAAATATAATATTTTAAATTTTATGTTTTTTAACATTTTGATTATTTCGTTTCTAACCTTAAATTAGGTTATTATAACCTAGGCTAACCCAGTTGACGGCATTTCTCATCACTTTTTAACTTTATAAATACATGATTGTTGTGAGCTGAAACAGACACACAACTTTACGTTAAGAGACGAACTTATAAAATTTTATCAGGCACGAAAATAAATTTTCAACAAAAATATAAAAAGAAATTTAAAACATTTTTAATCATATATGAATTTTAAATATTTAGAGATCTAACCCCTGGTTCAATCTCCGGCTGTGAGGCCATGCTTTCCGAATGTGCAGGCGAGTGCTGCCAAAAATGATAACCTAGGTTCTAGTTTGTTTTCAAAAAGGGTTTTCAAATTAATTATTGATGGTTGAGGTTGACCCAGCACCCACTCAATTAATAAATTTTTTATTAAGTAAATATTTATATAATAAAAATTATTTTTTATATTTAAATTATAATAAATATAAATAAAATTTTACTTGATAAAAATTTGACATAAAAAATTAATAAAATAAATAAATTTTATTAGTTAGATCTATAAATAATATAATAAAACAGATCTATAATATAATTTCTCGACCGCTACATCTTCATTCTTCTGTGTTCTGACTCGGACTCATGTTGCAAATCCGCGTTATTTGCGTCTCCCTCGTGTAATTTTCCAATTGAATTTACGTGCATTCCTTGTAAACCTACTTGGATTTGGATGGCAAGAAGCTCCATCACTTAGCTGAGTTTTACCGATTAGTTATATTTTGATATATAAATTGTATAATTTTTTATATAAATTTTTTATTTAAACTATAAAATTTATAATTTAAATATTTAATTTTAAATTTTAAACTGTAAAATTTAAAATTAACATGCATTTATATTGTCCGGGTATTAAAATATATCCCTTTCTGAAATTAAATTTTATAAATTTAATTTAATTTTTATTTTTATATATTCTAAAAATATATTTCACATAAATAATCGAGTTTAAAATTACGTACGACTTTTTTTTGCAAATAATTTATTATTCCTGAGCTTAACTTTGAGTGAAGGGCTTGGCAAAAAAGGGAGAGGTAGGCTATGTACAAGTTATACACATTGAAGTCAAATCAAGTTGGGCTTATAGCCCAAAATTAACGCCATGGCGAATGAATAGTGCTTAATCCCGCTCATAGGGGGTAGAGCCGTTACCGGTCATGGTGACTATATTTTTTTTGTGACAATGTCTAATATCTTAAAATGATATTCCATGAATCATCTCTAACATCAAACATAAATTATATACGGATAAACTACCCATGTGACCACCGAACTATAAGAGTGGTCCTATTTTAATCACCCAACTACAGAACTCGTCAATCAGATCATTTAACTTTTAAAATGCTACTATTTTAATCACCGACCGTTAAAATCTAACAGAGATGTGACGTGACAGCTAACGAAATTTTGTATAATTACACATTTAGTCCATGTTACTTATATATTATATCAATTTTGTCGTGATTTTAATTTAATTCAAACAATTTAATCATCCAATTATATGATGACACATGTTACTACCTTATTGGAGGAATTTAAACCATCTGATTAGTGGGAAATAAACTTATTAAATTAAATTAATTTAAATTCCTCCAATGGTAACATGTGTCATCATATGATTGGATGATTGAATTGTTTAAATTAAATTAAAATCATGACCACATTGATATAACATGTAAGTAATAGGGACTAAATGTGGTGACACGTTTCACCATCTTATTGGTGGGAAATAAACTTATTAAATTAAATAAAATTAATTTAAATTCCTCCAATAAGGTGGTGAAATGTGTCGTCTTATGATTGGTTGATTAAATTGTCTAAATTAAATTAAAATCATGACCAAATTGATATAATATGTAAGTAACATAGGCTAATTGTGTAATTATACAAATATCTGTTAACTGCTATGTCACCACTCCGTTAGATTTTAACGGTCAGTGGTCAATGCCGCTGGGAATGAACCCATTCCTCAAATGACTCTAGGTACCAATGAATTTAATTTGCTTTCTGTTTCACTCTTAAAATGTACACGAACTTTACTATTTTATTCATTTTCCTCGTTATCCTCTCTTGGTACTTCTAAGATTTGTTATTTTTAACCATTGTGTCGATTTTACATGCTGAATTAAACTTAAACAACACTTTACAGATCATGTTTCCGTGAGTTTTGCAAGGAGTGTTGGTCCTGGTGGTCAAAATGTAAATAAGGGTGTTGTATCTTCTTTATGTTTTAGACTCCATTCCATTGTAGTCCCTAAATTCTCTGTTGCCGAGATATACAGTGGATTACTTTTGTTACTGAATGTGCAGTTAACACCAAGGTGAATATCCAGTTCCCTCCCCCCGACCGCTTCACCATGGACTCCACCAGGCCCTGGTTATGTGAAAATAAATTGTGATGCTTCTTTTGATTTGACCACAGGTAGAGCTGGAGCGGCTGCTTGGTTGTGTGATCGACGGTAACACTAAATCTTTCTCGGCTTCTTCTGCTTCAGTGTCCGAAGCTATTGCGGTTAGGCTAGGGACTCTCTTAGCTATTGGTGCTGGTCATAGCAATGTGATAATTGAATCTGATAATGCAAGTGTTATTGGAAGAAATAATTCCAGAGAGCTGTCGTCTTGGGAGTCTGCTGACACTAAAGGCGATATTCTTGAGGTTTTTTCTTGTTTCCTTTTTTTGTCTTTTCAGCGGTTAAATGTGTGTTGTAATAGAGCTGCTGATTGGGTGGCCAATGCTATTTGAACCAGTCTCTGTCTGGCTTACTCATCCTCTTCTCTTCTTCATAAATTGAGGATTCTGTTGTAATTGTTCTTGCTTTAATATATCTCTTCTTTTCCTCAAAAGAAAAACAAGGTGAATATGCGGTTCAATATAAAACAAGCTTATACGCTAGGTGATAGGATCAGAGACAGGATTACACAACTGGCTTGTCGGTGTCATCTATTTTTTTTTTTTGAAGATTACTCATTGATTGAATTTATAAACATAAAAGATTAAATGTGTTATTATTCAAAATTCTATAATTACAACATTACTCAATTAACGTTGGTTAACGGTTGAATGACTGTTTTGTAACAAACATAAAATTTAATTGTTACTTTATAATTTTTAAAAATTTAATTATCGATTTCAATTTTTAAACAAAGTTAAATTACCAATTGTGTTTGGGTAATATAATTTTTGGTAAAATTATTTGGAGAAATTTTTTCTTTTTAACTTAGAATATAAAATCATCATATGCCTCATTATTTTTCCGTTCGTTTCCGGAATCCCACTTCTTCTCACATAAAACCAAATATTTCTCGTTTGGTTAATTCAAACCGATAATCTTATTTGTTTTTTTTATGTTCATTCGTTTAATTTTAACCGAACAAATAAACGAACACGAAAAACTAAACGAATATAATTCTTGTCCGTGTTCGTTTGTTACGGAATGTCGCTTGTTCGTGTTCATTCGTTAAAATGATAAATAAACACAAATGAAAGAACATAAACGAACGAACGCGAATAAATTTGATTTTTTTAAAAAATAAAATACTTTTGTTATAAAAAATAATAAATATAAATGGATATGCGTGATTAAATTTAAACGAACATAAATGAACGGATTATCAAACATTCACGAATGTAAATGAACGAGTGAGCCCTTTGTTCGTGTTCGTTCATTTAATTAAACGAATAAAAATTCTTGTTCATATCCGTTTATTTAATTAATAAACGAACATAAATAAACTTCCTGCTAAACGTTTGATTCGTTTACGGTGCAGCGAAGGAAACAGCAGAAGCAAGTTTGAATGAGATAAAAAAACGGAAACTCAGGGTAAGAGTCTAAGAGAATAGCCGATGACTCAGAAAAGATGCAGGCAGGCTGATGTTGGCGTTGCAGTTGATTTTCAATGTATAAATGCTTTTGCACTGTTTTCTCTCGAATAAGTTTGGTGTTTATATTGGAGTGGAAGGTATGGATTAAGAATTTGAAGCTTGAAGGTTAATATGGGAGTGCTGAAATAAAAGAGCGATGAAGTTGACTTTCATTGTAAATTTGAAGATGCAATGGACTTAATGTTGCTTCAATACGGAAGGTTTGATAAAGGAAACCTTAGAATCTAAGCTTTTAATGGAAATCGTCGACCCTAAACATTCTCCTTTCTATGCTCTCGTATTAAAAATTAAGGTAGAAGATTTATGACATAGGTTAAGGTTTAAGATTAGAGTATAGAAAATTTAAAATAGGGTGTAGAGTTTAAAATTTGAATTTTTAAAATTAAAGATTTTAATTTAATTTTTAAATATTTTTTAATATTAGTCATATAAAGGAACATGCTTAAGAGTAGAGAATTTTTATTTCTACACTATGAAAAAATCAAAACAATGTACAAACTAAGGCATTTGTATTTTTAATATTTTAGTGTTTTTAAATTTTGAATTTTTTATAATGTCAAGTGATTTCTAATATTTTTAAAAATTTTATAATTTATAATTTACTATTTTATAGCTTCTCATATTTTTTTTAATTTTGTAATTTATACTTAATTTTTTAAAAATTTTAATAGTATTTTTTATTTTGGAAGATTCTACAACGAGTGATAAATACTGTTGAACACCACTAATGCAATACACCGCTGAACACTATTAATTTTTCAGCGACTCTTTTAATTATTATTATAAATTTCAAGGATTTAACTTGCAATTAAATTTATTTTTAAAAATAGAATTTGAAATTAATAAACTTTTTTTGATTGACTTAATAAAACATATTTTTAATTGAACTTTTAGAATCGAATATCCCAAAAAAAATTAATATCACAAATCCTAAACACCATGAACTAATTTTTGTAGCCGTCGTCATCGCCGGCTCCGTCACCTTTTGTGTTCGGCGATAATGTCGTCTGAGCCGTCTCACGCGCTCGATGCCGATAAACCCAGCACCAAGGACCACTGTGTTGCTCTTTTCCGACCTTGCATCTGCAGCTTGTCACGTTTGCGTCGCGCCGCCGCCGTTAGGTTTGTCCCCTCCGCTTTCCCTTTTATCATCGCCGTTAGTCCGTCCCCCGTTTAGAAAACCCACCTGTCGGTCACCGTTTTTCTATTAACTTAAATTCTTTCCTACATGTTTATTCATTCAAGCTTTAATTTGTTTCTTTGTTGTTTATTTCATGTTTGGATGCAAAATTATAATTTAAAGTGCTGAAATTTAGAAGGAACTATCTGCCCTGTTATGTCGTCTCTGCTTTGAGCTAACATTTTGACTAAATCCATCATATTTTAGTTTGGATTTAAAGATTAAAACAACGTTTATGGAGCTGTTCTTTCGAGACTGTTCTAGAAATATTTTAATTATATTAGGGGCTATTTTGATGTGTAACCATTTTCTTTATTTGAATTGTGGCAACCTTTGTTTTTTTTATATGCATGGTCAAATCTTCGTTTGTATAACAGTGCCAACCAAATTACTAGTCAGCTAGCTAAAGTGGGAGTTAGTTAGTTTATGGATTTAGCCATTGAAATTCAAAATAAATTATAGAATTTGAGAGCTTCTTCATTTTGGTGTCCATTTCATCAAGTTTAGTGTTGGGACAAGGATTAGTGGAATCCTCGAAATATCGGAGGAAAGATAAGATCGAGAATTAATCGACAAACCGAGGCATATAGTAAAGCTCGAGTTCAAGAAGCTTGAGTTAGATCACTTGTATCCGGACCACATTGTGAATATCACGAGTCAAGTTTTGGTAATTTGATATGTAATTTTTTTTTTCCTTTAAACTCTGAGAAATGGTGGTATGTACATAAAATCTTGAAAGTGTTTTGCTTAGTTGAGTAATTTATGATTCAATAATGTTGGTAAATGTTCAAACTTGTTAAATTGAAGACATGCTTAATATAGATCCTAGTGTTATAATAATAAACACTAAAACTACTTTGCAACTTGGATTCTATTTGGAACTTTTATGGAGTGTTTTAGGACAATGATTTGTTGTTAAATCATATTGTAATAGTGCTGGTAATTGAGAGGAAATACTTGTCTTGTTTGTTAATGTGTCATAAAACTTATTTCTTGATGTCATCTAGGCGTCAAAACAATGTGAAAAAGAGTGTCATATTCAGAACAACTCTTGCATAATATTAATTTCTTTCTAGAAACAGTCGGTTAAAGTTTAAAATAGTTAAATATCATTGAAATTTACACCTAGCATTCTGCTTAATCTGTTACACATTGAGCTACAAATTGAAGTGCCAAATGAGTGGCAATTAGCTGTCCAGTATCTTACTGGTTCTCTATTTTGGTTTTAATGTCTTAGGCTGTTCTTTATGATAAAGAATTCCATATTTTGCACTTATTCAAGTTGACCAATCATATTAACAACTGTCTTTTCTATATTTTACACCGAATGGATGAGTACATCTAACTTGTTGGCATTATTATAAGGAGTTTTTATCTTTTTCTCATTTACAATTTCAACTTCTTCCTATAAAATAAATAAAAATTTCAACAATAATCTTATATAAAGTATACCGACAAAAAATTCAATACTATTATAAAAATTTCAGTTAATGATATGAATGTACCTCGTTGCTTGTCTTGTCTGAATTCAGGTTGAGATGATGCTTACACTCTACCATATTAACTTGTTTTAAAGAAGTTAATCAACTAATTTAAAAGATAAAATATAAGTCTGCATGCATTTTAAAATAAATATTAATAGTAGTAGTTAATAGCAAAATAAAAAATATATTGGATGGCATGTTTTTTAACAAATAGATTTCAAACATATTTTTATTATTGATTTTTTATATAATATTTTTAAAATTAAAAAATATTTTCAACAAAGAGAATTTGTCCATAATTAAAACCAGAATCCAATGGCAACAAAAACTATGATATTTTACCATTAAAATTTCCTACAAATACCAAACAGAACTTAAATAGTCTAAAGTAGAATAATTTTCTATTTTTTGTAATAATTAATCATTTATAAACACGTATATTTTGATAGTATTTTAATAAGAAATTATTTTTCCCAACAATTTCGGAATTAGGTTCAAAATTTAGGAAAATTTGAAATTAGGATTCTAAACTTATGAAAATTTTACAATAGGGTTTGAGGTTTGGGGAATTTTGAAAATTATGGTTCAAAATTGGGGATTGTGCAAATTAGGATTCAAATTGGGCGGTTTTGAAAATTGGATTAGGGATTTGGATAATTTCGGAATTAGAGTTCTAAATTTGGGGAATTTCGGAATTAGGGTTCTAAACTTAGGCAAAATTTAAATTAGGGTTCATGATTTTGGTAATTTTAAGAATTATGTTTAAAATCGGGGATTTTGAAAATTAGGGTTCAAAATTGGGAATTTTGAAAATTACGATTAGGGGTTTGTATAATTTCGAAATTAGAGTTCTAAATTAGGGGAATTTCGGAATTATGGTTCAAATTTTAGGAAAATTTGAAATTAGGGCTCTAAACTTAGGAAAATTTTAAATTAGGGTTCATGATTTGTGTAATTTTAAGAATTAGGGCTTAAATTGGGGATTTTGAAAATTAGGGTTCAAAATTGGAGATGTGCAAATTAGGGTTCAAATTGGGGGATTTTAAGAATTTGGATTAGGGGTTTGGATAATTTCAGAATTACAGTTCTAAATTAGGGGAATTTTGGAATTAGGGTTCAAAATTTAGGAAAAACTTGAAATTAGGGTTTTAAACTTAGAAAATTTGCAATTAGGGTTCCTGACTTGGGTAATTTTAAGAATTAGGGTTCAAATTGGGGAATTTTGAAAATTAGGATTAGGGATTTGGATAATTTTGAAATTATAGTTCTAAATTAGGGGATTTTAGAATTAGCGTTCAAAGTTTAGGAAATCTTGATATTAGGGTTCTAAACTTAGGAAAATTTTAAATTAGGGCTCATGATTTGGGTAATTTCAAGAATTAGGGTTTTAAATTGGGGATTTTAAAAATTAGGGTTTCAAAATGGGCCTTTTAAAAATTAGGGTTCTCAGTTTAGCTCACGTGCGCCAACGGCGGCCAGGCTCCAACGGTGACCAGGCTGCAGCAGCGGCACGACAAACGACTGCGACAGGGACTTCACGTGACGGCGGCAGGTTAAATCGGGAATAAAGATTGCGGGGGCGGTAGGGGCTTCACCCTAAACCGATCTGTGCTGTGGACGACGGCGAAAATCCCTCCGACTGACAATTAGAGTTAAGGCGACAGCGGGGGCGACGGTGGCAGGAAGAAAAAAAATAATTCAGGGTTGATGCTAGGGTTTGTAGTTGATGAAGATTTGATACTAATATTTTAATCCTAAAACACAATAAAATAAAAAATATGAAAGATTTATAAAATTTAAATTACATTTTTTAAAAAAATAATTTTAATTGTATGTAAGGTCCTTTAAATTTTTAATAATAATGTAAGAGTCATAAAAAAATTAATAGTGTTCAGCGGTGAATTGCGTTAGTGGCGTTCAGCGATGTTCGTCGCTCGATTTAGACTCATTCTTTTATTTTTAATAATTTTTAAAATATTTTTATAATTGAGTTTAACTTTTTATATTTAAATATTTAAACTTCTTAAATTCTCAATTTTTTATAATATTACAAAAAAAAATTAAACACTCAATCATCTTAAAAAATTAATTAAGACTTTAAACTTATAAAAAAATCCAATGTTATTTCTCTACTACATTATCATTTACATGTGAACTACCACATCAACACAATAAACTGTCATACTCAGCCACACCTTAAATCAATGGTTTGTTTCTTTTTATGAATGTTTAATGAATTAGGCATTAATGAATATACCAACACAAACACAAACACAATGAAAGATGAACCATATATAAAACATCATGGGAATATGGGATGGGTCTTGGAAACACACAAATAACTTTGTAATGATAGAAACATCCTTGAAAAACAGACAAAATGACATCACTCCTAATACCCTAAGATTTTAAACTATGTTCAAAATATTTCATCCCCGCTTAGCATATGTTTTTGATATTCTTTCTTACAGCAAACTATCTGCTTTTGTAGGCAACCTCCTGAAGAAACTCAATGCCCGAGATGGCAACTTGCTTCGGAATCTTGGGGGCCTCAAGGCATAGATTCCCCATAAAGCTACGACCACCTTGAATGGCACAGCATAGAATCCAACGGCTGCAAACAAGCAGAATATCACGAACAAGAATGTGGCCCTTGGATCTCTCCAACTCAGCAATGCTTGGAACCTTTCGCCTTGTGTTGCCATGTCTCCCACCACTGTTTGAATCCTTCCTGCCACACTCCGCAGCCTATCGTACCTCATTTTAACGACGTCTGCACTTCGACTGCTCGGAAATGAATCAAATTCCTCGTCCAATTCGTCTGGACAAACACTCTCGGCGTGGGACAATCGAGTGTCCATGTGGGGCGGATGACGAGGTCGGAACCTGTATCGCCATAGTCCCATGGTAGCCATGTAAAGCAGGGCCACGGGGATGATGAGCTCAGGAAGTGCAACTAATAAGAGACAGATTGTAACAAACAAGGATGAGTACACTGGCTTGGTCCAGTTTCGCATAGACTCGAACCACCGGCTCATGGCAACCAGACCAGAGATCACACTCATTAGTCTGAAAAAGTTTGCTTTGCTCCTTCTCATGCTCCACATATGGGAGTCATGATCGAGCATATACTCAACAACCTCATGCCCCAATGGCGGCTCCGCCCTGCTAAGCCGGGATGAGACCGCATTCATTGCTTGGTACCTTAGGCTCTCCAATTGGTTCACACTCAAAGGTTGTACATAATGCATCTTTGGTAGCAATGTCAACGTATACATATGCAGCATGTTTCCCATGTTAGCACATGAAAAACGCACAGCTAAGTGAAGCTCACCCATTTTCTTGACACCAGATGTATGCAGCATGAGAAGTGGATATGAATGAGTGTACACTCGATCAGACTCGAGCGTTGATAGCCGGATTCTCACCTTCCCGATCCGAGAGTCACGAGGAACACCACTGGTAATGAAGTTTTTATCAGTACGGCAGTTGTCAAACACACCAACGGTAATAACTGTGCAAGGATCGAAAACCTCCCAAGTGTATTGCTCATTCCATTTTGGGGACAAGCTATCAACCACTGTTCGGGTCCTTACCCATTTCTGACCGTACTTGGCAACACAATAAGAATCAGTGGTGCCACATTTTCCTTCCTTGATTTTCAGCGGCATAAGTCCTGTTGCACCCAAGATCCCCATTTCGAGGACACCAATGTGAGGCTTCCATAGCTGTTTTGCAGTTGGCCTAACATCACTGCTATGCATTGTGGCCTCGTCAAGAACATGGTATCCCCCATCAAGCGAGACCCGAAGATGAATTCTCGAACCAAATCCCGTTATGAGCTTAGTCTCAGCGGAGTTTCCAAAATTTTTATCAAGATTAAACCACCTAGAAACCACTTGTTTGTCATCGGTTCTTCTTTCAATTACAGCCACAGGAAGCAATACTCTTCCTACAACCTCGTCCCGTCCTGGGCCAACTCGATCCTCAATGGACACCAACAGGTAATCCTCAAATGGCTCTGCAACTACAAACATGAAATCTTCATTCCAAAAAGGATTGGATAAACTTCTGTTGGGACTAACTCCTGAAATTCTAGTCCTTGAGACTTGATTCCCCACCTGGACTTTAGCAGAGAGCTCAGGGTACCTCAACAAAGTTGACCCTTTTTCACCCAAAACATCTTGTGCTTCAATCACTGATACTCTCAAATACCAAAGTTTTGGTGACAAATAAACCTTGGACTTAATAGAGCAAAGCCCATCAAAATGCACATTTGCCGCCTTTGAGTGCCAAGCCTCAGCAAAGGCCTCATCTGCTTGAGTCCCAAACCATATGGAAATCATGACTTCCCCTTTGGACTTGTCTCCTTTCTTGTCTTCCATTCGGTACCATTGTGGTGCCAGTGGACTGTCTGGAGGAACCCTCCTGGGGACTTCATTTAAATCGAACCAAACTCGACCCAAGTAATCATCTTTGTTACCTTCTTTAACAACAACTTCCGCCATTGATGACTGTATACAATCTTTAGAGAAGGCGAAAACTTGGTCCCAATCAGCATGGTTTGAACCGACCCTCTTGGTGACACCTCTATAGTTCCCTAGCTTGACTTCAGCCACAATCTCACCACCACCACCGAAGAATGAAACATCTCTAGCTTTCACTACTCTAACGTAAAGATACTGCATTTGTTCAACAAGGTCATACGTGGAACTAGTTTTGTCCTTGTTCAAAGGACCACCACCAAGGTGAGGGCTTGTCTCTTTGAGTGAAAACTCAGTAGACCTATTAGGGAAAAGACTCACCCCAGCACCAACACCTCCGGCGGAGGCGGCGACAGGGACAGCGGGGCCTGGACCAGTGGTTATTACAACAGGCTTTAACTCACCTGGGTTTGGCTCTACAGGCTTTGCATGGTTTGGACCCTGCATTGTTGGCTTGTTCTCTTGAGCCATCTGTTGTTGCACCACCAAAGCTGGGTTCTGCTGGTGAACTTTCTTCTTCTTCGAAAGCATCGCTTCTTTAACTTGCTCACTCGTTGAAACGTAAAGCTTCAAGGTTATCTCTCCCCTTATGTGTGAGAACAAGCTTCTTTTATCTAGGCTATACATCTGGGGTCCTTCTTCGCCTTCTTTAGCAATACTGGAACCAGAAATCCTGACTTTCCCGAGAAAATTCCTGCTGTTACTGGACCTCCTTTCATTGAAAACATTAACTTCAACAGCCCTGTAAGGGAGATCAGCAACGTCTTTGACATGGAACACAAGCTTCTCATTCCAAATGGGGTTCAAGTCCTTTCTCTTAACTTGAGTCCGATGCCTTTGGTTCTCGAACTCAACCTCCACAAACGGCGAAGAAGAACCTTCACCATCTTTTGGCATCAGGTTGTGAGCCGCTATCACCTCCACCACCAGCTTCTCCTTGCCGGTGCCGGCACCGGCACCATTCATGGTTTTCCTTTGAACGAAAACCAGGAACAAAAGAGAAGATAAAAGGCAAAGGAAATGAAAGAGACAGGGAAATGACAACGGGGACAAATAGCAGGAGAGCGTGCAACAGAGCAGAGGGAGATATTAGGCGATGAGAAAGCAAAGCAAGTAATGGCAGTGAGTGAGTATTAGCGCGTGAGAATCCAAACCCACCAATCCAAGAATGCTTCTGCCAGGGTGGATAGGGTGGGCCCCTACATTTAAAACAGTCTACGTCGAGTTAATAACGTTCACGTATTAATTAATTAATTAATTCACCCACATGAGACGAACATAAATTATATCATAAATGTGATTTATCGCATTAATTATGATTTTATTTAATAAAAATTATTTATTTTATTATTATTTGTATATTATTAATTCAATAATATAATAACTTTTTAAAACTTAATTTTTAAATGACATGGACAAAATTTAATGAAAAATTTATTTATTGAGAAAATAATGCTAAAAAAATAATTTTAGTTAAATGAGATTATAATTAATATGCTAAGTCAGATTATTAATATAAATTTTGAGGACTAGTCAAATAAAAATAAAAACAAAAACAAAAATTTATCTTTACAAATTGTAGCGAATGATCGAATTTAAATAACATAATGAGATAAAGGCGTTGGAATAGGAGCGTGGAGGGAGGGAGATTGAAAATAATCAGTTGGGAAGGAAGTCAGCCGCGTGCCAGAATCCATCAGATAATACCTTGTTTAATATTTTCTCTTTCATTTTTTGGTACACTGCACACCCACATTAATTATCGAAGTCCGAGGTTCTCTCCTCACGACAACAAACAAAATAAATTGGAATTTGCTCTCGGCTGACTTCCTTCCACCAACTCAACTCCCACGATGAGCCACGTCTGCAATTTTATTATTAAACTTGAAACCGCTGCCCAATTAGCCGGAGTAAACTAGACACACTGCTTAATTTGGTGGCTCTGAAAATAATATCTATATTAATCGCATTAAAATAAATTTAATTCGATTATTATATCGTTGATATGATATAAAAAAAATAACATGTTATTACGAGTTACCGGTTTCATAAGAGATGAGATGACGTGCCTTGCATTCTTCTTTGAGAATGTTTTGTTTAGATCTTTGCAGTATGGAGGCGCGTGTTGTTGTACAAGTAGGTACAGATATCAGCACAATGCCTCGCATAAAAGGGCCAATTCCTTCAAATTATCCGATTTGTCATTCGACAATCAATTTTCTTTCAAATGTGTTGCGGAACCAGCCCTAAGATCATATTTCTCTTTTACTTTAAAATTTGCATGTCTGGTTTGCAGCAACCCTACACTGACTACTCTCTGTCTCTGAAAAGAAGAAACCCTTAGTATTTTATAATAAAATCATCTGAAAAGGACAAAAGATTCTGTCTTGTCTCCTTCATACTTGCAATGCTTAAACTATGTCTCTCAACTCAAACTATAAAATATATCCCTTCAATTCCGGAAGGACTTGCAAGCTGATTAGTTTTTATATAAATTAAACTTTGGTTTCTTCATATTTATGAGTATAAACTTAATAAAATATATATATATACACCCCATTACCTGTAATGGGGTACCATAAAAAGAAGTAAAGGACCAATTCAGAAGAAAGATAAAGGAAATGAGGTTTTTGAAGTTTGCACCACTGGTTGCCTCCTGCCTGCCTGCCTGCCTGCCTGCTTCATTTGTCTTGTTTTTATTCTCTTTTATAATATCATCGCTTCATATTTCAAGCCAATATATAACTAGAAATTAATTCCACATTTAAATCAATATGGTTTATAACATTTAAATCAATTACTATAATTCCATGCAGGTGGGTCAATAATAATATATTTCTAATTGAAATTCATTAATCGGCCTAATGACCAAGAATATTCATATTACCTCATCTTATATAGATTCGAATCCTAAAATGTATTATTTCTTTATATAATCAAAACTATATAACCACTAACTCATGTTTTAAGATTTTGACTTCATATCCACATTTTTCTCCTTAAAAAGCCTAGAAAGACCCAAATCTGTATGGCAGTCTTAAAAGAATTAAAAAAGGCCCAAACGACCACACCATCAATTCAGGCCCAGTTTTATCTTTATATTCTTTCAAGTACTGGTAAATTTTAACGACAAAATATTTTTAAGGCTCAGGGTCATAAATTTTTGAACTTTTGAAGAAGAAAAAAATAATTAAATTTTTTATTTTTTGTACCTGACTAACCCTTGAATTAAGAAATTGAATCAGTTAAGCTATTTGACTAATTTTATATTAAATCTTAATATTTTTTGGATCTATTGGTGCAATATGTCGTGTCACTATATTTTCACATGATATTTTATAATTTTTTATTTAAAAAATTATTTTAAAGTTCTAAAAAATCAAAAAGACTTATAAAATTAATAAAAGTATATTTTTGAAAAAAATCTATAAATGCAACATGATAGAACTGTAGTGTATCAGGTGCCAGTAATATCTAAACAAAAAACTATCAAGATTTAATGGTCAAAAAGCTTAATTGATTTAATTTATTGGTTCAAAGGCTTAATTGATTAAATTTCTTATTTCAAGGGATTAATTGAGTGCAAAAAAAGTCTAGGAGTTTAATTGATTTTTTTAAAGTTCAAGGGCTTCTTATATCCTTAAGCCTCTTTTTTAAATTAATCTTCTTATATATTATTCTTTTAATTTAATACTTGAATTAAAAATATCCAACCCGGATCCAAGATTCAAGTTATTTGTCTCGACTTGACGCGAAAAAACCCGACTCGTTTTGACTCGACTCGAAAAAATTTCAAATAAATTTTGAGTTATAAAATAAAAATTCGAATAACTCGAATAATTAGATTATCATTTTTAAAGTTTGAGACGAGTCTGTCAATTCTTCCTGATATATTATGTATACCACATGTGAAAATATGAAGATATATATATATCATAAGAAAATCGTTTAATTTAGAATCAATATGTACTATAACATTATAAATAATTACAATTAAATTTATACATAAACTCGAAAACTTGACTCCATTTAACTTGAATTTCATAAATTCGACTTGATTCGAAAAATCTAAAATAAAATTTGAATTGTAAAATATGATTTGTAAACTCAAATAACTCGATTCGATGCCACTCTTGATAAGAAGAATAAGCAATGTGGAAAAGAAGGAAGATCTAATGGAGTTGAATGGGACACGAAAACAACAAATGCAAAGCGACTTAATCCATGTGAATATGGAGCATTTGGGCGAGCAGTTTCAGCCCTGAGCTCGTGCACAAGATACAAAGTCGTCCGTAGGCTAGGCTAAGGACATAGGTTTGGGACCATAGTTGCCATTAGAGCCATTTAAGCTCTTGGACCGCTGGTGACGGAATTACGTGTGTGGTGGATTCCATTTAATTGTTTTTAAGCTCATCTTTAGACTCCGTCCACCATTGTTTATTAAAAATACTTTTGAGACGAAAAGTCCTTTTAGAGCTATAAACAAGGTTGAGTAGGAAGTTTTTAGAAAAAAAAATGTGTATGAAAATTTGTTTTTCAACCTAAACATAAAAAGTTGAAATTTTTAGTTTTTGTGTTCGGAAAAGTGATTTTGAAGTTAAATTACAATTTTAACTTTCATTTGTTTATCTTATGATGTGTTTATTTTATAATTTATAAATTTATCATTATTTTTACCTATACATAATTATATGATTAATAAATTATTTATTAATTTAAAAATTGTATATTTTTTCTCGACAATTTTTAAAATAAAACTATTTTAAATTTTATATATTTTCATGAAACACGTATAATTGTTAAAAATATTTATTTATTAATAAAAATATTTTTTATGTTTTTATTATAATTTAAATTGATATATTTTATATATTATAACATTAAAGAATTTGAATATTATTTAAATATATATTTTTTAACTTACGATACCATGTCTAAAATAATCATCTATCTTCTCAAAAATACTTTGTAACAACAATACAAACACTCAAATCTTAAACCAAATAATCCAAAAATAATTTTCAAAAATATTTTTCCACTACACTTTTTAAAAAAATCAATGCTAAATTAACTAAACAAAATTTAGGTGAAATCTCTAGTTTTTTGTTTAAATATTTTTTTAAAGTTTTTGTCAATATTGAAATCAGATAAATTAAACATTTAAGCTCTCAAATGTTTAAATTTTAAATTAATAACTTAATAATTGCATCACCACTCTCGTATTATTATTAGAAAAATTTTAGGATAGTCATTACACACTATTAAACACCACTAACGCTAAATACGACTGAACACTATTGATATTTTTAATAAAAATTAAAATTCTCAAGATTTGAATTATAATTAAATTTATTTTAAAATAAAAATAAAAATTAGATTTAATAAATTTTTTATATTCCTTTATATTATCTTTTAATCTTTACTTCAAAATAATAAGATCATATTCTTCACCATACTCAAAACTTAGATAAACCCTAAATTTTTACTTCTCCTAAGCACTCGGCGCTGCTGCCGTCCATATTTTTCCGGCGAGATTGCAGTGTCGCCGTTCAATATAATCCAACACCGATCGAGTATTTCTGCCGCGCGGATCGCGTCTCCATCTAGGGTTTCAGTCGTCTTCGTCGTGCCTTTCAAATCCGTCTACCGCGTCGTTTGCCTCGTCGTTCGCTGTGCCTCCATCCTTGGTTTCATCCTCGGGCTGCAAGGTAAATTTTCTCAACATTTTTCAATCTGTCGTCGTCGACAGTTTCGCGTTTTCATTGACTGTTCACCACCGTCCTCGTCCGTCACCACAACCGCAATCCCAGCTTCATTGTGGTTTCCAGTAACAAGTTTTGTCAAACATTTCATTGTAATCATAATCATCATATGCAGTGATTTTATTAGTTCTTGTTCTTTCTTAGTTCGATTTTAGCCATTGGAATCCATTACGGTCACATTTTAATTCATTTCAAGGTTAGAAACTTTTGAAACTATAAAATGTATCATGGAATTGTGGTTTCCAGGGACCTGAAAATTCAAAGTGATTTTTTTAGGGTCACTAGAGAGGCTCAAGCAATGGGTTTCAATGGCATTAGGATTACTTATTGTAGCCATCATTCTTCATTTTACAGATGGTGAGGCTCCTGAAATCAGTTTCCATTGAACTACACAAAGTCGAGAGAGTTTTTCTCTCTGCAAATTTGCAACAAACAACTTTACAGTTTCAGCTATGTGTGTTTCACTGCCAGTGCATTCGGGATTGTATTCTCAGCATTCTACATCTTGGTAAAAACAATTTCATACTCTTCAACTCGATCATACTCTTAACCATTAACGCTAACCGATTGATCGAAGGGTTTGTCAATTTTTCGATGTTCCCTTGGTGAAATAAATGAAACAGAATTGAGGACACCATTTTTGTTCCTGGAATGTATAGGCATGAATGCATTGCTGATATATGTGCTTGGGGCGCAAGCCATCCTTCCTACATTTGTAAACAGGTTGTATTACGAGTCTATAAACAATACAAAAACACATTTTCAATAACGTTAGGCACTAGGCGCAATTAAGGACCCTTTTGTACGTGATATTTGCAGAAATCGTGTTCCTTTCGGGCATCTTGCACAAATTGGGCATATACTGAAAGCTATAAGAAGTAGAGATAAAATAGAAAGGACTTTCAGATCATGTGTATGGTCACATGTTGTATACTAGATTTAAACATTTCTCTTTGCTTGTTAAAATGATCACCTATTTGCTAATAGTGATTAAGTTTCTAGTTTTAGTCGCTAAAAGCATAAACATATCTTTATGAAACTCTGTTGAACATGGATGTAACTGAAATAGAGATGTTAAGAAAAAACTAAAGTTGTTTCTTATGTGACAATGTATTTATTTAAACTCTAAAAAGACATCCATGATTTGTTGGTTAAGTTGAAATCTAAGACGAAAAAAATGATGTATGCTAAGAACCAAATCATTACTTTGAATCAATTAGATCATGGGGTTCTTGTTTAACTTGAAAATAGAGAGATGAGTAAACACTCGAGTAAAAAATAATATCTAATCAAAATAAGTAATATATGTTCCTTCACTTTGTTCATGTATTAATCTTTAATCTGAAAATTTTGGAAATTTTACAAAACAATCCTCAAACCCTTAAAATTATCCAAACCCAAACCCCTAAATCACCGCCGCTTTCGCCGCCGATCGTCGCCCCTGACCACACCCCTTTGTTCGCCGGAGCATGGCGGTCATTTTCCCCGATACGACATCACTAAAAACAGTAAATGGCGTGCCAGCCGAACGTCGATTTCCACGTTTGAATTATTTGGTTTAAGATTTGACTGTTTTGTAAAATTTTCATATTTCTTTGAAAGATTAAAGATTCTGAGTTGAGGGACTGTCTAGGTAATTTATCATTTTTTATTATTTCAGATCACCTCCCGTCAAAGGTTAACGGCAACAAACGACTAGGTGACCAAAAGTTTACGCCCCAAAAACATAAGTGACCTTACTGGTCGTTTTTCAGAATCGGTGACCAACTTTGTACTGGGGGAAAACATAAGTGACCATCCCAGTAGTTAACCTATTAAAAATAGTATAGATTTTAATTTTATTTTAAAAAATATTAATTGTATGTCGAGTCCCTGAGATTTTTAATCTTTATTAATTAATATAATAGTATCCAACAGTGTTCAGCATTAGTAGTCTTTAGCGGTGTTCAACGCACGTGGTAGACTCATCCTTATTATTATTAGGAATTGCAATTTAAATTGTAGATTCATATATTTATGGATATCCGATCTTTTTTTATTACGAATTCAAATAATTTAAGTTGGATTATGTTATAATTCTAATGGTTGAAGACTACTTGATAACTAAGTTTACTTAATATAGAGTAGATATTAACCTTTAGATTTACGAGAGAGTAGACATTGGGAGAGTGTTTTGGTATACACCGAGTTTCGATATATATATATATATATATATTGAGCTATACGTACATTGAATATCATGTATTTGTATTCTTCATTATCTATATGTTTATAATAAATTATTTGTTTCTTTCATCCGTGGAGGTAGACAATGTCGAACTACGCTAAATCTCGTATTTGCGTGTTTCTTATTCTATATTAATATGGCTTTGATTATTTTTCCGCTTAACAATTCCTAACAATGACTATTTGCTGCATATTCGAAGCAGATATAGATAGACACTCTCAAGTATCTACTACCTAAATTCGAATGACTTATGTGGATATAGATTCAAATATTAAATCGACTTCGGATTTAAAAGAGAGAATGTATTTATTTTTAAAGGATTCAGATTTTTGATCATTTAATTTTTAGCGAATTCGGACATTTAACCCATTGTTTTAAAATTTAAAATTCAGATTTTTTTCCGAATCCGAATAATATATCATACTTAAATAATTTATGACCCGACTATTTTTCGTTTATACTATTTATAATTGACCTCTCTTCATCTTAATTCCATCCTTGAGGACCGGTGGTGGTCCATGGTATTGGTTCTCACATGGAGTGGCAGCAGTGCACCGTGTCTCGGTGCATGTAGAAATCCAAATTGTTTAGTGGGCCCTGTATTCACATTAATTTCACGATGGCACGTCCATTACTTGAAAAGTCTCCCGTTTCTAATTTCAGATGACTTTGGCCGATTAATTATCATTATCATCCAAAAAAAAAATCTTATTTCAGATGGGGATTTCTTGTAGTGAAAACAAACATCTCTTATGGAGAAAGCGATGACAATGTTTGATCTTATTGGCTTCAATTCAAGTCCATAACTTAACCCAAAAATAAAAGATAAGTTTGGATCCGTCTATTTTCAGTTCACATTTCTTTTAACTAGGTCAGTTTGGATTTGTATTAAACACATAATTATATCTGACATTTAGTGTTTTGTAGTTAAAATTTTAAAAGTTTTGTTAATAACCTCTAGAGTAAGTAGTTAAAAGTTTTCAATTGACATATTTTCTCCCCTAGATCATGGGTTTTAGACTCAATAAGAGTATATTTTCTCTTCCATTTTCCTGGATAAGAATTGTTCAAAAAACAAAAAGATTTCAAAGGTTTTTCTATGTGCTATCGCATGTGTTCAATTTTCATAACGAATATGATGCACATTAATTTATCACATGGTCAAATTTGTGTAACGGCGGATCGAATTTTGAAGCATTAATTCACGTTCTGGTTTCCTTACAAACCTGCTCATGTTCTGCTAAGATTTGATACCCATTAATTTAATTTTATATAAAAATTTATTTTTGATAAAGCTTTGGTTGTTGTTATTTACAGTTTTTACAGTTATAAGAGTTAGACTATATTTTATTAGAGACGGACCTACATTCACGGTGGGAGGGCCCTGCCCTCAACCTTTTGGTCTAATGATAGTGTGTAGTCTTCATTAATTTAAGTTTTAGTTCTCACTAAGCTTCTAATTTAAATATTTAATAAGTTTTTAATTTTTTTTAACAAAGAGTTGGGTTTCAATGAAACAAAACATAGAACAAGAATACAAAGATCAGGATCCCAAGAGTAAATCTAAGAACATCACCGAAAAAACGACCAAGGAACAACAACACAACAAGAAAAACAACACAAGCAACATTGATCACAAAAACACATAAAACAATAGCATAGGAAAACAAACGGGAAGACACAAAGTCATCAGGATTGACATGGGGTCCAAGACAATAAGCACGTAAGCAAACCAATATGCAACTGCATGTCGAATCCAAGGTCACGAAAGCTTAAGACATGGATAGAAATGAAGAGAGACGTGCCATTCAAAATCATCGCGTTGTAGATCTTTGAATCGTCGATGAGAGATGGTCAACAAAGGAGGAGAGGCATCGGAGAGCTCAAATCGGTCATCCGTCGATGAAACAACAAGAGTCCAGTCCACCATCGTAAAAGACCGAAAGCCTGCGGAACTCAAAACCACAAAAACCTAGCTAAACCAGGAGCGAGAAGAGAAAAACGCAAAAAGAGAGGTGAAGCTCTCCTTCCCGCCCGCATCCACCCTTCCACTATGCAAGAATAGCCCGAAACTGGACCATTATCGTCGGAGAAGAAACCATCGAGCAGGCCAACGCGATATTGAAACAACAAACAATGGGGAAAGAGGGGAAAAGAAAAACAAAGAAGGGGAGAAGAGAGAGGGGAGGGGGAAACACAAAGAAAATCAAGTGGGGTGGATGGCCAGTCGTCGTTGAAGGGAGTGAGAGTTAGGGTTAGGACTTCTTTTTAAAGAGAGAAGAGGATTTTCTTTTGAGAGAGAGAAGAAAATCGGTAGGGTTTTAGATTTTAAATTAAATAAATTAATTTCTTTTTAATATTTAGTGCTAATTTCGTTTTTTATTTTATAAGAGAGAGATCGGTTCGAAGAAAAGATCATTATCATTATAAATAAATTTTTTTAAAGTTAGATATTATATTTGGTTTGAAAATATTCCCTTCAAAGGATAATATTATATTCTTAACCGTAGCGTTTTTTTGGTTAAAATGTTAATAATTTCATTCCCTCCCACTTCTTAAGTATATGACAATTCTTACTATTTTAGACAAATTTACCCCCAAATAATATATATTTTTTCATTTGAATCCTTCTCAATAGGAACCGTAAGCCTCTAGTGGAGGCACTCACCCTTGAAGGACTGCATATCGTCGATGCCCAAAAAGGTTCAAAACGCTGCAATTTCATCGTTGTTCCCAGTCGTGCATTGGTAAGCAAAATCTGAATCCCCTTTGAATCACATGCTTTTTACTCCGTCGCCGATTATGTCAAAGGTTTCCTTAATTTCAACATTCCATTTTACTCAACGAACAAAATTCAAGTTAAGTCTTCTTATATGATGAAATCTTAAGAATAGCGTGGTTTTTTTAGCTTTTGTCTCCTACTTCCTTTGTTTTATTAAAAAAGCCAAATGAACTATCTATTAATGCTGAAAATATAACTTATTCATCATGTATTCATTAGTCTCTTCTTCCTCTTACACAATTATGTTGAAATTGTTTAATTAAGCTATCCACGAGATTTTATTTTATTTTATTTGTTTTTGCATAATTTATAGTTTAGTTGATAAACAATCCTCTACGAAAACATAAAGATAGAATATATATCATAAGGATATTTTGGTTAAATTTACTTTCAGTTAGTCTTTTTTTTTATTTAACTTTCAATTAGTTTTATATTCTCTCAATAAAACAATGTAATCTTACATTCTTGTTAAATAAAATTAACAACGTAATGTAAGTATGTAACATTTCCAATTATATATTAAATAATGTTACATTTCAAGAATATTATTTTCAAAGGTGATTTTAAATTTTATGAACCAAACACAACTTAAAGTTTGTTTTGAACAAGTAAACCAACTGAAGACATGCTCGTTTGCTGATTAGAGTCTAAAGGAAAAATAAAAAAGCTATTTTCTTATATTAAAATTATCAACTAAATCTTAATCTATTTATATCTATAATAATATGAAGTATGAGACTGGAGAATCTTTTAAACCTACAAAAACATATGTATTGCTTATTATATTAGTACTTTAATATTAAAATAATATTTACTTAAGAGTATAAGTCCTTGAACTTTTAAAAAAAGAATTAATTAAATCTTTAAAACACTTAATTTATTCTTTATACTATAAAATTTTATCAATTCACCTTTTTGGCCAATATTAATTGTTAAGTCTAACAATTTTTTTATCGGTTTGTGCAATGTGTCGTGTTATATTGTTGTCATTTGACATTTCTAGAAATTTTATTTTAATTTAAAAATTCTTTAAAATTTCTAAAAAGCTTATAGAACTTATACAAATAGTTTTCTAAAAAAATCTATACATGTCACACGACAGAACAAGGAGTGTGCATTATTTGATTTTAACCGAATTAACTGACCGAACCAAATTTTTTGATTAATCGGTCTGTTAATTTTAGGTAAGAACGATTAATAGTTTTTTTTCTTTCAAATTTCGGTTATTGGTCGGTTCGAGACCGATTAATTAATCGAAATTATTATATATATTACATATTTATTTTTGTTCGCTGAACATTTAAAAGTTATAAAATGATCATTAATATTTTTAATATATTATAAAATGGTAATTAAACTTTATTAAATTAGCCCAAAATGATCATTAAATTTATTGATTTATTACAAAATGGTCATTAAACTTTTCAAAACTTATAAATAATTTATGACCTGCAATGAGTCAATGAAAATTTTGTAATAGTTAGATAAGTTTAATGAATGTTTTGTAACTTCTCAAAGTTCAGTGACTAAAAGGATCATTTTAGAATAGTTTAATGGCCATTCGTGTAATTTATCCAATATTTTATGACAAATTTCGGTTAATTCGAAAACTAACCGAATTAACCAAAATTTTCTGGTTCAGTTAAAAAATTTCGGTTTGGCTAACGGTTAAAACAAAAAAATCTGGTTAATGAATTTGGGTAATTAGATTCGGTTGGTTAACTGAATCAACCGAATGCACACCCCTAGGCAGAACTGTTGTGTGTTACATGACAATAATATCTTAAGAAAAAACCGTTAAAAATTGTTGTTCAAAATCTTAAGAAAAATAAAATATTATTGGCTAAAGGGTATCATAAGCCCTTGAATTTTTGCAAAAAAAATACAATTAAACCTTAAACTTTTTTTGCACTCAATTATTAAAATTGAAATTGTAGTTTGTTTTGGGATCCATTAATTGACGGAGTGATATTGTCTCATTTTGTATGAGTTTAAATCTCAACATTTACTTTAGAAATGTAAATAACTCTCTAGTCGATCGAAAATTTTATGGTTTGTTTCCATATTAAATTATACTAAGACTTAAATTATTTAATTTTAAATTACAATTTTATCAATATTTGAATGATAGAAAATTAAGATTTTAATTATGTTTAGAGTTTTTTATTGTTATAATTTTCAAAATAGTTAATAAATTTTAGTTATGTTAAACAAATTGAATAATATCTTTTTGAAATTATACTTTGAAAAATATTACTTTACATGCAATCCAAATAAACAACAATAAGTAACTAGACATTTGTTTAGAAGTTTTATGGAAACAAAACAGATTAATTTTTTTTTGAATTGAACAAAACAGATTAATTAGTTTCCCCTAAAATTAAAAAAAAAACTAATTAGCTTATGCAATCACGGTTTAAATTAACGTGCATAATTAGAGATGGACTGAGGGGAAAACAAAGAACAACGCGCGGCCTTAGACGCCTCGAACAAGAGAATGGCTAAGCTCAAAAGAAAGCTTAAAAGCAAGAAGAAGTGAGTGAATACTTTGTATATTACTCAAAGGAGAAGTGATTTACAAGTGAGGGAGGGGGCCTCTATTTATAGTTGAACTCCCCTACAATCAATGGCTAAGATTAATTTACATCGACGGTCTAGATCGACCTTATCCAAAGGAAATCTTACTTTTGGGATTCCTTCTTATCACAAACATTATCTACAAATAAGATGCTTTGACCGAACTACCCTCCTGAATATTTCATGGATCTGGGCTGATTCGGATGGGCTCGACCCTAAGGTTTGGGCCGTGACATTCTCCCCACCGATCTGGCGACGCCTCGCCGCCGGGCTGAGATGGTACGACTCACTTGATCCTTGAATTGCCATAGACCCTCGGCTGGTTCCCAACTCCATTCACCGTCGGGAAGTCCCTTCCATTGAACAAGATACTGTGTGCCTTGGCCGATGGCCTGGTCGCCGAATGACCCTCTCCGCTTGGATATCTTCAATTTCATTCTCATAGGAGACCTTTATCCCGACCGGGCGCCGTGTGACTTGCCTCGATCTGGATCTGACTCATCTCGATGGTATGGCTTGAGTAGACCGACATGGAATACTGGGATGAGCTCGGATGTTTGATGGCAACTCCAATCGATAGGCCATGGTGCCTATCCGCTTCACAACTTTGAACGGTCCTCGTATCTCCGCACAAGCCCTTTGTGCACGGTTGGGTTGCGCAAAATCCCGTGAGCTTTGCAAGGACTAAGTCACCAACTTGAAAATTCACGCCCCTACGCTTCTTGTCCGCCCACTTCTTGGTCCGTTTTCCCGCCTTGTGTAGACAAGCTCGGGCTAAGTCGTGATGCTCTTGCCACTCCTTGGCAAACTTGTGTGCTGCTGGATTAGGCCCTCGTACTTGGTAGCGACGGCGTTGGGTGTGAGCGGTTGCTGCCCGGTCACGATCTCAAATGGGACTTTGGTTGGTTGCCTCGCTCCGCTGTAGGTTGTAAGAAAATTGGGCCACATCTAGTAGCTTTGGCCAGTCGCGCGCAAGTGGCACTCACATAGTGCCTCAAATAGATCTCCAATAATCCGCTCACTGCTCGGTTTGCCCGTCCCGTCTGTGGATGAACACTGTGGAGAAGTTCAGGCTTGATCCCATAAGCTTGAACAACTCGTCCAGAATCCGCCCGAACCGCGTGTCCCGGTCACTAATGATCGCCTTTGGCACTCCCCAATATTTGACCACGTGCTTAAGGAAAAGACGAGCCGCTTCTCGGCTGGGCACACCTTTGATGCTGGAATAAACGTCCCATACTTGGAAAACCTGTCAACCACAACCATTATACTAGACAGCCGTCGGTGTTGGGCAACCCGACAATAAAATCCATGGAAACACTTTCCCATGGTCGCCGAATGGGCAACGGCTGCAATAGTCCCGCTGGTCTCTTCTTCATCTCGATCTTGTCTTGTTGGCACACGAGACAAGTCCTCACATAGGCTTCAACATCTTCGCCCATGCGTGGCCAATAGTAGTGCTCCGCAATGAGTGCTAAGGTCCGCTTATTCCCGATGTCCCGCCCACTTGGAATCATGACACTCCTTCATGACTTCCTTGCGCAACTCCCCGAACTCGAGGCACATAGAGGCGATGTCCTCGAGCATACAACAAGTCCCCTCGATCCAGAATCTTCTCGTGGTCCCTTCCTTGGCATAATTAATCAGCATTCTGGCCGCTGGGTCGTGTGACAGTCCCTCTTGATGCGTTCTAGCAAGTGTCCCTTCGGCAAGCTTACAACCTCGATGTTGTACCTCCGCTTAAGGCATCAGCAACGGAATTAACCTTCCCGCTTGTACTCCATGGCAAAATCAAATTCTGCAAGAAACTCTTGCCAACGAGCTTGCTTGGGAGACAACTTTTTCTCGTTAGAAAATAATCATTGCAATATTATCGCATAGACCACAAACCTCGACCCAAGTATGTGGTGTCTCCAAGTGCGCAAGCAAGTACTACTACGGCGGTCATCTCTTTCTCATGGACCGTACCTTCGCTCGGTCTCATTGAGCTTCCGGCCAGATGCAACCGGATGTCCTTCTTGCATAAGGACCCCACCAATGGCAACGCCGGATGCATCGGTGTGAACTTCAAAAGGCTTGGTGTGGTCCGCAACACCAACACTGCTCACTCGCCATGGCTTGCTTCAAGTTCTCAAAAGCTTTTTGACAATCGGCACTCCAATCCCACGCCTTGTCCTTTCTTCAAGAACTCGGTCAAAGGTGTGGCGATTTTGGAATAGCTTTTGACGAACCTCCGATAGTAGTTGGCTAGCCCTGTGAAGGATCTCAGTCCCGTCACCTTCGTTGGTGGCTCCCAATCAACAATGGCTTGGATCTTGGCCCCGTCCCATCCGGATCTTGCCACCACCAACAATGTGGCCTAAGAATGGGACCTCTTCTTGCGCAAATGAGCACTTCTCCTCTTTGACGAGCTCTCATTTTGCCGAGAACCTCGAACACATGCCTTAAGTGTTCAACATGCTCCCAAGTGTCTTGCTATAGACCACAATATCGCAAGGTAAACAACAACGAATTGATCAAGAAAGGGTTGTAGTACCTTGTTCATGAGAGTACGTAAGGTAGCGGGAGCATTCGTGAGGCCAAAAGGCATCACCATGAATTCATATGAACCGTAGCGAGTCACGCATGTTGTCTTCGGTTCATCACCTTCGCGATTCTAACCTGCCAATATCCGACCGCAAATCCAACTTGGTGAACCACCTTGCACCACCAAGTTGATCGAACAAGTCAGCTATCGCGGGGATCGGGTACTTGTTCTTCACCGTGAGCTTATTCAAAGCTCGGTAGTCGATGCACATTCGCGCGCCCATCATGCTTCTTTTGAAAGAGCACCGCGCACCGTAGGGTGCCTTTGACGGTCGGATATACCCGCATCGAGGAGTTCCTTCAATTGTCTCGCGCATCTCCTCTAACTCGGGCGAGCCATTCGATAGGAGCTCGGGCTGGCGGCTCGCATTCGGCACAAGATCAATCTTGTGATCCACCTCCCTCTTCGGTGGGAGATGCTTGGGCAACTCGGCAGGCATCACATCCTTGAATTCTGCCAAGACTTGCTTCACCTCGGTTGGGATTTCTCGGATTGATTTGTCCCATCATGGACCAAAGTAGCCAAGTAGGTGGGTTCCTCCTCCTGCGCACTTCTTGCTGAACTGGATGGCTGACAGCATCTTGGCCCCAACTCCAGCCTCTCGCCTCACCGAACCATGCATCGATGTGCCGGGTCAAGAATGCATAAACAATCGGCAAAGGGAACAGGCAAAGCATTAATCCGGTCAAGTAGGCTAAGTCCAATCACAAAATCGAAGTCATCAAGAGGGATTACCTTGATAGCTTCCTTACCACCCACCGCCAATTTCTAGCTTGACTCTCTTGCTACTCCCGCAATCGGAGTCTCCTTGGCATTCACGGTTTTGATGAACCCACTTGCCTTCTCCACATGAAGGCCAAGTTTCTTGGCAACTGTTCTGACACGAACAATTCGAGGCACCGTGTCCACAAGTGCGCCAACTTTCGACCCGCCACAATGATGTCCACGAACATTAGACCCTTCTTCTTGGAACCCTTCTTGGTCTCCATGGAACTGATGATGGAATTAAGCATGAGGGCTTCCTTCTCTTCGCCACTTCTCTCTTGAATGGCAGCAGCCTTTGCGATGAAGCAGGGGACAATTCCTCTTGATGTGATTACCCTTACAATTGTAACAAACGACGTCCCCAAGGCTTGCTAACTTTGTTGCCTTTATTGGTTGGCTTTTCGATCCGTCCTTGGCATGCCTGTCTTTGTCTTTCCTCCCGCTTGCCTTTGTACTTCGGCTTTTCTTTGAAATTGTCCGACTTCTTATGTTCAAATTCTGCAAGGGAGTCGGCAGCGCCATTGCTTTGGACAGATCTTGGATCTCCATTCGTGTAGCTCCATCTTTGCCCAACGTTGTAGCCCATTCTTGAAAGAAAATAGGGCGCCGGTCTCGCCATATCTTGATTTGGAGCCTAAGTTCCGTGAACTTCTTGACATACTCTCGGATAGAGCCGCCATGTTGTAGCCGGCGAACTTTTCTCGAGCCTCGCTTTGAGCATTCCTTGGGTAGAAGTGCTGCTTGAACTCGAATCGAACTCCTTCCACGCCTTGACCGGAAGAGTCTCATCCTCCGCTTGGGAGCATCTGTGTCGCCACCATAAGAGAGCGGCATCGATAAATAAATAGAAGCTGTGTTTACCTTTGTTGCTTCATCATCGATGCCCATGAGTCGGAAATACTGCTCCAACCCCAAATGAAGTTGTCCACTTCTTGGGCTGCCCTTGCCCCTTGAACTCCTTCGGCTTTGGCGCATCGATCCTGGCTTAGCTGCAGGTGCTTCGCCCACCATGCCGGTCAATATGGCATTTTTGTAGAGAGATAGCTCGGCAGTGAGCTTCTTCATCTCCCCGCATGTTCTCGCCTTCATGGTCTCCATCGCACCTTGAAGGGAACGCACATGTTGGTCCATTTTCTCATACATCGCGTTGAGAACTTCCCGACCTCCTCGACTTCATCCTTGAGTGAGTCCACTTTCTCGAGACGTGGCTCCGCCTCCTCCCGAACTCTTGAACATTACCCATGGCTTCCTCCAGCGAACAACCCTCTTCTCCAACGATGAGATGATGTCCTCGAACTTTCACGCTTCTTCCCGCAAAGACGAGTCTCTCTGGCCACTTGGTGGAACCTCGCAGTGCTTTGTGGCGCCATTTCTCTCGGTCGACTAGCTCGATACCACTTGTCACGCCCGTAGAAATCTCGTAGTCCCGAACGTGCGGCCTTAGACGCTCTCGAACAAGGCAACGCCTAAGTAAGCTGACGATCAAAGCTCAAAAGCTAAGACCCTTTGCGGAAAACAAAGAACAACTGAAAGAGAATGGCTAAGGAAAGCTTAAGCAAGAAGAAGTGAGTGAATACTTTGTATATTACTCAAAGGAGAAGTGATTTACAAGTGAGGGAGGGGGCCTCTATTTATAGTTGAACTCCCCTACAATCAATGGCTAAGATTAATTTACATCGACGGTCTAGATCGACCTTATCCAAAGGAAATCTTAAATAAGATGCTTTGGATTACCCTCCTGAATATTTCATGGATCTGGGCTGATTCGGATGGGCTCGGACCCTAAGGTTTGGGCCGTGACAAATACATGTGCAACGAAAAACAAGAACCAAAATAATATGAATGCAATATATTTATTTATGGGAAATTTAACCCTCAAAACATTTCTTCTTACAGTATAATAAATAATTAACTAACTGATTAATGTAGTTTTCCAAGGAAAAATGAAAAAAAATTGTGCAAAATATCGGATTTAAATAATGAATATTTCAATCAATTTATAATTATGTCTGCCATAATTACCAGTTTTGAGAGGATCAAAAGGCATGGAAATGCAGGTGGATAGGATAGGGGTGGGCTATTTATCAACGTGGCGATGTGCATGTATCTTCTTCATGCTGAAACGAACACGTAGACATTTATTTCCATATTACTCCAACAACATTAGATCCGGTAATAATCCTTTTTAATATATTCTAAAAATTGAACACGTAAGAATAGAAATATTCTATATTTTTTAGCGTCTTTATATATTTATTATTATTAAAAATTAAGTTTAAGATTTAAGGTTAGCGTTTAGAGTTATAATTTAATTTTTAGAGATTTAAAAATTAAAATTTACGGTATATAATTTAAATTTAAAGTGTAACGTTTAATTTTTTAATGTTCGAATATATTCTTATTAACATTATAACAATTACTAGTTTTTTAATCTTCACCGATTCTTCTACATATCATTTAAAAAACAGTTTCTTTTAAAAGTTATTATATTATTATATTGATGACATAGAAAATAGTAATAAATTGGATAATTTTTATTCGTTAAGACTTATCGCGATTATTTTTGAAATCGTTGAGTGGAAAATAGCTTGACGATTAGGATTTTGAAATCGGAATTTTACCATTTTTAATTTAATCTTGAAAATTAAGGTTTTACATATTAAAATCAGATTTTCCTTATTTAATTTTCAAAGTCAATTTAGAGTCGCCACCGGTCACTTTAGTAGATCAGACACCATAAAAACAACCAGAGATTCGATTCTTTAAAATTAGGGTTCGAGAGTCGGTTACGATGGGGAAGGATTAGCACCCTACAAATGCCCGTTATCGCTACCTTTTTAATTTCACGTGACATTTTGGCGTTTCGAGCAATAATTTGAATCTATTTAAATCCTTAATTGTTAAATGAATTTTATTCCAAATGGAAGTATCCTTTTGTAAGGAAATATATTTTTAAACGAATATGAATTTTGAAACATCCAGTTACTTTAGGATACTTCAATTCATATTCAAAGATGTATCCCAACACAAGAGGTTTTTAATGAATGTTCATTTATTCTCTTGTCAATATTAAGTTCAAAACCTAATTAGGGCTCCGCTTGATTAAATTAATTAATCTATTTATGTGATAACACCCAAATGATTGGGCACTACCTATATTAAGCCCTAAGTCAATAATATTCCTAATTATTTAAGGACTCTAACTACTTAAACCTAATCCCGATTTAATTTTAATTTAGTTAACTATGTGTGCTTACATATTCTAAGTTCAAATAAAATATCAAATGTTATACTAAAATGTCCCATTTGATTAACATCTCATTACAATGAGACACTAATCAACCTAAGACATCAAAGTTTCCATTTAATAATCATTTATTTTCTACAATTTTTTCCTTAGTTAAATTATTCAAATTAATTAAAGAACCTAAATTTAAAGGCTCTAAATAATTAAATCTAAGTGTTTAATATTATCTAACAAATATACTACATGTTATTTAAAATATGCATCACACATATAATTAAAAGCATTGCAATTAAATTAAAACTGAAATTAGGGATTGAATTGAATTAAGTTGCAAACTAAAGTGCCAAATTACAACGATTTGGGACCAAATTGAAAGGATTACAAATGAAAGCGTTGCGATACAAGGCCTGTGAAAGAAGGGTGTGGGCTTGCCGTGGGTGCGCGGGCTTACAGGCCCGGAAATTCGGCCTATATAAAGGCCCTTTCAGCCATCATTTTTTTTTTTCATTTTTTCGGAATTCTCTCTCTCTCTCTATACACCTCTCTCTCCCTCTAAACTCACTAGATTAAAACGAGCAAAAACCCAGAAATTAACTCCCCACTTGATAAACTCATCCTTTTCATTACACCTCTTCCCTTGTTCTTTATTTTTTACCCTTTGATCCACACAAACATCAAACTTCATATGTTTCTATGTTTCTGAAGATCAATTAACCTTTCAGTCAGCCCAAAATGCCACGTGAAATGAAGTAACTAGGCCTGACTCTCAATTATAGTCCCCAGTGGAGTCGCCAAGCTGTAGCGATCATTTTTTAAACTGTTGTGTGGAAAATAACCTGACGATTAGGGTTTTAAAATTGAGATTTTACCATTTTAATTTAATCTTGAAAATTAGGGTTTTACATATTAAAATCAGATTTTCCCTTATTTAATTTTGAAAGTCAATTTGGAGTCACCACCGGTCACTTTTGTAGACCGGACACCATAAAAGCAACCAGAGATTCGATTCTTTAAAATTAGGGTTCGGGAGTTGGTTACGTGTAGGGAATGATTAACACCCCCACAAACGCCCGTTATTAGTACCTTTTTAATTTCACATGGCATTTAGAGCAATAATTTGAATCTATTTAAATCCTTAATTGTTAAATGAATTTTATTTCAAATGGAAGTATCCTTTTGTAAGGAAATACATTTTTAAACAAATATGAGTTTTGAAACATCTAGTTACTTTAGGATACTTCAATTCATATTCAAAGATGTATCCCAACACAAAAGGTTTTTAATGAATGTTCATTTATTCTCTTGTCAATTTTAAGTTCAAAATCTAATTAGAGCTCCGATTGATTAAATTGATTAATCTATGAATACTATTGAATTTAGGGTTTATGTGATAACACCCAAATGATTGGGCACTACCCATATTAAGCCCTAAGTCAATAATATTCCTAATTATTTAAAGACCCTAACTACTTAAACCTAATCCTGATTTAATTTTAATTTAGTTAACTATGTGTGAATACATATTCTAAGTTCAAATGAAATATCAAATGTTATACTAAAATGCCCCCTTTGATTAACATCTCATTACAATGAGACACTAATCAACCTAAGACATCAAAGTTTCCATTTAATAATCATTTATTTTCTACAATTTTTTCCTTAGTTAAATTATTCAAATTAATTAAAGAACCTAGATTTAAAGGCTCTAAATAATTAAATCTAAGTGTTTAATATTATCTAACAAATATACTACATGTTATTTAAAATATACATCACACATATAATTAAAAGCATTGCAATTAAATTAAAACTGAAATTAGGGGCTGAATTGAATTAAATTGCAAACTAAAGTGCCAAATTACAACAATTTGGGGCCAAATTGAAAGGATTGCAAATGAAAGTGTTGCGATACAAGGCCCATGAAAGAAGGGCGCAGGCTTACAAGCTCGAAAACTCTGCCTATATAAAGGCCCTTTCAGCCATCCTTATTTTCTTTTTTTATTTTTTCGGAATTCTCTCTCTACACCTCTCTCTCCCTCTAAACTCTCTCGATTAAAACGAGCAAAACCCATAAATTAACTCGCCACTCGATCAAACTCATCATTTCCATTACAGTTCTTCCCTTGTCTTTCATTTTTTTACCCTTTGATCCACACAAACATCAAACTTCATATGTTTCTATGTTTCTGAAGATCAAATACCTAGGTTTTAGGATAAACCTTCATCGTGTTCATCCAACTTTGGATGAACACTCCAGACGTCAACCTAGCCCCACCACTAGCTCTGCCACCTAGATCTATCACCGCCATGCTCCGGTCACTGCAACTTATTTATCGGCCACCGGAGGCGACGCCAGTCATCGGCCGTAGTCTCTGGTCATCTTCTCCGATCATCCCCCAGTCTTCGACCACCGTCTTATTTTAGTCGGCCGTCGCGAGGCAATTTTTGACTGCCATGCCGAAACCCTAAATGCCCAAAAAAATTCTATTTTCCACCGCCGTTTCACCTAAACCTAATTCCGACTCAATAGAGCCACCCATCTCCGCCCATCATACGCCTAAACTACTCGACACCAAACCTAAATCTACCCTCTTCGACTCCACCAAAAAATATAGTTTTCAAACCAGCTCCGATGACCTTCAATCACTCATGGATAAGTCTTTTCGACTTCATTTACTTTTAGATCTGATTTTAACCTTAATTCATCTAGGTTTTTGCTACTATTTTTATCTTTAAGACTAGATCTAATTGTTTTTGGTGTTTTGATGCAAAAGATGAAAAGATAAGTTAGAAATATACCTTTTGGCGTGTTTAGAGGATTTCGGCGATGCCTCGACGAACGTCTCTGACAACCTCTTTATCTTTTTCGGTGTCTCATCGATTACAGGTGACCTTCTAGCTTCTTATCTCTTTCTCCTTTCAATAATTGCCTAATTATTGTGTTATTAATTACCACACAGTTATCTCCCACTAACTCTCTCTCTCTACCCTATTTATATTGTTGCAGGTGCTGACGTTAGGAAGTCCCTTTAATCTGAGTGAAGGGTGCACAGGTCAATAAATGGTTGCCATGTGGCCTTTTTTGGCGGGCTCAAGAAACACAAGTGGGCCTTTTGTGTTTGTTTGGCCGATTTTGCTTGTAAATGGGCAGGAGAAAAGTTTGTATTTGGGCTTTTAGGATTTTGTATATAAAAATATATTTATATATTGTATAATGGACATTTATTTTATTATTGGACATTATTTATATCATTTATTTATTATTTGAATTTATTTATATCGAATTATATACACACGAAGCCGGGTAAAATATAGGTACTACAAGACTATGATTGATGTAGTAAGTCAAACTCATAATATAATTTTACGATAAATCATAATAATCAACCTCTATATCATAACCACGTCCCACTTCGTTTACTTGTAGCTTCATCCACCGTGGACGGTTCAAAGGTTTACGGGGCTCTCTACAGTTTATTAAAACAATACCTTTAATTTATAATCTCAAAATATATAAGGGTTTTTAAAATATATTTTTATCTTAGTAAAAGATATATTATGGAGCCCTCTTTAAAGTCTTTTTTTTTAATTTTTTCTTGTAATTTATTAGACTAAAATCTTTTATTTTCTCCCAATAAACATTTAATTCAACTTATTTAAGGTCTCTTTTCTTGGAGCCCTATGCGGTCGCTCGCACATGTCTAAAACCCTCACCGTGATTCACATTATTACTTCCATTGCTTCTGGCAGTTAATCAATCTTCATCCAAATCCGAGTTGGACATTTTCAAAGGAATACAACATCGTATTCAAACCGATAGCTGCATCTTTTCCATCAAAAATTGATGTCAGATAGACGAAGGAAACATCGGGATGAGTGTTTTGAAAAGGGTTGATGCTTAGAATTTTCAATAATTTTATATAAAAAATACATTTAATTTGCAACGGTTACGATTATATAACAATTTAAAAATAATCAACGATTCATATTTCATATAGTATTAATTATACATATCAATACGTGACATTCCCTTTATAATCATCAATAAAAATTACATTTGGTACGTATATCCATCTACATCCATTCTTAAAAGTCTTGCATGCATAATTTGGTCGTTAGAATAGTCCAATGTAATAATATCATGCATTGCATTAATAAAGTTAGTATAGAATAGATATTTTTAGATTAAACATTTAATAACTTGAAATATTAACATCAATATAATATGAAATTATAATAGATATATTGAAATTTATATGATTAAAATAACATTTTAAATATAATTACATAAAATATGAGTACAATACGATTATATAGTTGACCAAGTCTACAAGCAAATAATTTTAAAATATTATTAAAATATATTTTAATGTAATAGTGTTATATATTTGATACGAGAATGTATCATATTTATAATCTTACTCAATTCAATGGAACTAAACCTTTTGATTCAGTATCCATTGCCGATAGCAGTGACTAATCTCTTCGCTGCAAGTGCTCTTATTAAGAGGTAAACAGATGTCCACGAAATGTACCAATAGAACTAAACTTTATTTGAACTATTAAATAAATAGACGGAATACCCATAATAATAAAATAATAAAAATGAAAGACCAATTATATGTTGTTTTTAATAGTCTACATGTGATTGCAAGGTAATATATGTTCGTAGATATTTTTAATCATTTGGCAATGCACACACCTTGCAGACAAGACGATTGAACCCGAGTCTCCAAGGATGAATATCATCTGCTTTTTCATTAGGACCACTTGTTGGGTTCGCCAATTATACGTTCTAAAACAACTTGATAGACTAGTCAAACATATAATACGAAGGTATATATGAATTTTACGTTTCCATTTATAAAACGACGTAATTAAGATCAAGGTAAAAGAGAATTTATAAATGTAGTGGAAAAGGGAGCGTTGTTATCTCTAAAAGGCTCGAATTTGAGCAGTTTGTCTGTACAATATATGTTCATATTTAAAGGACCAAAAGTAAAGAATAAATACTACCCTATAACTACACTAGAATATTTTAAAAAATCAAGGCAAAAGAGTATAAATATTAAGATCTAAAGTTAAATTTGTGAGACTATACCTTAATGATAGTTACAAAATAATTATATTATAATTTCCAATTAAAGAAATTAGCCAAGAAAGTTAAACATGTTAAAAAAAACAAGAAAGTTAAACGTGATTAATAAATAATTAGTGTCCGTTTGGTTTGAAAATTCTTAAATTATTGGAGGTAATGTAAAATTTCGTAATGAGGTTATTTTATTTGGTTTCCCAACATTATTTGACAATGAAAATGTAAGATTATTAATAATAAACAGTACACGAGAATGTAGGGATAATGACATTACCTCCCATTTCTTTTATAATGTAACATCTCGTGTTACATTTTGAATAATTTTGTCTTTAAGATGATATTTAGTTCGTAGATTATAATATTATTTTTGAAAATGATATTATCAAAATATAAAATTACTTAAAATATTATTAAAAATGTTATATTATTTTATTTGGTCTATATGAATGAAATATAAAATTATTATGTTTGGTTGATAAAATGTAAAATTATCTAAAATTATTTTTACTAAATTATTCTTGTATAAGTTTTTTTTTAACAAGGTTGACCTTCCATATTACTTTGAAACGTATTGAGATAAAAATTTATAAAGCTCTTTCGATTAGACTTCATCTAAAATTTTTATTTAGTATTTTATTTATTTTATTAATATATTAAATAATATTTTAAAAACAAATTGTTGGTGAGCGGATTATGTGAGGTGATCTTGTCACGCCCGTCGCGGCAACATTTCATATTGATGGGACGGGCTCACGAGTCCTTTTGGTGAAGCATAAGTTTTTTAAGATGGCTCCAAAGTCTCATCGAATAGCAAGTCTTCACCAGCTGATTTGGCGAGATATTACTATCTCATCGCCTTCCTGGCGTGACCTTCGAATGTAAGTGGCGAAAAATTAGTGTCCCAAACTTTCTGCTTCTCTTTGGTTGAGCTCCAAAAGAAAAGTTTTGCATGAGAACTGTGGTGTCCATAATGTCCATTGTTGTTGCTATTGATCTCGTCGCTAACGTCGTTGGTCGCAAGAATCAGTCGTACTAGAAGTGTTACCGGAAAAATGGGGATAGTTTAGGCTGAAACATTTGGGAGTGAGAAAGCTATCGTGGCCGATTCTTTTGGTTGAGAGAATCTCTACGCTCACCGCATCAATTGTTGATGCCTAAAGTTGGTGGGTACCGAACAAAAGAGGTGAAAAAAGGGACCAAAGTGATTGTGGCAGCTTCAAGCGGTTCATCTCGATAAATTTAGGCGGAGAGCTACAAACAATATGGTGGTCAAAAAAGTGAAGAAAAGTGATAGAGGGAGAGGAAAGTGGAGAGGAGAGTTCTTATTTTGTCCTCTAGGTTAGTTCTCTCTTACTGCACGAGTATTTATAATCTCGAGTACTGTTTGATGGGATCGAACCAGACCTAATAATAATTAATATAGTCTGGCAAGACTAGGTCTAGTTTCTCATCAATAGGCTTTATAGTCCAGTCACGTGGGTGAAGCAGTTGTCATTCAAGACGCTGTAATTCCTGACAAGTGTCACCTTCAGAGTTGCTAAGCGCGAAGGCACTAGAAGTCATTTTCGAAGTTCTTGCATGGGGTAAATGAATACTTTCATTAAATCTTAAGAAATACATAAATATTTTCGAAAGTATATGGATAAACACAAGGAAAAACCGTGTTAGAACTTTAGTAATTAATTGAACAATTTGCATTGAAGGGATCCCACATGCTGAACCTGTAACTTGTCAAAATTTTAAATCAAAACCATCTCACCCATTGTTACATTTATCTCTCCACCCCAACGTGGTGGAAGACCTAAATTCATGTGTGTGGCCTTTGGAGTTTGGATGAGGGGGCGGCACCTAGAACTGAGGGAAACCCTGTTGAATATAAGCACATAATTTTGGCCATTTTCTCCTGTTCAGTGCTACAAATATAATTAACAAAAACGGGGGGGGGGGGGGGTGTAATCGCCACATGCAAAGCTTTGGTTGCGCCAGGTGCAATGCCCCTAACATGCTATCTACAGTTTATTGAAATCGAGACAAAGATGACTTCAAATTCCCTTCATCTCAGAAAACTGTTTTACCCACCTCACCAACTCAATATGGCTGCTGGGATTCGTCTTCTAATTAGGTTCTTTTAGTATTAGTTAATATATATACTATTCATCCATTCTTCACTAAGTTAGGACCATACCAACTTCATTGTAAAATTTAGGTTTAATATAAAATAAATGTCCAAACTATCTCATTTTTAGATGTTTAAATTATCATTTTTGCTCCTTTTAAAGTTAACTGAGGCACCTATTTTGACAAAAAAATAATAATTTTGGTACCTAAAAATGGCAAAAAAAATTAAGCACCTAAAAAGAAAAAAAGGATAGCTTAGGCTCTTATTTTGGTACTAAGCCTAAAATTTAAAAAATCATCATTTAAAAAACAATAAATTTTATTAAATTATATTCATACCTTTTAATAATTTATATAAGCTTTAAAATTAAATAGGTTGATTTGCAACATTAATAAAAATCTTAAAAATGATAAGTGGTTAACTTAGAAGTTTCAAAAGTCTAGATTTAGGCTTTCGGACGGAGCTAGGATCGAACATTGGGAGAGGCCAAAATATTGAATTAAAAAAAGGGTTATTAATTATTTAAACTCAAAAATCAGGAGACAATATCTAATTTGTCTAATATTTGAATTTATATGGACCTAAATTATTATTAGACAAAAAAATTTGAGGAACGCAGACTCTTCTTTCTTTAGTTCAACCTTTGTTTGATTAAATATTTAATTAATTCTTGTATTTTTAATTTAAATACTCATTTTTATAGGAACTACATTACTATTAAACCAACACATTTCAAATATTTAAAATTTAGCCCCAAGGGAGCTCTGCCCATGTTCGAATGTATTGATTATATATATACATGTATCACATAATTTAGGATTAAAATGAGTTTATATTTGATGCACTGATACTATATGGACTTGTATACTTATAGTAAGCTGTGTTAAAATAGATAATTAATATATTAACAAGTATTTTTCGATTAAATAGAGAAATATTACATTCTTAAAGTAAATTTAAAATAATTATAATAAATTTTAATAAATAATACTTTGCTGTTCATTGACTAAACTATTAATATATCAAATATGATTCTTTATTTTTGTATTATGTTTATAGACAAAAGTTGTAGTATTATTTATTTACTATTTCAAGAATTTTTCATGACATACTTTTGACTTGTAAAAGGTTAAGAAATTGAGGTGTCAGGTTTTTTTACGTAATGTTTTGATTTAAAATTTTAAAGTAAATTAGGTTGGTAGGACTGTTTCATAATAAATTTTTATAATAATTGATTTAGATTAATCGGTTAATAAATTAAATATTAATAATTATATAAGAATATGATATAAAAGACGTCTACATATACTAAATTGATTGATTGGAAGTTTTGGAATTGTATACAATAATCTCATATGGTAGTAACAATTAGAGAATATAAGGTCACCCATATTCAACTTAGCTCAATGATTTAAATTATTAATGGAATATCCCTTATAAATTAATGGCTTTCCATTATTGGCGTACACTCTTCTGTTTGTAATAATTTATCAACTTGTTAGTTTTCATGCTCTCTACCATGTGAGTACATAAAATAAAAACTAATATACAGTAGTGTCAACTAACTGCCACATAATTCACAGTTCAGGGGGTTTGACCCCTTTACTTTTGAGAGGTTTTTTTTTATAATTATTGATATTTAATTTATTATTTTATTAATTCAAAATAAGTTTTATAAAAATTCATTAGACGAATGAATTTTTTAACTAAATTTTCTTTATTTATAATATCAAGATTCGAAATCAAATTTAAGATTTTTTTAAAAATATTCTTTTAGTTAACAGTTAGCCACAATTATATGTATGAATGTTTATTAGAACTTTCTAGTAAGTACGTAATAATTTGAAATTTAATCATACAATAGTGCTACATAATTCAAACTTAGAATTACTACTAGACATGGTTAAAATCTCTTAGTTGATATTTCTACTCCCCCTAGATTGTGTGTTCTAAACTCAATAGGAGCAAATTTCTTCTTCCCCTCCCCTAGGTAGGAATTGTTCAAAAAAAGGAATTGTTATTAGATATAGCCTATGTTTCGCAATTGGTGCATAGATGATAGTGGATTGTATTAACTGATTTGATTAGTTGATTGTATAAAAATGTTTAGTAAAATTAACTGATAGTTGATAGATGTTTGATTATCTGAACAAACAAAACGACATATAAGGGCATGATTATATCTAATATTTATTTAAATAGTTTATTAGTTATCAATATTTGATATCTATTAATATTAATTAAACTATAAAAAATATTTTTTTTAAATATAACATTACTAAGCACATTTGAAAGATTTATATATCAATATTTTTATATAATTATTTTTAATATAATTTAATTAATTATTAAATTTACTAGAACAAAGAGATTTTCATACTATTGTAAAATACGCATATTTGAAGAATAAATTTCATTACCCATTATATTAAATATACCTAATTCATTTTTATTTAAGTATTTACTGGAAACATTTTTGGTACATATTTAAATAAAAACGAATTAAGTATATGTATGGTCCTAGTGAAAAAGTGAAATAATATTTATTTTAAGAAATTCGAATTCAAATCACTTTATTTGTAAGGTGTGTATACATTATTAAAAAATTAAAAATATATATAAACATGTATTACTTTATAATCACCTTAAAACTATTAAAAAAATATTTACCGAAACATTCAATGGGTGGCTAATATACACTTAAAACTCTAGTTGTTCTTTTCCTTATTTTTTACGTCAGGATTCTTTTGATTTTCATTTTTTATACCGTCGCCGAAGTTATCAACCTTAGGTTGGTTATTGGTTGTGAACTGCTGACTTTTCATTTTCTTTTTTTTCTCGTTCTCTCTATTTTTTCATATATTTTAAGCTTAAAGACGTAAGAAGCACATAAACTTTTAAAAAAAGATTAATTAAATTTTTAATTTTTTTTACATTTAATTAAGCCATTGAATCAAGAAATATTATCAATTAAGCCTTTAAACCAAGAAATATAATCAATTAAGCCTTTTGACCAATTTTGACCATTAAATGTTGACGGTTTTTTTGACCTGTAGGTACAGTGCGTCGTATCACAATATTTCCATTTGACATTTTCAGAATTTTTTTATTTTATTTAAAAATTTCATTAAAAGTTATAAAAATTTTAAAAGACTTATAAAATTTATAAAAAAGTACTTTTAAAAAAAATCGGTAATTGCAACATTATAGAACTGTAGTGTATCATGTGCTAGTAATATCTAAAGAAAAAAAACACGCAAGTTTTAATTGTCAAAATTGGTCAAAATGCTTAATTGATTCAATTTATTGGTTCAAGGGCTTAATTGATTAAATTTTTCGGTTGAAGGATTTAATTGATTGCAAAAAACGTTTAGGGGCTTAAATGATTTTTTTCTAAAAATTTAAGAGTTTCTTACACCCTTAAGCCTATATTTTATGTTATTTTATTTTGAGTTATGTCATTTTATTTTTCTTTAATTAGTTTTTCTTTTTAGCATGAAAATGGTGGATGCTTTTTTATGCTCTCGTGGCACACTCTTTTTCTGCTCTTGTGATATGTTTTTTCTCTTTTGTTTCTATTCTCAAGGTTGAATTTGATGACACCTTTCCGGATCATTATGTTATCTTGCTGATCTATTTTTGCTTTGGACCATCGGATTGAATATTGATAGATGATCGCAATTACTGAAGATAGGTCGTGATTGAGTTATGGTAATGTCAGTTTTTCATCGAGTCATAATTGCTATATGCATTTTTTATGTTTGTGTTGATGGTGTTTATCCTTCATCGTCGAAAACAATGTTTGTTTGTATCTACCATTTGTTCAAATTGTTTGATTGGGTTTTTAACTCTTTTCGTGTTTAGTTTTATTTTATTTTCTAAGTGACTAATTTGTGCACTATAATAATTTTAAGAGAAATATTTCGATTAGTATATTAATATTTTATAGACTCTTCTTATAATTTTAGAATATCTCTTCTCTATTCTATTATCATAAAAAAAATATATTTACAAGGAGAAAACGCCATCTTTCATGCTAGATCTTGCTGCAAGATATACAAACAGAACTAGAAGCAATCAAGATCATGCAAATCAAATATGTATGTCAGAACAGCAACTCTCTCTATATGCGTGTTTTAATTTGGCCATGAAAGCATAATATTGATGTCACAACGAACAAAATGCATCTTACAGCACAAACCATATTTCCTCACAGATTTTATTCTTCTCAATAGGCAATAGCGTGTAATATTCATGTTTTTTTTTTTCCAAAAAAAAATTCGTCGAAAATACTGTAATATGTAATACTAATCCAATTAATTTCAAGTTTATGAAGAATCAGCTAAAGAATCTTTCCCTCTAAAATAAATATATAGAAACTAGGCAATTGAGGTTACATTAATCCATCAAAACTGGATAAAAATCCTCTGCCCTTTTCAGTGTCTCTTTTTATGTCTCGACATTAAAAATACTAATAAAATAAATTTTAAGCCCTAACCCTAAATTTTAAATCCTAAACTCTAACCCTAAACCCTAAAAACACACCCTACCCTAAATTCCCTAAACCCTAACCACAAACCCTAAATCTTAAACCTAAGTTTTAATGTGGGGCATAAATAGGACACCGAAAAGGGACAAAGTTTCTATTCATCAAAACTAGTTGAATTTTACGCAAATGTTTGATGGAAAAAATAATTAATTTTTTCAATAATTAATAACCCTGGTTTTTTATAAATAAAAAATCTCAAACAAAAGAATGAATCATTTGGGTACCAATCATTGTTACTAAGATTTGTGTTCCTCTCATATCCAAAATAAATCTAAACACATGACGGAATATATTCCAATTGGAATTAATTAGTGCTACAATTGATATTGTGTTGTTACTTCAAATATAAGAAGGTTTAGAACTAGAAGATCTTATAAATCTCTCTAATCTTCTAATTAATCACTAGTTAATGGAAACTAATCAATTTAGTATGAAAAAAGTTTTCTTTACAATGTGCTATATATCATGTTGCCATGTGCCTCCATATTCCTTTTTACCTTGTAATTTATAATATGCATGCAATTGAAACTAGCATTTGACTATTAGTCTTTTATCAGAATAAGTAGTTAAGACCAAAACCCTTATAATTTAATTGATCCAAGGTCATTATTCAACGGATCAAAGATTGTCAGATGTAAAATCTAACTAGAGCCACAATCTTTAACTAGGGTTAATAAATTTTTGGCTAAAAATTTAATTGATATTTTTTTTGACACACCAACCCTGAAGTTATTTTTAATATACAAAAGTAAAATAAAAAGATAATCTATTAGAGGTTTTAAAATAACCAAAAAAAAGAAAACAGTAAAATTAAAAAGAAAAGATAAAAGTTGCACCGGTCAGATCATACACTTTCTCTTTACACAAAAAAAATTCTACGGTCCATTGTAAGAAGGGTTCCTAGGGAGTTGTCAAAACACGAACTAGATGAAATCCCCAAAATTGGCGACACCTTTCACGTCTATTCCAAAGGCGATGATCCGCTACAGATAACATCGACAAATAACCTAAAAGGAGATCAAACTCTCTGTGATCACTGACAAACATGAATCAGGAATAAGCGTCGTGAGGGTCTCCGTACGAACACCAAACACCTGCAAAAGTAACCATAGAAACGTGCCACAAGATAGAAACTTGTTATAAAAACAAAGAAAACGTACCATAGAGATAGAAGAAACCTGCAAAAGTAACCATAGAAAATGTGTCATCAAATACTTTATTCATTACAACTTTTTAAATTTACTTCAACATTAATCTAGGGTCTAAATAGCCCTTAATGTTTACACTCTTCGAATTTTGAAATTAAAATATAATTGGTAACATATATTCAAAGTTAAAATAAATCAATTATTAATATTATCAATTGGATTTTAATTTTTAAATCATACATAAAGAGAGACTAAATTCATAAGATTAAAAGTAGATGGATTAAATTTTAATGATCCAAAGAATACAAGGATTGAGATCATAATTAAAACATTTATAATTATATATATTTATCCATGTCAAAGGTACAACTAAATATCGAGGATTCAAACTTTGAATAGTCGTTAAAGTTTTGTAATATACTTTTGCATATGAAATATTTCTTGAAAATTTTAACTTTTTATAATATTCAAATAACAATAATACAAAATGTGAAAGTAGTGGGTGTCATGAGTATGCATGTATAGTTTATAAATATGCTACTTTGTGAGAGAGGAGTGAGCTAGACATATGTTTTAATGAATGACAATTATGGAAATAGAACTTTTTGTAATCTTTTAGTGTCCTTTATTAATCATGAATTGAACCTAACCTTGAAAATTAATCAATTATGCATTGATAAGTAATTATAGGTACATCAATAAAGAGTTTATTATTATTTTAAGTAAGAATTCAAATTTAAATTTTAGTGTGAATGTAAAAATAAACATAGAGAAAATCAAGATATTCTCTTTTTTAATTTTAAAATAAAATTTTATTTATCTTTAATTTTAAAGTCTGACTTCGTCTCTGAGTACATAAAGAGGTTTTTTTTCCTGTTTGTTTGAAGTTTAACTTGGTTTAACTCTAAATGGGGAGGGGACACGGGCCTTAACCCCCTAAGTTGTAAAATTTCAAATTTAATCCTTTCAAGATTTGAAGTTCTAAAGTACAAAGATAAAATTATATTTTGGCCCCCAAAATAATAGAATGTCGGTTTATATTCTTTAAAAATTATTTTTTTATACTATACCTAAATTCTCCATAAATTAGAAGTAATTATGTTAAGTGCATCCCAACTCAAGGAGATACCAACCTAATTAAAACAATTGAAATTCAGCATAAAAAACGAACTTCAAAGTGGCATTTCCCCCAAACTCTTTAAACTTTGTGCATAGTGAAGAGGTTCCATGGAGATGCAGGCCAGCTGCTAAAACAGTGTAGACAAGTGGAAGAAGCCATTTCAATGAGATTCATATATTATATGCCAACTCGGGAATTTCCCTAACTTTTCATTACGCGTGGCTAATACTATAATTATAGATTTAAGCAAAATTAGCTTTTTGAGGGTATAATTTATAATTTACGTTTTAAACAAGGTTGGCATTGACATATTTATTATATGGAAAAAGGATTTACTATAAATTAATAATATTCCTACGTGCTAACTCAAACTTCCATGGTAGCCGGCAAAAGCAAACTACATTGTCGGGAAAACCACTCACCAAAGTCATATCACAAGTTACAAGTAGGTATCGAGCTCGAGACCTTTTGTATGTAAAAAAATTTTATTAGATCAGTTCAATTAGTTAAGATAAAATTCTAGAGAACTGGGGAGCAACAACAACAAAAAAAAAACCGCCAACTGCCAAGAAAATGAAAAGGCACACATACTGCATAGATATATCCAAATCATAAAAACAATAGAGAAGTGGAAAACTGTAGGCATTGTGAATCAATCCCATCCCTGAGGTTGGGTGCAATCCTGGTGGTGGAGCAATGCAAGGCTGTTTCCCTTGGTGTTTGAGAATATCCCTTTCATATCTCATATCTAATATGCATGGGATCTGCCTATGATTAAGTTTCTTTCTTTTTAGCTACCTTCTCCTTGTATCTTATGCATTTGGAAGGTTGCTTTTGGCTTTTCTTGTTTAAATTTATCATGGAAAAAGTTGGCACGTTCTCCCCCATAATAATTTATGAGGTCTCATTAATTGATTCAAATCAATCTTCCAAGACCCTCCCATGAACTTTTACTCATCAATCAAACACGAATAAATTCGTCTGTATTTTTTGTGAAAATTGTTGGACAGATGGTGCAATGTCGGCAGAAGGGGCTTTTGTGGGTCGAAATAGTCTTACAAGTCTCTCTCCCCCAAGATCGTGACACTCGTCCCATCCACGTGGGAACATCGCCTACATCCTACTCAGCACCCTCCCTCTGCCACTCCGGCATAGATTTTATTTATCCCCCATTTTTAAAGAAGTCCATTCTAGTGGAGTGGGTCCATTAGAATCATGAGAGGATGTGATGTCATTTTCTTTGCTTCCTAATTCCCTCTCTATTTCACCTTTGGTTAATTTAACTGTTTTTACCTCAAATATTACAACACAAAAACAGGTTCTTCATGTTTGGCTTGTCAGAGTTAGTGGAACATATGCAATAATGGATGGAATCTCAAACTTGCAATGAAATCTACATACACATTTGATGTTGGGCATCAAAAACCATTGAAACACTATGCTTCCGTTGGTAACCCAAGTTTTCTCTCTGCTTATTTTATGCCAATCTACTTTGTTCAAGTATTAAATTAATCCATAAAATAACAAAAGGTAACCATTGGCTTATGATTTGAGACTGGCCCCTTTTAAAATGCATTAAATTCTTTAAATGTTAAATCACATGGCCCTTTCACACAAGCTCTCCCTTATTTAAGCACCCCTCATCCCGTCCTCTCCATTCAAACCAACAACCAATTCTCCTCTCAAAAAACATCATCTTTTTTCTTGTTATCTCTCTCTAATTTCAACTCTTGTTCGTGTTGAGACAAACTTACTCTCGGACAATGGAGAATCTGTTCCGTCTTGTTGATCAAGACCAACATCTTTTTCAGCCTAAATGGACCTTGGTCAATGGTCCGATCATCGTTGGTGCCGGACCATCGGGGCTAGCCGCTGCTGCCTGTCTAAAAGAACAAGGGGTGCATTCCGTTGTCGTCGAAAGAGAGGATTGCATTGCATCTTTGTGGCAGAAACACACCTACGACAGGCTAAAGCTTCACCTTCCAAAACAGTTCTGCCAACTCCCTAAGCTACCTTTCCCCGAGGACTACCCTGAGTACCCAACAAAGAGACAGTTCATTGAATACCTTGAGTCATATGCTACGCATTTCGACATCAACCCAAAGTTCAATGAGTGCGTACAGTCAGCTAGGTACGATGAGACCAGTGGTTTCTGGAGGGTCAAGACCAGTGGCTCAAACAAGACCGAGTTCGAATACATTTGCCGCTGGCTTATTGTGGCCACCGGCGAAAATGCCGAGTCCGTGATGCCCGACATTGAAGGATTGTCTGAGTTTGATGGTGAAGTTATCCACGCTTGTGATTATAAGTCTGGTGAGAAATTCAAGGACAAGAAAGTGCTTGTTGTCGGCTGCGGTAACTCCGGCATGGAAGTTTCTCTTGATCTCTGCAACCACAATGCTTCACCTTCGATGGTGGTTCGCAGCTCGGTAAGTCATCAAAAAAAGAGTTACCTTATCTGATATTCTTTGAAGAAGATTGATTGAATTCTAATGGGGAGTTTTTGTTCTGTTTTTTGTTTCTTTCAAACAGGTTCATGTTTTGCCAAGAGAAATTCTTGGGAAATCAACATTCGAATTGGCTGTTTTGATGATGAAATGGCTACCCCTTTGGCTTGTTGACAAGCTTATGTTGATTCTGGCCTGGTTGGTGCTGGGAAACACTGAGAAATATGGACTCAAAAGACCATCAACGGGTCCATTGGAACTGAAGAACACAAAAGGGAAAACCCCTGTATTGGACATTGGTGCATTGGAGAAAATCAGATCAGGGGCCATTAATGTGGTCCCTGGAATCAAGCGTTTCTCACGTGGCCAGGTCGAGCTCCTTAATGGTGAAAAACTCGATATCGATTCGGTTGTTTTGGCTACCGGATACCGCAGCAATGTTCCCTCATGGCTTCAGGTGAGAAAAAGTTGTATATTTTCTACAGATTTTTATCATAAAGTTTAGTATGTTAGAACAAATGGACTAATGTAGTGATGCGTTGACATGATGAAACAGGAAGGTGAATTCTTTGCTAAAAATGGATACCCAAAGGCACCATTCCCACATGGGTGGAAAGGGAAAGCTGGACTTTATGCGGCTGGGTTCACCAGGAGAGGGCTCTCGGGTGCTTCCTCGGATGCCATGAGGATTGCACAAGATATTGGCAATGCCTGGAAAGAGGAAAACAAGCAGCTCAGAAAGAGAAGCATTGCTCACCATAGACGCTGCATTTCACTCTCGCAGTTCTAAAAACTTAACATATTATTACCAACAGACTTGTAAAAACAATAACACATACTGTATAATACTCACCAAAGAAAGAAACAAAACAGGTAGCACAGGCTGACAGAGCCGTCTCCAATGGCCCAAGTTTTGATTTCTTTGGGCATTTTGTATACCGAGGATGACGGGGCTTTTCAATTTTTACTTTTTTTTTTTTTTTGAAGTTCCATAATTCAGTCATCAAGTTAAATGATACAGCTTCCCTTTCTCTATACTCTGCCTCCTTCAGATTCTATTCATAGTTAAATGATTTCTTTGATTGCTCCTACATGATTCCTTGAATTGATGAACATCAGTTTCCCAGTTACCAAACACTCTCTCGTGTTACAAAAATAAGCATAAAAAGTTTGGGAAAAATACATAAATAGTACCCCAACTATTATTTATGGCAAAATAATGTCTAACATTATGTTTTTGTTATGTTTTGATACCTTCACCATCTGAGGATCATTAGGGGCTAATGTGGGGTTCATTGAAGGACTCAAACTCCACGATTGGGATACCAGCAAGAATACGAGGGGTGGAAAAGGATGAGACAGAATGGGATTAAAGCTTGACAAATTTCTCTCGACGAGAATATATATAAGTGTTTTGGACTAAACTAATAATATATATAAGCGTTTTGGACTAAAACTGTGATTATGCTAAGCTGCATCATCACCTCGTTAGTTTTTAACGGTCAGATCACCAAAACAGAACAAAAATAAAACATTAAGTACTATTTTATCAAAAATAATAATTAGGTACCAAAATAATAATACAAGAATATGTGAGGTACTATTCATCTAATTTTCCCTATAAGTTTTTTGTATAAATGAAAAGGGAGAAGAAAGGCGCAGCGATTGAAAGCTTCAGATTTGCAGGTTGCCCCCATAAACGTCTAATCATAGGTGGGAGAGTAGGACCCTTGATCATGAGGGACAATGGAACCCATTACCCAGGCCACCACCATCTTCTTCTTTTGAGGATACCCAAGCTCCAAAGATGGGGACTATACTATTCTCCACCACTTTGGATTAGTATTTTTCTATTAAAATTTAAGTGTTTTTCATTGATAGATAGGAAAGTAATTTTGGCACTCTAAACTTAATAAAAAATGAAGTTACAGTATTATTATCTCTTTTAATTGATCAACCTTGTAAACGAGTAATCTAAGGCTGCACATTGGATTGCAGTAAAATATTTTCTGTAAGTTAGAGAAAGAAAAAATAAGTATTTCATGGGTTTATTTATGTCCCGATGAAATGTTGTTATATCTACCATGTCCGTAATATTTTCTTAGCATAACATTTTTCCGCTAACATCCAATCGAACAAAGAATCTCAGGAACCTCCAGACAAAAGAATAATCAAAGTCCCCTCCCCTGGACTCCATCCATCCACAGTTCACACAGCAGCAGCGGCCGCTATTTGGGAATTACTCAAACTCGAACATTGCTTTCACTGAATCAAAAGTCAAACTTCCTCAAGCTGTCACCTCTAATCAGTGCAAGAGAAAATTGGAATTAAAATACCCTATATTCGTTCTGTTCGTTTACAGGCCTAATTAGACTTAAGTTGCTATAGGCTGAGATAAGGATATATGAAATTCAAGTCCTTGTATTATCTCATTTGAATTTGAAGTGTTCTTCATTGGTGGCTTGGTTTAATAAAGTAAATGCCATTGAAGTCAGATTTTAATCTAGAATTCAACCAAAAAAAAGGTTAGTTATTGAAAGGAGCTAGTGGAGAGAGTGACAGGTCTAAGAATTAAAAGCCCACACCATTGACTACATTAAGATGGAAGCTTGAAAACAAGTAAAAAGCCATGGGGGCTGGGGCCTTATCTCTTCACATTCCCAATTATACAACGTACAAGAGACAGCCCGCATTGGGTTTTAATTCAGAAATCACCAACATGGTGCTGTGAATCAATTCATTGTTCAATGACCCATATGTTCCCCTCACTACCAAGCCGCCATGTTCAACTAAGTTATCATCCCATTTTCACAATATATCTTTATATTGACTCAAATTTTAAACCACAATTAAACAGCTATGTTGCAAAAACATGTATTGTAGCGATGTTGAAGAGATTTTTGGATACACAAGGTTTTGAGATGTTATGTATTTGTACTCTTCGTGATTTCTACATTCATAGTAGATTGTTTGTTTTTCTCATTCGCGCGGTAGGCAAGACCAAATCACGATAAATCAAGTCTCTTGCATGTGTCTTATTTTACGTTGGTATCAGTTTGATTTATATTTACGTGTACAAATTCCTAACAATTGATATCCTGAGTTGTGGTATGAATTGTGGAGTTTCAATGGAATTTGCTATTGTGGATTTTGTTAGTGATATTCGAGATATACAATAAGAGTTTTGCTGCAACGAGTTTTCAGTTATAGAAGATTAATTTCCAATTAACTCAATGGTGCTTCAATAGATATTACGTAAAAATTGAAAATTTTAAAGATTGGTGACAGTTATTCAACAAATATTTGGTTTACGCAAAAATTAAAATTGTTGAGGACTTGAAACTAATAGTTAGATGAAATTTGTGTCATGAGTAGATTATTATATATTGACTCAAATTTTAATAAATAATTATATTGAATTTTATTGTAATAAGTTACTTACAAAATATAGTTTTTCTATATATTTGAAGAATACATCTCTATATCATGTTAGATAAAAAAAACTTCAACAAAAATGAAATGCTCGGTTAACCTAGTGGAGCGGATGGGTTTTTTTTTTCCTTTGAAACCCTGATTGCATTTAGCAGTTGAAAACAATTCGTCCTTTTCCCTGGTTTATCTACATGTTTCCGAACCCCTATAATTTGGACAGCACTGATAACCGTAGTAATGCATGTTTCCAGTCCCTTATAATTTGGACATAACTGCTACCAACGGTGAGCTAACACATGGGATGGTTACCTTTTTCCCTTGCCAGAAATCTCATTACAAGGGACCCATTCTCTCCATCTAGGACAAAACCATAATCTGCAAGTCAGAATTTGTTTCTTCACATGGTTGTGTCCACTAGGGGACTCCGGCGAGGTGGACCTAAACCAAGCAATGAACATTGCTAAGAACATGCAAATTTATAGGGAGGGGAAATAAATAGTTTGTCTAAGGGCCGAAGCCTTGAATTTCTATGTAATTCTTAGCATGCAACTGTTGAGTACTCGTTGACAAGTCGTAGGGGGATTTTAGTGAAAAAGATAGCAGTGGTATTTCAATTTCGTGTCATTTTACAAAGTCGTTGACTATGTCAATCCCGTTCTTTTGGTTGCGATTTTGTTAGATAGTAGACAAACACAGTAAAAATTTCGTTAATCCATTCATGTACGTCGCTAATTAGATGACAAGACATTTGATCACTTTAAAAAGTCATAATTACTCTCGCGTTTAATTGAGTTTCTTCACTTTGATATTTAGAATACCGAGTAAAAATGACATCGCATCATGGAGAGTCTATAACCTTGAATTTGCGACTGTGATGGCGACAAGAGCGGCCAGCTCAGTTAAGTTGAAAGATCAGGAACGAATATTCCAAAAATGTTTGAGTGATTGGCTTAAAAACAACACAAGAAGAACTTGGCTTTTATGACAATGTTGGATTGAGAAACTTGGAACATGGAGGCAGCCCCGACAATGTGACAATCTCTCCAGACTGAGATTGCCAAGTTGTAGCAGCACCCCATCAGTTTTATCCTATCCAGGTTCAGGGACTGATATAGAACAAAGGACGGACAAAATCTTTACTTCCATCACGAGTTAGTGTCAAACTTAGACCTTTTTTAGTGCAGCCTACGCCTATGTTAAAGGAGAAACTGACTTGACAGACTTATCAGGACATGATCATATGTTGTGTTTTTGGTGTAAGATTCATGGAGCAGTTGGAATCTCAAAGTTCTATCATAGCACAAGTATAGGCCCAATTCTAAATACACGATCCTTTATGTTGTATAAACATACCAAAGCCCAAGTTTAAATGTCCTACTCCCATTCAAGTAAGAATCACTCTACCCTTCTTCAAAAAAAAAAAAAAAGAATTACTCTACCTGATAAAGGTCTGGGCCGTACGTATCGGTTCCGAGGAAATTTTGGTTCATTGAAGCATTATGTTTGAGGATCATCTGTGCACTTCCCACTCAACTTATCCAATCCAAGAAACTCAAAATTAAGTCAAAAGTACTATAATTTAAGAATAAAAAAGGTGATATTGTATATTTAGGGATGATTCAAAGATTTAAGAGGTTTTGAAACAAAATCATCTACAATGCTTTTAATATCAACTATTTGTTAAAACAAATTTAATGAAACTGAACATCTCTTAACACTATCAATGCTTTGGATTTTTTTTAGAAAATGGTTATATATTAAATAACTCATTCTTTGGGCCTCTTTTTACGAGGCTCTGTGCGGTCGCACCTATTGCATATGTCTAAAATTATCCTTATGTATATCATATCCAGGGTTGTCCCACTATTCATAGTTATAGGTGTTTAATTTTAATGATAGTTTTATTTTCCTTAATATTTATTTTTAGAGTCTAATTTTTTTAATACTTGTTATTAGGGTCAACTATTAAAATTTAATTTCTTTTCAATATTTGTTATTAAGGGTCCATTTTTCAATACTTGTTATTAGAGATTCATTTTTTAATATTTGTTATTAGGCATACTCTTAAAATTCAATTTTTCAATAATTGTTATTATGAGTCTAATTTTTTGCAATGCTTTTTATTAGGGCCCAATTTTTTCTAATATTTGTTATTAGGGGTTTATTATTAAAATATAATTTTTTCAATATTTTTTAATAGGTACATACTATTAAAATTTAATTTTTCCATTACTTGTTATTAGAGTCTGGTTTTTTTCTAATATTTATTATTAGGAGCATACTCTTAAAATTCATTTTTCAATATCTATTATAAGGGGCCTAATTTTTAAGTTCGCCCGTATGCCACCAAAATCTCAGGAACGTGCCTGATCATATCACATATACCTTTTGAAAAAAAAATATAATTATGATAAATAATATCGGAGTGACTCTTGTTTGATTTCACGCCCAATGCTCTAATGAATGGGGTAATATAACAATAATTCATAACTAGAATAACGCGAGATGAGGAAAATGTCATGCTTAAAGAGAACAATGAATTGATGATAAATTGATTAATTAAACGAATTAAGATATGTTTGATTAAAAATTGTTTAAGAAACAAATTAGGTTTGCCAACTAATCTAACTGTTTTATCTTTTATGTTTTTTTAAATAATATTGTGTATGTTTTTAAATTAATAAATAGGGCAGATAAATCTTTCAACAATTTGGCTCGAAATAGAAGAACAAAACTAAAATAATTCCATCATAATGGGTAGGTGTGCAAATGAACCAAATAATGGGCTGTCTCTTTCCCCCTAGGCGTATCAATTTCAAACCATTAGTTAGGCCTTTAAGAAACAAACTTGTATCTCACATTCAATTATGGAGATTGAATTTATAGCCTTGGCGGCTACTGTCAAGGAAGCGGAATGGTTCAGAGATCTCTTATTAGATATGAAGTTGAGGCGACAACTAGAGGTGTATTCGGTTCTGTTTGATTTTTTAATAAAATATAAATTAAACCGCAGTCTATAGTTTTTTAAAAAGAAAGCCGGATGGAAAAAAATCGAAATACTATAAATCGAATTTTACGGTTCGATTCGGTTAAAAACCATGATTTTAACAGGTTTTTTTTTTCAAATTCAAAAAATATAAGCAAAACACATAACATATTTTAATTTACAATTAGACACTTCAATATCAATTTATTTTGAAATTAAGAACAAGAAAACACATGTTTTGAGCTCTTGAAAAATTTAAGATTTCAAATAAGAATGAATTAAAAAATAACATGATAACAAAACATACAATCTATCTAAAACATAAATTACAAAAAATATTGATTTAATTAATATCCACTCAATAATTCCACATCACCTTAGAATATAAATATCTAGTCTAATATATTGTTTGATTAAAGCAATAATCAAATATTCAACATCATTAAACAACCCCTTAATAGTAAATATTATAAAAAAATATTCTAATTTGAAACACAATATCCAATCAACTTAATATTATAAAAACATATCTAAATATTTTAAGAGACTATCTTAATAAACAAATCTATATATTTCAAGAGGCTATCTTTAAAGTATATTTGATATGGATCATAGTGTTTTATTTTTAATTCGGGTTGATATGGACTAAACGAATTCCATATGGAAAACCTGAAATTGAACCGAATTGAAAAACTTGATTTTTAAACCGAATCGAAAACCGAACCTCAATATGCAAATTTGAACTGAACCGAACCGCATAGTCTGGTTCGAGTCGATTTTCTAATTTTCTCGGTTTTGTTGCTCACCTCTAGCCACAACATAGGTTCGTCATTTTCGTATATTGTTATAGTGAATCCACCATGTCTCGAGCGTACAATAAGGTGTACGAAAGAAAGTCTAGACACGTAAGTTTGAGACAATTGATTAAGGGATAATGTGATAATTATTACCTATGTTAAGTCAATTGACAATTTAGCGAATCCATTAACAAAAGGTTTGTCAAGGGATTTAGTTAAGAGTACAACTACTAGAACGGGACTAAAAGCACTATAATCACGTCATTGATAATGGAGACCTTACTTTCTTCTAGTTAAAAGAAAATTTCGAGGTTCAAAGGGTAATAACAAGTTATCAAATGACGATATGCACTAAAAAATGAGATTTAGTGTTTATGTTTTAGGAGGATGAATTTCACTCTGAATGGATGGACATTAGTTGTCATGAAATCCACCTATATGGACATGAAATGGTGCCGCTTCAACGAGCGTTTTCTCTCTTACATGTTCATGAAATAGGATGAGCACATGACCATGACGGCGCTAAAGAAAATAAATTCTTACTCTAATACTTCTACGATCATGTGTGTAAATTTTTCGATATTGACTTTAAATTAGTAGAAGTTTTAGAGGCTCTGCAGCGGGGGCTCATGGATCTCGGAGGTGAGCTTTGGGGAGAATGCCAAAATGTGGTGCGGAGACTGAGGTATCTTCTCGGGAACTGTGTATTCCGAAGGCATTTGGGTGTAGGTACAACAAGGGTTAAATTAGTAGAATTATTTAGAATTAAGATTGAATTGATTGAGTGAATAAATAATGATGATTAAATTAGTAGCATGCATACATAATAATGACAAAATATTTAATTATACAAAATTAAAAAAAATAATTAGTAGCATTCAATGATGTATAATGTTAATGATATATAGTAGTGTGCGTCGCCCGTTTTTTAATTTAAGTTATTTAATAATCATTAATATATGTTTTGTGATATAGGTTAGACAAAGTCATATATTAATCTAAAGACCCAATAAATATGAAAAAATTAATTGATTATATGAAAAAAACGAGTGTTTTTTATCCATTAAAAAATGGTAAAACTTGGATATACGTCCTATGTAAATTTTATTTTACACAGTCTTGTATTTTTGTCTTACAAAATACAAATTTTACATTTTTAAGTCTAACACTCTAAACCTTAACTCTAATACCCTAAATTTTAAATACTAACCTAAAATTATAATCTTTAAACCCTTAATATTTAAATCTTAAAGTACAATCCTAATTCCTAAATTTAAAAAGACCGTATAAGCTAAGAATTAAAGTCTTTCCCTTAAAAGAAATCATGGTGTCCATAGAAATAAAATGGCTTGGCTTGGATCCTTGACGGCTAATACAAACCCAAACTTCAATAAAAATTAAAAAGGTCGAGTGAGTCAGCCGATTTCTTCTAGATCTTTCTATTTTCACTCCATTTATTCTCTCTAAAACCTCCCTCTTAAACCCTAAATCTTCCTCTGCTGCTTTGCCTCCGCCACCATGTACCGCTTTGCATCTTCCCTTGCCTCCAAAGCTAGGTAAACACCACCATTACCGCCATCTTTGCCCCCTCTCTCTGTTTTATCTCTAACGTAATAGTTTCAATGTTTTCTAATCACTTTTCCTCCTTTCAAACGCGTAGGTTGGCTAAGAACAATGCCCAATTTGTAAGATTTCTTTCTCTTTTGATCCGAATACCCTTTCTCTGTTTTGTAGTAGCATATGACTGTGACGTGGGTATATGTTTTATGTTGCAGATTGGGAGTAGATTGAGCTGGAGTCGAAATTATGCGGCCAAAGACATTAGATTTGGCGTAGAAGCACGCGCCTTGATGCTTAGGGGCGTTGAAGAGCTGGCCGATGCCGTGAAAGTCACCATGGGTCCAAAAGTCAGTCCTTTATTCACATTCGCGTTCTTCTGCTTTATCCTACTATTCTTAGATTGTAGCTAATAGGCGAATATAAAATACAATGTAGTATAATATAATGTTTAAACGATGCAAAGGGGCAACGTTTGATTTTATATATAGTAATCCTATATATAATATGCTTTTTTGGAAATTAAATCCGTTCTTGGAATTATTGTAAAAGTTGTGTACTGAGATTAAGTTTCCGAGCTTGACACGGTTTGGGACCATGAATGGTCCTTTAACTCCTTTTAGTTAAGTCTAGATTATTTGGCTGAGCATTTCCTCCTGGTCTCACGGATTTGTTTATGCACATACATACATACATACTTACATATGAAGATATAATTGCTTCACTTCTAGAGATTGGCTGTTCCTTTCGAAGTTGTTAAACTAAAGTTGCTGTTTTTATTGACTTTTGCACAGGGCCGTAATGTTGTTTTGGAACAAAGTTTTGGAGCCCCTAAGGTGACGAAAGATGGTGTTACTGTAGCCAAGAGCATTGAATTTAAAGACAGAGTTAAAAACATAGGTGCTTCTCTTGTAAAGCAGGTTGCAAATGCCACAAATGATGTTGCTGGTGATGGTGAGTTTCATATGTAATACTAGCCAACTATTTTAGTGAATCATGCTTGCTAATATTGATGTTTTATCCTTACCTATTAGCTTGGATGAAAACCATAGAAAAGACCTCCGTTCTGTTGAACTCACTAAAGTTATGATCTTGAATTCCTTGGTGCTACATGATCATTCTACTGTACCTAACATCATGGGAGAAGATTTTGTTTTGTCGTTTTTGTTGCTATGTGATACCAGAGTAGATGTTGGAAATATGGGAGAATCTGGGTTTTCATAAGGACAATGTAAAATGTAAACCTTGATGACATGGGAAAAATTACTAATGTTGTGTTGTTTGCAGGAACCACTTGTGCAACAGTTCTCACCCGGGCCATATTTGTAGAAGGGTGCAAGTCAGTGGCAGCTGGAATGAATGCCATGGACCTGAGGCGAGGAATTACAATGGCAGTTGACGCTGTTGTGACAAATTTGAAGAGCAGAGCACGGATGATTAGCACATCTGAGGAAATTGCACAGGTTTGCTTCGACAAAAGTAGCTTTTGTTTCAAGACTGGAAGGCTGAACATTATAGACGAGACCACTATAATTGATCTGGTGTTTTGTATTTTGAATATCACTCATTATTGTTTCCACTGAAGGTTGGAACAATATCTGCAAATGGAGAAAGGGAGATTGGAGAGCTCATTGCCAAGGCTATGGAGAAAGTTGGCAAAGAAGGTGTTATTACCATTGCTGTAAGTCATTTCTTGGATTCTTTTCCTTTTAGTCATTTTCTGTTATTTGAGTTATGTTCTTTATTCATTGTTCCATTTTCTGTTTCGTTGGATTTGAGTTGTTCTGATATATTTACTTTCTTTCATCCTTAAATTGTTTTCAGGATGGGAAAACCTTGTACAATGAATTGGAGGTTGTTGAGGGAATGAAGCTTGACAGGGGCTACATTTCCCCTTACTTTATCACTAACCAAAAGAACCAAAAATGTGTAAGTGTATTTTGGCATATAATATTTGGTGGTTTCTTGGCATTATATTGCCAGGAAAAGATGAGGCATTGCCTTATAAACATCATAATTGTTTGACAAACTATTGGTTTTATTTTGGTAGGAATTGGAGAACCCACTCATTTTGATCCATGAGAAGAAGATCTCAAACTTGCCTGCTTTGGTTAAGTTTTTGGAATTGTCCTTGACAGTGAGTGGTTCTATCTGAGGAAAATTGCTATTTTTTATCATGTAAATCATGTTCACATTCATAGACAAATATGTTGTGTTATTCCAGAAGCAAAGGCCTTTACTAATTGTTGCTGAAGATCTTGAAAGTGAAGCACTTGCAACTCTCATTCTGAACAAGCTTCGTGTTGGCCTCAAGGTAATGTTTGAACTTTTCCATTTTAAATTGTGGCTATTATCTAGGCCCTGCTACCAAGGTTCAGATCTTAACTTTTCTCATTGTGGCTGGTTTGTAAGGTGTGTGCTATTAAGGCCCCAGGTTTTGGAGAAAATAGGAAAGCTGGTTTGCAGGACCTTGCTGCTCTCACAGGTGGCCAAGTAGGTTTTCTGTCTATCCCAACTTATGACTTTACAGTTTACATTACTAATTTAGGCACCATATCCCATAACCTGTTTTCTTTATAGGTAGTAACTGAAGAACTTGGTCTCGACATTGAAAAGGTGGGAGCAGAGGTGCTAGGCTCTTGCAAAAAGGTTGGTTAATCAATTCATCTTCCTTGTTAGTATAGACATGTGGTTTAGTGGCTACAACAGCTTTAATGAGAATCTGCCTTCTCACTCTCAGTTTCTCTACTCCCCCACATGCACACCATTTTTTGAAAGGTTTATTTGTTAATTTTGGTGTGGATTTGTGGCTAATTTCTATGGCTTCAAGTGTAGGTCACAGTATCAAAGGATGACACAATCATCCTTGATGGAGCTGGGGACAAGGCTTCTATTGAAGAAAGATGTGAACAAGTTAGTTTAATTGCTGATTTCTCATGTCTTTTACAATTATCAGGCATTTGTGTTATTAGTGTTAAGTCAATGGCTTATGATTATGCTGCAGATAAGATCTGCTATGGAACTAACCACTTCTGATTATGACAAAGATAAGTTACAAGAGCGGCTTGCAAAGCTTTCTGGTGGTGTTGCAGTTTTGAAGGTAAGGAGATGATGATTCATCAAAATTTGTCACTATGAACTAATGCAAAAAATAAATAAAGTTATCAATAACCTAAAGTGATTTGATTGTTGCCCCTGAAACGGTTCTCTTCAAGCACTAATGGAAGTTTGTTTTGTAGATTGGAGGAGCAAGTGAAGCAGAAGTTGGTGAAAAGAAGGATAGAGTTACCGATGCCCTTAATGCTACCAAAGCTGCTGTGGAGGAAGGAATTGTTCCTGGTATGCTTTTAAATTGGAATTTGGCTACTATGGTTGATTTTGTTGCATTTACATTGTCATGTGACAGGTAAAGGGTTTCCTATTCACAGGTGGTGGTGGTGCCCTTCTTTATGCATCAAAGGAGCTTGAGAACATGCACACTGCAAACTTTGATCAGAAAATTGGTGTGCAGATCATCCAGAATGCTCTTAAGGTTCGAACTGGTTATCCTTATATATTTTGTTTCCAATGGAATGTTCTCTTACAGAATCTTTATTTTTAAGCATAAAACGTGGCATTTTTGGAGATAAATCTTAGGTTTAAGAACTGTGCAATGCTCTGTTTATAATCCTCTTTCTAGTTTATGCTTTATAAGATAGGGGACTCGGATTAAATTTTTGAAATTTAAGAACTGAAAATATATTATGACAAGTGCACTGCAGAGTGTTGTATGAATGCTTTTAGTTTACAAGTTCAATGTCATTTCTACAGATGCCTGTATATACAATTGCTTCCAATGCCGGGGTTGAGGGAGCAGTGGTTGTTGGGAAGCTACTGGAACAGGATAACCCTGACCTTGGATATGATGCTGCTAAAGGTTTTTTATTCTTGATTCTTTCTCCAACAGAAACCTATTAAAAATATTTATGGCATGAATAGAGTATTTTGATTTGGAATTCGATGATCATTTTTTCCAATTATGTTTGTCCAGGTGAATATGTAGATATGGTAAAAGCCGGAATCATCGATCCTTTGAAAGTCATAAGAACAGCTTTGGTAGATGCTGCAAGGTGATCTATACAAGTCCTATCATCTCTCTTATATGAGCTGATTTTATTTTTCTCTTGGTGAGCGCCTTCGTCTTAATTATGACTTGTGTGCAAATGCAGTGTGTCTTCTTTGATGACCACAACAGAAGCAATCGTTACCGAACTTCCCAAGGATGAGAAGGAAGGAACAGCATCCCCTGGCGGCATGGGTGGCCTAGATTACTAGAGATTTCACAGATGGGGACAACGGGTTTGCTGTGTTACAAGCTTGTTGACCTGAACTCTTATATATTTGATAAAAGCTGATGAGATGGGAATAGTTTTAGGGGTAATGGACAGGGGGTGGTGGAATTCATGGTTGAGATTGAGAACTTGCTTATCCCCATATTCATTTGAATAATTCATTAGTGTTTTTCATCTGGTGGCTGTTTCTTGTTCTTGTCCTTGTCCCTGTCCCGACATTCATAAAATAGGGGTGGTTTATGGTTTTAAGGTTGTTAGGGTGCAATCAAAGCTGTGTGCTAAGCTCAACCAGAGTTGGTAATTTTACTGCCTGAGATTGCTTTGCTTAATTAAACTCAATTAAGTTAGTTTATGTATTTTTCTAAATTAAAAAGTCGATTGGTTGGGTTTGAACATGACATCGAGTTGAAATCAAGATTTTTTCATATTAAATAAAAAATTGAAAAAGGTTTAATGGAGTCTGGAATTATTCTAGTCTGTTAGCTTGAGGTGCATGAGAAGTGCCATAGTAGAATTCAACATTAGCTTCGAGTTTTCTGTGCCATGTCATAAAATTGTGGGTCAAATCTGGTCGTTTTTTATTATTAAAATTATATTTTGTTTAAATTTTATAATAACATTATTAATAGTAATTAAATTTGTAAAATGAGAAGTGAATGGCTGACTGTTTTGCAAAACTAGGTAATATACTCTTGGGTATAAATGAGTAGAGTACTCGATGGTTTTTTTCGTGAAGCGTTTGTTTACGTTTTGTTTATCAAGTTAAATGAATGAGTATAAATAAAAATTTTACGTTCATTTAATAAATAAATAAATACGAACAATGATGTGTTTGATTTGTTCAAACTCACAAACAAGCTTGTTTATTTAAATTTTCTTCTTTATTTTATACTTTTTAAATATTGGTTAAGGTAAGAACTAAATTGAACACAAAGTGAATTTTAGAGTTTAAATTATTAAGCCTTATGAGCTTAAGGATTAATGGTGTAGTTTTACCATTTTGGCGAACGTATAAACAAACATGTTCGCGATTATATACGTGAACATGTCTGCAAATGTAAGCTAATGAACACGAGCACGTTCAAAAGTAAACAAATGAACAAAATTGTTAATAATTTTTTGAACAATTCCTACGCAGGGGAGGAGAAATTTGCTCTTAATGGATATTAAAAATTTAAACGAACATAAAACGGACATAAACACATTCAAAAATAAATAAACAAAAACGAACACGAACATAACTTTATTCGTTCATGCTCAGTTCATTTACATGTTATTTTTTAATTTTTTATATTTTATTAATTATAAGTTTAGTAACAAACAAGTCAATTAAAATTTTATCACAAATATGTCATTTTATCATTAAAATTAAAACAATGATTTTGTATAATAACAATTTTAGTCTCTAATACTTATGCATTCTATTAATTCAGTCATAATTGAATATAATTCAATAAACTTAACCCTTCATATTTAAGACTCTCGACTTTGCACCATCTTGACACGCCCTCCAACCACTTACTACACTCTATACTATTGCTCTTCATTCTGATAATCAACAAATGTGATAGCTCGACATAACATTCACTTCACTATTGGACAATTGACAAGCTAATAAAATAGACTCATTATGACCTTAACGTTACCTGTTAGCAGAAAATCACTTCACTAATGAAAATTTTAAATATGAAGGGATAACTTTATTAAATTATTTCGAATTATGACCAAATTAATAGAATGAATAAATTTCAGGAACTAAAATTATTATTTTCATCATCAATTAAGTATGACTTTATCAATAAAAAAATTATACACATCGAATATTTTTGTGTCTCGTTAAAACCTTTCCAAATTTATGATGGAGAAAAAATACAATACGATAACACGAAAAACAAAAACACCAGGTAAAAATTCAAGAAACAAACACCAAAATACAAACATAAAAACTGTATTACTCAAAGCCTGCAACACCCCGCATCAAACTCAAATCAAAACACCTACTTATGCTTGTCACGTAGCAGCAGAACCAGTGCTTTGGGAACACAAACCATCACCCTTCGAGTATAACAAAATACCAAGGCAGCTGTAAAACCCATACAAAACAACCAATCACAAACATCTCCAGAATGTAGCAACAACTCTAAACACCTCTACTTAACCAGGCATTGTAAAACCCATAATTTGAACGGTGTTCTTTATGATGTTCTCCTTGTTTCCAATGGTCGAGATCCCCACCAACTTACCCAATGCCAACGTTAAACGCGCCTTACGCAAAAGCCCTAACGACCTTCGGAATCCGAATTTAAAGTTGGCTTATCAATGTCCAAACAAGGATTAAAAATTGTCACTCCCCCTCTCACCGACTCCTTACGAGTTCTCCTACGTCTTCTCTTTCCAGGAGCCAACATCAGTGGTACAGGAGATGGCGCAGATGTGTCACCACCACCCGCACCAAGCCTACCCTCCTCAACGAGAGTGGCAACTCCTCAACTCGCAATGATTCAGTTTGCACATCACCTTTAACACAGTTATCTCCAGATCTGTCAACAGAATTTACGGCTGAATCCGAAAAAGGACATGTGCTTAACGATTTTGGTAAGTCAACCATGGAATAACACCAAGTTATCCTTCATCCCATAAAGCATTCGATCTCCACTTCGGACGCGCAACAATGTCATGATGTGTATCAATAGTCACCATCTCATTGTCAATCTCAATACTCTTCTCAACGCCAACATGCTTTTAGCCTGATCGAAGTAAATCATTTTGCTTGAACTCCCTAACTTTCTCTCGGTCAACATCATCCCAACCATGCTCATCGTCCGAACTCTCTCCCGAAGAATCCTCATGCATATTGCTACGCGTGGGGCTTGAACTAAATACTGGAGTCATTTCCGTAATCCTTACCTGAAAGGCTAAGTCCTGTAGTAATAATCTCATCAATTTTATCCAAGACACACGTAATAATTTGTAAATTATCTCTATAAAATGATAGTGGTTCCAAAGTTTCCTCATCAACATCAACCAAAGATCCCCACAAAGAAGCAATTTGAGTAAACGTAACTCGAGACCTTGCATGTATTGACACACCGTATGCCGCCGAAAGCCAAGCACATCGACTATGAAAACTCGTTGAATTCAACGACCATTCCTCAACCTTATTAAACCATGAACTTAGCAGCTCCTTGGATTGAAGGAATACTCGTCTCAACTCAGTACTATTGAATTTTAACAAGACCTCAAAGCCCGAAACACGCAAGATTGAAAAACCATTCAGTCCTGCCGACTGCAAATCCTCCATCAAATAACTCATGCCAATATTTCAATTACACCAGCCCATGACACTCATCTCCAGTATCGAGTTCACATCAGGATCCACCTCACTAAAGACCTTTAAACCTGGCGGTGCAGTATGACCATTTTCTGATACAACCAACAACTGTTGCCCATTGGATCCGGCAGCCTGCCCTTACAATCGAGCCTTTCTCCAAAACGAAGATCTTGCATTGGGCTTAGCCGAAGAAACATTAATCACTGAACTTCTAAACCCATGAAACATATCAATCGCTTTCCTTGCATCCGCCATTGATCCCATTTGCATAAAGCCAAACCTACGACCATTCATCTCTTTTTCCCCTCCGAATAAAGACATCCAAAACCTCACCATATCTGTCAAATGCTAACCTCAAGCCTTGTCAATAGATGCCTTCAGAAAGATTTTCCATGTACAGCGTCACACAATCTCGCCGTCGCTCATTTGAATTCGCCGCCGCCGCCAACCACTCTTGTTGCCGATTTGCAGGTTGCGCTGCCCTATACAGCTCACTCTCCCTTTTCTTTTCCTTTGATGGCAGTCCACACTCCATCTCCTTTTTCCTAGATGCCTTCATTTCTATTAGTAAATTGTTGTAATTACCGCTTAAATGGCGACGACTAAAATTATTATTATACTAAATTTTTGTTTCAAATTTAATAAAATAATAATATGTTTATTATAAAATTTTAATTGAGTGATATGTTTGTTCTTAAACTTATAAAGAAAGTGGCATGCTTATTACTAACCTATAACTAAGGACAATTACCAGGGACATTATGGTCCTCTTATTGTGTATGTGCGTGCCAAATTATTTTACCCGTTGCGTGTTTATAATTGTTTGGGTCTTGTTTGTGTTTTGATTTATCATAATAATTGTGTTCAATAAATATATTCCTTAGCTAGTTTGTCAACTTCATTATTGTCTTAATTACTTGAGAATAGCTTGCATAATCTAAAACACCACAATACAAATATTTTTAAATTTTTAAATATTTATTTTTTATTTTTTATAATGTTAATTTTCAATATAATTTTAATAATTTTAATATTTTTTTATAATTTTAACACATTATAAATTTTTATTATATATTATTTTTTAATAATTTGTACTTGATCATTTTTAGGTTTTGCTATTTTTAAAATTTTAAAATTTTTACTTATTTTTTAAATAATTAATAATATTTTTATTTTATATTTTCCTGATTTAACCACCGACATCCAATTTATTCGTTGACCAATCTGAATCAGGTATGATAGAGGCCTGTTATGGGGGCGACCCTCCCAATCACAACTCCAAGATTCAAACCTCTGACCTTGCTTAAGGGATCTAGTGACTTATCCTAATTTGATTTTTATTTTTTAACTAAAAAATCAATTTTGCCCTTGAACTCCCAAAAAAAATCAAATGTTGTCCTTTTGCTATGTTATCATTCGCACATGGACCGCCACGTCAGAACCGTTAACATTAAATGCTAGTCAAAGAGATAAATTGATGCAATTCACAAGTTCAAGAACCTAACTTTTTTGACAATTTCTACCTAGGGGGAGGGGAAGGAAATTTTTCTCCTATTTGGTTTTGAACCCACAACCTAGGGGATAAGGGAGGGTGTCAACTGAGGGCCTTAACCACTTGCTCTAGAGATTATTGACAGTTCAAGAGCCTAATTAGGTGTGTCTTTCGCGGATGAGCTAAATTGATTATTTTTTACAAACTCATAGACAAAAATACCTCTTAAGCTTATATCATGATTTGTGACTCGAAAACACCACTCAACTAATAACTCTTGAGCATATATTATAAATACTATATAAAAAGATAAAAACATTACACTTATCCAAAAAGTTCTTACGGAGATTTTTAAGGAGAAAAAAAATAAGAGTGTTTAATCTCATCCATCTATTTCACTCATCCAATGGCCATGAATTAAGTAGAACCCATCCCTATATGTGTGTATAAATATATGACATAAAGTCAAAAATACTCCCAATGTTTGACTGAATAGTTACTTGTACCCCTATTCTTTTTTAAGCAATTCAACTCTAGATGTTTCATTTTGGGTCAAAATGACCCCTCTACGAATTAAAATTATTAGAAAATTGACGGTAAACAGTTTGAAATAACTTGACAGAATGATAATTCAGCAAAAAAAATATTTTATATTTCATATAATTTTATAGAATTATTTTTTGACCGATGTGATGTTTTTTCAAGTTAACACATTTGTCTATATGATATTGTCATGTTAGCTGCACTGTATAGGTTTGTCCCATCATTTCAAGCTATTTACCGTCAGTTGACTGACAGTTTTCATCTGCAGAGGGGCCATTTTGACCCAAAATGAAACGTTGTGGGTTAAATTGCCCTAAAAAAAAATAAGGGCCAAAGTGAATATTCAGTCAAACATTGGTGACATTTTTTTGATGCCTATATATAATAAATTCAACCACACATTTGATTAGAATATAATATATACATCTACATATAAATTCTGAAATACGAAAAATTGGATCGTTACAAAAGATTCCTAGCTTGTATTCCTTTTAATTTAATCATTAAAACATATGCCAATTTATTTTTCCGACTTAATTTAAGCTAATCGAATATAAACTCCACTTATTTAATACATTAATTAAATAAATCTAATTTATTCTAAAATACCAAATTATACTAATTTCTTTTTTAGCTCTTTTAATATACCCAAAATTAATTATTTACTAACACGATCCGGTCTAAATACCCAAATTCTTTATCTAAATAAAAATGACAACATCACTCGAGCTTCTTCCCATGCATGAGTGTCTTAATTAGCTTATGCATGATTTAAAAAATATATGTTTAATTTGCCAAAATCAATTTATTAAGTAAAATGACAACAACAAAAAAAGAGTACAACTGACTACAAAGCAAAAGACATGATGTTACATAAGAAAATAGAGGACATAACACATGAGATGACATCTCAACACCCAAAAAACTTTACTACAATCTTAAACATTCCACACACTCTAGAACAACTATAATATTACTCTAACACAAGCTAAACTAGAAGCTTTAAAATTTAAAACCCGAGAAAAATTCAAGGGAAATGGATGGCACCAGGTGCACTTCCAATGCCAGCACCGGTACCATCTACACCTCCACCAACTCCAACTCCACCACCGGTGCAAGCGCCAGGACCACCTCCAAATCCAACGCCTACTAAGCCGCCTAGCCCACCTGTACCATCAAGGCCAGTGATACCACCAACACTCCCAACACCACCAATGGGCATGCCATTCGCTCCAATGCCGGAGTAGCCGCCAACGCCACCGTACGTGAGGAAGTTCTTTTGGTCATTTAGAGCAGCTGCATCGTTTGCCACATCCCTTGCAGTAGCTTGAACCACCAAAGCTAGAGCAAGAACAAGCACAACCTTGCAATATTTCGCCATATCAAATCTGTAATTATAATAAGTAGCTATGGAATCTCTTACTATATGGGATACTCTTTATGATGTTTCGCCTTTCTTGTTGATAAGGATTTTCTTTTATAGGACGTAATAGCAAGCTAGATGCATGGAAGAAAGCGTTGTGATAATTCAATGTGACCTACAGGTGGAAGTGGCTCTAGGCGCACCCCACCCCATTCTTTTACTTTAGCATTAATTTATATAATAAATATATTTTTTTATGAAATAATTATGAATTATCTCCATTTTTATTTAAATTATATTTTACCTCTCGAACTGATATAACGTAACGACCAAGTATTTGGTGCTTCTGTCCATAGTCTTTCTCTTTTGAGACTCCAATTTTTTTTTTGTTCATTTAATCATTTCAATCTTGATAGAAATAGATTTTTTTTTTTACTTTTTTGGTGCCCTATTTATACTCTATACTAAAAAATAGATTTAGAGCTGAAGTTTACGGTAAGGGTTTAGGGAATTTAAGACAAGGTGTATTTTTAGAATTTAGGGTTTAAAATTGATAATATAAGATTATGACTTAAAATTTAATATTTTAGTGTTAGAACATAGAGAGAAACATAGAGAAGGAGCAAGGGGATTTTTGTTCTCTCGATAGTTTAGACTATATTCCATAAGTTTTCCCTTTTGAGACGAATAGAAATCCTCTAACCCTTTCTGATGCCCTTATTTAGGCATCGCACTAAAAATTAGGTTTAGGGTTTAAGATTATGGATTAAGGAATTTGGGGTAGGTTGTATTTTTTAAGGCGAGGGTGTAAGTTTTAGGATTTAGAATTTAGGGTTAAGGCTTAGAATTTAATTTTTTAATGTTGGGCATAAAAAGAACACCGAAAAGGGACATAAAATTTTGGGTAAAATACACCAATGGCATTGAACTTTTAGGCGTGTTCATTTTGGTCATCGAACTTTTAAAATTTTCATTGAGATCACTTAACTTTTAGTCTGCTTTCATTTTGGTACCTCCCGTTAACTTCCGTTAAAAATGCTAACGCGGCACGTTAACATTATTTCTTCTTCTATTTTCTTCTTTCTTTGTTCTGTTTTTTCCTCTATAACTTTTAGGTTCTTTCTTCCTTCATTATTTTGAATAAACCTTTTACTCAAATTTCACAATTTGGGTTAGGAGAAATGAGATCTTTCATATTGATTACCATTTTTAATACCAAATCCGACGTTTAGATTTGGGGAGTATCAATAGAGGTATGCGTCCTGTTTTGCAACTCAAGTAACATAAATCTGCATAATATGGTGAAAGGCAGTTTAGGTCGAGGATGATAACTCTTTTATGACTCTTAAAATTTAGTCTTTTTGTCTGTATTACTCTGACTTTTTATATATATATACTTGAAATATCTATATTTGACAGACATTTGAACATGGATGTAAGTCTTACCATATATGAAAAAACTTTGAAACAATTGGGTATATATGTGTTAACTATACGAACTTACGAGTCCGAGCAACATAACTTTTCAGGCCGGGAAAATAACATCCTTTATTTATTATTTTCAAATTTCAGTTTGCATTGTTATTGCTCATATTTTGTTGAAAACAATGAGGCTCCTGATGAATCTTTCTCTTATTCTTTTGCAGAATTGACAATTGGAAACGTGAACACCTACTGCAATTTCTGCAAGAGAAAGTTAAACTCAATTCATCAAGTTCTTTTTTTTTTTATCGAAATTTCATCAAGTTCATAGTCTGATATATTTGTTCATGTCCAAGTTCTTGAGATCGAAAGTAAACCTTAATTTTAAAAGTTAAAACTTTGTTCCATTTGAGAAGAAGAAAATGGAGGAAGAAAGAACTTGAAAGTTATAGAGGAAAAACAGACCACGGAAAAAAGAAAAAATGGATGAAGAAATATAGTTAATATGTCACATCAGCATTTTTAATAGAAGTTAACGGGAGGGATCAAAATAAAAGCAGACTAAAAGTTGGGTGACCTCAATAAAAATTTTAAAAGTTTAGTGACTAAAATGAACGCGCTCTACAAGTTCGGTGACCATTGGTATACTTTACCCTAAATTTTTGTATGCCTTCAGTCACTTTTTGTTCATTTAATCATTTCAATCTTGGTAGTTTAGAATACGTTAATAATAATAAATACTAATATTTATGCATGAGATCGGACCTCCTATGTAAAATTTAAAAGTTTCAACATATTTTTTAGATTGTTGGATGAAGGTAAATGGATGGATGAGATTAACAGTAGAAAATATGAAGATTATTATTTGAAAAAAAATAAGAAAATAATCTTAGTCATTTATTACCATCATTTAACGGTCTAAAAAAATATAAAGTAATTAAATTTTATACAATGTAAATGATTCCTAACCCTTATACATATAACTGAATATAAATTAGTAGGACGGAGAACTAAATAAATTTTGGTGGTAATAAATTGTTAAGTTGAATTCTTTTAATTTGCTACAGCTCTGGGTTGTAGTTGAACAATAATGTCTTTGCCACATATAGACACACGACACCTACCATTCTAACTCTATTCTATCTCTAACTTCCTAAGCTGTCTGACTAGTGTACATACTACATATAAATATATATATATATATGTACGTCACCGTTACAACTATGAGTGATAATGAGTATAATCAGCTTGCAAATTATTTGGGCTTGGCTCGATCAAAAGTCGGCTCAAATGAATTTGATTCGATCTCGTGTTCGGTTCGAAATTTTAACAAGTTGAGCCGACTTAAACTATGCTCGAAAAGCTGGTGAACAAGATCGAAATATATATATATATACACACATATTTGTATGTTTTAGTGTTGTTAACTTGTTATCATGGTTAAATATTTTAAATTTCCTTCTCCTTGCGAACTTGTATAATTTAGAAAATATATTATGGTTACTTGCAGACTTCAAAAATAAATATTTTTTTTCAAATAAATTTTCATATGTTATTTTTTAAAACTTCAAAAAAATATTTAAAAACAATTTGAGAAAAGCAACAAGCCGAGCTCGAATCGAGCTCGAACTGTCCAATTCGAACTTGAACCCAAGCCGAAGTTCGACTTGGCTCGTTATCACCCCTAATTACAATAAAGTGTTTTTATTACAAAATTATTAATTCAAGGGTAAATTATGTCGGTGGTCGTTAAATTTTAAAAACGTTTTTAATATGATTATTAAAGTTTTGTGGCAGGTTCATTAGGCGCTTTTAGTTAAGTTTATAAGCCGGTTGTACTCTTTCTTTTCATTTAAAATTTTAAAAGTTAGGAGGTTTATAACGATACATATATCTTTTAAGTCTAAAGGTGTATGATTATACTTAATAAAATTATTTGCAGAGCCAAAAACAATGACTTGAGTTACTGAATTGTTAAAGGACGACAACCGTTGCGGCACGCCTAAAATGCACATGGTAGAATTTAAAACTAGATAAATCACATATTGAGTCACATAACTTCTAAGGTTTTTTTGAAGTGTCACCAAACTTTTCAAATTTTTTACTTTTGATCTCAAATTATCAAACTTTACAATTTGGTCTTGATTTTTTAAAGTTCACAATTCAACCCTCACACTTTCAAATTTTCATATTAGCACCCATGAACATCAAAAACTTACAATTTAGTCCTCAAAATATGACTTTCTCAATTTAGCCCAATAAATTTCTTTTAAGCTAATAAACTCTGGGCTAAGCATGAGATTTTGTTATGCTTTGATGAAAATATTATACTTAGGTTATATTGTGACAAAAAGTTAGAAAAAAATACAAAAAAGGTGCTTAGGCTAAGCATGGATGGATGGATATTTATTTCAACTTTTTATGATTTCACTACGTATTGTAACTCATCTCAAGACATCTTAATTAGTGCCAACTTAATCTAACAATTTCATACCAAGATTAACAACAAGCAAAAGGGTTTGAAAAAATATATACATTCAAAACCATAGGGTAAATGTATTTTTTGAGAATGGAAATCGTCTGCCTCTTAACCATGTCTTCACTTTAAAATAGTAAGTTTAGGGTTTAGGGTTAGGGTTTAGAGGATTAGGGATAATGTATATTTTTTAAGGGGTAGAGTTTAAGATGTGGAAATTATGGTTAGGGTTTAAAATTTAATTTTAAGTATTTTTTTAGTGTGAGGTATATAAGGAGGTATGGTTAAGAGGCAGATGGTTTTTGTTCATTTTTTTGATGGATCTTTGATCATGGTGCACACCTTTTGGTGACCTTCCCCTCTCGATTTAGGAAATAGTAATAAGACGATCTTTAATAAAAGAAAAGTCAAAATAACACGTCATTCTCATCGTGCGAGAAACTTGGTTATTAAATTTATTTGAGTGGTCCAAGTGATAAAATATGTTGATGTTCTTCTTAAGAGATCAGAATTTAATTAACGTAATCTGTAAGTATGTATGAATTTATTCAAATAAAATATTATATTCGAGATAGAATAAATAAATTTATACTTTTATTACTTTATGAATTTTTCGGAGGACCAAATCCAAAGATTATAGGAGCGTGCTGTAAGTTTGAGTATGGACCCACTGTAGCTATGATGTAAAAGTAAAAAGCTTTGTTCTTATCTTTCAAACGAGTGTGATTATAGAGAGTGCAATCGGGCCATTCGGGTCGGGTTTGATTTAGGTCTATGTTATTTTAGGTCAGGTCGGATTAACATCAGATTGGTTGAATTTTTAGGTCAGGTTAATATCGGATCGGTTGATTTTCGGGTCAATATTGGATCAATCGATTTTTGGTTCAGTTCAATATCAGCTCATTTGCTTTTTCGGGTCGGGTCAATATCGAATCGATTGATTTTCAATTTGAGTCAATATATGAAAATGGTCATTTTAAGTAGAAAAGATGATATTAAACTACTAAACTATTACTAGAGGTGGTTGTTAATTAGTAATATAATACAAATGAAAAATAAAACATACATATTTGAGTAAATTAAATCTGAGTTGCTTTCGGTTCAGTTTGTTTTCAGTTCATGTTGCTTTGTTTCAGGTTGATTTTTTGTTCGGATTACTTTCGGTTCTGTTTATTTACGGTTCAGGTTGATTTTCGATTCACCTCAAATTTGGTTTTGTTTGCTTCGGGTTCGGGTCAAGTTTAGGACATCATATTCGGGTCCATATCAGGTCTCGGTTTGGATAAATCGATTTGGATCTCGGGTCAAAATTTTCAGGTCTAAGTGTGAAATCAAAAGGTTTTGGTTTAGCCCCTTAAATCTTTGATTTATTGTTCAAGTCCCCCGAGCATATTGGGATTGGTTTTGTTCGGGGATGGAGACATGGCAGGTCGGGGGTGAGTTTTTGGTTGCCCCGACCTCAACCTAAAATTTAGAAATTTTAATCTAATAATGTCTGTCTGGAATTTAATATATATATATATATATATATATTATCCCGATGCAATCCCAACCTGACATAATAAAAACATAACTCGATCCTAAGATTTTAACAAAAAACTCGACCTGCCCAGAAATTAATAAAATTAATAAATATATTATATAAAAATATAATAGAAATATATTATATAATTATAGTTATATTGGGTCGGATCGAAAAATTTTCATCTTAAATCCGAACCTACAGTGTTCGACTCGATCTTTTCTAAAACACGTCCCACCACGAACCCAAAATTTCTTTAAATAAATTCACCCTTATCTAGTTGGGACCCGATGAGGCTGAGTAATTTTGTCATCATAGGTTTTGTAAGAATGTAAAATAGTAATATTTTACCAACAATTAATTGGTTTAGTGAAATGAGGCACTAAATCCCTTAAACAAAGTTAAGAGTTTGAATCTCGACGTTGTGAATGAAATAATTGAGTTGAAAGGATCGCCCTCATAATGATTTTTTGGAGTACTTTATCCAAATTAACCAATCAGTAGGTCGGATACTGGTGGTTAAAAAAATTGTAATATTTTTGGTAATTGCTGAAATGTATTACGTATGAGTAATGTTTTAGGTAAACTAGTGATTTTTCCGACTAATTACTTAATTAATTATGAGATGTTAATAAATTTAACAAAATAATAATAATTTCTGTAATTAACTAAAACATTATCCATATTTTCCATTTTCCGTCGAGTTTCAAGGTACTATAAAGTGTAGTTAAAAAAAGTTTAAAGGTATAAAAAGTCACTCAATTTTAAAAAAAATCAATTAAAACGATGTTGAATGGTGGAATGTCGGCGGCCAAAAGAGAAATTTAAAGAAATTTTTAGATTTATTTAGAGAGATTTCCTTTTTGTGTTTCCAAGTTAGAAACAGACGGCCAAGTGGACAAGGTAGACGGTTCCAAAAACAATTGAGGGGTAAATTCCACGGTATGCTACTATCTGTTTTTAGGATTTCCAAAATAACACCTAATTTTTTAGTTTCAACACTTTTGACCACTAAACTTCAAAACCCTTACAATTTAATACTGGTTTTTCTCAAATTTCACAATTTAGTCCATTTTTATAATGTCACAGTTTACAAGTTCAGTTAAAGGTAACCAAACTTCTAGGCCCGAATTCAAGGCGTGGCATTTGCAACATTTAATTGGATTCCTTAACAATCTAGATGTTGTTGTAAGTGGATCTCGGTTGATGTGAATATTTTTTTCTTACTACAATATGTTGTTGGAGTCAATCGTAGAAAAACAAGTCTACAATATATACTTTTCGTATTATTGATGCATATGAATTTATAATATTTACTTTTCGTATTATTTGATGCATATGATATTTACTTTTCATATTATAGGTAGATGACAAGAATGACCAAAAAAGGTTTACAAGAGCATCATCAAGTACCATATATTAGATTGATTTGGCTACAAAAGTGTTGAGAAAAGAAATTGTTACCTATTAAGTTATCATTATAGTTTTGAAATGGTTTGTTTATTGTTGGCAAAACTAAATTTAAAATTGGGTAAAATACACAATTGGTCACTAAACTATCTCAAAAAATACATAATAAGAATTAAACTTTAGTTTTTATTACAAAATGGTCACTAATTCGTTAATTGCCGTTAAGTGAATGGCGTGACAATTACAAAAATTTGAATAATAACACATTTAATCATCTATATTCACTCATTCAGTCAATTTAGTCATAATTTAATCCTCATTATTGATGTCTAAATTGATTGAATGTGTAAATAGTAAGGATTAAATGTGTTGTTATACAAATTTTTGTAACTGCAATGTCACCCAATCAACAACAGTTAACAGCTCAGTGACCATTTTGTAACAAAAACTAAAGTTTAATGATCGTTATGTAACTTTTGAAAGTTAGGTGACCATTTTGTATTTTTGGGATAGTTTAGTGATCATTTGTGTACTTTACCCTTTATAATGTATTCTTTTAGTTTTGGAGATTTAATGTTGGCATTTGTGTGAGGATTAACCGAAACTCGCGGAGATCCACAAAGGATGAGTATGGGGCGGAAAAAATCTCCGAAACATTTAATGAGGATTAACCGAAACCCGCGGAGGTCCCAAGGGGCCTTGCCCAAGAATTTGAATTTTTTTAATAAATCCTTTAATTTCTTTGAAAATATTAATTTGCCCCTTCAAAAATTTATAAATTCATGTTAAATTTTTTTTTGAATATTTTTAATTAAATTCTTTAAAATTTTAATTTGGTCCATTCATTTTTTGATTTAATGACAACTTAAGTCCTTAGAAATTTAAATATTAGATATTTAATAAATTCTTATATTTTAAAAAATTAAATAATTTGTCCCCTCTCGACATTCGATCCTGGCTTCATCCCTGATTGAACTTTTCCTTAAATATGTCGTTCATCTTCTATAGAAAACCCATCAATCATCATGAAAAATCTTCATGTCTCTTCCATCAATACGCTATATTGATATATGAGTAGAGATTGAGAAGATAGATCTTGGAGATTGCTTCACTAACGGTTTTGATTGCATCGACAAACTAGTATAAAAGGAGATCTAACCGTATTGGATGGTGAACCTTTCCTGATCAGAGAGCTCATTGTGATTACAGCTACACGAACGTCAAACTAACAAAATAGATAAAAATCATGTCACAAGATAAACAAAATCGTATCACAAAGGCAGAGGAAGAAACTCAGACAACCATAACTCATTCAAATTGTTGGTCTCCATATATAATATCGGTCTCTATTGAATTAATATTTGCAGCAGCAATTATTATACTATAATTTTTCATGATTTTATCTTAATTTCCAAGGGACAGAAATTACAATATTTGAGCTAGTGAAGACGAACATCGTAAGCCTGAAATTAACTTTCGATGTCGTAGTCTTTATTAGTATCTTTATACTTATAATTTTTGCAGAGAGAGGATATGAAGAACCTTGGTAGAAGGCCCTCAATACGTACATATAAACAGTTCTATTTTAGGTCATTGTGAAATATAAACTATACATATTAATAATACGGGGTACTTAGTAAACCTTGGAAAATTAATTAACATGTTAAATAAAACCCTACCAACGCTATTGACTGTTATTTTCATGAATCATGGACATCTCCTCCTGCATGGCTCATGCAGGATAACAAAATTCAGTGAGTTCTGCTTTAATTGATCAGATTCATCTAAAACTGCATAAACTTTGAGAAATGAAGAAACAGTACGGAGTTTATTATAATCCATTTCTTACTTGAACTTGATATATTGTAATTACTTTACCGATCTCAAAGTTACATATAGGAAAACGAGCACAGATAATTTTAACCCTCATCACACACAACGATAAATGTAAATATAAATTAAATGAAGTAGCAAATGCACGTAGACTAATATAAGATGCTTAGATATCTCAAGGATGAAGCAAGGAGCCGGCATCACTGTCGGCGCAATCACCACTTCCACCAGTACCACCAACAGCTCCACCAATGCCACTGCCAAGACCACCGATTCCACCTCCTAGACCTCCGAGACCTCCTGTGGCACCGCCCAAGCCACCAATGCCACCTAAATCAGGGGAACCACCACCAAGTCCACCGAGTCCGCCAAGCCCACCAATTCCACCCCCAAGGCCGCCGCCGCCACCACCAACACCAGCAAAGCCACCAACACCACCAAATGCAACGAAGTTCTTTTGGTCATCAAGACCAGTGGCAGCAGGCACATTCCTTGCAGCAGTACTGCAGTGAATGACTGCAAATGCAAGTGCAAGAATCATAAAACACTTCGCCATCTCTCTCTCTCTGTTTTTCTTCACTCACTGGATAGGCTGTACAATGCTGCCATTAGATCAGTCCTTTTAAAGACAATCTCAAGTGCATAACTGTGCATGGCAGTTGTTGGTTTTAAATAAATTTGAATGTTAGTCCTTATCACCCCACCGCCCGCATTAAAAACACCGTATCCATATCCTTTGAAAACCTTAATTTAAGACATTTTAACCAACTTATTTTAGGACGGTATAAAAATATATATTTTCGGGAACAATATAAAACTGGGATGAATTCAAGGAATTTTTTTAATAAAGCTTAATTCTAATTTTAATCCTATTTAGAGGGGAAGAAAAAAATTATAAGAGAAGAAATGAGTGCTTTTAGTTGGTCTAAAAATTTATGATCTACGAAAAATAAGGGAACAAAGATAAGTACCATAACCAAATGTGTTTGCTCGAAATTAAAAAATTTTAATACCACCAAAATAAAATTATAAATTTTATGGTAAAAGAATTTGAATTGAGTTATAAATTTTTAGAAAAGATCAAAATATAATTGTACCGGGCCAAAGTGACCTCCCACTTGGATTCCACACAGTTTTATTAACAAAATTTAGCAAGTGATGAGACACTATGCCCTGTGAACTTATTGTTGATGATGGTATTAATATTTAAGAATATTTGTAATAAAGGACCACAACTCATTTTGGCTGGATTTTTTTATACATAAAGTATGACTTTATTGAGGGGAAAATTATACAATCAAATATCATTCTGTTTTGACTAGAAATTGTATCATGATATTTAATATAAGGAAATTATTCATTTATATTAGTGTACAAATAAGTGAGTTTTACATCCCATAAGTTTTTATAGATGAACGTTTTAATAATTTGTCTGTTAAATTTTATATTCTATTCATATAAATAATAGCCATTAAGTTTTGAGTACCAAAATTAAAAATATATAACTATTTAATTAAATGTAAAAACTTTTCAACCGTTAAGTATATGCTAGTAAAAAAATTTAAGAAAACGTGTAAAACCCACTTATTCTTATACTAGTGTAAATGATTATGTCCCCTTACATATATATCATAACTTAATATATATCTAATTAAACTCCTTCATAACTCAAAGAAGATACGTACAAATAAAACATTTGAATCTATTTTTACATATATATAGATATGTATGTATCTTTTTTCTTTTTATTTAACCCATTTATTGGCCTACAATATTTATATCGTTCATGCATCTTTCATTGAGAGTCTTGAAAAGTTATTTCTCGTGTGCCATTTCATCTTTTTTTTCCCCCTCCAATCTATGCCCATAATTTGTGTATCATGGCATTGTATGCTTTTACATGGATACATATGCATTCAGCAAGAAATAGGGAACAGGCTAAACAGGAGTAATAGATTTGGTTTTAGAGATAGAATCATCCTAGCGAGTTTATAAACCTTCGATATGATTTTATAAAAATATAATGTTCCGCGAAATATAACATGAAACAAATAAAACATTTTAAATTTTATATAAATAGGAATATATGAATTACCAAGAGTTTAGGGCAGTGAATTGATTGCAGACAAAACTGGGACCGTGAAAATGCTGCTATGCAAACAAATGTATACAAACAGCTGGCCTTGTTAAATGCATAGTGGCTTTGTTTAATGGCTCCACACCCAACTTCACGTCTTCACTTACTGCTGCCATCTAACCCACTCTACCTACATTTCATTACTCACCAGCAACCAACGTGTATGCTTCGTTTGGCATAAATTTTGACTAGCTTGCTGGCTGCTGCTTATTAATTTATTTGTTTGCCTCTTGTTTTCTCCTACGCACAATGGCGAATCTAATTTTTTTTTTAGAGTAGGCACATGTACATTAAATACTAATAACATAAGATATTTTATTCATAGATAAATACAAATAAAATTTTAAGGTGGACACACTCAATAAATAAATAACTAAGAAAGAAAATTTAGATTTTTAGAAAGAGCACACTCAATAAAAAGGAAATAGAAATCCTCTACTCTTTTTTATGCCTCTATTTATGCCCACACTAAAATTTAGGTTTAGGAAACTTGGGGTAGGGTGCATTTTTAGGGGTATGGTTTAAGGTTTAGGATTTAAAATTTAGTGTTATGGGTAGAATTTAATTTTTTTAAATATTTTTTAGTGTTGGGCATAGAAAAAGATACCGAAAAGGGACAGATGATTTTTGTTAGTAAAATGAATAATTAATAAAGGAAATTCAAATTTTCAGGAGGACAAATAAAATTTCAAAGTGAACACGCTTAATAAAATGGGTAACTAATAAAGGAAATTTAGATTTTCTCATAGTGAGCACAAGTAAAATATCAGGGTGACACACACAGTAAAATAAATTATTAATAAAGAAAATTTAGATTTTGAGGGCGGACACGTGCGCACCTTAAACTCTCTTTACATCCGCCACCGACTATAATTCGAATTATAATTATTTTTTATATAAAAAGAAAGTCGTAGAATTTCAAAATAAAAAAAAATAATTATAGAGGTTAGGATTCGAACTTTTAAAAGCGTAGGTTGGAGTGATATAGGATATATAGGTAAATCTCATTTCCTTAAAACTTGAACCTAATATCAATTATAAGTCGAGATTTTCTTCAGACAAGTAGCAGAATGAATAATTTAGCCCCTAAAAGTGGCAAAGAAAATCATTCAAAGTAAAATATGTGTTGTATTCTAAGCAATTAGATTAACTTACACAGCCGCTACCCTTCTCATCTATAGACCTTTACTTTTTGAGAAAAACTTTGATACATAGATCGTGTAAACTAGTTTACACGTGCCTTTTAGTTTTAGAGGTTACGGTTTTAGTTTAGGGTTTAGGGTTTAAAGGTTTGGTTGTATGGTTTAGAATTTAGTACATAGGCTTTAAGGTTTAGGGTTTAGTTTTTTAGAGTTAGGGTTAGGAATTTAGAATTTGAATTTTTATAGTGTAAATACACATGCTTGTGTAAAAATAATTTTACACAGCCTGTGTATCAAAGTTTTACCCTTACTTTTTTCAATTTTATTTAGTCGACAGTTGTACCAGTTTTGATACAGGTCGCCAACCGTTAAATTTATTTATTTATTTCTATTTTTTACTTTTTAATAAAAATAATTATGTCTTTGTAGCGTGCTTTTCTTTACCTTTGCAATACGTTATTTTTGTCTTTTAGCATATTTTCTTCTTCTTTCTTGGTCGTTTGGCCTTTTTTATTTTATATTTTTCCCAAGATTAAATTTGACGATGTCAGATCAAGATGACACTTATTTGTAATCTTGCTGATCTTTCTTTCTGATGACTCTTGGATTGAATTTGGATATGCAGTTTGCGCTCGTAGATGAGTTTTTAAACTTTCTCATGTATGGTCCTTTATGATATAAAATGGTTAGTTTTAAGAAAATGTTCAGATTGTTTATTTAGTTTACAATGATAATTTTAAACTCTTACTGTAATTTTAGATATTTTCATTCCACTTCTATTTAAAAAAAAAAACTTACACACTTTATTTAAGAATGTAAAAATGTTAGATATTTGAGGAAAGAATTGTGATAGACTTACAATTTTATCTGATTTAATGAAATTAGTCTTTACTTGAATTGTTTTTTTTACCAAGTATGATTTTTATTCGAATGAGAAAAATCATACAAATGATATTAAGCATAGTCTCATTAAAAACCTCTCCAAATCTAAATTAGAGGAAAAGAGTGCACATGTTAATATATATAAGCATGCTAAAAACCATGAAACAAATGGACCAAACACCAATCCAATGACCATAAACCAAAGAGCATAAAATAAACAACCCCGAAACAACAACTAGAGGTGGCAAACTGACATGAGACTCGAGATTTGAACCAATTTTACCCGATCCGAGACCCAATATCGACCCGAACATGATTATCTGAACTTGATCCCAAACCCGAAACAAACCGAATCAAATTAAAATCGACCCGATTTTTAGTTGAACCGATATGGACTGATCTGATTTTTCAACTGAATAGAACGGACCCGAACCGATTTCATCCGAACGAAAGTAAACCGAACCAAAGGCAACCTGGAATAAAGAAAATATATTAAAAGAAATAATGAAAGATTTGATGTGAATTGTCGCACAACTCACCAAAAAGTCAAATATATTGGCTTTATAAAGCCATATATGGGTTTAAAAAACTGATCCGGCCTGAAAACCCGACTGGAACATAATGATCTCCTATTGAACCGATCTTAACCCGGCCCGAAATCAACCAACTCGAAAATACCCGACCCAAAAATCAATCGAACCGATGTGACCCGATCCAGACTGATACTCGACCCGAATCACTATAGACCTGAATTAAAACTGAATCAGACCAGATCCGACCTGAATTGAACCGTAACCAAATGTGATTAAAACTAAACCTAACTCGAACTGAAATGACCTGAACCCAACCCGATCCGAATGACATGTTTGCCACCTCTAACAACAACCCACAACAACATCTAAACAAATGCACAAACAAGCACTCAGCGCACTGCCCCCAACCGAAGCAGACTCCACATGTCCCTCATTACCAATAGCATACAGCCCCCAACCGAAGCAGTACATGCAAAAAACGCCCCTCACCAAGAACCAAGGGTCACTACATGACGTGAAACCACGAAGTTCCATCCATACCTCCCTTAGCTAAAGTGTCAGTCATACTATTCACCTCTCGATAAACATTATTAAAACAAATACATTGTAACTCACCACATGCAATATCAATTTGTCTAAAGCATTGCCAAAGTCGCTAAGGTTGACGTTGCTTATGAAAAATCCACAAAACCACTATGGATGAATCCGATTCAATTACTAGCGAAAATTTATAGCGCCAATTAAAATACATCACCATGTCAAACGTGTGACACAGTCGGAAGCTCAGCTTCATACGATTCTATCACCTTCAACGGGCCCGAAAACAAAGCTTAAACCTTACCAAAAGCATCACGTAAGATTCCCTACAACCTGTCGGACTCGGTTTACCACGCGAAGAGCCGTCCACATTAAATTTTATAACCCCTGTCATCGGAGGGCACCACACTATCCCTTTCTGAGGACCTCTTAACCAAATCAAGTGAACAACTCCATGGGCACTCCCACCATTGGGGTTCAAGAACAATGTCCGCTAAATGCAGAGCCCATCACCCAATACAATGAACGTAACTTCACCGAGCAAAAAAAAATCACCTGAAAATAGGTGCTTATTATTGAACATTAAATCGTTCCGAATCAACAATATCAACCGAAGTACAGCCGAACATCCCGCCATCCACCATTTCCTAGTGTTACCCAAGAAGAAACCTTGAATTGCTTGTTGAATGAATTCCACCAACGAACTTGGTAAGACGAACTCAACCCACCACCACTAAAAGAACAACAACCAAACCTCTTGCACTATTCGACAATGAAACAATAAATGTTCCAAATCATCATCCCCTGCCTCACACAAAATGTGAGTAACCGGAACCTCATTCAATTGTACACAAAATACATAAAAATATAGATTATGTACGCTAAATATAAAATAGTACAATGTAATAATTTAAAAATATGCTAAATTATTTATATTTGCAAATATAAAAAAGATTATACAAAATTTATAAATATTAAATAAAATTAACATTTTTTATTTGAAAATTCTGCCTATAGGATAGCTGTTGAAAAGTTCTCAATATTTCCTCTCTTTTTTTGTTTTAAAGATTTCTCTAATATTTCCGATTTGTCAATCAAGGGACGTATTATATCCAAACCATGTTATTATATCGAACACTTTTTTTATATCCAAATTGTGTTGCATAGAACTCAATTTTATTCTATGCAGATTGAGAATAGAATTAGAATAGACTCGTTGGATGTGCAATGTAAACATGTTGATTTGGATTTAGATTTATCCTCCTCCGAATTAATATTAGTCTTAATTTTTTTTAATATATTTGCGTTTGCTTAAAAAATCAAAATAATACAAATAAATTTAAACGATTTTGAATTAACTATTTATAAATATGACTTATGTGGAACAAAAATTGATGACAATTTGACAAACCCAATATGTCACAATTTTATCTGTCGATTTAGAAAAAAATAATTAAGTGATGATATAGTATTAGACGTTGGCATCAACGATCGGGATTTTCAAGTCTTGATAACACATCTGTTTTTATCTAAATCTGTGATTTTAAAAGATAAACGAAACTGAAGAAAAATATGGATCACTTTATTAATCAAATCCGGAGAGGAATGTGGATCACATTATTCATAAAAAGGAGTGGATTAAGATCTAGCCGAAACAACAACAGGCCAAACCCGATGGGGAAAATTCGAGGCCCATACCTCCCATGGAGTACCCTTTGTTAATACAGTTTTGTCTGCAATCGGGAAATACCCAACAAGCTCCCAATCAAAAAATGGGCATTGATAGCACCCACTCCCACAGGCCCTGCAACTATTCATACAATCCAACAACCAAAAAAAATCATATTCTACATTTCGAAATTTTTTTAGGATAGACATACATATATTAACAACATAAATTTTTTTGTATGTAAGTAGACACAAATAAAATTTAAGCACACTGAATAAAATGAATAACTACTGTAAAAAATTAAATTTTCAGGTAGACACGTGCCCACCCTAAACTCTTACTAAATCTGCCACTATTGTATCGGAAGAATAGTTAATAATTATCTGCAAATATGTTGATACGGTTTCGTATGTTATAATCAAGACTCAACTGAAGTATAATAGATAAATAGTCTGGCCGACAGAAAAATCAATGTTTACCTAGATTCCATAGCAAAATCAAGCATAGTATTCCAAAATTTTGTTGAACTATAAGACTAGTATGTAAAACTAGGTAATCGTTCAGGTTTCAGGTCAGCTCAGATGAAATCGGATACGAGTTATGTCAAGTTAATTTAATAGTTCGACTTGGATTAGTCCGGATTCGGGTTGACTCAGATTCAGGACATTATCAGGTTGATTTCAAATCAGATTGAGTTCGGGATCGGGTCGGGTAAGTTTCAGTTCAGGCCAAAACGGTTCGGATCCAAATTAGTTAATTAATGAGTTAATTCAGGTTCGGACGGACTTCAAGTCGGGCCACGTTCAGGTTGGGTCACGTCGTTGACGGATAAAATTCAGGTCGGGAAATATCGATTTCGGTTAAAGTTCAAGTTGGTCTTACCGTGTACAAATAGACTTCAGTATGGTAATTATAAGTAAATTTCATATAAAAATAAAATTTTAGGGATTAATATGAACCAAAATGTCCCTTAAGATGCCGGAATATTTTACAATTTAAAAAATATATATAATTATGACTAAATTGAATTAAACTAATTTTATTTTAATTAAATAAAATCAATCAACCATTCAGATGATGACACATGTCATCACCCAATTGGGTAATTTTATACAAATTTTAATTTATTCTAATTAATATTAATATATTTTTCTCTCCAACCAAGTGGTATCACCACCTGGTTAAAGGAAAATTAACAAATTTAAAAGAATGGCTCTAAGGGAGATTTGAACCTAAAACTTGTAGGTTTAAACCTTTACCATTGCACCAAACCTCTCCCAATGACATGTATTGCACCATTTATATATATGTTATAATGCAGTAAATGTTAGGAAAAAAGAAGTAAACATGGTTGAAAGGGGATTCGAACCTAGAACACTTGGGATGTGTATAATCACACAAACATTCGATTTAATTTAAATCTAAAAATTATTAAATATTCAATTTTAAAAAAAATATTCGATTTAAAAGAAAAGAAATTCGATTTAAAATATTCGAATATTTTTTCTTTTTCATATTTAAATTAAACCGAATATTTATTAAAATATTAAATAATTGATTTTAAAAATATTTTATTTAAAAGAAAAGAAATTTGATTTAAAAAATATTCGAATATTTTAAATCAAATTTAAAATACTTTAAATATTCGATTTAATTTAAATACTTTGAAAATTCGATTTAAAATATTCGAATATTTTTAAAATCAAATTTCTTTTCTTTTAAATAAAATATTTTTTTAAACCAAATATTTATATTTTAATAAATATTTGATTTAATTTAAATATGAAAAATAAAAAACATTCAAATATTTTAAATCGAATTTCTTTTTTTTAAATTGAATATTTTTTAAAATCGAATATTTAATAATTTTCAGATTTAAATTAAATCAAATATTTGTATGATTATACACATCTCAAGTGATCTAGGTTCGAATCCCCTTTCAATCATGTTTACTTATTTTTTTCCCTAACATTTACTGCATTATAACACACACACACACACACACACACACACATATATATATATATATATTAAATGGTGTGGTTCATGCCATTGAGAGAGGCTTGGTGTAGTGGTAAAGGTGTGGGTTTAAAACCCACACGTCCCAGGTTTGAATCTTCCTAGAGCCATTCTTTAAGTTTGTTAATTTTCCTTCATCCAGGTGGGGAAAATATATTAAATATTAATTAAAATTTGAGTAAATTTATCCAATTAGGTAATGACACGTGTTATTATTTGATTGACTGACTAATTTTATTTAATTAAATTAAAATTAGGATCAAATTGATATAATAGGTAAATAACATGAATCAAATGTGTAATTTTACAAATTTTTATTAACTATCACGTTATCGTTCGTTAATTTTTTAACTGCGGTTGTCAAAATAGGTCAATTTAATAAGTTTGGTGGCCTCATTGACGATTTTGATAGTTCGGTGGTCAGAATAGGTATCCTCAATTAGTTCGGTAGTCACTGGGGTAATTTACCCTTTTATTTTTAGGTTTGAAAAGTAAGAAAGAAAATGAAACAGAGAAAGGAGAGGCCGCAGGTTACAAAGCAAAATAGGGGGAAAATGAATCTGCTCTATTTTTTAGGTTATAAACACAAATAAAATGGGATAATAACGTACTTAGTCCTTCCGCCTTAAGTTTCTTTCATTTTGTCTCCGCCATATGGTTTAATTACGCTTCTGGTCCTTCATATTTTAATCTGTTTTGCAACATGGTCCTTCGAATTTTAATTCTTACATCATTATTATTATTATCATTATGTTATATTATTATTATTATTATTATTGTGTTATACTATTGTTATTATTACGTTAAATTATTATTATTATAGTTATTACATTATTGTGTATATCATTATTATAATTATTATCATTATGCACAATATATCATATTTAATTACGTTAATAAATTGTGCAATAATATATTGTTAAATAATGTTTACGTTACGTTTCAATTTTAGTTACAATTTCGTTCATATTTTGTCGTTGTAATTTAATATTCTATTTCAAATTAATTGATCATGCATATAATTGTTGCATATAGTTTTAGGCCTTATTATTCCGATATTTTATTAGAAGTGGCGTCCCCCTCTCCGGGTGTCATCTCCTTTGACTACCGTGGATATCGAGGCAATTTTTAAACTGTCATGCATACATGCATTTTAGAAATTTAAATTTAAATTAATTTGAATTTTTATTTTCCTTAATAAATATGATGCGAACCTTTAGGTATCAATTTTGGGCGTTGTGGGGTGCTAATCCTTCCCCATGCGTAACCAACTCCCGGACTCAAACTTTTCTCTGATTTTGTTTTTCGGTGTCCGGTCTACCTGAACCAAGTGACCGGTGACGACTCCAAATCTATACTAGAAATAATTTTTCGCAAAAAAATAGTCGCTACAACCAGTTATATATAAATTGAGATTTTGACTAACCGGCGGAATCCAACTGAAATTAATTCCCAAGCATGTGAATCGGTTACTGTATATTTTTGTTAAGGCTGTAAACGAACTGATCGTTCAGCGAATCATTCGTGAACTGTTCGACAGGAAGTTCGTTTATTTATTAAACGAACAAATATGAACAATTTTTTTTGTCGTTTAATTAAATTTAACACGAACAAAGGACTTGTTCGTTTGTGAACGTTCGATATTCCATTCGTTTATGTTCGTTTACATTTATTAACATATGTTCATTTATATTTATTACTTTTCATAACAAAAGTATTATATTTAAAAAGTTTAATAACATATATTAAAAATATGAAATAAAAAGAAAAAAAATTAAACAATACTCAATGTTCGTTTGTGTTCGTTTATTATTTTAACAAACACGAACAAGAAATAATGTTTATTTAGTTGTTCACGTTCAGTTATTTGTTCGGTTAAAATAAATGAATGAACATAAACATACCCTCGTTCATGTTCGCTCAGTTCGTTTACAGGCCTAATATTTGTATTCAATTCAATACAAGACACTTCTTATTGATTCCCATCCCATATAGGATTACTGTTTCTATTTAATTTTCTCCGTCTAGGCTTATTAATATTTGTTGTCATTTATTATATATAAATGCTATTTATGAAATTAAATCATATTGTATTAGAGATTGATTCTAATTGTAGCACCCCGAAATCCGGCCTACCGGTTCTGGTTGTGATAATCCAAATTCTATTGGCTTAAATTTGAGTTTTTGAGTTCAAATTCGGAGTTTGAGGATTAATTCGTAAAGATGCCAGAATTTGATGAGTAATGTGCAAAGTTTGGGAAGTAAAATGCTAATCTAGAAATCATAGGGAATCTGGTGGCCTGTTATGTAATTTAGCCTTTTGTTTTTTGAACCTAAACATCTCTCAATCTTGAGTTATGAGAAATTAATGGAGTGATTAAATGTGAATTAATTGGTGATTTTATTGCTGCCGTTTATGGGATTTGGATGAGAAATTTATTTTGGAAATTTATGGAACATTTGATTGGGGTTTTAATATTAAAAAGAAAAGGCTAAACAAATTGGGGAAACGAAGTTTTTTGGTTTGTATTTTTTGTTGTTGCAAAAATTACAACTTGTTATGAATAGTATTTATAACTTCATTGGCTGTTATTTATTCTTTTGTTCTCTCATCTTTCGTTGATTATTTATTAGAAACTAAACCTTGAATAAATGTGATTAAAGAATAGGAAAGAAAAACAGAAAAGTTATTATTGATCTTCATGTAGTTTTTACGTGCATATACATACAAGATTACAACAGTTAACGATCTTAACCAACTGAGCAACTGCGCAAGCACATTTAATTAATTGACCAAATTGCTTGTTTTTATTCTTTATATTTTTAAGTCATGAATTTTAAACTCACTAAAAGCACCTCTCTTTCTTTCCCTAAAATCTCCATTCCCCTCCCCTTAAATAGGATTAGAATTAAATTTAGAATTTGTCAAAAAAAAAAAAACAACCTTAACAAACTTGCTACCCAATTCTACCTAGTCCTAACGGCTTATAAAATAGCATTTACATTTTATCTTAATACATTACACATTTTATTAGCCCTTCAAGTTGGAGCATACAAATTTTGAATGCCTAACTTGGATTTAGACTTTTAGAAAAGATGAATGGTAAGGCTTTAGTGAAATAATCAGCTAAAATAAGTATGCATAAAAAAAGGAAGGTCGCCTAAGCCTCTAGTATCTAAAGTAAATATTCATTAAGGGGTCTGACTTTATATACTCGTTCCAAGAAAGCAAACAACGATTTACGCTTTACACTGATCATAACAACAAAGAACCATACTATTTACACACGAGACTAATAAATGTGCGAATAAGCATATAGCAATCAAGACTATCTTACCCGGGGGCAAAAATCCTCCCAACTCAAGAAAACTATGCGAACACATATGATATAATTCGCTATCAGTTTATCTTATAAGTCCCACAAAGATAAAAGCTTATATTCATAACTCGTCATTCATATCGAAAGAAAGAGTAAAAAAAAAAAGTAGAGTGTGAATACTAAAAGGATAAAGTCTACACACGACCTCGACCTCCTCCAAAAAGACCATAATGAAACCTACCCAAGCAACGGTCCTATAAAATTTCGACCGCCTCCAAGTAAAAAAATATTAATAAATACTATTAACCGCTCCTAAAAGTAAACATAAGGGGGCAAGGATTGGCTCCAGCGAACTCTCACTATACAAACATATACAAATTATGATAGCAATAGTTCGCCTCCTGCGAACTGTTTTCAAAAAGTATGGGGAAAAATTAATAAATAACTACTACAGACCTATCCCATGACAAAGGTTCGAATATATCTTAAATATTCTACAAAAGCAAGAAGCTCGTATAATTTCGAACACTCCTGAATAAGTGAGCAACAATTCTCCATTCCGCGAGCTGTTTTTAAATAAGCAGGCAATTATGTTGCCCAGATAGGCGTACCACATATCTGCTACTTTTAAAGTGAACTCTATCCACAAAACTTTCTTACTAGGGGAAAAATGTCCGTACCAGCGAGCAAGCATACACAAAATATATTAAGCAATAATTCGCCTCATGCCTTTTTTTCAAAAAATATGACATAAAATTCGGGAAGAGAATACAAAGATGGAGATGTCAATACAATATTTCAAACACAAAAGATCACTTTTCAAACTCTTTCTAAAAATCCAACTCGAGTTCCCATGCTTACAAAAATGCAAGTTGTCTTTGCTCAAGTATGAAATGCAGACGACTTTCCAGTGGTTCCATTCCTTTTTACTTTACTTTTGGGTTAACCTAACCTGAATAGGAATAAGAGGGTCACTTTATACCATCCCTCACTTGGGGGGCAAATGTTAGTTCCAGTAAATCTCAACCACGCGAATATCTAATTACAACTTTCTACAAACTCAACATGCGAATGTATCAGTGAACCACGACCACGCAAACACCTATTTACAATCTTCTGCGAACTCGACATGCAAACGCTACTATAAACTATATGATGATACACGTGGTCTATATCAATACTTAAGCAACAATAATTTATTAAGAACACTTGTTTTTCTCGTTGACACGTGCTCTTATTTCATCTAATACTTTATAAAGGGTCATGCACCTTCAAATGGAACAAGGGACTCCACAATCCAGATCAAGGAACCAACAGTCCTCTTATCTCTACCGTCCGAAACGCTCTCAAACCACGCCTAGGGGCGTTGCACAAATATGCTATCAACAAGTATTTTTTTTCTTCAAATTTTGATAGTCATTTTTATTATTTTCTTAAGTTTTACACAATTCTCGATTGATGTGGATAAGAATGTCCCCTTCAATTTACACGTGTAAGTTAGTTTTTATTTGTGAAAATTGAATTTATCTTTGAAATTTCTATCTATCAAAATAATTCATCTACTTTAATTATACATTTCCTAACAATATAAACAAGATTAGATAATATAATTCCTCAAAAAGATAGATAATATAATTTAAACTTATTTTCATTTATTTTAATTTTAGGTATTATTATTATTATTATGAAAAAATATACCATGCACTGGCGGTGAAAACGTTTTGTTTCCACAAGTGCCCTAATTTCAGGGGTTAGGGATCTAGTTTATGGTTCATGGTTTAGGGGTTTAGAATTTAGAGTCTGTGGTTAGAATTTAAGGTTTAGTGGTAGGGTATAGGTTTATAGGTTAGGGTTTAAGTTTTAGGGTAATATAGTAGAAATTTAAGTTTTTACCTATAACCCCTAAATTTTAACCATAAACTCTAAGTTCAAACCACAATTCCTAAATTCAAAGCACATAAACCTAAACCCAAAACTATAAACCCTAAACTAAATCTATAACCCCTAAAATTAGAGCGTTTGTGAAAACAAAATGTTTCTACCGCTAGTGCATAGTATAATTCCCTATTATTATTATTATTTACTTGATAAAACTAGAAAATTACATATTAAACATTTAACATTTGATAATTCAAAAATATTTTAAAATTAGGGTATACAAGTATCTTAATAATCTTATACCGGTGAAAATAAAAACTAACTTGTTGAGGAAAAACAACAAATTATTGGGAGAAAGAATTAAATTACACTAGTATAAATAAGAATTGATTTATTAAAGAAAGACAACAAAATACGAACAAATTCAGCCTTAGAGATCAATTTCAACCAAAATTAGTTTAGTTTTAGCATGGCAGATTAGTCTCGGTAAAGATCATATGCAGGTGGTGGAGCAAATCTCACATTTCCCGACCAAGCTACCATTATAGCTTCAACTGTAAACAGTGTTTTAATAAATAAAAAACTCAATATCAAAATAAATGTGAATTATAATATTATAAATAATTATAATTATATTTGAATAAAAAGTAAAAAAAATATGTTGAACTCAATTTGATTTTTAAAATTCTCAAATAAAATTTAGATGATAAAACAATATTCGTCAACTCGATTAACTCAACAATTTTCACTCGACCAAATATTAGCTCTAAATTGGGTAATTCTATCTTTAGATAGTTCTAATTAAAATAAAATAAATTATTATGGTTAGTTTATATTAAAGAATGCCTTAAGCCATAAAATGAGCCTAACGGTTGACTGAATAGTCACTTTAGCCTATATTTTTTTTTTGAAGTAATTTAATTACCAGTGTTTATTTTGGGTCAAAATGGCCCTCTATGGATGAAAATTGTTTGTCAACTAACGGTAAATAGCTTCGAATGACTTGACAGAATGACACATCCGCAAGAAAAATAATTTTATATTTTATATAATTTTATAAAATTATTTTTTGACTGATGTGACATTCTTTCAAGTTAACATTGCCAAGTTAACACATTTGTCTATATGACACTGTCATATCAGCGTGAACTGCTATGCAAGTTTATCACATCGTTTGAAATCATTTACTGTTAGTTGACTAACAGTTTTCATCTTTAGAAGGATCATTGTGAACAAAAATAAAACGTTGGAGGTTGAATTTATAAAAAAATATAGATTAAAATAATTATTCACCCAAATCTTAAGTACATTTTTTTCATTTTGCCATACAGAATGATTGTCAAACCTAATTTGTTCCAATTCGAAAACATGTCAAAAAGCAACAGCCGATTCAACTTTCAATGGATATCATTGAAACTCGGAGAAAGCTGACAATAAAATAGTGAACACTAATATGGTGGTACAAAATTCAATTGCAAGATAGCATTTTTAATCCAAAATAAAATAAAGAAAACCTCTTCTATCTCTTTATTGGAATTCTTCCATCTTCGGACCACTTTGTTGGTTTAGTTTATTCAAACATGTTTGCTTAAAGTTAAAGTTCTAAAAAAATTGGAAGCCTTTAATTATGCTCGATATAGTGGGTCACACAAATTATAATGATTTACAGAATATGCCACACTTATGTATTTACACGTAATTATACATCAATTCAATTATTGAGTATTTTTGTCGACATAGAAGATGATTAAAAACTCTTGTTGACATCTAATTTCTTCTCCTAAGTCTTGGGTTCTAGTCTCAAAAAGAGCAAATTATCTTCTTCTTCCTCTAGGTAGAATTTGTTCAAAAAAATTATTGAGTGATTTTCCAAAGTCACTCTTAAATTTTTTTATTTGTGTTATAGTAGGTTGTTTCCTTTAATTTTACCTTTAACATAAATAAACCTCATATGTAATTAAATACAAATCAAAGAATAAGATCTTATTAAGGTATAAAAAAATGTAGGGACGTATTTAAATAAAACGATATAATTTGGGGGCATTTTAATATTTGAACATTTTTTTATTAAAAATATACCATATATTGATGCCAAAATTAGGAGGCACCAGACAAGGAAGATGAAGACAGATGACCAAAGTGGTTGCGGCTGATTCAAACGGTTCACCTCCTGTAGGCTTGAGACTAGGGGTTTTCATAATTGGCCCTATGGATTCCCAAAGGCGCAATATGTCCAATATCACTATCATAGTATTATTATTTTTCATCCTCATTCTACTTTATTAACTTGCATTATAAGTTTATTAGGACTTTAGGTACCTATCGGGCCAATTATGAACACCCTATTTGGATGGAGAGCTGCATACAACATAGTTGTTTGAGCCATGAAGGAGATAGGAAGAGTTGATGGAGAAAAAAGATACTGCCCTCAAGGTCCGACCTCATTTCTCTCTTCACATACCTACGTATTTATAGTTCCTGAGACTGTCAGTGATTGGATGGTGTCAAGACTAGTGATGGTCTATGGATAGATCGACATAGATAGGTCTAACTTATGAGTACTTATGCTGAGAGGGTTACTTTTGAAATGAAAGTTAAGTGATTGAGTGATATCTTCCTTAGTGTAGGGCGAAAGAGGGTTCCATCGGGTCTTTCGGAGGGAAGATGAAGAAGACTTGCGCGAGGAAAGAGCCCATTATTATTATTGCGGAGATGACTTCTCTAGAGCCAATTATCGTCATCTTTATATCGACTTCTGCCGCATTTCTGAACTTAGAACCTCACAGACCCTTTGGCTCGATTCGAAGTTTTCCTCCTCGAGAAGGTTCGACACAAACTGAGGCTGGAGTTCTGGATTCATTAGGTATATGCATACACTCATGTGGTCTCATATTTGCCTCTATGATCCTACCTATCTGGATGAGTTTAACTAAAACCTTTATAATAGCGAAGGCTAGTCTGCTCAATGTTGGGTATGGTGGACCAAAACTGTCCTCTAGTTCTAGGAGCAGCAAGTATACCGAGGCATTGAGGGAGGCTTCCTGAGCATTGGGTTAAATGATTAAAATTGTGGAGCTACTCCATGAGGCCAACAAAGAGGAGAGCGTCTGCTTCGCCCAAGCCACCTCAGAGGGGTAGCAATATAAGAGTGAGGTTGCAATCAAAGATGTAGAGCTCCAACAGTCCAATGCTAGGGTTGAAGCTTTAGGGAAAGAGATCGGTGATCTCAAGCAAGAGCTAGTCGAAGCTCAACAGTTGTCCATACAACTAGAGAATTGTCGCACGGATGATGTTGATGCAATTAAGACGGTCTATCTACAAATCATCGAGGCTGATAGTGAGGCCGCAACTGCCCGAGCGAAGGCATGAAAAGAGAAAGAGGCGACTGAAAGGAATGTTGAGGAGCTTCAAAAAACCTAGAGAGAGTTAGGTGTTCTCTGCATGAATGTTGCACAGCTTCAGGCGGACAAGATCAAAGCGGAAGAGATAATTAATCAGCAACTGGCTAGATTTAAAAATTTGGTTCAGAAATGTGAGTGCGACATCGTATATTCCATTCAAGGTATGCTTGACCGGTTAATATGAGTAATTGAAATATGCGTTGTTCTTGGGTGATTTGTGTAGATTTTGAGATGATGAGCTTTGATCTTTTTAATCCTTTCGAGGAGAGATGAGAGCATTCCTAGGAGGTCATCAGATAATATGTCACGAACTCGGAGCTTAGAGGACAAGTCTTGGCCTTAGAGGTCATTCATATTCTAATGGATGGGGATATTTTGAAGGCTGACACTCAAGATTCTACCTGCAATCCATCTGAAGAATAGGTCTTTGATGGGAGGATAACTACTTCTGAGCATGTTGGTGATCATTCAATGGTTGGTGTTGGAGGCTCCATTGTGTATTCAGCTGAGGAGCGCACCATTACTAGAAAGTCTTGTGATGATCCTCCTCTTAATTAGGCTTTAGACAACAACTTGTAATCGGAATATTTGTGTATTTGTCGCCTGTTAATGAAATTGGAATTTTCCTGACTCAATTTGCCTTAATAATTTATACACTTAGGCTTCTCTTTCCTTTAGGTTTTGTATTTAGCTAATCAAATTGCTTTCTTGCGCCATTTACTTCCATTCAAGTAGTTTTTTTGGGCTATCACAACAACCTTTAAACGCGAGGTGGGGGCGTCTAGTCAACAACCAATGTCTAGGCCTTCAGGCCTTGAAGTATGCATCTTCGGCTTTTAGTTATCGGAGTCATTGTCTGGGAGAGAAGTGGCCTAATGCTCTAAAGAAGGTACAAGTGGTAATTTGATCAAAGTTGTTTTTTACTGTAGTGTCATTAATTGTGAATGTATAAGTTTTTTCATATTTCTGTTGAACTAGCATTGTGATGACATGGGGGAATACATTCATTTCTTGTTTATTTTAATCAACGATGCATTTAGTATCGGATTATCGGAGGTATGCAGATCAATATCATCTGTGACTTTGCATAAGCATCTTCGTATTTCCATGATTGTTGATGTATTTAACATTAAAATTTTATAGAGGTAGAGACAAAAAACTCAATGTCATATGTGACTCCACACAGGCATCTCCACTTATTTGATCAACGAGGCATTCAACATCGGATTAATAGAGGCAACGTCTATCAAAGCAAGCATTCATACTATCGCAGATCAGGTGTCCTTGGAGACACAAAAGCATGAGAATTTATATCATTAACCAAGCTAGGACGACATCGGCCGGAGCAGGCATTCACACTTTTGTTGGTCAAGTGTCGCTCAGGACACAAAAGTGTGGGCATCTAAACACCCTTGAAGAAAAGCACAATGTCGTGCATTAAATGAGCGGATGTTGTTAATGACTTATGTTTGCATCGATATCATCTATAATTTTGTACAAGCATCTCTATTTATTTGATAAACGAGGCATTTAGCGTTGGATCAACGGAGATACTGCCTACTAGAGTAGGAATTCAAAGTGTTGAATGAGTTGAGTCATCTTCTGCCGGAGCAGACATCTACACTCTTACAGATCAAGTGTTGCTCAGAACACAAAAGTGTAGGCATCTCAACACCTTTGGAGAAAACACAATGCCATGGGCATTGAACAATCCGATGCATTCAGTTTGTTTATAGTTTAGCAAGGTGGTGCCGCTCAAGGCATAAATGATACATGAACTTTCGTACTTCTGCAAATCATGTGTCGCTCAAGACATAAAAGTGTGGGCATCTCAAAGCCCTCGTGAAGTAACACAATAATAGATGTATTGGATGTACAGAGTCATTAAATGGCTTATTCACCAAAAGTGGATGAAGTCGAAAAATGGAAATACGGAAACATGTAGGAGTATTTAGAGAAGCAGAAATCATAAATTATCAATAATTTCACATTTTCATATGCTCATCCAAATACCCATTCTTCAAAATGATGTATTCACGTATTTATATAACAATTACACCATTCAATCATCCATTCACTACCGCCTAAGGCGCCTGGACCCTACTTGGGACCATATGCCATATACACCTAACATGAGCTGCTCGGGGATACATGTTAGGTGTTTCTGGAGTTCCCATGGTGGCTCGTACGGTTGAGGAGTAGTGTGAGGCGTTCCGCCGATAAGGTGAAGTTGTTGTCTTGTGGTCTAAGACTTTCACTGGACAACAAATTTGCCAACGAATGTGGCGAGATGTTTTCATCCCATCACCTTTTTATCACCCCTTTAGAAGTGAGCGGCGAGAAGTTGTTAACCTATCTACTCTGCTTTCTCTCGATCGAGATTCAAGAAGATAGCCTTGCATGACGGCTGTGGCGTTTCCAAAGCTCATTGATGTCGTCGATTTTACCATTAATGGTGTTGTTTGCAAATATCTGAAGTGCTGGGAGTGCTACCGGAAGAGTCGTTGTGACTGGTTTTCTTGGTTGGAGTATGCCTACGCTCACTGCACCAATGTTGATGCCAAAATGAGGAGGCATCAGACAAGGGAGGTGGAGATAGATGACCAAAATGGTTATAGCAGATTCATGCGGTTCACCCCATGTAGGCTTAGGGCAGAGAGCCACAGACAACATGGTGGTTTGAGCCATGAAAAAGATAAGAAGAGTTGATGGAGAAGAGGAGTGTTGCCCTCAAGGTCCGACCTCTTTTCTCTCTTCACAGTCTCAAGTATCTACAGTCCTTAGGACTGTTGGTGATTGGATGGTGCCAGGGCTAGTGATGGTATATGGATAGATTGGTAAAGATAGATTCAACTGACAAGTACTTAAGCCTTACATATCGGTCACATAGATACCGTACAGAGGCACCAGGCTGTGCCTTATCCTCATGCAACTTGAGGGCTTCAGTGATATTAGTTTTTAGAAGAGCCCGCCTCCAGAGGGATAACTATTGTGGACCATCTTCAATTTTTACCATATATGGAGGTGTCAAAAGATATTTCTGATATTATATGGAGGCCGCGAATTTTGATGTAACACCGTCAAATCAAATATCACATATTTAAATACCAAATTGCAATGCAGCGATTTAGACATTTTCTTAGTGAAAAAAGAATTAGACATTTTTTTTATAATGTGAGTTAATAATTAAATGCGGATTGAGATTTGAGAATTAAGGATATATTTACTTTCCCTTTTTCTTATTTTTCTTTTAAAGGAGTAGAAATGCTATTATATAAGTAGGCATTGTGGGGTTAGATAGGCACTGCTAAATCCAATCCAATCCAAATTACATATACTTTTACAATGGGTTCTGTTTCACTGAAATGCTGCTTTCTGGGTCTTGTATGCTTGGCCATCTTCTTCTTCAACATAGGTATGTGAACTCCTTGCCCATTCTATCATTCACCAATCTATAAATCAGTTGATAAATGAATCCAACTGCTTTCCTTGTTTCTTTCTTTTGAATTTTGATTATTATTTGGGGTTTCAGAAAAAAAACGAGTGCAAAGGTGTGGGAAGCAGTGATGGGGCCATGTTCAAAGTACAAAGATTACAATCAGTATTGTCTCTCCAATGGCTTCCCTTTGGGGGGTTTCTGCAAAACGTTGAATCCAACTGCTCCGTCTTTCTGCTTAGGCAAATACACATAGGCCTTATCTCCTTCGGCTTGTTTTAACTGAGAATTAATTTGAATAAAATATTGAGAATTTGAAATTCTTGGAGCAATGCTTAAATAATTAGTCAAGTTTATGATTACAATTTTATCATTCAACTTTATTAGGAGGATTTTTAGTCGATATTATAAAATTCAAGTCAAATCAAATATATTTGTCGGACTTTCTGTTCAAATTTAATAATTATTTATAATATTATTATACAGATTAGTTTTAATTTAAATAACTCTCTATAATCATACACAATCTTCATATTCCACTTAACAATCTAAAATTTTAAAATTCATTTATAATTTGATTTCTTTATAATAGGAATTTTGGGGACAAATTAACCATGTGGGTATAAAGGAGAATGTAGAAAGAAATAAATTGCAAAAAGTTGCAATAAAAGAACCTAATAGAATAAAATGCAAAGATAAAAAATTAAATTGCAAGAAGATAAAATTTTTTGTCAAAAAAATTAATGCTACATAAATATTTTACAGTGGTTGAGGAGCGTGTGGTTCAATTTTAGTAAAAAAATTATTTAAAACAGAAGAAAAAATTGAAGAAACAAAGAAATCAAGCAGAATTACATAGGTTTTTTTTTAGTAGTAGATGAACAAGTGGTTCAAAATTAATTAAAATTAGGCTCAAAACGGAAGATGAATGGCATAAAAAAATTAAGAACCATATTGCAAAAAAATTAAATTACTTAACTAAAAGCCAAAACAAAGTCATTTTAATTTTCTTTTTTGTTTATTCAAAATTTGCAAATTCTAACTCAAAATTTGAGCCAAAAATTCAAGTAGAGTAGAATAACTGAAATTAAAAAAAATAATCGAGTAGAATTGAATTTTGCTCATCTCTATTATATATTATATATCATAAAAAATATTTATAATATCTATTAAATCTATGGATGAATTAGCGTTAAGAGTTAAAAATATATTTTGATAATATACATGTCTATTTTATGATTCATATTCGATGTGCGATGTTGTCTTTTCTAACAATATTGTATTTAAGGTTTGAACTCGCTTCCTCATCTTAAGAGTGCAATATACTTTACCAATATACCCAACACTTATCGGCAGTATCATGAGTTAATTTAGCATTAGCTCGATTAGGAAATGATTAAGAAACCTTACTTTAATGTATAATAAATATTATTATAAAGGTGTTTTCTGTCATTTTGTATTTTTTTTGTAAATAAAAGAATTGAAAACTAGAACTTCATAATCAAATAAAGGACCTATTAGTTATATATACCGACCTTTAGCCACTCCACTTATAATCACTTTTCAATTTAATTTCAGGGTAACGTACAGTAACAGTTACTAAATTGGGGGGGGGGGAATAGAAATCTTTTTATGAAAATTCATGAAAAAAATAAAAGTGTTTAAAAATTTAGAGAAAAAGTTTAGAGAGAAAATAGAGAACATTTCTTCTAAAAAAGTTAACCGTAATAGTTTTTTTGGTTGAAATGATTTTATTAAAACCATAATTATTAATTAAACCAAATATTTTCTTTTCCAATTAAAAAGCTCAAATAAAACTATAATTACAAGCCCAAAAGATATAATAATTTTTTAAGATTCATAGCTTGTATTTTTTTTAATTCAATCATTAAAACACATATTTAATTATTTTTTATTTAATTAAGTTATTCGAATATAAAATCTATTTATTTAATATAATTAAATTAATCTTACTTATACCAAAAGTATCAAATTCATTTTTAGCTCTTTAAAAATACTCGAAATTTATTAATTAACAATTTTTCATTTAACACTAACCCGAACCGTTCTAAATACCCAAATTCTTCTAACCCAAAAATCGGGATATTACAAACCATATTCAATACAAATATGTATTTTTCATATATTTTCACATTTGATATATATATATATATATTACGCAGAATTGAGAGGCTCAACTCGAATTTGAAAACCGGTCCACTAATTATTTAAAATTTTGAGTTATTTTCATTTTATAACTCAAACTTTATTTGTTCTTTTTCGAGTTGAGTCGAATTTATAAAATTATAAGCCGAATTAAATAATTTAATTTTTTTCGAGTCGAAACGAGTTTTGTCCACAAGTATATATGGATCATAGTGATATTCAATTGGACTTATTTTGAAGCTCAACTTTTAATTTCTTTTCGTACCATTGGAAACAAGAAGACAACATCAAATTGAGTTTGACTCTTTTATTAAATAGAAAGTCATTATAATTTCTTGTCGAGATTCGAATTCATATAAAATAAAGATAATATGAACATCTTTAACTATTATGACAATTAGTGAATCTTTGAGTTTGGTTATTTTTAGTCTTCTTATAGTTTAAAATTTTGGTTTTTAGTAAAATATTAATTTTATATTTTAAATGCCTTTTCAAATATCTTTAATTTATTTAAAATTTTATTTTCTATTTTAAATTGAAATATTTCCATCTAAAATTTCAAATAATGAATTACACCTAGATCCCGAAATTGCTCCGGTTTGGTTGTCTTTCTTGTTTGGCTGCAACCATCCAAGGACCATCTAGTTCAATCTCCACCATAACCGCCATAGTTTCCTCTGTTTGTATCGGCTGTAGAATTTTTTCATTTACTGGAATTGATTGGTTTTCCACAGTACCACTACAATAGTCCTTGGTGTGACCATACGCACCACATTTGAAGCAAACTTACTGCAAACATTTGTGTTTCAGTTTTTGAATAAAACCATCGAGACATATACAAGATAGTAAAGGTTTATTGAGATTAACTATTACAATCAAACGTACAAATTGTCTCCTCTCACCGGTGTTGATATTATAATCCACTTTTAACACCCTACCCATAACATTGTCTGTAATACATATAAGGTAATCTCAAAAGTCGATCCAAACGATAACCTGAAATTAAAATGGGGGCTTTTTAATAGTAAAAAAAGTTTTAACTCTACGTGCCTCTCACATGAGTAAATCCTAACTTTATTTCTGTCCGTTCATATTCTTAACTTTCTTTTGTTGCCTCTACTTTTAGTCAAAACTGATGTGTCAAAACGTTTAAATACGGAAAAAATAGTCATGTTCGTGATCTCTTTTGCCGTGCCGTTATTAGAGATATCAGCAGAAATATCAGAGGACGTGCTAGGGTTTTCCAATATTAAATTTATTCTCAATCATGTTCGGTGTTTTTACTTTAGCATGACAGCCGTTGTAGTTTGCTATGCAATTTCCATTCGTAATCACAATGTTGCATTGGAGTGTGTAGGGTTTTTTTTTTTTTTTGATAATTATGTCTAGCTTTTATTTGCTTGCTTTAGCTGCTTATATCAAATTTACTGCTCCAAAAAAGGTTAGTTGCTTGCTTTGCATTTATGTTCTTGCACTTGTTTTACTTTTAGTTTACTGAATAAATTATTTTATGGTTTATAAAAAAATGTTTTGATGCGTTTATCTTTTCAAAAGAAAATAATTTGAACAAATCAATTCTATTCGATTAATTTAAATTTTTTGAATTCATGGAACCAAATACAGACACCACGGAAAGTATAAAAATGAGATACGGAAAAATATACGACTGCATTGGAGAGGCATGTTAAGAGTCGAAAGTGGGAAAATGAAACAACATTGACGTGTCATGCAGTCATTGCATATGAAGTCGTGGATAGACCCCACAGAACCAGAGCCACATGAACATAAACACCATCCATCATCCAAACCGACCCAAAAGTAAATAAAACATCGGTAAACTACAACACATATCAATCATGAATAAAGTTATTTAGATCATTCAATTATTAAAAATTTATTTAAATTATTTAATTAATGTTATAATTATATTTGGGTCACTCTAACAAGCCACTAAATGTTGCGGTTTAATTGAGTAAAATGATTATTTAGTTCTTGAGATTTTTATATTATATCAATTAATTTTAATTAATAAAATTAATCTTTTATATTTAAAAATATTTTAATTTAGTTATTTTTATTATAAAATAATTTTTTTAAGTTCTCCACAAGTATGTGTATTTTCATTAAAAAGTATAATTTTTATAGCAAAATCTTTTTTATTATAAAATAAACTTTCCGAGAAATTTATAAAATCTGTTTTATAATAAAATTTAGTAATTTACATGATAGCATAGCTAAAATCGAAACTTTTGTAGAAAATTACATGGTAACAGTAGCAAAAATCTAAACTTTTGTAGAAAATTGTGTGGTAACAGTAATAAAAACCTGAAAGTTGTCATAAATAATTTTAAATATATTTTAATGAGTTTAATTTTAATCTAAATATTAATTACAAATTTAATATTAAAAAAATACTTATAAATATTTTTACATTTATAAATTTGGGTATAAGATTAATTAATGATATCAAATGAAGTGTTCTAGTGTTATGAGGGTATAAAGGTGATTTGGAAGAGAAAATGACTAAATTAATATATATATATATATATATAAATATGAGAGGTTAAAGTTATTGAATTATTTGAATTAAGACTAAATTGATATAATAAAAAATTTTATTTTACCCAAATAAACGACAACATTTAACGACTTTAAGCAGATGATAATCATAATAATAATAATTGAGCAATTCAAATATAACTTTTAATAAGTGAATGACTAAATATAATTTTAACTATAATTAAATGACCTCCCTTGTAGTTTACCCAAATATATTACAAATTGCACGGTACGGAAAATTAAAAAGAACACCCAAAGCCATATCCAATAAAAATCCAAATCCAATAACCTAAGGGAACCGAGATGAGTCAGAGGAAACGTGGCAGCACCCTACGTGTCTGTCAGGTATGGAAACTTACCAACATGGTTAAAGTAGTGGGGGAGGTGAGTGAGGAATCGCCGTGTCCATAGTTGCCAGCACAGCAACAGCAACAGCAGACAAGGTATCAGACTTGGGAAGGGAAATAGAAGCATAAGCTCCTTTGCTTTTATTATTTAATTATTTAATAAATAAATTGTTATTGGCTGGGGGTTACGTCAGATTTGCATGGGACACGTAGCTGCAGTATGAGACCTCCGCCGCTTCGCCCACGAATCCCTCTCCACTCTTCAGTCGGTCCATTTTTCTTTTTAATTTCAATTAAATTATAAATATAAATTAAAACCCTCTTTATTTGATTGGTGAGAATTTAGTTTTCTTTTAACAAATTGTACTTTTGTCGCTAAGTGTGGGTGAGTCTAACGTGCGGTATATTTAGGGTGCGGTTAAAATACGATAAGTTTTAAAATTTATCTACGAACTAAAAATTCTAAACTTCTGATAACATTCAGTTGATTTTTTAAGTTCTTTTTGAAAGTATGGAAACATTTTTTTGTAAGTATCGATATTTTGTCTCAAACTAAAATTATCAAAAAAACTAAATATCAATACTTACAAAATAAAAAAAATTAATATTTTTAATTCGTAAACAAAATTTAAAATTTATCGTCTTTTAGCCGCGCTCCAGGCAGTCTTAGATGTGAATGTTTAATTTGGGTATTAGATATCGACAACATAAATGATAGCATTTCTGTTGGTAATATTACATCATTCATTTTGTTTCTTTCCCTTGCATTTGCAATTGCAATTGCATATATATGGTTTACAGTATGAAGTATGAACGTAACGCTTGAAAGTTTTTCTTATGTGCCAAATACCACGTTCCATTGAAAATTCATTCACCAAGTATTTACAAGTTACAACAATATGTATTTGATGATTTCCACGTAAATTAAATTATTTGAATGTCGTCATCTAACAGCTGTACCACAATGGATCATTTGATTATTATAATATTTTTATATGAAAAGTCATAAATTTCTCTCGTTTAGTTTTTTTTCTTCCTTTCAATCGAAACAAAACAAATGCTCTTATTTTTTAGAAGATTACCACCATAACTCATGCATACACTCAAAGTCACCTCAGAATTTGGAGTTTGTTTAAAAATGAGTAGGAATTGAATCAGAAGTAGCGACATGAATAATTGAAAGAATGGACATGATTAAAAAGTAACAAAACTTGAAATTTGAAAATGAAAAAAAAAAGAGTAAAGTAGAGGGAATCAGCCACTCTCTCTTCAATTTTGGACTTGAAGGCTGAGGCACCGTTGTTAGGCACCAGTTAAGAGGGAACGCATGGCTGCTTGCACAAAATCCGGAGTTAAGAAACTAGCGGCACGAGGTTTTGTTTTCGCTTTGCGGTTTCTTTTCTTTTTTCCACTACTCTTTATCTATCCCTCTCTCACTTCACTCCAATCCCTCCATTGTCTCCAAAACACCAATTCCAGCCTATCTTCAAAACCACAACCAAGTTTTAGAAGAAAGGTTTTCAGACATATTCAAAGTTGTCTCCGGAAAACACACGAGTGCTTCAACTTTCCGAGGTTCTTTCTACACATGTGGGTGTCTTCATCAACACAAGCTCGGATTAGAATTATATGATATACCTTCAGGTTTCTGTAGAATTGTATGCATTGATTTCTTCTTTGGGGGTGTTCATTGTTGTAAAGAATTAGTATTTGTTTCTTTGGGGGGGTGGGATAGTTGTTTATTGTTTTCGATGGAATCCATGAAAGGAAGCAGATGGTTTATGTTGCCTGTTGCTTCGATCTGTTGAGGTTTTCTTTTTCTGATAGCTAAAGCGGGCCCTTTTTCACTCTTTTTCTTCCTTAATTAGATACAATATTTTGCTATTTTCCTCCAATTTGCACTTATCCGTACACAGAAGAAAGAAAAACCCTATCCTTTCACTATCTATTCTCTCTATCTCTCTCTCTCTCTCTATAAAAAGTTGTCATTATTTTATAATAGTTTTGGAACAAAAAGGGGGGGGGGGGTATTTGATTATGAAAGCTGTACAGCAGCAGCAACAAGAGATGCTTGGTGAAGATCTGCATGCAGGCGGTGGAAACGAAGGAAACCGTTCAGTGTTTGATAGTGTTGTTGAGGTTGAAAGAGCAATGGGTGGTGAAGGTGAAGAAAGAGAGATCTGGCTTAGTAATAGCCATAGGCAGCAAGATGACGAATTGCTCGATGTTAATGATGCTTCGATTTTCTATGCTGATTTCCCTCCTCTTCCTGATTTCCCTTGCATGTCGTCATCGTCGTCTTCTTCGTCGGCTCCGGCACCTGTCAAGGCCATTGCATGTTCCTCCTCGGCTTCCACAGCATCGTCTTCGTCTTCGGCGGTATTGAAGTTGGATGCTGATGAAGATATGGACAGAAAGAATCATGGTCAGCATGATCCGGCTGCTTTATCTTCCACCGAGATACCTCAGCCGCCAGATCAGAACATCGTGGACGGCGTCGATTGTATGGACGTTATGGAGACTTTCGGGTACATGGATATGTTTGATAACAACAATTTCTTTGATCCGTCTTCGATATTTCACCACGACGATACTGGTCTAGAGGAGTTCCAACAAGATCATCAACAGCAACAGCAGCAGGAACATGAGTCGATTCAGCAGCAGCTGGAGCAAGGTGGAGGAATTATACAGGGAAAAAACGAAGGCCAGAGCCAAGAAGATAAAGCTTCAGATGATCTAGCCATGGTGTTCTTGGAGTGGCTCAAGTCCAACAAAGAGACGGTCTCAGCAGAGGACTTGAGGAGAGTTAAAATCAAGAAAGCCACCATAGAGTGTGCCGCCAGGCGTTTGGGTGGCGGCAAAGAGGCCATGAAGCAGCTGTTGAAGCTTATTCTTGAATGGGTCCAAACCAATCATCTTCAAAAAAGGCGCTTCACCGATAATCTCCCTTACCAGTACTCTAACCCAAACCCAAACCTCAACTGCAATTCTATCTTACCATCGGAATCAACCTCTTGTTTTTCTCAGCCAGCATGGATTCCACAACCAGCTTACGTAACTGATCCGGGCGCACCGGCGCCACCCTTGCCAAGTTTTGCATCGGTAGTTGGGTATACCGGTGACCCTTTTGCAAATGGAGCACCTAATGTTACTACCCACCACCCTTACCAGCCCCCAACAGATCATCAAATGCTGGACTCAGCTCAAACATGGTCACCTTCTCAATTTGCTTTGTCTTCTCAATACAACTCATTTCCGCACACTAATCTCCATCAAGCTCCACTTCAGCAGCCTTCTGCTTTTCCTTATGTGAACCAATATCCGTATCAGTATGTTCCAGGACATAATAATGATCAAAGGTTAGCAAGGTTAGGTTCATCCGCTACGAAAGAGGCAAGAAAGAAGAGGATGGCTAGACAGAGAAGGTTTGCATCACACCACAGGAATCACAGTCATCATAATAATCAACAAAACCAGCTCCAGAACCGGAGTGTTGATCAACATGAAAGGCTTGTGAATGATAACTGTGTGGCTGCAGCCCAAGCCAGACCCGGAAACTTGGTTTATTGGCCGTCTGTTGCTGGCGCTCTACCTTCGAAACCTCCGGTCCTTCCCGGTGATGTCGCTATGGTGCACCCTGTGGACCGACCGGCGGCCATGCAAGGGCAGACTTATCAGCATCGGCAAGTGGCACCAGACAAACGACAAGTCGGTTCTTTGATCTTTGACCGTTATTTATTATCGTCCTCATCAGATTCGTCAAGTTAAATGTAGATACGTTATTAATGATCATGGTTTTGCTTTCTTGGGGTGTGTTTTAGGGATGGAAACCAGAGAAGAACTTGCGGTTTCTTTTGCAAAAAGTTTTGAAGCAGAGCGATGTGGGAAATCTTGGAAGAATAGTGCTGCCAAAGGTTGGATAATTATTATCTATCGATGATAATTTGAGTCTTTTCTATTTCAATAATGATTAATTTTTGTTGCTTTTCAATCGAAACCAGAAAGAAGCAGAAACTCATCTTCCTGAGTTAGAAGCAAGAGATGGGATCTCCATAGCCATGGAAGACATTGGAACATCTCGAGTTTGGAACATGCGCTATAGGTATTCTAAAATTTAGCTTTGCTATTGCTGCTTTTGATAGCCTGTTTTTTCCCTTACACAGCATTAGTTCTAAATCGAACTTTTTGTTTCCTGTCTTTGTTTTCTTCTTTATCTTTATGGAGTTTCAGATTCTGGCCAAACAATAAAAGCAGGATGTATCTTCTCGAAAATACAGGTGCATGAACCATATCAGACTTGCTGATTTTTAAAAAAAAAAAAATTGCTACTAGTATTTGTCATACATAACATGCTAACGCTTACATAATTCCAGGGGATTTTGTGAGAACAAATGGACTCCAAGAAGGAGATTTTATAGTCATATATTCAGATGTAAAATGTGGCAAATATGTAAGTAAATTCTCACCACTTATTTAAACATGCATATCATATATCCTATCGAAAATAAACTAAACTGGATCTCAGTTGATACGAGGAGTAAAAGTCCGGCAGTCAGGGACCAAATCGGAGACTAAAAGACCAGGAAAATCCCAGAAAAACCAGCATACAAATTGTCCGGCTGCCGCTGCTTTGTTACCGACGCCCATCACACAAGCAGTAAGGTGATAGAGGGAAAAACCAAAACAAAGAGGGTGCATTTGCAAGCCATTGTTATTTCCATGTTGCATGGACAAGTGTACGATCAAAGATCATCTTTTTGAGTCCCTTTTCTTGGATTGGATTCTCAGCTGCCACATTGGTTTCTCCGTCAGATGTTAGGGATTGGAACCTAACTGTTCTCTCATGTTTAATTACTACAGATAAATATCGTATCTGTGTATGTGATTTAACTTCATACTCGTAACTCTACTACTGTAAAGTGTGTTTGAAAAACTATGCTACTGCGTACTACCATATGTGAATGTATTATATGAAGCGGGCCAGCTACTTGTTCATCGGTGACCGGGAAGTGTTTGATGATAATTATTATTCCCTCCGTCCCGTTAAACTGTTACATGTTCTTTTACGAGATTTTATGAAAAAAAAATATTGGTAAACGGTGCTTGAGTGAGTGAAAATGTTTGGAGTTGTTATCAATCTTTTAAATTAAGCAAACTGGAAATTTAAAGCAAAGATTTTGAAATCTTGAGTGATTTCGAAATCTTGAGTTCAGGACCTCAGTCGTCGTTGGTGACGCTGCTTGTTAGAAAGTCTAGCGCCTTCAGACTGACATCATCGGGCCAATCTTCCTGATAGGAATGGTGTCTCCATCATAAATATTAGGAGGTCGAACTTTGATGTTAACTACGTAATGTAGTATAAAAGTCTCTTAGTCGCCCTTATCAGAGCATAACATAACTTTTTGATTGACACATATTTTATTTCATAGTCAGTTAATTTCTTGCTTAAATAATAGATTGTCCTGTTTTTTCTTTAGTTAATTTCTTGCTTAAATAATAGATTGTCCTGTTTCTTCTTTTGTTGTTGTCGTGTTGCCTTAATACGCAACTCATGGAGTGTTCTTACATTGTCAGGTACAGAATAAGAAGTCTACATAAAACATGTGGTACCGACAAGCGAAGATTTGATAGTTGTTTTTTGATTTTGTCCCAGGTCGTTTGTCATTCTTTATTTCATGTTTTCGAATTTGTTTTAAGCAGCCTGAATATTAGATCACATTTTTCGGTTAATTAAGATATGAAGCAGGTGATGTGATTGAGCTTTCTTAGGAAATCTTGAATCTTCATTTGCATTTGTGGAAAAGGAAGTTCTTGGATTGCTCTTACTTTGTCTAGATCGATCTTAATCCTTTTTTTTTGCTGATGGTAAAATTTAAATTTTTTTTGATGTAACTCTGAAAGTACACTTGATTGGGTTGAACTTTGACTGAAATTTTTTCAACCTTTGAAAGAGTTTTTTTTAAATTCACTATATGCTCTTCTTCCTTTCGAGACTTGACAATCATGTTATCTACGTATATTTTGATTTTTTGTGTACTATGTCGTGGAACAAAGTTACCATGGTTCTTTTTAAGTTGTCACGTCATTCTTCAGACCGAAAAACATCACCTTGTAGTAGAAGGTTTTCCATAGTGTTACAAATGTAGTCTTTTTCATGTCTTCAAGATATATCTTGATCTAATTGTTCCCCGAAAAACTATCCATAAAAGAGACTAGAGAATGACCAGCCGTGTTATCTACCAAGGTGCTGATATATTTTCTTGTCTTAGTGATGCGAGAGTGTAATGCGGGACGGTTTCTCCAAAGATAAGATTTTTCGAAAATGTTTGACGAAAATACAACAAATAAAATTTTTTATCTTAAAATTTATACATTAAAGCATATGAGATTTTGTCCCCCTTATGCTTCTCACGTCCAAACAACCAAAATAAAGGGGAATAGTTCTGATAAAAAAAATAAAGGGGAATTGTTGCCTCTTTTTTCCCCAAGTGGCATAATTGCACGAGTCCCTTATTTCTCAGACCTTCATGTAAGTGACATCTTACAAGCCCAAAAGCCTAGTTAAAAGCCCACTTGAAATCCATAAAGGCCCAAATACTCTAAGTGCCCACTAAACTATCAAGTTTATGATTCGGGTTAGCGTAAACTTGTTTACTCAGAAATCTGAGTTGTTAGGTGTTACAGGTCGGATCGTCTCATCGGGATATTAGATATGACATTGTCACGTATTGATTTTGTGGTTAATTTTTTTTCTTTTTTAAAATTTAATATTGATAAGAATTTGAATATATATATATATATTAATAAGTTTCAATTTATAGTTTTAAATATATATTTTTTATAAAATTTAATTATTTGGGGCAGAGAGAGTAGTAATTCAAAACAAAGTATTAATTTTATTCATGTTCATGTTATTAGTTTTCCATAAATGAACATGCAAGGCATGATCAAAGAAAAACTAAATTTTGCATTGAAAGAGGATTGAAGCCCAATCCTCACATGCAAGCAATGTTGAACCACTTTAGTATATAACCCTTACCCAATGTCTTTAAAAGCCATAATCACGACATGACTTAATTGCCTTCATTTGCAATTCATGTGCCAACTAATCAATCAAAGAAAAATAAATACAATGACCCAAATGCGTGAAAACCAAACCAAACGCTTAACATTTAACAATAAACAATGACAAATATTATTGCGTGCGCTCTTTTTCCTCCATTAGATTTAAGAAGGTTTTTTAACGAGACATGTAGTAATAATCTCTCTTTTTTTCATCTAAAAAAATAAACTATGGGAAATATATAATTACAAAAGAGAAGCAAAGTAGACCATGGTACGTTATGGTGGCCACAGTGGATCAATGGCATCATATGACAAATGAAATGTTTTTGGTAAACGAGGGAGAGAAATAAGGGCAATTTCTACAAACTTTTCTACACTTGTCAAAGGGATTGATCAAAATAATATATAGGGTCGAAAACTCGGCACACTACCTTATAAACTGATATTATATGAAGAAAAATGAATGTTTTTTTTTCATATTCTTCTGTACGGGGGAGTACTAACACATGAAGCCATGGCGACAAGAAAGGACGCCTGCATTTGAAGTAATGGTGCCAACTAAGGAAGATGACTTGGCCCCTAAGCTAGAGGCCCTCGCATAGCTGGCTGCTGCTCCAGTTCCCGACGGAGTGAAATATGCTCCGTTTAAAAACATGTCTCCTTCCGACCTCCAATTCCAATGTCTCCATATGTTACTGGTCTCCACTCTCTTTGTAACCTCTTTAGCAAAGCGGTTGAAAGGGGCAAGGTAACGGTTGCCCTGGCTATTAATGGTGGGATTCGCGCTTCCGCCGATGGCATACATTTCCCAGTGTGTGTAGTCGTTGTTCACTACATGGAAATATCCATGTCTACACCTGTACCATTTGGCAAAAAGAGTTGAGTCAAGTTTATGTGTGGAAAAAAATGTTAAGGATATTTGTTTTACCTTGGCATTCTTTGGATAAGGCCCTCGCCGAAATGATTATAGGCAATGGTCACTTGCATCACCTTGTCTCTTACGTAGGAATCACTATGTCCCAACAACATGACCTCGTTGTGGTGGGTGAAGTAGTTGTTTGAGATTGTAATTGCAGTAGAACCCATTATAGCGTCAATGAGTCCATCGGCACAGTTGGAGAGTGAGGTATGGTCAATCCAAATATGGCTTGAGCCAAAGATCGAGATGGCATCCCCATCGGCCATGGTCCTCCACCCGTAATGAGACGGGGAGCTTCGAACCATGGCGTTGCCGGTGGGCTTGCAGTCATGGATGTGGATACCATGGATGATCACATTGGTGACATATTGAATGGTGATGCAGGCCCCATTGGCGATATGCACATTGGCACCGCGGCCATCGATGGTCTTAAAACTGTTCATTATAAGCTCTTGCTTCAATTGGATCACCATGTCACGCTTGAACACGATCCATAGCGGCCGGTCCTGGATAACGGCATGTCGGAGGGTGCCTGGTTTGGGGTTCACAGGGTCATCGTCCCCGGGGTTATTTACCACGTAGTACCTCCCATCACGGCCACCAACGGCATTGCGTCCAAAACCAATGCCACAATTTGCAAGGTGCTTTCGCCTGAGATACCAACGCCGGTCACAACGCCAGCAGTCATCAATTGGATTCCCTGTTCCACATGAGAGATATCCCAATTTCCTCCTGTCTGTGCTATTTCTTATGCTCCTAAATTATGATGGCAAAATGTAATAGGATTAAATGATGATGGACAATACTGTTGACAAAATTAATGCGTTTACGAAAAATTCGATATATATTTTTTGCTTGACTAATTTTGATAGACAGAGAAACCAATATCATATGTTAAGGTGGAAACTAATTGCTGCCGTCGGTGCGACTAAAAAGAAGCAATTAAAATTAAATAGGTTGGTGGCGGTGGCAATGAATAGAACTGGTTTTGTCACTTATATGCAGATCGGTAGGTAAGTTAGTAGATGAATGCAGAAGTTGATCTGATTTCCATCCATAAAAGGACAGATCTTGGATCTGTGGGTTTTCATTTTCATTGTCAGGCTGCTCCTATCAGAATTTTCACCCATTTTTAAAACGGTATACCGCTTAGTTAAATCTAGCTGATCCACAAGAACAGATCATTTTCATTTCAGTCCAAATATGGAGGACGTACTAAAATGAAATCTAGTAGCACTCAAAATTTCAGGGTATAAAAAGATTATTATTGTTTAGCTGGGGGCAAAGTTAAAGAAAAAGTGAAGAACATGGTAATGGACTCCTAATGTAGAATTATAAATGAAATATCATTGCATGAAATTAATACTACTACTTACTTACTACATGTTCATAAGACAGAAAGAGTTTTAATGAACGTGGAGCAAAAGATAAACTGGCAGTTATTTATTAGGTTGCCCCCCTGAATCATCTGTTTATTAATTTTAGGTTAGTTAAAGTGAAGCTCAAATCTGTATATAGCGTAAGGGTTAAGTTAGATGGGTGAATTTATACTTCCATTGATTGCTACTAAAAACACATACACACAAAAAAAAAAAAAAACAGGTGAGTCCAGGAATAGACCAGGAGTGTTACATTTGAAAAAAATTAAAATTCTCATATATTTTAATTTAATATTGTATTTTTAAATTTATTATATAGTATTAAAGTACGTAAAACAATCTTAAGTCCGTGGCTAAGTGAGTCACTTTTACTTGGTACAAGTAAGAAAGACAGAAAAATAGAGTACATATTAAAACAATTTTTTTTGACCTTTTTACATTCCACACTAAAAAAATTCTTAAAAATTAAATTTTAAATCATAACCCTAATTTTTAAACCCTAAACCCTATACTCTATCACTAATTCATTAAATCTTAAACTCACTATTTTAAGTGGAACATAAAAAAAAAACATGATTAGAGGCAGACAATTTTCATCCGTCCATATCATGCATCGGGAAGTGTGGTGGGCCCCATCTGAATTCTGAATCCATTCTCTTACCAAAGATCTAATACCCCTTAGATTGTTGATTTAGTTCTTGATGATTGTGTGATTGTGAGTAATGTTGGGTGATATTTTGCTTCGTTTGATCATATAAACAGTTTTATTTTTGATTATTTTTATGTTTACTCTTTTTTTCTGACTAAATTTAAAAGATTTTTAATGAGACACATGAAAATATATCCCATTACTCTCAATAAAATTATACGGTTTCATGAAAGAAAAAATCTAATACCCCTTAAATTAATATTATTTTGTCAGGAACAACTACAAGATTAAAGATTCATGCAAAACTGTGATGAAAATACTCACATATCCACCATTGAGGCAATTTCCTCTGGGTTCTCGACCATCCATTCCTCATCCTCCAACCTGCTCCAATATAAACTTTGTCAACCCCAAAACAAGAAACAGAGAATTGAAGAATCAAAGGGTCCTTTGGTATTTGTATTCCAAAGAAGGTTAGCTGATCAACCGTAACAGAGTGATACTCACCCCTCCGCCATTGATGAGTTCTTCAACCCCTGCAACTTGTTTTCTTCACCCATACTGCCATTACGAGGAATTAACATATGGATTGGAGTAAATAGTTAAAGGAAACAGAGAGAAGTGAAAAATGAGCTGACCTTGAATTCAGCTCTGTTTTGTCTGCTGAACCTGAGGCCTCGAGAGTGGCACAAACCAAAAACAAAATAAGCGTCAGCGAAGCAAACCAAGAGAAGAATCTCTTAGAGATCCCCATGACTGATATTTCTCTTTTCCTCTCTCTGTTATACTGATGATATTGATTCAATTCTTCCCTGTTTGGGAGAAAAGAAAATGGAGTGAATGAAAGAAAAATGAGATGGCACGGTCTTTATATAGGGAATTCAGGTTGAATTGGATTGGAGGGTCAATGGCGATGGTATGAACTATAAACTTTGCCCAACTCTGTTAAACCATGCTTTTCTCCATTTATTTATTTTTCACCTCCTCTTTAACTGTCGCTAACTGATATGGAATTTAAAGCTACAACATGTCTATGTGTCGGTAGCTCACGTGCCTCTCTATTTTGGGCGGGTCTTACATAAGGCACGGTATCGTATGGCGCCAACAAAAAATATTATAAAATATAAAATTTAAAATTAGAAATATGATTTTTCATTAATATATATATATATTAGATTTTTCATTAATATACCAAGAAAAAGTCAATATAAATTATCTTAAATTTGACTATGATCCAAACTGGTTTTATATTTTTAATAACATTTATAATAACATTTTATAAGATCTGTTGGGGCAGGTGGGGACGATGGGGGGCAGGTGGGGACGATGCGAGTTTGTATTTTTAATATCATTTATAATAACATTTTATAAGATCTGTCGGGGCAGGTGGGGACGATGCGGGGCGAGTGGGGATGATGCGAGGCGGGTAGGGATGAGGCGGGTACAAAGACATATTCACGTCTTCCCCACCACCTACAACGAATCTAATTTTTATCTTCATCCCCGCCTCACAACTCGCGAAATTTATAACTATCCCTGCCCAATTAAATGTGAAGTGGGGCGAATCCCCGCAAAACCCGCCCCATTGACATCCCTAGATTAGAGTCCCCCTTCCCTCCTTTAGGCCAAACGACTCATCTTTGTTACCTCATATTCCCTTAGATCATGAGTTTAAGACCCACTAGAGTCCTCTCCCTTTCCTCCTTAGAGTCCTCTCCTTTTTCCTCTAAGTAAGATTAGGATTAGAATTAAGATTTGTGAAAAAAAAAATATTAGCTATTAGTCCATTACTACTAATAGTGGAGACCCCGATTTCACTCTCTCTATATATTAAACTTGACTAAGAGTTGGGATCCAATTCCTACGAGTCTGACATTAGATAAAGAAAATTTGTGATTCGAGTTGAATCATTTCTATCAAAATTATTATTTTAACTATAAATATATTATAATGAAAATTTTATTATTTAAAGATAAATATACTATTTTTCAGTGTATCATATAATTAGGATCTAGACTCAAGTCTGTAAACAAATGAACCAACTAATGGACCCATAAACAATTAAGTTATTCAAAATTAATACGAGTATAAATACAAATATATATTTAATACGTGCAGTAGATCCCTTAAGTTAGGTTAAGAATTTGAGTTTCGATGTTGTGCATGAAGCAATTAGGTTGAGCGGGTCACCTCTATAATGGGCTTTTGCAGTACTTGATCTGAATTAGTCAGTCAATAAATTAAACACGGATGGTTATATAAAAAAAATCTTGTCTAGGTCCTCAGTCGGATACAAGCCCCGGCAAATCTAATGTTCAAGCTTGATATTTGATGGTGATTCAAGTCCTCACGTTTTTGTCTACGCGATTGCGAAAGCTCCTTTTGTATTACAAAATTGATTAGAAACAGATCGCAATGATCTTCGTAAATTAATTATCCAAAAAAATGATCTTCGTAGATTAGAACCACCTGATTCTTAATCTGTAAAGGCTCATAACCTCTCTTATCTTAAAACCAATATTTTAAAAATTTTCAATATCGGTAAAATTGCAGTTCAATATTCATGTTTAAATGTATGTTGGATATAATAACGCATACGGGTATGTAAGAATTTGTTTTAAAAAAAATCACTTTTTTAGCACTAAAAGAATAATACAATCCGTAAAGGCTCATAGCATCTCTTATTTCATGCTAATTCTTTCAAAGATTCATGTCTTGTGATCAGACTACGAGTTCTTTATCAAACAATTGAGAAAAAGAAATAATAATGTGTAATGTAAAGCTATATATGTCACATCATAATGTAATGAGAGTTAATAATTCTGTTATCAAATTGTAACGAATCGATAATATAAGTGATTGAAACGTAACAATTGAAAGTTGAGTGATCAAAATCAGAAGAAAACTAAATAATAATTATATACTTTCAAATAATTCTTAACATAATTCTCTCTCTCACTCCCTCAAACCATTATTAGATCTGTCTTAAGCTTAACAAGTTCAACCCTGATTAATCAATCCAAATCATTACTTATTATTAAAATATTATTTTTATTTAATTATAAAATATTAAAAATTCAAATTAATCATAAAATAGATATGTACTTTATTAAAAAATTCAAATCAAAACAAAAAGCTTGATTGAGCCAAAAATAATTCGCATAAAAAAAAGGACCGCAGGCTATCTCGATTGATGGGAATGTATAACTGCGATGATCTTGACTAATCTAAAATTATATACATGTTTTTTATATTAAATTATATACATGTTTAATTGGAAGCCGAAGTCATATATACACTTTGGCCCAATGTCTAATTGGAGCCTAACCTGGTTTTTTTAATCTTTAATTTTTTTTTTGACTTTTGCTTCTTTTTACACATTGTATTGCTAGTGGAAGCTTGCCTTTGTGCGTTTTTAGGCGGGGGGAATGAAATTCACATTTCATATCTAGAAGACTAAAACCCACATATTAAAATGTTAGTTCGAATAGAACTCAAAAAGTGGTCCTATTAGAAAAGTGGATGATGATCATTCTAGGAGACTAGGGTTCAATCGGAACACATAATACATTCTAATCACCTTTAGACTATTAAAAAAATGTTAGTTTGAATATTGTCAAAAAAATATTAGTTCGAATTTGAACCATGAAACAAGTTTGGTACCAAATTGAACCTAAAAGCCAAGTTTAGGTACCTAATTGGACTAAAAAATAATTTAAGTACTAAATTGAGTCTTAAAGTCAAGTTCAAGTGCCTAATCGAACAAAAATTATTTAGGTGCTAAATTGCACCTTGAAGCTAAGTTTAGGTACCGAAAATATATTTATCCAACGTGTTTGGTAAGAGAAAAAATGTGAATTGAAGAGGAAGAAAACCCTTCATTGTTAGGTGAATTGTTGCTTTCATGCAGCAGTGTAGACTGAGATTTCACAAAGTTGTTCATTTTTCCCAACCACGTTCACTTGCTTCCACTTTCTCAATCTTTTTCAAGCCGATACATGTTTTTCCCTCAAAAAAATTCTCAGTCAATCACTTTAAGCGAATGCCACTAGATATCGAATAGAAATCATCTTCACCTTTTGGGTGTCGCTATTTATGTCCCACACTAAAAATTTAATGTTAGGGTTTAAGATTAAAGTTTAGAGAATTTGAGATAGTGTATTTTTTAGCGTTTAAGGTTTCAGGTTTAGGATCTAGAGTTTAGTATCATGACTTAGAATTTGATTTTTAGTATTGGGGCATATAAAGGAGCACCGAAAAAGAACAAAAGATTTTTATCCCTATATATTTAGGTATAAGAGAAAATATTAGAAAATTTGGTTTCTACAAACAGTCTAATTTAGAGTTTAGGGGTCTACTTTAGGATTTATAAGTTTATATTTTAGAGTTTAGAATCCATAGTTTATAGGATAATTTACAATTTAGATAATTTAATTTTTTGATGAAAAGATATGATTTCGTTATATAAAAACATACACATGAAGTATTAACACGTGTCTCATTAAAAAACCCTAAATTTAGATCATTTAATTTAACTTTTATTTTATATAGATAGTGAATTTAGATTTAATAAATTAAAAAATTCAAGTTTTATTATTAATAAATTAAATTACTTAGTTGTTGACTTAACACTTGATATTATTTGTACATGTGATTAAAATAAGTCTAGTTGACTTTTTAGGTAAATTGTTTAGGGTTTTCTCAAACATTTTAAATGATTAACTATAAAGCATACTATTTTCTTTTTCTTTTGTTAAAGAGTTTTGCCATTAATTTGTGAGGTTGATTGGAAGAATGAAATAGAAGTTAAGTTGAGTTACCTTAAATGAAAGTTATATGGGTTTATGCTTTAAGATTTCCAAAGTTTGTAAAAAAAATAAAGCACTTTAGTAAATCATTTTGGCTGGTGATCATAGCCAAATAGAAAAGATTTGAGGAGGTATATAATCTCCATGCCAATCTAACACATACACAAGTAATATAAATCTTTCACCTTTTTTGATGTTTATTTTTATGTTCTACATTAAAAAAATAGATTTAAAATTTAGGGTTTAAGGTTAAAGTTTAGAGAATTGTGAATAGGTGTATTTTTATGGTTTATAATTTAAATTTTAAAGTTATGGCATAAAATTTATTTTTTTAATACTAGACATATAAAAAACACCGAAAAAGGCAGATAATTTTTTGTCTCATACACAAATGTTCATATTTTCAAACATGTGATTTTCTGTAAAGTCCAATGGTGGATTAATGATAGAATGTTGATTTAGGCTTTTTCATACTATATCTAATTTATTCAAACCCCTCCCACTTATAAATAAGAACATATTGTACGCTTAATCGCGTTCGAGCCCACATCTTATTATGTGCTAAAATAGTATAGGCTACATATTAAATTGAGAATCGATCCGCAAATTTAACAACAAAAAGCAACCTCTAACGATACATTTTCTAGTGCTTGGCAACTGCTAGCGCTGATTGTTTTACCTTTTTCCCATATGTTCATATGGTGGAAATGGGTGCTGTAGATTAATTCTTAGGAAACGACGAGTGTTTTAAGGGGCGTTTGGTTTGTGGAAAAAATTATTATTTGGAGAATAATTTTTTTTTTAAATTATATACCCATTTTTGGTTGATGAGTATTCTTTCCAAAGAGTAATATTGTATTCTCAATAAAAACGTTTTTTTCATTAAATGGTGGAAATGTGATTCTCTTAGATTTTTTAGGTATTTGTCAATTATCACCTTCTTCTTTTTTTGAACTGATTCTACCTAGAGGGAGAAGGGGAAAACTATAGGAGAAGAAAATGCTCCTGCGGGTCTTGAACCCGAAACTTAAGGGGAGGGGGATGGAGCAGGTGAGCAGCTCTGACCAACTGGCCATCAACGCATGCTCTCAATTCTCACCCCTTTGGACCATATTGTCCAAATATTATTTTAATATTTAATGATTTTTTATTAATATTATATTTATGATGCTTATAGGTTATATGTTGAGATTGCATATTGTTTGAAAATTAATAAGTTAAGAGTTATGTTTTTGATTTTATTCTTTGATTTATAAGATGTTTATCATCTTATAAAATATTTTAGTAGGTTAAACTTATGATATAAATTCTTATCAGTATTACAAAACTTTTAGATTTATTTTATATTTACTTTAATTTACTTGACAATCTGTCACAAGTAATAAAAAAATAAAAATTTAAACATATTAAAAGTTTAACATTTAAGAATTCATAAAAATATTTTAATAAAAGTTAACGAGGGTATGTAAATATAAATTATATTTTCTAAAAAAATAGTTAATTTAATAATTATATTAATAATATGCTAAATATATAGTTTTTTGCAAATTTTAGATATTATAACAAAAATAATTCTATTACTTTTGTGTATATATTTTTAATTTAATATTAAAAGTTTAACTAAAAAGGTTCTATTAGGGTTTAAAAATTAAACCTTACTTTTCTCTCCATCCCAAGTGCAGCGCCGCTACCTTCCTTCACTTTTGTCCACTTAACCGGTGGTCGACTATTAATTTAGTATTGGTTGTCGGCCGCCGAATGTATTATTTTTTTTATTTTATCTTACTTTTAATAAAAAAATTTGTTTGATTTGCATATTTGCGCATGTTTGTCTGCCTTTGTGGCACGCTTTCGTCTGCATTTATGGCACGTCTCCTCTGCATTATGGCTTATTTTTCGCATACGTCTATGGTAGATCTGCGATCATGTAGAAATTCTCACATCGCTCGTACCTGATTTGTAATTATCGGTGCTCTTTCAAAGGTTAGATCCCCTATCTGTGACTGTTTGTCAATGTATTCAGATTTGTTTTTGCGAAGCAGCTTGTAAGTTTGTTTTGGTTCGCTCGCCACTCCTTCATCATCTCAAAAGCGTCTAGAAGGATAGAGACAAATGAGTACTATTAACGGTTACTGAATTGCTATGAATGATGGGCTTCAGATTTAAAAGAAGGTTCGACTTTAGGTTTTCCTTTTCCTTGTATTCTTTGTTTAGGTTTTTGGTGTACATAGTTCTTAATTTCCTTTCTTTGTGTGGTTACATTTTTACAGTTGTACGTTATTTTGTTTTAATACAATTCAGTATCGTTTCAAGATCAAAAAAAATATTGAAGGTTTAACTTCTTAAAAAGAAAATATAACACATGGTCATTTTAATAAATTTTACTTCAATATAATCTTATATATATGTTTTTTATTTAATATTAAAAGTTTAACTTGTTAAAAAGAAAATATAACACATGGTCGTTTTATTAAATTCCGTTTTAATATAATCTTATATATCTCCAACCAAACACAACAATCTTACATTCATATCAAATAAATCAAACAAGGTAATATAACATTCCCAGTAATATGTTAGGTAATGTTACATTTCAAGAATCTTATTCCCATATGTAATTTTATATTTCGTAAACCAAACGCACCCTAAGTTTTATACATGGACATAGTCAAAATTAGGAGCAATCCATAAATATTAGAAAGTAGGGAGCAAATTTATAATTTATTTATTTTTTTAAAAAATATGTGATTAAAAAGTAAAAAAAAAATCTTATGTGGGACGGCAAGAGCCCCTCCCAATTATAAGCTACATCCATCCCTGATTCTATACATTATACAAAATAACATTAATGTTCAAAGATAGAGCGTTTATGAATATTTTGTTCGGAGGTGACGTCCGATGGAAAATTTTTACTAAAATCTCAACATCTACGATTTCTTTTTTACTTTGTATAAAAGAAAAAGAAAGACAAGTCATTCCTTGTAGACTATAACCATAAGAAGTAGACGAAATACCCAAGCATTTCATTCGACAACAAGATGATAGTAATACGTTGAGAAAACCAAGAAGTTAGATGCATGTGGTAAGAATTTATGATGCGGCTAAAATGAGATGATTTTATACAAATTCTTATTAAGTTGGTAAGAATTTTTTATAACCCAAATAGTAAAAATTTAAGTTATAATATAAGAATTTGTGTAGTTACATAAATTCTTACTCAGTCCAACATAAATTTTTATCATTTTTTTGTAAGAATTTACCGACTTTTTTTTAGACTTCCCCCCTATGCTTATAGTTACAAGGCCGATCATGTGCATATGTGTTTGATGTTTCCACATAGATAAACAATAAAACCTGTAAATTAGGAATAGATATTATATATAAATTGCCTTCACGATTTCCGTATAACAAACAAATCAACCATCAAATTAATATGATGGCCGAGTGCTAATTAAAACTCATTATTGTGGCATAATTAATTATTAAAAATCTGATGCAGTGTATTATAATGGTCACTTGTGTTTAGTAAGTGTATACTTTTGGTCATTAATTTTAAAAGTTGAGTGTTATGGTCACTTACGTTTTCATTTTCTAAATATTTGGTCACTCGGCTGTTAATTGTCGTTAGACACTGACAGTGTTGACTTGGCAGGGTAAAAAGAATGATAAATTATTTAAATAGTCCCTAAACTATTACTTCATTCTTATTTTGACAACCGAAATAAAAATAATTTGTATAATTACACACTTAATCCTCCATATTTATAAAATTTTCATTTCTTCTCCTTCCACCATCTTTCCCTCCGCTGTTAAAACCATCTTCCCTTCCACCATCATCCACAGAGCCGGCTCTGGTGAGTTACAAAATAGTTGATTGTCTCGGTGCTAAATCTTGGCATCAAAGGAGTTGCTTTAGGCTCCATTTGGACCAACTTCAACCTCCATATTTATCTTGTCTCGGTGTTTCACTCTTTTGGTTCATATTTAAAATCCATTTGATATATGAATTATGACTATTATCATACCCAATGGGCGGCAGTTACAAATACAGATTATACAACAACAAAAATAGATAACCTGTAAGGAACATGATCCGAAGAAGGTTGCACGCGCTCTACAGAAACAAGTCCTCCAAAATCAGCCTTAAATTTGTTTACAGCTCGCATCATCTCAGTAGCAGGTTTCTACCACGCACTGCAAAACGAAGAATGTTGTCATAAATAAATGAAAATTATCATTCTTGAGGATATGATCAATTTCTTTTAGCCCATGCTTCAAACAAACTAAGAACATACAGTTTGTATGCAATTAAACATTTGATTAATGTTATCATTCAACTTCGAAACATATGTTTCTAAAATTCAATTATCAAACAAAAAAGAACTTCCTGAAAGATAAAATTTGGCCTGAATTACATTGTAAATGCACTCGAAGAGGACCATGCAGTAACGAATGTCTTGCAAATCTGAGACGGAATCAGCTTTAACAGCTCAACTTTCGCCTCCCGTACTTAGGGGTGCTTATCGAGTGAATCGATCACGAGTTGAGTAGTGTTCGACTCGTGATCGTTAAAAAATCTCGTTGCTCGACTCAACTCGTTGCTCGTTAAGCTTGATAAATTTTTGCTCGACTCGTTGCTCGTTAAGCTCGCCAAAATTTTTACCTTTTTTAAGGCTTAATACCAAAATAAGTGCCCATACTATCCCATTTTCCCTTTTAGGTGCTTAAACTATTTTCTGATCCTTTTAGGTGCCCAAACTATCTCGTTTTTTCATTTTAGGTGTCTAAACTATTTTGGCCCTTTTAAGTGCCCGAACTATTATTTTTTGGTCAAAGTATGTGCCCAAACTATCATTTATTGGTCAAAGTAGGTGCCCAAACTATCATTTGTTGGTCAAAGTAGGTGTCTCAGTTTGACCTTAAAAGGGGTAAAAAAATGATAGTTTGGGCACCTAAAAGGGACAAAAGTAATTTAGGCACCTAAAAGGAAAAAAAACATGATAGTTTAAGCACCTAAAAGGGGCAAAAAATAGTTTAGGCACTTAAAAGGGGAAAACATGATAGTTTGGGCACTTATTTTGATATTAAGCCTTTTTTTAAATATGGATAAAATCTAGTGATACTATTAGAGCTTAATATAATCATAGAAATTCATAAAAAATGTGAGGTCTGAGGAGATAAATAAATGAACATGTCATGATCAAGTTAGAGATGGAGTCAATATTCGAGTGTGAGACTATTTTTAGTTTCTGAACAATCTTCGATGAACAACAAAAAAAGAAAAAGGAAAGACTTTAATAAAAAAGAAGAAAATACTCATTATTGTAATTTAATTTCTTATTAATACAAATTAACTTCTTTAATTCTCATAAAATATAAAATATTTTGAAAATACGAAACCATAAGTTTATGGGTAAATTACCTAGCAATTCACTTAAACTAGCATTTAAACTTATTGGAACATAATTTTTTTAAGGTAGTCACAAAAAAATCATAAAAAGAATTTATAAAAAAATAACGAGCTGCTCACGAACTTCATTAAGATCTGGAGTCGAGCTCGATTTTGAGTCGAACATTAACCAAGTTTTGACCAAGTCGAGCTCGAGTTGTTTATGAGCTGCTCAACTCAATAAGCACTCCTACTCATACTCTTAAGGAAAGCTAATCTAATGCTTCTTTCATCTTGGTTGAAAATCCTGGAAAAAATATGTCTATGTACAGGTCTAGTAACTGACCAGAGCCGACTCTGTGGATGATGGTGGAGGGGAGAAGAAATAAAAAAATTATAAATATGGAGAATTAAAATGTGTAATTATACAAATTATTTTTATTTAGTGGTCAAAATAAGAATAGAGTGATAGTTTAGGGACTATCTAGGTAATTTATCTTTCTTTTTGTTGTGCCAATTCAGCACGCTGTCAGTATCTAACGACAATTAACACCCGAGTGACCAAATGTTAAAAAACAAAAACGTAAATGACCATAACAGTCAATTTTAAAACCGGTGACCAAAAGTATACACTTACTAAACATACGTGACTATTGCAGTTGTTTACCCTATATTATATTGCTTTTGGTATAAATATGTAATTTGTCAGCACCTGAATCTTGATCCTGGACTCACAAGAAAATATATGATTGTTTCAACTTTCAAATCCAAAGTACTGTGAATAAAAAAGTAATGACACACTCTCAAATTTGGATTAAAAGTAATGACTCATATATTCTATAAAAGAGAGTACTGTGAATAATTAAGAGCACCTCACCATTAATTTTCTCGAACTAGCTATGCATTTGCTTTATTTAATTTGGCATAAATTTAACGGTTTGCTTGTAAATGATCATGTCTTTATTTGTATATGCACTTTCTTCATAGAAAAAGGGTGGAAAATACTGTATTTGATCAAAGAAAGGGAGAAAAGCACTTAATTATATAGGATAATGATACTTTGCCATTTTTTCATGTGGCGCAGTCTCAGATTTAGAAGGGCATATCATCAAAAGAATTAGAAATGAAAAAAAATGTCATATTTAAGGACTAATATAGACAAAAATTCAGAAATCAAATTGATTTTTTTACTAAATTCAAGGACTAAATAATGTTGTTTTATCCCCCAACTTTTTTCATAGAGAACTATTATGTTTAAACTTGATTGTTATAGTCTCAGGTGAAGGATTATAATGTTGCTCCTAAATGATCAAGATTCGAGTATCGTAGTTTGGCTCAAGAAAGAAATAGGGGTTAATTTTTAAAAAATAAAGATCTTGAGAGATTCAAATGAACAAAAAATTAAAAATTGGTATACCTAACGTACAATTTATCTCTTTTATTTAAATTAGTTTATTTTTATTAATAAAATAATATGTGACGCATTCTGATTGACCCATAATAAATTTTTAACGGCTTCTAACTGAAGGACCATATAAAAGGAAAAAACTTTGATACATAAGCCGTGTAAACTTTAGTTTATACGTCGTTTTAATTTTAGGGGTTAAAGTTTTAGTTTAAGATTTAAGGGTTTAGGTTGTAGGGTTTAGAATTTAAAGTTAGTATTTAGAATTTAGTGTATAGGGTTTAAAGTTTAGTTTTGTAGAGTTAAAATTAAAAATTTAGAATTTGTGTTTTTATAATATAAATACATATGGTTGTGTAAAATTAATTTTACGTATATAAGTTTTACCCCCATATAAAATTACTATTTTTAATTGACGGGACTTTTAAGACTTTTAAGAATCGCATTGCAAGCGCCTTGCCCTTAATTATAAACCCACTGTGTAAGAAGAGAAGAGAAGAGACATAAATAGATAGATAGATATGGAAAAAGCACTCAACAGGCAGAGAGTTTTGCTTCATCATTTACGACCCTCCCCTCCTCATGAATCTGCTGCTACTCTCTTCGTAAGCTTAATTGTTGGTATTAAGATTTTGTTTATCTTTTGTTTTTAAAATAATGGGTTTGCTTTTAATTTTATCAGCCATCAAATTTTGCGGCCGGGGATACCGCTGCTTATCACCGGACGTCTGCTTTCGGGGATGATGTTGTGATTGTGGCGTAAGTTGTTTTACAGTTTTCTCCTTTGGTTTAAATTTTTGTTTTCTTTCCGTATAAATGTTTGTTACTGCTTGAAAAAAAAATGTAAAAGAATTTTTTGAAGTGTATTATGTATAGAGTTAACCTTTCAATTTGCTAGGTCGTGTTGGTTTTGAGTCCGATCAGTACTTTTTTTCGATTGAGGCTCAATTTTTTAAGTGAGTCATTTCAGGTTCGAATCCTTTTGAGTTTTGACCACTTTAGGTACATGTGAGGTCATTTTGAGTTTGAGTTGTTTTGGTTTCAATTTGTTTCGGATTCGTGTCCTTTCAGATTCAATCGTTTTGAGCTAATGTAAATTTTGTATTTTGATCAATTGGGGTTGTTGACTTTTTATTATCAAATTGAGATGGGTCGGGTTTTAAATTTGGATTATAATTGACCCTCTAGCATAGAGGTAATATAAGTATAGATTGTACCAACAAGTTCTTGGATGAGGTGGTAGCGGCCTCATTCTTCGAACATCGGGTGGAGTAGTACCAAGTCCAGTATGGCTTGGGGATACCCAGTTTTTACACCAAAAAAGATTTTCTTCTTTTCATGTTTTGCTTTGATCTGTTAATACTGCATCAAAGAGCGGTAAAACAACCGTTGTTGTACAGGGCATGCCGCACTGCGATATGCAAGGCAAAACGTGGAGGCTTCAAGGATACACTTGCAGATGATTTACTTGCCCCTGTTTTGAAGGTTAGATGCTGCTTTTGGTTTTTGTGTTGAGTTTTCTTTGACATCCGATTTGTCTCCCCTCCTATCTTAAGTTAATTCTCAATGCAGGCTTTGATAGATAGAACAAAGCTGAACCCTAGTGCGGTTTCTGATATAGTTGTCCGTACAGTTTTGGTACCCGGCTCACAAAGAGGAATAGAGTGTAGGATGGCAGCATACTATGCTGGTTTCCCTGGTATGCCTATTCTTTTAAATTCCTTGCCCCTGGACCCCTTGTGATTTGTTGTAATTTTAGAGCTTTCAACTGTTTGTTGCATTAAAATTTATTGAATTCCTTTTTCATATGTTAATTGTTATTATCATGCTAAATTTGCAGTCATTACCAAGGTTTTTACTATGTTGATAATAGAGATATAAACTGGAAGACATGCATTGACTTCTAAGTTTCTGGTCTCATTTACTTTGTTGGGTGCCTTGTCTACTACATAACGCTAATATAATTACCTATGTGAACCAGATACGGTGCCTTTTCTACTACATAACGCTAATATAATTACATATGGGAACCAGATACGGTGCCTATTAGAACCGTTAACAGGAAATGTTCATCTGGCCTACAAGCTGTTGCTGATGTTGCTGCTTGCATAAAAGCAGGATTTTATGATATTGGTAAGGATATTCACTCTTATCTATCTATCTATCTATCTATCTATATATATGAATGCTGAGACAGTTCTATTCAAATATGCGGGTGACCTTCATGGTGGTTTAACCTTCTTTCTTGGCTTTCAATGAAGGCATTGGTGCTGGATTGGAGAGCATGACCGTTGACAAAGTTGTTCCTGGTGTTCCCAAAGTTAACCCAAAGGTACCATGAACTTATAGTTTGTATTCACTATTTAGGACATGTTTTGCATTAACTTGTTAACATGCAATTGCATTTATATTTTACAGACAGAGGCCTTTGTCCAAGCCCGGGACTGCCTTCTTCCTATGGGCATTACTTCCGAAAATGTGGCAGAGCGCTATGGTGTGACACGGCAAGAGCAAGACCAGGCTCTGTGAGTCCTGTTTATTTTTATTTCAATTTACTTTTATCTACTGATATAAGCTTAATCGTTGTCAGTCTGAAACACCTTTAATTTGTAAACATAGGTTGAATCTCATAGGCATGCCGCTGCTGCAACAGCCACTGGTAAATTCAAAGATGAAATTGTTCCTGTGTTTACTAAGGTAATTTTGTGCAGTAAATTATTATGGTTTAGAATTTTTATGATCTTTCATTAACTTCTTTTAATCTGCAAAGATTGTGGATCCCAAAACTGGAGAAGAGAAGCTAGCCACAATTTCGGTGGATGATGGAATCCGCCAAAACACAAACATGGCAGATCTAGCGAAGTTGAAACCCACATTTAAAAAGAATGGAACCACAACTGCTGGTATATAATAACGAAAATTGTGAAACTTTTTTCTTCTGCCAAGAACAATATATAGTTTGAATGAAACTTGCATTACATATTTTTTCCTTAGGAAATGCCAACCAAGTTAGTGATGGTGCAGGAGCAGTACTCCTTATGAAGAGAAGTTTGGCTATGCAGAAAGGACTTCCAATCCTTGGTGTTTTCAGGTAATGAACTTATATAAAGTTTCTAGCTATGAAGCACGGGAACGGCTGTTTGTGGTCGTACCGTGTACCAGATACGTCCCCGGGATGAGTACGGCAGAGGTACCGGGTACGTACTGGAGACGTCCCAGAATAGTGGGGTACGGCTGAAAACTAATTGAGTATGTTTCAATACTGAAGGGGACAGGGACGGCATTTGAAATACACGCACGTCCCCAAGGTTTCTTGAACTTTTGCGCGTTTTCTCGCCCCTTTTTCCTTTTTTTCTTCAGTTGCTTTCTTCTTGTCGGTTCACATTCGTTTTGTTGCTTAGTACATTTTTCTTCTCTGCTCTCGTTTTATACTGGCTTTTGGACGTCTATATTCAATACATATTTAATAAAGAACAGAAAATTTTAAAAAATTATAAATACTTATATTAAACACATATATGCAGGAAGTATAGAGAGCTGATCATAGTGTCTCGTCATCATGCCATCCTTGCATTTGTCTAACGTTGGAACAAACTATCATTCATTACTGCTATTAAACCTTTCACATGTCCCAAAAGTTTAAAGCAGAGATTTAAATTTCAGCCGCGTTGCGTTTATTGCGATTGAAAGAAACTTCAGGTTCTGTTTTCATATAGATGTAGTCATTACTCGTGCAATGGAAAAATAATGAATTGCGTTCATTCAGTCATGTTACAGAATCATGTGTATTGGCGTGATACTTGAATCAAGATTGAAAGTCATCACAAGTTCATAATTAATAGAACAAGGATTGTGGAAAATTATGAAAGACAATTCAGACATGAAATTAGAGGGCCAAAACTTCTCAATCAATGATGCTATGTTCGTATTTTATTTTTCTTAATTCATACATCCTTTTTATCAATTTTGAATTTTATTGATTGTGTTCTACTATGAATTTTATGTTATTTTTCCTTTTACGAATTTTATTTTCTAATTTATTATGAATTTTAATGTTTTTTCATTATATATATTAGAATTTATTTTATATTTGCCGTACCTTTGCGGTACCCTTAACTTGTAATTTTGGAAATTGCGGTTTCCCGTCCCCGTATCAGTGCAACATAGGTTTCTAGCACAAATATAGTGGTGCTTGTTTAGCAGCAACAAGTTGAGTTGGGATGAAATGGAAACTTAAATTCTTTTTCATAGAAATAAGTATGCTATTAATGAGGGCAACATAACCGTCAAGATCACCGTAATGTTTCTGATATAGTGTCAGAGTTGGTATTTCACCTTACCACAAAAGAACAGCAGGAGAAGCTAGGGCTTTGCGAGAGTAATAGTAATGACCTAGGCAACCATGCACATCAATATCTAAAAAGTTTACCAAGCTTAGGACTATATAAGTTTAGGGTCAAAAGTAGAAAAGACATATTTGCTGCACTTCTTCATAATCAGTTTTTTTTTTCTAATCATGTCTAGATACAAGTGAATGCCATAATAGATATTTAGGTGAAAGTGGAAATATGAATTCTCATTTGTAAGCCCCGCAGACTGCTCTCTTGTGCTCATATACTATAGAAGTTTCGCTGCTGTTGGTGTGGATCCTGCTGTGATGGGCATTGCCATTGGTCCTGCTGTTGCTATCCCAGCTGCAGTTAAGTCTGCAGGTCTTGAGCTTGATGATATAGACTTGTTTGAGATCAATGAGGTAATGGGTTTCTTTGATTGATTTTATTTTGAAGGGGAAAATCTAATCTGAGTAATTGATTTCTACTTTATTCTTATTATGCAATACGTATTTTTCCTCGGGCATTTGCATCTCAGTTTGTATACTCTTGCAAGAAACTGGGGCTGGATAGGGGAAAAGTCAACGTTAATGGAGGTGCAATAGCCCTTGGGCATCCTTTGGGTGCTACAGGTACTTATCTAACACAAGTTTAACAATTTGTGATGGATAAAACAATTGTGATGAGCATCCACCCTTGGTCTTGTATGGAAGTGAACATATATTACTCTATAAACAGATACTAGCCTACCTGCTGCAACTTTTCTAGAGGCTAAGCATGGTCGTGATGGTCATCTACTATGCAAGACATTTTGTTTATCAGGTGCTCGCTGTGTTGGAACTCTATTGCATGAGATGAAGCGCCGTGGGAAGGATTGTCGCTTCGGAGTGATCTCAATGTCCATAGGTCTCTCTCTCTCTCTCTCTCTCTCTCCACATAATATGAAAAACCAAAGAATTGGTCAAATTCAGTGTCGGCAAGGTCTGTAAACCTAGCAAACGGACATAGTAAAGTTTGAAAGCCTAGCCATTCGTTTTATTGGCTTGCAGTTGTTGTATGTCGTAGAACAGGTTGCTGAGGTTAAACTTTTCAACTACATTAGCAGGCGAGTATAGTGTTTTTGAAACCGACATCATTAGTAATCAGTTATTTGACTTCGCTTAACTCGCCAAAAATATAATCACTTGTCAAGCCTTCATAGTTGAACTGGAACATTAAGCCTGGTTCATTTCCTTTCTTTGTCCGAATCTCTTGTCATCGCAGGCAGTGGAAGGAATGGGGGCTGCTGCTGTATTCGAAAGAGGTGACTGCGTTGATGAACTCTGCTGTTAAAAGTGACTATCTTTCCAATAGAGATGTTTGTTGGTACCTTAAATTTTTGTTTCATGTATTAAAAAAACTTGGAATATTACCAAGCAGAAAGTAAGATCATTACGTCGTTTTCAAGATTCTTGTAATGACTCCTCTTTTCTTCTACACTTCTTGTTCATGTTTGCTTAATAGCCAAAGATTATTCCTAAGAATGCAGACCATGCTAAGCACATTTGTAAGATGCTTTACGTGTAACAAGGGTGGAAAATCATTTAAACAGTTTTCATCAGAATAGAGTTCTAAAGGAACTAAAATCACATCAACTCACTGTAGCGATGTCCTTTTGCTTTTTATCGCTAAAAAGACGAGGGTTTTCGAAGGTGTTTGAAATTCTTTTGGATATAAAATATTTATTCCGTGGGTTTTTTTTTAAAAAAAACCGCATTAAAAAAATGGAGTCGCCACCGGCCACTTAGGTAGGCCGGATACCATAAAACCAGAGATTCAAAAAGACAGGGTTCGAGAGTCGGTTACGGATGGGGAAGGATTAGCACCCCCACACCGCCCAAAATTGGTACTTTAATAATTACCGCTTTATTAATATTGGATTTTCCGGATTAGAGTGACGATTATTTTAAAATTTGGTCATAATTGCGAATAAATTTTAAGGGTCCTGTTACCCGAGAATAAACGCCCCACCACTATCACTACGCTTGATACTGGCCCCGTTTACGCTCGGATAAAAGGACACCACATTAACAATTTATATCTCGATATGCAATCTTAGTGGCAAAAATATAAAATATGGCAGATAATTTAAAGACAGTAAATATTCACATAACAGAATATTAATCTAACATAAAATGATATACTAGACTAAAACATGCATATATACATATTATTCTAAATAATAGATAACAACAACTTTAACAAGTCAGAATAACAATGAAGGAAAAATTACGTATATAGATAAACAAATATTTCAAAAGGACATATGTGCTAGTAATAAAACATGTTTCAACATATATAGAACAATATATTATGCATAAAAAAGACACTAATACGTAACCTAAAAGTCAAGAAAACATACAATACGTACACAAATACAAAAACATGCTGTTTTACGAGTCAAATAGAACATAACATGTTTTAATACGAATAACTGGATAAAAATACATGACTATTATAAGCTTAACACACATATAAATATAAACATAAAATATGAGGCATATACGAGTGACATAAAATAAAACAATAGAATATCAACATATACGATTATAATACGAACATGAATATTTACAAAGAAAATATGACTGAAATGAAAGAAAAATAAAAGTCAGTGGCAGAAATTAAAGAACAATAATATGTAATTTAGGGACAAAATTGCGAAACAAACAAAACCTAAAAGGACCAGAATTGTAATTAGACCAAGGGGCAGACCCAAAACGAAAAGTTCAAAAACGCGGGATGACTAAAGGCGTAATTTTACCATTTAAACTCTGAATCGGTGTAATTTAGGGACTGAATTACAAGATTTTGAAATATCAGGGGGACTGGGATTGTAATTATACCATGCGGCAAGACAAAAATAAAAATATTGAAAACGCGGTGGGATTAAGTGTGTAATTTACCCATTTAGTAAAATAATAATACCTATATAAAGGCTATTTTCAGACCGAAACCAAATTTTCTCCATTTTCGTTTCATTCTTCAGTTTTCATAACCCAGCCTTATTTTTTTTCTCTCAAATGTTCTTATAAAACCCAGAATCCGGCGGCCGGCCGCCGCTAACCGACGCCGGCAGGCCTCCAAAATACACCAAAATAACCCCCTTTTCATCCTCAACATGAATCCGTGGTTGGATTCAGAGGATACACCCTTGTTTGCCCTAGATCTAGAAAATACGAAGCGGAATTTTTTTTTAAACCAAAATAAAACTACCATGGGTCTTCCTCTCCTTTAGTTCACCATATCAGGCTTGGAGAAGCCGAAAGGCTTATCACTTAAGGAAGAGAAGACCCACACACAGAGATGGTAAGATGATTTTCTTCTTTTTGTTTCTGTTTTTTTTCCTTTCGTATATGCATGTAAAAAAAACAAGTAAGAAAAAGAGACAAGTGTTTACCACTGGACTGTCTTTTGATTATCTTGGATGTTTACAACTTTCAGATTTTTTTGTATTACAAGATCTCTGTTCTCTTTTTTTTTGTTACCCTTTTTGTTGCCCGTTACAAAAGTCCCCGTTTCATATATATTATTGTCTCTGTTTGTTGCAAGTTGCATCTTGCTTTTTCAGATCTGAACTGACACTTTTGCTTGTTGTCTTGGGCATGTTCTGAACACGGGGACTGAATATCGGCGCGGTGACGGTATGGATATTCTGCCAGCGGCCAGACGCGTTCTCGGCCGTTAGATCAGATCTGATCTAACGGTCGAGATGGCTTGAAGAACGATCGGCCCGGATGAAGCATCGATTTGATAAGACGGCTTCAAATCTCGCCACGTGGAGCTCCGCAGTCGAGGAGTCAGAACGCGTGGATCTTACGCGCGCGTGGGATATTAAAGCGTCCGCGCGTGACCCCACGCGCGCGCGCGGGCACTCGAGCGGTCCATACGTGTGGAACACGCGCCGGCGATATTTTTTACTTCTTGGTTGTATCGTGGCGTTGGATCGATCTTGATCCAACGGCCCACGATTCCCACATTGTAATTAGATAAGATTTAGATTTGGGCCAACGGGCCTTGTAATTGGACTTGGACTTGGACTGTAAATTTTATTTGGGTTTAATATATTTAATTTTTTTATTTTATCAGCCCAATAATATTAATAATAATATAATTATAACAAAGAATACATATACATGATACAAACATATACTTATACAAATATAACATATTGGCATACGTACATATAATCCTACCCATAATTAACATAACTTCTATATATATTAATCAAATACGCTCATACTCTAGATACATACGCGACACACATTCATCATTAATACGTATACATACATAGCTTATAATGTACATGCACACTCTACCTTATATTTATATTAGTAACATTCATATAATATAATAAATATACATGCAATATTAATATATATTTACAAGTAAAAATGAGTGATTACAGTTGCCCCTCTTTGCTTGTTCTCATGGAATGAGAAACAAAGCAAAGATTCATAAGCACTCATTTTTATCAGACTTCCTTGTTTGTAGCTTTGGAAAAACGAATTTTTTTTGACATCTCCGCTCTTCCTTGGCTGAATCTTCAGGCTCGTAAGTTCTTCCTATATAGAGCTTCGTCACCTTCCGATCTTGGAGCTACAGGCTCTTCCTATATAGAACCATTCGCTCTGAAACCCCGAGTTATGAGTCATTCTTTTCACTTTGAGACAATAAAGCTTGGAGTTCTTCCTATATAGAACTCTTCGCCTTCAACGCTGGTTTCTCCTATATAAAACCTTTCGCGCCACTGATGGATTCTTCCGACTAGGAGTTCCTCCTATATAGAAATGCTAGTCTTCAAATCCTGGAGCCGTCAGTCCTTCCTATATAGAACTTTTAGCTTCTGAAATCTCAGAGCTACAGGTTCTTCCTATATAGAACCTTTCACTCTAAGGCAATGAAGCTCGGAGCCTTTCCTATATAAGACTCTTCGCTTTCGACACAACAGGTTTCCTATATAACCCTGTGTCATAGGTGAATTTCTTTGACTGGGAGTTCTTCCTATATAGAACTGCGAGTCTTCACCTTGGAGCCGTCGGTCCTTCCTATATAGAACTTTTCGTCTTTGAAATCTTGGAGTTCTGATTCTTCCTATATAGAATCTTTCACTCTAAGACATTGAAACTCGTGAGCCCTTCCTATATAGAACTCTTCGCTTTACACACAGCAGATTTCCTATATAATCTTGCGTGTCATGGGTGAATTCCTTCGATCGAGAGTCCTTCCTATATAGAACTCGCTAGTCTTCACCCTGGAGCTGTCAGTCCTTCCTATATAGAACTTTCAGCTTCTGAAGCCTCGGAGCGGAGGATTCTTCCTATATAGAACCTCTCTCTGGAGCTTGAAAACATGTGCCTTTTGTATGTAAAAACATTGTCTTCTCGTTCGGGATTAACACCACGATGGCCATCGATGTCTCTTTGAATCTGATACACATGCGAGATGAAAACAAAATGCTATGACGAATGAATTGACATGCTCCTAATCCTAGTGATGTCTGACTATTCATGATGCATGAGTGTCAATATCTTGGTGGGCTTGTTTTGGTCCTTATTTGATCTTGATGTTCGCTTTCTCCTTTCTTACGGGCATCGATACCCCGCTTCACTGTCAGGTTCAACCATCTCAACCTTTTTTTTTCAATTACGACTTGGAATTCTAAAGTGCCCTTTCGGGTTTTCACTTTAGAGAGATTTTTTTTGAGAGGGGTGCCCTTCTGGTTTTCACCCAAGAGATCTCTTTTGTTATCTCGTATGCCTTTCTTGAATAGATAGGACATGTGCCATTGGTTATCCTACCAGGTTGTTTGAAGCTTCCCGCCTTCCCTATCGACAGCTATTATGTAAGGAACTAGAGGACGGAGTTAACATCGTTTTCTTTGATCACCTGCATTTTCAAGGTTAAATCATAGTAATGCTTCGAAATCTCTTGTTTCATTATAAGCCTATGTTATCTTATTTGACTGAAATTGACAAGAAGGCTAGGAATGGATGCTCAAAAACACGGTTTTATTATGATTAAGGGCTTGGGATATCTTAAAAAGAAAGGTATGACACACATGAGTTAAGTATGAAAATACAAGATCCCTCATTATCTTCGATATGAATGATACATGATCCTGTCAACCGGTGTAGAATTTCTTGCCTGAAACCTTCTCTTCATGATGTTCATGGGGATACCCTTTTTTTCGGATATTCAACTTTTCAATTTACCCGAGCCGCCCTTTGCGGGTTTTCAACTCGAGTCCTTCCTTTGCTTCAAGACGCCCGATTTCGGGTTTTCGCCCTGAGCTCTCCATTTTGTTCTCTTTTTTTTTATTTCATCATTTTTTTAGAGATAGTACTTCTTGACGACATCAGAATTTACGGGATTTTCAGCTCGTCCCCATCCATTTCTGTTAGGATCATGGCTCCTCCTGAGAAGGCATTTTTTATGACGTACGGTCCTTCCCAGTTGGGCATCCATTTTCCTCGAGAATATTTCTGGATAGGGAGGATTTTCTTGAGTACCAGATCCCCTTCTTTGAATTCTCTTGGGCGCACCTTTTTGTTGTATGCCTGCACCATCCGCTTTTGGTACATCTGACCATGACAAATGGCCTTTATTCTTTTTTCGTCAATGAGATTTAGCTGGTCGAGTCTGGCCTGCACCCATTCAGCTTCTTCCAATTTTACTTCGTTTAAGACCCGGAGAGACGGGATCTCTACCTCAATTGGGAGTATCTTTGTACCACCATACACCAAGGAGTAAGGTGTTGCCCCTGTTGATGTGCGAATGGACGTCTTATAGGCAAAAAGGGCAAAAGGCAACTTCTCATGCCAATCCCTGTAGGTATCTGTAGTCTTCGATATGATATTTTTTATGTTCTTGTTTGCCGCTTCCACTGCTCCATTCATTTTAGGACGATAGGCTGCGGAATTATGGTGTGTTATCTTGAATTGAATGCACACGTCCGTCATCATTTTGTTATTCAGATTGGAAGCGTTGTCAGTGATGATCCTTTCTGGCACTCCGTATCGACAAATAATTTCCTTTTTTAAGAACTTACAAACTGTAGTCTTGGTGATATTGGCGTAAGACGCTGCCTCTACCCATTTAGTGAAGTAGTCTATGGCGACCAAATGAAACGGTGTCCGTTGGAAGCTTTCGGATGGATCTGCCCGATGACGTCCATGCCCCATGCTGCGAAAGGCCACGGAGAATTCATAGTGTGTAAAGGCGATGGGGGTGCGTGAATTTTGTCAGCGTAAATTTGGCATTTGTGGCATTTCCTGGCGTAATCGATGCAATCTCCCTCCATGGTCAACCAGAAATAACCGTATCTCATAATTTTCCGGGCTATAGACACGCCGTTGGCGTGCGTTCCACAGATCCCATCATGTACTTCGGCTAAGATTTCCTTCGCCTCTCGGGCATCCACACATCTCAAAGCAATGTTTGATCATGACTTCTCCTATATAGGATTTCCCCATCTAGGACATATTTTGTTGCCATTTTTTTCGAGCGTTTTTTCATCATTGTCGTTTGCCCCTTCGGATACTTTCGAAGCTTGACATATTGCAAGATGTCATAATACCATGGGTTTCACAATCTCTTCCTGTACATTACAATAATGAGCAGGTTTTTTCAAACGTCTGCATCTCAATGGGCTTCATTTACGCCCGATGTTTGTTTTAAACATTGATGCCAAGGTTGCCAATGCATCCGCCATCCGATTTTCTTCTCGGGGCAGGTAATTGAAGCTGACCTTTTCGAACTCTTTGGTGAGCTCTTGTGTCAATTTGTGATATTTGACCAACTTCGGTCTCTCGTTTCCCATTCCCTTGCAATTGGTAAATGACTAAGGACGAATCTCCGAACACTCGAGTTCCTTAACCTTTCTCTCGATGGCCGAGTTCATCCCATGATGCAAGCTTCAGTATTCAGCTATATTGTTTGTGCAGAAGAATTCCATCTCTGGCGGTGAAAGGATAATAGACGTCCTCAGGTGAAATTAGCACTGCCCTTATCCCATGTCCGAGGGCGTTGGAGGCTCCATCGAAGTAAAGTTTCCATGACTTATCATCTGAAATCTCTTCTTCGGTTGTAATGCACATCAAGTCTTCGTCTGGGAAACTAAAGTTCAATGTCTCATAGTCATCCGAAGCACGACTAGCTAGGAAATCCGCTACGACACTCCCCTTTACGGCTTTCTGATTAATGTATACGATGTCGAATTCAGATAAGAGCATCTGCCATCGGGCCATCCTTCCCGTTAGCACTGGCGCTTCCATTAAGAACTTCAATGGGTCTAGCTTGGATATCAACCAGGTAGTATGGTACAACATGTACTGTCTGAGCCGTTTGGTAGCCCAAACTAGAGCACAACACAGCTTCTGCACTGGCGGGTACCGCGTTTCGCAATCATTGAATTTCTTGCTTAGGTAATAGATGGCTTGCTCCTTTTTTCTTGACTCATCGTGTTGCCCCAGTACGCATCCCATTGAATTCTCGAAGACTATTAAGTAGAGAATTAGTGGTCGACCAGGTACTGGTGCGACTAAGATTGAAGCATTTGTCAGGTACTTTTTGATCTTTTCTAGGGCTTTTTGACATTCTTCATCCCACACGCCAGGATTATTCTTTCTAAGAAGTCTGAAGACCGGGTCGCATTGATTGGTTAATTGGGAAATGAAACGAGAGATATAATTCAGCCTCCCCAGGAAACCGCGGGCTTCCTTCTGCGTGCGGGGTGGTGGAAGGTCCTGGATGGCTTTCACTTTATCCGGATCAATCTCAATCCCTCTTCTGCTTACTACGAAACCTAGGAGTTTTCCAGAAGTAACGACGAAGGTACACTTGGCAGGATTGAGCCTCAGTTGGTACTTCCGTAGTCTTTGGAATAGTTTTCTCAAGTTCTGTAGGTGCTCCTCCTCTGTTCGGGATTTGGCAATCATATCATCCACGTATACTTCTATTTCTTTGTGCATCATGTCATGGAAAAGAGTCACCATTGCTCTTTGGTATGTTGCCCCAGCGTTCTTTAGCCCAAACGGCATCAATTGATAACAAAAAGTGCCCCACATGGTTTATGAATGTGGTTTTCTCCATGTCGTTAGGATCCATCTTTATCTGGTTGTACCCTGAGAAGCCGTCCATGAAGGAAAACTATGAATGTCCTGCGGTGTTGTCAACCAGCGTGTCAATATGTGGTAAAGGGAAGTTGTCTTCAGGGCTGGCTCGGTTCAGATCCCTATAATCTACACACATACGAACTTTTCCGTCTTTCTTTGGTACTGGCACAATGTTTGCAACCCATTCGGGGTATTTGGCTACCTCCAAGAATCCAGCATCAAATTGCTTTTTCACTTCTTCTCGGATCTTTAACAACATATCTGGTCTCATTCTCCAAAGTTTTTGCTGTACTGGTTTGCACTCCGATTTTGTTGGCAATTTGTGCACCACTATGTCGGTATTCAACCCTGGCATATCTTGATAAGTCCAGGCGAAGACATCCTTGAATTCCTGAAGTATGGCTATTAGTTCATGCTTGGTTTTTGAGGAAATCGTCGTTCCTATTTTTATTTCTTTTCTCGCTTCTTCAGTCCCCAAGTTGACAATTTCTGTTTCTTCTTGGTGGGGCATGATCTGTCTTTCTTCGTTGTCCACCATTCTCTTCAACTCTTCCGGGATCTCAATTTCTATCTCATCATATCCTTCCTCAATTCCCTCTGAGACCTCAGGGCATTCGAAATTCACTCCAGGATTGGATCCGGTATCATTCATAACGTCAATCATGAGCAACCTGCATTAAATGAGAATGAATTGTATTGGGAAAGAGACGGCTTTACATGAAGGGAATGAATATGAAGAATGCATGAATGGAATAAATGAGACTTTGGTCATTTTTAAGAAAGTGGGGATATTTTCATTTCAATCAAAAAGTTAACATAGGTGCCCCATACAAGAGATCCCCATTGTTTATGGGCAAAAACAAAAGGTTGATTCGGAGCATTACTCTGATCTATTCCTAAAAACTACAGGTAGATCAATGCAGCTCCAGTTATCGAGTGTTTCCCCGGGATGACAAGGGCGGATGTTGGTCAACATTTTGCTGCCTCGGTCCTTTTTAGCTATCATGTTGATGTACATCCCCTCAAATGATTTACTGAGTATTTCCTCCTGGTTAAGTTCATCATTTTTCTTCATTGCCTCTCCAATATCTTGACCTGGCTGGTAGAACCCTCCGGAGACGAAAGTGGCTTTCAAACTAGGAAAGGACATCGACCTCCACGGAATGTCTTCTTCTTTAGATCTGGCTTTTCTTTGCTCCTCCTTCCTCTTATATTCCTCTTTCTTCTGTTGGACACTTGGTTGGTAACCCAGCCCGAAACGATCCTTCTTGTTTGTCATATTCTTGGGTCTCAGGTTTCCTTGTAATTTCTTCCCCAGCCCCTTTCTTATTTTGGCTCCTCGGCCCAGAGTTTCTGCGATGGTCATCTTAGTACAATTAGATAAGCTAGGGTAGGGGATCCGACTTCCCTCTGAAACGAATGTAGCATTTACTAGTTCCAATGCTCGGAACGAGCATTCCGCAGCATCTTCATCATTTTGAATGTAGGGGTGTCCGATGTCACCAAGCAACAAATTCATGCTCTGCCTCTACATGACCAATTTGCCTTCAACTATAAATTTTAATTTCTGATGCAATGATGAGGGGACAACTCCTGCGGAGTGGATCCACGGTCTTCCCAACAAGCAGCTGTAAGATGGTTTTATGTCCATCACCACAAAATCGATCACATATTCAGTTGGTCCGATCAATAGGGGCACCTCAATTTTCCCCATTGTTCCTTTTTGCGTACCATCAAAGGCTCTTACCGAGTTGTGGCGGGGCTTTAGGTGTGAACCATCTATTGGTAATTTTTGCGGGGTTACCATAGGCAAGACATTCAATGCTGACCGTTGTCGATCAATACGCTGTAAATACATACCCTTTGCGGTGGGTAGTGATGTTAAGGGCTTTGGTAGACCCCATTCCTCCCTCCGGGATCTCATCATCACCGAATGTGATATGATTATAAGCGATAATATGCCCCACTATCATGTCCAGGTTTGATACGAAATGTCCTGGGGCACAAAAGTTTGATTCAAAGACTTTTAATAGCGTCTCCCGATGCTTCTCTGAACTCAAGAGTAATTCCAGCACTGTGATCCTGGCCGGTTGCTTTCGTAGTTGTTCTACTACGTTGTACTCGCTATGTCTCAAGAACTTTAAAAATTCTTTGGCTTGGGCCTCAGTTACCGGCTCATTTATCTTTTGGGAGGTTCTTCTCCAAATATCTCGTAGGCTAATCTTTGTACTCTTCCCCTTATCTTTTTCAGCCGCTTTCAAAGCCTCGGAGGAATAACATCGGCCACTCCTTGTGAAATGGCCTGCCTCACCAACGTTCACATCATTCTGGTTTTGTTGGTCTTTCAACGTAGGCTCTTTTACTTGATCGTGTTCTGGTTTTTCTGGCGTGGTAACATTTACAGCATAATTCCAGGGAATTTGTCGCATATCTTTGAATGGGAATGGAGATGGTGCTGAAATGATGATCTTGGGACTTATTTTGCTGGTTTCTCCTTGGGATACACCTGCATTCCCTGGCCTGGGAGAGATAATAAAATGTCTATCCTTTCCGTATTTAGTTTTGGGGCTATCCGTCATGTGTACGTCCGACCCCTTCTTCCCCATGGGCTCCTCAAAGAATTCTATTTGTTTTTCATTCATCAATTTCTGCACCAATTTCTTGAACTCGTCACATTTTTGGATATCATGTCCTTCAGTCTGGTGGAATTCGCAATACTTTCCACATTCCTTTTGCCTTGTTATCATGCCTTTGTCGATCACACGAGCCATGCATAACTGTTGAAATACCCACCGTAAAGGAGACTTGATTTCTGACACATCATCCTTTATCCTCCTGGTAAAGTATTCTTCGATGACATTTACCCCTATGTTCCCATGATTAGGTAGCGGGTTGTTGGCTACACTCGGCTCTTCAAACTTCAATATCCCAGAATCATTAAATTCTACACAAGCTTTTTGAAGGCAAGGCAGTTCTCAGTGGGATGTCCAGGGGTACCGCCGTGATAGTCGCAATGTGCGCTTGGATTATACCAAGGCGGGAAGGGTGGATTGACAGGAGTAACGATGTATGGCCGGACCAGGTCTGCTTCATACAACTGGGAATAAAGTTCTGAGTACGAAACAGGTAGGGGAGTGAAAGTTCTCCTCTCTTTCTCTTTTCTGGTGACTCTCTCATCTCTTTGATTCAAATTTTGTGTTTTTCCCACAGGTGCTTGTGGCTGTGAGACTGTGAAGTTCTTCGGGGAGGTATAGGTGCTGGTGGTGTTTACTTTATTTCTCTTGTTATACTTTCGAGACCCTTCCCCACCATCAATTCTGCCGCTCTTAATTACCAGTTCGAGAGACTTCCAGTCCTGATTAAGTCGGCAAAACACTGTGTTGTGTTATTAATGAGGCGATCAAAGAGTGCCCCTTTCAGAGTATTGACAAATAATGGCGTGATTTCATGCTCCGGGATAGGTGGCTGGATTTGGGCGACCACTTCTCTCCACCTTTGGGCATATTGTCGCAGGCTTTCATTGGACTTCTGCCCCATATTTTCTAACATAATTCTGCTAGGGATCATGTCTGTTACATGTTTGTATTGCTCAATAAATGCTTTAGACAGATCTTTCCATGTCTTAACATTTTCCTTGCTCAACTGAGTATACCAACGTAACGCCGCTCCAGTTAGACTATCCTGGAAACAATGGATCAGCAGCTTTTCGTCTTTATGGTAGGCCGCCATTTTTCTACAATACATCGTTATGTGTGCAGAAGGACATGTGGTTCCATCATATTTATCGAACTCTGGCGTTTTGAATTTTGGCGGCAGGACAAGATCAGACACAAGACTTAGGTCACTAGCGTCATTTCCTGATTCTTCATTTGATTGTAACGCTTTAAATTTTTCCTCCATGAGGCGAAATCTTTCTTCCCACTTTTTTTCTACCTCATTCCTGATCCTTTCGACCATGTTTAGGTCCGGCACTTCTTCTTCATAGAGTGCTTCAGTATCGAGGGGTTGAGTCTCAGGTGCCCCTACTTGAAAGCTAGAAGACATTCCTGCAGGGTCAATATACACCTTCCTAGCCTGGTTTGGTGCAGTTGGTTGAACCTTGTAGTGAGCCGGGGTACCTTCTGGCTCTTGAACATTTTCTCCTTCCATTCTTTTTCCAAGACTCTTTGCCAGCAATGCGGTTATGTCAGATACTATAGATGTTTGCGATTGCGCAATCTGATCACTAAGGCTTCTCTGGGCCTCTTCAAGCCTTGTCTCAAGCTCTCTTTGCCCTCTTTCTAGCTGATTATTCTTTCTTCCATGAGCTTTCTTTGTAGCCGGGTAAAGTATGGGTGATGAATGATTGCGGGTTAACTACACACAACGCCACAATATTCATATTGTTAATATGGTTGCAAAAAATAAATGCATGTACAATGATGCGAATGTTATGATGCAAATGCAAGAATGTATGCAGATAAGGTACTGATTCCGCTGGTAATCACCCTTTTGAACTACTTCCACGGGAATTAAAGGGTCTTGATTACATCAAAGTTCGTGTTACAAAGTAAAGATCCCTAGTACAAAAGATCTAATTACAACACAGAGTCCTATAGATAGACTCTAGCTCTATCTCCTAATTTTTCAATTGCCCTGAGCAGCTTGAGGAACCGAGGAGCTTCTTCCATTCCCAGGACTATAAAAGGTCGGAGTGTCTCAGCCTCGATAGCTAAATCATTTACATGTCTGGCGACTCGTTGTATGTCCACCATTAGGTTTGCGTAATACTGGTCTCTGTCCTGTACCATTCGAGCAGCGTCGCGTAGTCTCTTCTGCCAATAATAGGTGTCCCCTCCGGCTGCAGCCTCCTCGAACACATTAATTCTTTCTTTGTAATCCTCCACAGTTGCTTCGAGGGACCCAATTCGTGCTTGTAACACACCCACTTCGCGTTCTCTTTCTTGCAGCTCAGCGAAGTTATTCCTGCGGCAGTACATTCGAAGTGAGTGCTCGACTTCTGCCACATTTCCTTTTAATTCATCATTTTGACTTTGGCTTTGCTCCAACCTTTGAATAGTGTCATCGTACAGTTTTTGCATCTCTAACAGTCTATTTCGACTACTCATGGATTTTCTTTTCCATACGGCGACACTTTCTCTCTCATGATGGACAACTTGTTTTCCCTTGTTGATTTCTTGTCTGAATCTTTCTTTCTCTTGATCAATGGCCTTCTTGGCGGACCGTTTTTCTTCCTCCATAGCCAAACGGCAGCTTTCTATCTCTTTCTCGATCGCTCTTTTGTTAATTTCTCGTTCTTCTTCCACCAAACGGATGTCGTTCATTCTTTCTCTTTCCACAGCTATGAACTGACTCCGGCCGGCCTTTTGTATTTTTGCCTGTAATCGGAGGGCATCTTTTTGATAAAGAGTGTTCTTGTCGCTTAAATCTGCATTTAATTTCTTCAATTGCCTAATGATCCCGTCCCGCTCGTCAACTTCTAAGCTTGCCTTATAAAGCTCACTCGCATGTTGGGTCTGTTGGATGTCCATTTTCCTTTTAACTTCTTCGAGTTCACTCCTTAAGATGTCGGCTTCGGACGGTACCACCCTTGTAAGCTCTTCGAGTGACACTGCTGGTCCTTGATCAGATTCAGGAATCACATTATTAACCCTCAAACGTCTCCAAAGATCGTAATCTGGGGTAGTCATGTGCTCGGTATCTCCTTCCACCCTGACCCGGTAACAATGATCCCAGGCCCTCATGATGGTCTGAATTTTTCCTTTGAACTCCCCTTTGAAAAGAAATTCAGTTTGGCTTAATCCGGCGGTATTGGGAATGAACTGTCGTGATCCGAACTGCCGAGACACTAAAAGCGGAGCACAAGCGATCCCTCCATGCAATCCCAACATCATCAGCCAGTTGAAGTCACCACAACTGTATAGAAAATAATTAACTTTACCGAGCCATGGGACCCTCCATGCTATGTTTTCATATTGAATATTCCTGAAGAAACCGGTCCACATTTTTGTTTTCAAATCCTCTCACCATTCCTTTGCTAAGTATTCTCGTAAAGGCGAAAAACCTTGGAAGGATATTCCCGGCAGGACCCTCGTCGGCGTCTTCCACATGTGACTCTGAATCCATACTTGTAACAGCTGTGCGCATCCTCGAAAACGTCATTCTTCATGTTTCCGGCTAGCATTTAAGGAAATGAAAGTCTCGACCAAGATTGCTGGTACTGAGTTTGCTTTCCGCTTCACCCGCTCACACAAATCCAGAATGGCTATGTCAATGTTCCCGAGTACTCTGGGAAAGATCACCAAGCCATATATTCCTAAAGCGAATAGGTCCATTTTCTTTGCCTCGTCTGGATGTGTCGATATGATGTCCCGAATACTTTCACATGCAAAGACTGTATTATCTCCTCGGATTTGAAGGAGGCCACTAACCCACTCGTCACTCATTCCCGCAAAGGTTTTGAGTTTCGCAGTGTATATCTGATTCCTCGGAGGCTTCGCGTAGATCCAATCTTCCTGAATATTTTTCTGGTTAAGTAAAGCAGTGTATTCTTCTACCGTAGGCATCATGTCCTGCCCATTGAAGGTGAAGCAGCAAAAAGCCGGATTCCAGAACTGGATTATAGCTCGGAGTAGGGGCTGGTTAATCCGAACATATAACAGCTGTACGATGTCGCCATAACTATTGCAGAACAAGTCTTGTAGTCTTCGGTCCCATCTTTCCCAAATGTTTTGAAGATCCCATAAGTCGTTTTGTTGGAGACTCACATAAGTGTATCCTGCTATTACGCGTTCGTTCGGCAAATTGTCCCCTTGGATTTTCTGGTTGACTTCTGACCAATGTCTGACTGACAAATTAAGCTCTTCTTTCCTAAGACATCTTTTTTCCATGGTGAAAGACTTTCTGACCAGGCAAACCACTTGATCCAGTACCTTTATGTGATGCAAATGCAATGGTGTATGAAAAAAAACAAAAGCGAACAGAAAACAAGTCAGTACCAGATAAAATTGATAAATATACAAATAAAAGGACAAAATTAAACATAATAAACACACAAAACAATGCTATTTATCCCGTCTAAAACACCTATGGTTATCTGCATGGCTCTAAATGGGTGGGTTTCTATGTTCTCTACATGCAGTGTTGGTGCTAGGAGGTACCCGAATTGTCCTTGCTGTCCCCTACTAAGGGTAGCAAGGCCCCCGATCATCACCCATTATAGGCTCTTTTCAACCGGGTTCAATTCAGGGGGACCCATTCGCTTATGCCCGTACGAAGGAACGATATCCTTACGAAAGCATAAGGTACTCGAGGCCCGAAGGTACTTGCTAGGCCCATACGGGAGAACGATATCTCCACGAAAGCATTAGCGTTTTCCCCCCACTTAAAAAAAACAGGTTTATATGCCATATTTTAAATGCGTTAAAATAAACGCGCAATTATAACCGAATGTTAATTTAATAGTCACTTTAACCCGGAATTTCTAATATTAATAAAGCGGTAATTATTTTAAAAGCTTGACTCTCATTTGTTTTTGAAAAACAAAAAAAAGTCCCCAGCGGAGTCGCCATCTGTAGCGATGTCCTTTTGCTTTTTATCGCTAAAAAGACGAGGGTTTTCGAAGGTGTTTGAAAGGTGTTTGTGATTCTTTTGGATATAAAATATTTATTCCGTGGGGTTTTTTTTATAAAAAAATCGCATTAAAAAAAATGGAGTCGCCACCGGCCACTTAGGTAGGCCGGACACCATAAAACCAGAGATTCAAAAAGACAGGGTTCGGGAGTCGGTTACGGATGGGGAAGGATTAGCACCCCTACACCGCCCAAAATTGGTACTTTAATAATTACCGCTTTATTAATATTGGATTTTCCAGATTAGAGTGACGATTATTTTAAAATTCGGTCATAATTGCGAATAAATTTTAAGGGTCCTGTTACCCGAGAATAAACGCCCCACCACTATCACTACGCTTGATACTGGCCCCGTTTACGCTCGGATAAAAGGACACCGCATTAACAATTTATATCTCGATATGCAATCTTAGTGGCAAAAATATAAAATATGGCAGATAATTTAAAGACAGTAAATATTCACATAACAGAATATTAATCTAACATAAAATGATATACTAGACTAAAACATGCATATATACATATTATTCTAAATAATAGATAACAACAACTTTAACAAGTCAGAATAACAATGAAGGAAAAATTACGTATATAGATAAACAAATATTTCAAAAGGACATATGTGCTAGTAATAAAACATATTTCATCATATATAGAACAATATATTATGCATAAAAAAAGACACACTAATACGTAACCTAAAAGTCAAGAAAACATACAATACGTACAAAAATACAAAAACATGCTGTTTTACGAGTCAAATAGAACATAACATGTTTTAATACGAATAACTGGATAAAAATACATGACTATTATAAGCTTAACACACATATAAATATAAACATAAAATATGAGGCATATACGAGTGACATAAAATAAAACAATAGAATATCAACATATACGATTATAATACGAACATGAATATTTACAAAGAAAACAGGACTGAAATGAAAGAAAAATAAAAGTCAGTGGCAGAAATTAAAGAACAATAATATGTAATTTAGGGACAAAATTGCGAAACAAACAAAACCTAAAAGGACCAGAATTGTAATTAGACCAAGAGGCAGACCCAAAACGAAAAGTTCAAAAACGCGGGATGACTAAAGGCGTAATTTTACCATTTAAACTCTGAATCGGTGTAATTTAGGGACTGAATTACAAGATTTTGAAATATCAGGGGGACTGGGATTGTAATTATACCATGCGGCAAGACAAAAATGAAAATATTGAAAACGCGGTGGGATTAAGTGTGTAATTTACCCATTTAGTAAAATAATAATACCTATATAAAGGCTATTTTCAGACCGAAACCAAATTTTCTCCATTTTCGTTTCATTCTTCAGTTTTCATAACCCAGCCTTATTTTTTTTCTCTCAAATGTTCTTATAAAACCCAGAATCCGGCGGCCGGCCGCCGTGTTCTCCGCCGTCGGCCGCCGTTAACCGGCGCCGGCAGGCCTCCAAAATACACCAAAATAACCCCCTTTTCATCCTCAACATTAATCCGTGGTTGGATTCAGAGGATACACCCTTGTTTGCCCTAGATCTAGAAAATACGAAGCGGAAAAAAAAATTTTAAACCAAAATAAAACTACCAGGGGTCTTCCTCTCCTTTAGTTCACCATATCAGGCTTGGAGAAGCCGAAAGGCTTATCACTTAAGGAAGAGAAGACCCACACACAGAGATGGTAAGATGACTTTCTTCTTTTTGTTTCTGTTTTTTTTCCTTTCGTATATGCATGTAAAAAAAACAAGAAAAAGAGACAAGTGTTTACCACTGGACTGTCTTTTGATTATCTTGGATGTTTACAACTTTCAGATTTTTTTGTATTACAAGATCTCTGTTCTCTCTTTTTTTGTTACCCTTTTTGTTGCCCGTTACAAAAGTCTCCGTTTCATATATATTATTGTCTCTGTTTGTTGCAAGTTGCATCTTGCTTTTTCAGATCTGAACTGACACTTTTGCTTGTTGTCTTGGGCATCTTCTGAACACGGGGACTGAATATCGGCGCGGTGACGGTATGGATATTCTGCCAGCGGCCAGATGCGTTCTCGGCCGTTAGATCAGATCTGATCTAACGGTCGAGATGGCTTGAAGAACGATCGGCCCGGATGAAGCATCGATTTGATAAGACGGCTTCAAATCTCGCCACGTGGAGCTCCGCAGTCGAGGAGTCAGAACGCGTGGATCTTACGCGCGCGTGGGATATTAAAGCGTCCGCGCGTGACCCACACGCGCGCGTGGCACTCGAACGGTCCATACGTGTGGAACACGCGCCTGGCAGATATTTTTGACTTCTTGGTTGTATTGTGGCCGTTGGATCAGATCTTGATCCAACGGCCCACAGTTACCTGCACATTGTAATTAGATAAGATTTAGATTTGGGCCAACTGGGCCTTGTAATTGGACTTGGACTGTAAATTTTATTTGGGTTTAATATATTTAATTTTTTTATTTTATCAGCCCAATAATATTAATAATAATATAATTATAACAACAATACATATACATGATACAAACATATACTTATACAAATATAACATATTGGCATACGTACATATAATCCTACCCATAATTAACATAACTTCTATATATATTAATCAAATACGCTCATACTCTAGATACATACGCGACACACATTCATCATTAATACGTATACATACATAGCTTATAATGTACATGCACACTCTACCTTATATTTATATTAGTAACATTCATATAATATAATAAATATACATGCAATATTAATATATATTTACAAGTGAAAATGAGTGATTACACTCACTGAAAGTGGTACACCAAAACTGTGGCATGATTAATTATAATCTGTGCTTAGTTACTTGAACCGGCGTCAGTTTCTGAGAAGCAAAAGCCTTCGACTTGATCGTATATGACGACGCATCTAAAATTAAATTAGAGGTAAAAATATCAAAGTTATGATAAGCAAGATCAAATATTAAACATTACAGGAATTGTGGCCAACTGGCCCAACTCTGTCCTATAATCAAACTTGGGAATCTTACAGTGAGAAAGTTTAAATAACAAGATGTTTCCTTCCATGCCAAATTTCACATTAAAACTGAGAATTCTACATGGAATCAATACCATTGAAACAGGAAGGAGCTAACAATCTCATTCTGGATCAGGCGAGCCTCCCGGGACCAGCTGCAATGTAGAAAAAAGAATTATCGTGAGAAATTTCGATACTCAAAATTCGTTGCAATTCTACATGTTGGGCAGAGCATTTGGTTTCCCTTATTTAAATGTCTACTTCTGTCCCTAGCTAGCAAATAGCAATCTACACTTCACATGCTTAATCATATACTGTAATCCCCAATAAATATGTCAATCCGAAGTAAAGTCTGGTCCTAAGAAGAAGCGCATTAACTAGATTAGAAACTGTTTAATCTTACAATAGCAATGTTGTTTCCATTAAGCAAAATTTGATCAAGTTTTGTGATCCGCCTTACTTCAGAAGTGATCTCACTGTGATATGCAACAAAAACAAGAAAACAATCAAGATTAACAAAAAATAGGGATAAACATTCCCCAATTACTTATGCATGCATACAAGCGTGGGGGCAGAAATCAATATTCTTGTCAGGCACGCGAGGAAAAAGAATCAAACACCTTGTCACTCTCAGAAGAAACGTAAAGAATGCATAAAATCATGCGATGAATCAATTTTGTCTACGTAGATTGCTAGTTCTTAAATGTTCCTTCTGTAACAAGGATTTTGATGATACCAAGTTATCAGTTATTAAAATGGTTTGCTAAAAAAACGTGTGAACTCAAACCGAATGAATCAATTTTGTGAAGAAATAGTTCTAAACCACACTCCATCAAACAAACTTATAAGACATCTCAGTTTCTCCCGTTATCACCTTGCTACTAAGAACGAACACAAACATTGAAACAGAAAGACGAAAAGCAACGCCTTGGTTCCAGGATCACTCAGGCCAAACAAAAATCAAGGAATTCTGCTTCAAAAGTGAACTTAAAATTTGAGACTTAGATGTGAAAAGGGGGCAAAGGCTACACGACAAAACTTGGCATTTGTTAAACATACGCAACATGGCTAACACCCATAAATCAAACCCCCAAATCGATATATTTTCCATAACTATCCTATAACCCAATTTTACATAAAACCCTAACACCCAAAAGGAAAAACGAAACCTTGCAGGGACAGTTTAAGCCGATATATGATATCTAAAGGTTCGAAAAGAGAAAAGGGAGAGAATTGTTATTCAGTGACATCTTCAAGGACCATGTTAACGTAGACATCGAAGCCTCTAAGAGTACCCACGAGCTCCTTGTCACCTTTCATTATCACCCAAATTTTGGACCCGATGCACCTGTCTATCAACTCTGAGAAATCAAACCCAAATCAGCTTTTAATCCGACTTTATCGAGAAAGTGAATGAAAAAAAAAGAACACCTGATGAGAGACGTTGCGAGGTATTGTTTGCCATTGCTTTCAGGAGGTCAAACTCGAAACTTTTTTTTCCGTATTTATAAAGGCAGCACAGCATATATCGATAGGAAAGGAATTTGTTGTTAAGAGAGTCGAGGGGAATCCGTAAAAGAGAGAAACAGGCCCTGTCGACCCAATCGACTTCAGAACTCCCCCGACCCAGCACTGCACGGCCCTTTACCGACCTCTAATATTAGGTTTAAAGCAAAAAAAAAAAAATCTTAACGTTTGACTGAGTAATTATTTTAATTTTTATTATTTTATTGAAGCAATTAATTCTTAACATTTTATTTTGAGTTAAAATGATCCTTCTACGAATAAAAATTAACAGTCAACTGATAGTTGATAGTTTGAAATAACATGATAAACCTATATGACATTACACTCTAACATGAGAGTATCATATAGATAAGCACGTTGACTTAAAAAATGTTATATCAATCAAAAACTAATATTATAAAATTATATAAAATATAAATGTTAATGAATCATTCTGGAACTCAAAACTACACTCACATCAATCAAAGCTTAGAAACCTTTATCTTCTCTTTTCAACTGTGGCTTCATTTGTTTTCCATTTTCTCTAATCAAGCAACAAAAACATATATCAATTAATATTATTAGGCAGTTTGTATTGTCCTTAAAGAAATATTTCTAAAAAATGTTATATAACTCGAAATTCGTTTCGTTTAGATGAAACTAGAATGAATAACTTTTCTAACTATATATAAAATAGCTTCTAATTCAATTTGTATAATTTATGGTGGACTTATAAAGTCACTTTCATTGTTATTTTTATAGTAGACTATTGCCTTATTTTCTGGCCTATGTTCACTCAAAATTTTATATATTTTAATATACAAATCAAAATCGATTACTGCTTGTTTCAAACAAAACTAGACTCATATAATTATGTACGTATCATTCTCTACTATAGTTTATATAATTTTTGATGAATTTCTAAACTAACTTGCAGTGTAAAAATTCTCTACAAATTTCATTAAACTTAGTCTTAAGCCCCATTAAAAACTTAAACATCTTCAAAAATGAATGAAACTCCAAATTCTTACAATAGCTACATGGATTTAGTGTTTAAGGATTTACTTACCCAACTCCAAGCTTGAAGAATATAATACCAAATTGAAGAGCCAAGCTCAAGCTTTCATGATCCAAGTTTAGATTTGAAAATCAATGGCTAGAAATCCTTGAATTTGAGACAGAAATTTGAATGCTCCAAGCATTCATCAATGGCCACCCTAGAAAACAAGGAAGAAGAAATAATCTTCTTCTCTCTCTGTCCCACAAAAATTCCCAAGCATTTAGTCAAAACTGGCTTTCTTTCTTTCATAATTTTCTATTTTTTAATGGTGATTAATCACCCATTTTGGAGATTTAAGATCATATTAGCTTGACATCAAATCTCCATGTGACATGAATTTCCACTATCGAAGATTAATGGCTCAATTAGCCATGCAATTCTCAACTTGCACATTCTTTTCAATTTAGTCCTTGAATTTCCAAATTTCACTTCTAAGTCTTTCAATTAAATCCTGAATCAAACCATCATTTAAATCAAACTAAACTAAATTAATTGTACATCAATTCCAACACCAAAATTCGAAACTAAATCATCAGAAAATATTATTCGGTCGTCGAAAATATAAAAAAATAGGGAACCGATTTTTAGAGGTGTTACAATTCTCGCCCTTAAAAAAAATCAAGAATCATATACAAAGGATCAAGGCAATACTTACGAAGCATAGAAATATGAAATACATTATGAGATCTTACGGAATAGCTAATCAGTAAGCTATAGGACCCACCTTTTCAATTACTTCGGATAAACCAATAAAACAAAGGCTGAGTTTTTCCTTTCGTCCAAACCAAAGTATTTCTTCCATGCTAACAAAATATTGAATATCCTTTCGTTTAAGGCATAAGATTTCCTTTTATCGAAGACAACTTTCACCGATCATAAATCAGAGTAACATTTTCTTTGATTCCTCAGAGCAATTCGGGGCTTAACATATTGTTTTCCCTTAATTCAAGCAAGCAGAGTGATTACGGCATATACATCTGTATAGAGTTTCAAACAGGCCATTTGGATCCAAGCTTGATAGCTATTATTTCATACAAACTTGATTAGAGGCAAAGATTTCTCCCAGTTGACCTCAAAATCATATCTTCTAAAGTCTAAATAAGCCTTTCTAACTGACCATTAGTCTGGGGATGGAAACTACACGTGTCTAAAGCTTCTTACAAAGATTTCCAGTATTGAGAAGCAAACCGTGAATCTTGATCAGAAGTTATTGACTTAGGAACACCATGAAACCAGATTATTTCCTTAATGTACAAATCAATGATCTTTAGGAGACTAAGTCCATGCTAATTTGTTCACATTTCGATTGAGATAACTCAGCCGATTGCAAAAGTTCAAAGAAAACTTTGTGTTCAATTTTTGAATTGTTGCGATAGCCTTTTTTATTCTAGGCCACCAATAGAGTTCTCGGATGAACAAAAACAAATTATTACGAATTTTATGTAGAATTTCATACTTGAGTTCAGCATTACCAGGTACACAAATTCTATTGCGAAAACATAGTAAGCCATGGAGTTGACAAAGAAATCAGGAGTAGGATCATTCGGAATCTTGTCAAAGATAACTCGGATCTGAATGTCTAATTCTTGAAGATTCTGAATTCTTGTAACAATAGCATACTGAATTCGAATCTCAACAATGAGGATTTGATTCTTTTGAACTCTTAAATGAGCGTTTATAACCTTTGGGGCTACAAAACAATGAGTTAAGATTAATCGGAATCAAATAATACTAGAACTTAATAATTGAGATTAAAGATTACCATTCGGAAGTTTACAACTGAGAGCATCAACTACAACGTTCGCTTCGGCTATGGTGCTAATTAGAACCCAAATCATAATCCTTCAATAGTTCCATCCAACGTTTTTGTCGGAGGTTTCCAATCAATAATTGCTTGAATATTTTTTAGATCAACTTGAATTTCAGAAGAGGATATAACATGACCGAGAAACAAAACCTCAAAAAACCAAAATTCATACTTACTAAGCTTAGCAAAGAGTTTCTTGTCTCGGAGTGTCTGGAGTACAATCTGAAAATACTTATCATGTTCACCTTCAATCTTGAGATAGATCAGAACATCATCGACGGTAATAAGGATTGTTTCTCCGAGAGCGTCAAGATCATTCGTCCTATTTTCGAGGTCAATATGCCTCCACTCCGCACCAAGAAGTTTGTTTCTCCATTTATTGTCGAGCATCAAGATCTTCCAGTATATTTCTAGTGTTGTAGACATCTCTGCTCCGCTAATAGAATCTCATGTTAAGTGTTGAGATCCTCCACTATACTTCTAATATTGTTGACATCTCTACTCTATTGTGATGAGTGTAAAGAAGCTCTGTCCTATTTCCAGCGTTGAGATGCCTCCGCGTTACCTGGACGAATTCCCCACACCAAGTGTCGAAATCCTCTACTATACTTCTAGTGTTGTAGACGCATCCACTCCGCTATGATGAGAGTCAAGAACTTCCACCCATTTTAGGCGTAAAAATGCTTTCGCGACACCTAAAAAAACACCTCACATTCAGGGTCGAGAACATCTACTATACTTCTAGTGTTATAAATGCCTCCACTCTGCAATGACCAACATTGAAATACCTTCGCTAACAAGCAACTCCACATTAATGACCTCCACAAAGAGCAACTTGTATTAATATCTTCATCTAAGAAGTTGATTGACTAAGTATTAGTGAACTATTCCTCCAAAAATGATAAAAAAAAAATAACTTTCGTCCAAACGTTGGCATTGAGATGTCTCCACACAATACTTATTGTTGTACCTATTATGCCATTTGCCACGACCATCTCTGTAAGGTGATATCTCCGCCCCTGAGTTCTCCGTAATATTCTCTCTGCATGATATTTCTCTTCACATCCGACAAGACATAAGGTCCTAGGAACCTCCAGAATATCCAGGATACACCATTATCGAGGAAATGATTTGCCCCGATAAGATGATTATTAAACTTACCTAATCCACCAATTAACCCTATTAACTGACAGCCAAAACTTCTCATATCCTACAAAGCCTAGACTTGATACTCTCGTCAGAGCTTCATCAATATCAATATAATCGCAAGTAAAGATCGTCATCTCCAACGAGGGAAATCTGGCTAACAGACCAAAGGAACTCTTCTCTCTTTCATTCACATTCTTCATAACCACCATTAACCGCGACTCTTCACCCAAAGCAAAAAGATTAAACCGCTTGAAACGTCGACGACGTGCACCATTATACTTTTACCGTCAACAATATGCTCATTAACATATATTTTACGTTAAAATCAAGTGTCATTCAAATATAAGAAAGGCAAGCGTGAATCTTTAATATGTTTACGGTAAGATTGATAGTTGGGTGATATTTAGTTTACTGTGATAATCCGTCGTTATTTCTCTTTCCTTATATCTCCATACACATAACTAATAACTAGTGAAAAGTAAGTTTGTCTAATTTTAAAATTAATGAATATTTGATTTAATATTTTAAAATTTTATTTTAATTTAACAAATATTTAAATTAACAAAAATTAAAATTGTCATTAAATACAAAAATTGAAAATATAATTCTTCCTACTTACTTAATAACTCCGTCCCTTGCACATACTTCAACATTTCTAGTGGCCGTTTCACTTATTTTGAATATCATTTTATAATTAAAACTTCCCTCATTACTTTATCGAATCAAAGTCTTACCTAAAAATATAATATCATATAACATAGTGGCATTGCTAATAATAATAATAATAATAATAATTGGTAAGTTATGACGCAATAGGACCACCATGGAAAGTTTGGGATTTGAACCTAGGCGTTAAAGTGGCCACATCCACTTGCTCAATTTTCTTTCTTTTCATCATATTGTTTACATGGCCCACCACCATTCGTGATTGTGTGTATTTTTTATTATTTATACCAAACAGCCAGTGAAAATGAACATACAAAAAATAAATTTATTGAATGCATTATCATTTTTTTTGTTTTTATATTATTTTTTTTCTCTTTTTTAGATTTTTTTCTTGATGATTTAGGAGTGAGACGTTGTTGGCCTTTGGCCAAACGACCATCACACATACTTTGTCATAATTTTGTGTTCTCTTTTGTTTTTCTTTTGTATATTTGAATTTTTATGTGATTTGGTTTAATAATTTTTTAACAAAAATAATGGATATTTTTTTTTACTCTTATGACACGTCTTTTTGCTCATGTTGCATAATTTTCTCTGTTTAGATCCTTAAACTAATTCTCTTGTACTGATAATCACTTGCAGTCACCAAAAATAGTTTGTGGTTGAGTTGTGGTAAAGCCAGTTTTTTTAACGTGCCATTATTGTTATATGCATTTTTATGTTAGTGTTGACAATGTTTATTCTTTACCGATAACTGTAATATTTGTTTATCTATCAATTTTTGTTAAGTTTTAACATTTTCCTTGTATAATCCTATTTTATGTTTTAGCGACTAGCACTTCAATGATTTTAAGAGAAATCATCATTAATATGATTAGTTCGCTCTAATTTTATAAATTCTCCATATAACTTTATTGCATTTTTCTCGTTATTTAATAAAACTAATTACTATAACCATGAGATGTGGTGTGGTGATTGCTCACCTCATCCCTTAACCATGAGGTTAGGAGTTCGATTCTTACCATTGAAAATGGAGTACATTTCATGTCCAGCCAGTTACCTCTTAGTGAGAGCACACGCGGCGAGGGGATTGGTCACTGTTATCGGCGGTGGATACCTTGGCTCAAACCAAAAGATAAAAGGCATAAAGTCAAAAAAATGCCTCAACGTTTGACTGAATAGTCACTTCGGCCCCTATTCTTTTTTTGGAGCAATTCAACCCTCAACGTTTTATTATGGGTCAAAATGACCCCTCTGCGGATGAAAATTGTTAAAAAACTGACGGTAAACAATTTGAAATGACTTGATAAAATGATAAGTCAGCAAAAAAAAAGTATTTTATATTTTATATAATTTTATAAAATTATTTTTTGACGGATGTAATATTTTTTCAAGTCAATATGTTTGTCTATATGATATTGTCATGTCAGCGTTCACTGCCATATAGGTTTGTCACGTCATTTCAAGCCATTTACCGTCAGTCGACTGTTAGTTTTCATTCACAGAGGGGCCATTCTGACTCAAAATAAAACGTTTGAAGGTTGAATTGCTCCAAAAAAAAGAATATGGGCCAAAATGACTATTCAGTCAAACGTTAGATGTATTTTTTATTTTATGCCAAAATAAAGCAAATTACTATTATTTATTAAAAAAAAGTTATTTTCAAGTTTATAACAAATGAATATACCAACCCTACGTTCTAGATTCGAGCAAACTATTGGTTAATGATACTCTTTTATCGGTCAAATATGAAAACTGTTAAAAATATATTTTCTGTATATTATCTTCAAGTGATGTATTTTGATGACAGAAGTTCTTGGTCATGAAGTTTTGATGTGGAATCTTCAAGCAAAGAACTTAATCAAAAGGATTTAATTGATTTGGAGAAAAATCGAATGGTTCTTGAATTTAAAATTTTGATTCAACTATATTCCTAGGAATTTTTGACTAAAAACAAGAAAACAAAGTTAAAATATAGGAACAAAATAATTAAATAAACACTAAAAATGAAAATAATTAGATTCAAAATATAAATAAAAAATGTTTATATCACAAATAAGTACCTAAAGTATATCAGCTTTTTTATTTAGGTATGTAAAATATTTTTTTGATCAAAATAAATATTCAAAAAATATATTTTTGGTTAAAATAGATATTTAAAGCATTTTTTTGGTCAAAATATGTACTTGAACATGATAAATGACTGAGCATGATATACAAACTTTGTTAATGAAAAATGCACGATGTTTGATTCACCTGTTTGTGTATATTCGTTTGTGTTGCATAAATGGAAATATTCAGGTGACTACAATAAAATAGGTTTTTACCAACGTTTTTTAAGTAAACGCCGATACATTTAGCAGCGTTTGTTGAATAAACATCGCAATAGAGTGATATATAGCATCGTTTTTGGGCAAAAACCGCTATAGATGTGAATTTTAGTGGCGTTTGTCAGACAAAGGCCGCTCTAGACACGTACTTTATTGGCATTTTAGACAAATGTCGCTATAGACACGTACTTTAGCAACGTTTTTGGGCAAACGGCGCTATAGACGCGTACTTTAGCGGCATTTGTCAATAGGATTTAAATGTTTAAATCACACATTGACTCCATTTATATCTTACTGAAACTTTATAAGAAGCGAAGCGCAAATATAGATTGATGAGCAAAGTAATGAGCTGAGGGATACAGAAGATACATAGTCAATAGCGGCGTTTGTTTTGATCTAGTGGCACGTCTTGCGGCGTTTTTTTCTAGCGCCAAGAAGATTTTTAGGGCGCTTAAAAACGTCGCTACAGGGCTAAAAATGCCGCTAAAAGCTTGTTTCGTTGTAGTGTGAATCTAAAGAAAAGATATTTGATTCATGAATATTTGGGGTTAAATTTGCAATTCTTTATTCGGGATGGAGATATTTAGGACAACTTGATAGAATGTATAAATTTTAGGACTATAATTATACAAGGACGTGTCACTATCTCCATTAAAACTTCACGACTGGTGACCAAATTAAAAAAAAGTAACATTAATAATCGAATTTGTAGAGAAATAATTTATTGAATAAAATAGAAAAGGTTTAATCGTTTGGTGACCAAATGTAGTTTACCTTTATTAAATTAAGAATATTTGCGAGGAGAATATTGAAATTGAGTTACCTCTAAAAAATAAAAGAAAAAGAGATGGAGAGCTATAAAAGTCAGATTAATAATTAAATATTGGTCAGTCAAAAATACTTTAGGTAAAATTTTAAAGATGCGAAAGAGTGGAAGAGAAAAATAAAATTAGAGAAAATTTCTGAACTAACCATAACACAACATTGAGTAAAAAATGTGTTTTCTTTTTACATAAATTTGTTAAACCATTGCAACATGCTCAATTAAAGCTTTTACAATTGAATAATCTTTTATGTTTTATAAGTAATTTCATTATTTTAAATAATATGTAAAAAATATAACTTACAAAAATTTCAAAATTTTATAATATTTTTTATAATTTTGAAATCAAATTATGAATGTTTTTTTACATTTTAATTTTTGAAAAATAATATATACTAATTTTATTGAATAAATAAAATTACAAGAATAATCTACAAAACTAACTAAACAATCACATCTACTGACCATTTTTCCTAAAACCATTCAGGTGCACAAATCAACCCTAAAGCATAAAATAAGACCATACAAAAAAAATTTAAAACCTAACCAAACAACTCGAAAAAATAATAGATAAGCAAACACCATTACCGTTAATAAAAGATAAACATCATCAACAATAACATAAAAATGCATATGTCAATCATAGTATGTTGACAAATTTGACTTTACCACAACTAAATCATGCACTATTTTTGGTGTTTGTTAATGTCTATCAATACAAGAAAAGTCTAGAGGTCCAAACCGGGGTACATAAGTATGATAATCAAATAATCGCTAAATGGAGAGCTGGCGTCAAATACAAACTTGAAAAGAGCGAAAAACATGCTACAAAAGTAAAAGAAACATGTCATAAAAGCATAAAGGACGTGTTACAAAAATAAAAAAAAATGTATTATAAAAGCATAGAAAATGTGCTACAAAAGCGGAAAAAAACATCCACAGTTTTTGTTAGAAAATGAAAAGACTTATTAAATCAAATCACACAAAAATTTAAATATACAAAAATAAAAATTAAAAACATAGAAATGAAAAAAGAGAGAAAGAAGTGTAAAAGTCAAAATAATTTTCTTTTTGTTTAACTGTCAAATAGGTGCTAAAATTATGCTTTTTTCAGTTAAGTGCCCAAACTATTTTACGGGCCAAATAGGTGCTTAAAGTTTCATTCTACGACCCATTTAAGGTTCTCCGTTAATTTTCACCATTAAATGCACGTGTCACCTCCAGAAAAATCCAAAATTATATTAAAAATAAATAAAATTAATTAATTTTTAAAAATCTCTAAAATTTTCAGATTTTACAAAACAACCCCCAAGTTCCAAAATCCCTAAACCCCCAAAACCTAAATCCCGATTTAGGCCGATTCCACTGCCGCCCACCACATCAGTCGCCAGACCATCACAACCATTTTTCCCACCACCCCGTCATCGGAAATCGAGTGAAGTCGTGCGAATCGACGAGATTGTCGAATGGTTCTTTCGAACGATTCGCGACAAACAACAACATGAGGGGTGGCGAACGACATGTGAGTTGTTTAGAGAGGGTAGGGTGCTTCATTCCGTCGCCGGCAACACGACCGCCACTAGCAGGAGTGGTTGGATTTGGGGGTTTAGAGATTTAGGGACTATTTTTGAAATATTTGAAAATTTTATGATATTTTTTATTTTCTTTTATTTATTTTTAATATAATTTCAAATTTTTCAGGAGGTGTCACGTGACATTTAACGGTGAAAATTAACGAAAAACCTTAAATGGATCACGAAAATAAAATATTAAGTACTTATTTAGCTCGAAAAATAATTTAGACACTTAACTAGAAAAAAAGCATAATCTGAACACCAATTTACCTATTAAGCCTTTCTTTTTCACGAAAGAAAGATATATTTCAACAATTAAGCAAGCCCCGAGGCAATACACTCTTCTTAAAATGACTTTTTTAGTCATGTATATTCATTTTAAAAGTTAAAATGACTTTTTTAAATTTATGATGTGATCATATATTAATATATTATTTTTAATTATTTAATAATACGCATAAATACAACAGAATTTTATTTTCCACTTAACTATTTAAAATAATTTTATTGTCATTTTTTTACCACTTTCATTTTGATAAAGCTACCAGTATTAACATTTATCTCTCTTCTCTTTATCCGTGAGTCTACTTAAAATTATTAAATTCTTTAATTTTTAAAAAGTAATTTTATCTGATAAAATTATTAGAACCGAAGGAATAGAAACAAAACAATCCTTTTTTTTGGGATTGCATCCAAGATTATTTAGAGGTATATATTTAAAAATGAGGCAAGAAGTGGAAAGAAAAGGATAAGAGCACCGCTTAAACAAATTTAAGAGGCAAAGGAGAAAGGGTATGTGGTGGTAGACAGATTCAGAACATGGACGCAAAGCCGTCCGGGTTCATGTGTTGATTTGTTTTTGAACTCCCTTTTCTTTTATGTAGTATTATTTTGCTTAGCTGTTAACCCCTCACCTCTTTTAAGATTGCGTAGAGAAGAGAAAGCTGAGCTGAGTTCCTAAGAAAGATGAGCAGCAAAGACCAACTCTTTCATGTTATTCATAAAGTTCCTCAGGGTCATTCTCCTTATGTTAAAGCCAAACATGCTCAGGTTTCTTTTTCTTTTTATTTTTATTTTTATTGTTATTGTCCGGATCAAATACTTTTTTCGGTTTGGTTTGAGGGTTAATTAGAGACGTATGCGTGCAGGTGGTTGAAAAGGATCCAGAAGCTGCAATAGTACTGTTTTGGAAGGCTATAAATGCGGGGGATAGGGTGGAGAGCGCGCTGAAAGACATGGTGGTGGTGATGAAGCAACTCAACCGATGTGGAGAAGCCATTGAGGCCATCAAGTCCTTCAGGGGGCGTTGCCCCAAACAAGCTCAGGAATCACTCGACAATGTTCTCATCGACTTATACAAGGTACTTGTTCATTCCATTCTCAAAACTCCTTTTATTTAATTAGAATTCTCATTTCTTGGTGCTTTGTTGATGGCAGAAATGTGGCAGAGTAGACGAGCAGATTGAGTTGTTAAAACGAAAGTTAAGATTAATATACCAAGGAGAAATCTTCAATGGAAAACCCACCAAGACCGCACGCTCCCATGGCAAGAAGTTTCAAGTTTCAGTTCAGCAAGAAACGTCAAGATTACTGGTATCACTTTCCTTTTTCTTTATATAGCAATTGCCTCATCTTTCCCACCATAACTTCATGAGAAACCCTTTCTTACCGGAAACTTCAATGGCGGATTATCACAGGGAAATCTGGGGTGGGCTTACATTAAAAATTCAAACTACTTGACAGCCGAGGTGGTGTATCGGAAAGCCCAGATGATCGACCCGGATGCCAACAAGGCTTGTAACTTGGGTTTTTGCTTAATTAAACAAGGCAGATACGATGATGCACGTAAGGTGCTCGAGGAAACGCTGAGAGGAGAAGTCCCCGGTTCGGAAGACATTAGAGCCCGGAACAGAGCAGCGGAATTGTTGATGGAAATCAAAGCATTTGAGCCACCGGCATCGGAAATGTCAGATACTCTGGGCCTTGATCATGATTTCGTCAACGGGCTTCAACTTTTGATGAATGAATGGGCACCGGTTAGATCAAAGAGATTACCCATTTTTGAAGAGATCTCTTTTAGAGATCAGTTAGCTTGCTGAATGCTGAGCCTCATACTATAAATTGTACTCCGTATATGGGGTTATGTATTTATGGTTGGATTAGTCCTTTTAGATGTGTAGCAATAAACTGTGCTGTATATAATCATGCCATTTAATCAAGAAACATATTTGCTTTTTTTATTGAATAAATAAATGGTATGTACAACAAAACCACAATTTTAAGAAACAAAAACTATGTCTACATAACCTATTAAGAATATCTATAAATATATATCACCGTGTAATTATTTTAGGCTATTAAAAAAATAAAACTTTTTTTAATAAAAAAGGAAGGCCAAACAGATTAAAAGGCTGCTGCCTTCTATTATTTTGCAGGAAGGGATCTCATTGAAAATGTGTTACTTGTCCAGGAGATTCTACATGGCTATGGTAGGAAATATATGTAAATCGATTTGAAAAAGGCTTTTGATTTGATAAGTGCTCTTGGTTTTGGGATTCCAGCAAAGTTTCGTGGTTAGATTAGAGTTTGTGTGGGCTATGCTAAGTTTTCAATTAGTTTAAATGGTGGTTTAGTTGACTTTTTTTGTTTGGTGCAAAAGAAATAAGGCAGGAGATCTTCTATCCCCTTATCTTTTCATAATTATTATGAATGTTCTTTTTAACTTACTGAATCTTGCAGGAAACACACAGTTTTTGACTTTCATCTTAGGTATAAGAAAATTGGCTTAACACACCTTAGTTTTGAAGATAATCTCTTGATTTTTACTAAGGGTAACTTTTCCACTTTGTTGGTTGTTTAGAATGTCCTAGGCTTGTTTTATAGAATGTCTGATTTGAGGATGAATGATTCCAAGAGTGAATTGTTTTGTGCTAGGATAGATGAAGTTTGCTTGCAGGAGATGGCAAATCAATATGGATTTAGGGGTACCCTTGGTTACTACAAACCTCACTTGGTTGGATTGTGAAAGTTTGGTGAGGAATATAGTAAAGAAAATAAAGGGGTGGGTCATTTGCTGGATAGTTGCAGATTGTTCATGTCGAATTTTTTGAAAGTCATTAGGCACATTAAAAAGATGTGCCCAACTTTTCTTTAAAATGGGGTGAAGGACTCGGCTCGGGGTGCTCAAGTCAGTTGGGCGCAAATATGCCATCCAAAAAGCGAGGGTAAATTTGGAGTTAAAGACATGGTTGTTTGGAACAAAGCTTGCATCTTGAAGTGTTTATGGCTCTTGATAACAAAAGCAGGTTTTCTTTGGGTGGCTTGGGTGGAAGCTTACTTGCTGAAGGGGCTTTTAATTTGACAGTTGTCGATAAAACAAGGATATAGTTGGGCATGGAAGAAAATGCTAAAGCTTAGGGATGACTTGACAAGGCTAGAGCAGTTTGGGAGGTCCTACGTCACAAACTTGAGAAGGTGCAATTGTCTCATGTGATCTGGGAAAATTTTCTATCCCTCGTCATGCTTTCATTACGTGGTTAATGCTCCAAAATAAGCTGCCAACTAAGAGTCGAATGATGTTTTGGGGATGACATGTTCATCCTGTTTGTTTGCTTTGTGGGAATGGACTGAAGACGCTTGACCAATTGTTTTGGGAGTGTAGTTTTGCAACTCAAATCTGGAACTCTATATTGCAGGCTTGTAGAATGATTTCCACACGTGATTCATGATGGGTGGAAATGTTGGATTGGGTGCAGCAGCATGGTCGAGGGAAAACGTTGCTGGCTTTGATAATCAGGTTGGCATGAGGTGGGATGATTTATGATATTTGGCAGGAGAGGAATACGAGGCTACATGGAGCGAGGTTAAGGCAACCCGCAGATTTATTTTTGTTAATTAGATGTGATATTCGCATGAGATTTTTTGGTAGAGCTAAGTATACTAAGGATTCTTACTTTTACACTGAATTGGGGCTTACTTGACGGTATAGGTTGTTTTGTAGGTTTATACAGTGTGGTTCATTATTTGTGCGACGAGTCCACTAAACAACATCATCACGAGTATGAAACAAATCCCTACCTTCAGCGTCGAGTCATTCTCCCTAAGGATGTTCATAACCGAGTATGAAGCATTTTTAGTATTTGAGTTTTGGGTACCCAAATATTCGGGTAGTAAAAGAGTTGGCTCATGTCTCGGCATATAAAAATCACGTACCTGTGAATCGGATACTAAAAATAATCGAGTACCCTGCAAATCGGCCCATCGAGTACTTGAAATTTTTTTGCATTTTTTAAAAATTATACAGTTTAAAAAACAATTCAAATACAACTAAAAAGTCTAAATTACGTAATTCAAACTTAATTAATCAAAACTAAAAGGAAAAGAAATATGATTTGATAATATATATATATATATAGTGTTTTTGACTCTTCAAAAAGTGTTTTTGTTTGCATGAAATTATCAAAACATTCTTATTTACTCTTCATATTTTACTATTAATTATATTTTCTAATATATATTTGAAATATACATTTTAACTTCTTTATTTAAGGGTATTTTAATCTCCCAAACTTTTGAAAAAAATAATTAAGTTTTTAAATTTTTTTACTCAATTAAGTCCTCTAATAAATTAATCAATGAAGTTCTGTGACCGATTTTGGCCATCAATTTTTGAGAATTTTTTTCTTGAGATATGATTGTCACGTGGCTCACTACAGTTCTCTCATGTGAAAATTATTTTTTTATAATTTTTATAGAACTTTTTTTTAAAATAAAATAAAAAAATTATGAAAATGTCAAGTGATAACACTGTAACATGACATATTGCACCAATTGGTCTTAAAAAACTCTTAAATTTAACAGTCAACATTGATCAAAGGGATGAATTGATAAAATTTTAAAATATTAAACTTAATTAGATATAAAAATAATTAGAGACTTAATTAATTTTTTTTTTAAAGTTGAAAGGAGACCTTGAGCCTAACTTCTCACAAAACGCTTCTAACATCAATGTCAAACGTTTAAATTAACAATTTTCTATAATATTTTTTCTGGGACAAAACCATAAACTTGTTCAAACATGGATGATCATTTATGTAGTTTAAGCAATATAAAATTCAACCGTCAATCTAAGGCCGAAGGCGGCGTTGTACTCTAAAGTTCTAATCTTGCTACGAAGCCACCGCGTTCAGCTCATCCAATTCCATTTCTCTAAAGAGACGAAATACCTAAAGGAGACAACTTTTTATCTTTTGATAGCTTCAAATTCAATAAAAAAAATGGCAGCTGAAGACCCCTTGGTAATAACAGGCAAAGATGAGATGAGGAAGTGGTCGAGAGAGATGAGATCCCAAGGCAAAACAATTGGGTTAGTTCCCACCATGGGTTATCTTCACCAAGGTCACCTCTCACTCATCCAAGAAGCACACAAGCACGGCCACCTCATTGTTGTCTCTATCTATGTAAACCCAGGTCAGTTTTCTCCTTCTGAGGACCTCTCAACATACCCCTCTGATTTCCATGGTGATATGCTCAAGCTTAAGTCTTTTCCTGGAGGAGTCGATGTTGTTTTTTGTCCTAGGAATCTGTATGACTATAGCAATGGTAGTGATGGGAAGCCAAAGAATGACAATTTGGGTGGGGGTGGGTTGGTTTCCTGTGTGGAGGAGAAGGGGAATGGGCATGAAACATGGGTTAGAGTTGAGAGATTGGAGAAAGGGTTGTGTGGGAAAAGTAGGCCTGTTTTCTTTAGAGGGGTTGCTGCCATTGTGACCAAGTTATTTCACATTGTGGAACCTGGTGTTGCTGTTTTTGGTAAAAAGGATTATCAGCAGTGGAAGATTATACAACGGATGGTGAGAATTTCGACTCTTATTAGTAGTTTCTTAAATGCTTAATTCATGCAGTTGTTGTCTTGTGTCTTTATTCGCTGCAGGTTCGAGATCTTGATTTTGCCATTGAAATTGTGGGGTCTGAGATAATGCGCGATGGTGACGGCCTTGCACTGAGTTCACGAAATGTGCATCTATCCGCTGAAGAAAGGGAAAAGGTTCCTTGATTATTTCAACCCTTTTGCCATTTGTGATGTGATTCTTGATGCATAGAGGTTTCCAGGCTGTTTTCAGTGATCTGTTTGATAAAGATGCTATATATCTAGATGTTTAACTCTCATTATGTAGTGCCTTGCTTAGTGGATCAAATTTATGTACTAATTGTTGCAAAGCCTGTTCTTTTTGGCTGCAAATAAGATCCCATGTAAATGTAACTGGATTAGTTCATTTTTGTGTTGCAGGCATTGTCTATTAGCAGGTCGTTGTTAAAGGCTAAATCTGCTGCTAAAGACGGTCAAGTTAAATGTAGAGAACTAAAGGATTCGGCTATCCTAACAATAACTCAAGCTGGGGGAAGAATTGATTATGCTGAGGTTTGTTACATTCTTCCCTGATCTTCTATATAGGTCAGAATTATTAAGAAACTAAATAGTCGAATCTATTAACAGCTTGTTCAGTGACCCCCTCTCCACCCTAAGTGCCGGTGTGCAGAGTCCAACCCACTTGGTGGGGTAGGGTCACATGAGTAAAGGCAAAAACTTTAATATATTAGCTGCTCAACTATGTCTATTTCAAGTAGTATGCTTGGTTGATAACATTTCCTAGTTGATCAGAGCCCATGAACCCTCCAAAATGCCCTCCATGTCTGGTTCTGTGCATTCATTTCTTTTTCATAAGCATTCGTTTTCTTCTATTTTGTCTTTTTGTCATCATTATTACTAACTTTCTATTAGCGGTTTCGGACTAAAGTCAAGTTACTATCAACAGGTTCATTCTTGTGTCAGGTGTCAAACCAATAGCTAACAAGACACACATCTAATTTTAATACTCCGCTTGCACCCTCTGATCATCAAATAACCAAATTCATATCCCATGTGTTCCCTCTTTAAGACCTTGCTATAACATCCTGAGGATTAGAAATACATTAACTTCAACTAAAATGTCAATATTTGTGCATTAGTTTCTCTTTTTTTGGCTGCAATATATGTTCGATGGTGCAGGGAACTGTTTAAGACTAGCTTCTTTTTCTTTCAAAGAGCCATGATTAGTGATTAGTGAATGGTGAACAGTGATTAGGATCGTAATTTAGGTGTGATCGAAGTTTGAGTCTCAATGAAAATATTAAAAAGCTTATGACCCCAGAATCCGTGTATGCATATCATGTCTTGTGTATTTTTGTGTCACTCCTGTTAACTAATAATTTTATTAACTAATAATTTTATAAAAGTAGAGGATCAATTGACGTTAAACAAAAGTATTGTAGAGGGATTCATACCATCATTTGACCTAAATGTATAAATAGTGAGAGCAATTTAGCTTTGGGTTTATGCCTTCTGTTTCTAGAATAAATAATTTTATAGTATTTTATTATTATTTGCGGGGGGTTTCATTCTTTGCTTTTCAATAAACTTTCGGGGGAATTTACACAGATATTGTTGTGGGAAAAAAATTTCCCACAGTATTGTTGTGGGCAGATTATTTTCAGGAATATTGCACTTTGAACAGTACAGCCGAAGTCGGTGGCTGATGGGGTCGACTTCTGGCCAAAGACGGTGGGAGCTGAGTCCGACTTCAAGGGAAAGTAAAAATTTCCCCAAAGTCGGTGGCAGTTGATTCCGACTTCAAGGGCAAATTCGGGGGCAGCTGAGTCTGACTTCAAGGGGAAAAAAAGGTTCCCCGCCACCCTGCATGCAGGAGAATCTGATTCTCAACTGGGAGAAAAGATTGGTGTTGGGGGAAAAGATTGGTCTCTGGGAGAAACTTAAATTGGGTGTAATTAGGATTAGTAGGGTTCTGATTTTTAAAATGTATATGGGTAGAGGTTAAAAATTTATAGTTGTTAGTTAGGCAGAGTATGGGTAGTATAAGGGATAAAAAATTTAATTTTTTTTGTTAAATAGTTAGGTTAAGTTTGGAAGGAAGTTAAGATTGAAGAAGTAGAAGAAGAAGAAGATAAAGAAAATAGTGGAGAAAAGATTGTAAGTAGATTCGAATATTTTTAGAGTTTAGTTTTTTTTTTAGTTTGGTAATTTTATTTTGTTATTATTTTGTAAGTAGATTCGAACTTTTTGAGTTTGGTAATTTTTTTTAGTTTCGTAATTTTATTTTGTTATTTTGTATGTTTCATATATTTTTAATTTTTTCATGTAGTTTATAATTTGAGTTAGTTCGAATTTGGATTGGATTTGGATATTTTTAAAATTTATTTGTAAAGTTGATTTACTATGTTAGAAAAAATTATTATGTTCATTTTGATAGGATAAGTATATTATTAGGAAATATATTCGAACTATATATTTTAGAAAATTAATATAATATATTTATTAAAAGATATATATTCGAAAAAAACTCGTCCATGATGTTAGTAACCGAAGTTATTTTTTATTTCATGAGCATTTTAATTTAGTATGTTTTATTTTGATCATGCAGAGAAAATGAGCAACAACAAATTTATGGCGATTGTTCATTACAATGGACAAATGGTGAAAATTGATGTTGGGATTGTATTTGATTCTGAAAGCAGTACGAAGATGAGATTCGAGAAGGAAATCATGCTTCAAAAAATGAAGGAGGAAATATCACAGAAAATTAGGAAAGAGATTCATGGTTTACGTTACCGATGGATGACATTTGACAATTCGGTCAGATATTGCACTCTCCAAGATGATGACAATGTTGCAATGATGATCGCAGAGCATGATTCTATGGGGATTCGATATATCGAGTTGTTTACCGAGTTGTATGATGTTCCCGACCCATCTAGAAACGTAGTTGGAGAATTAGCTCAAATGAATTTTGGTGATGAGATTGATATGCCCAAAGGTAGTTTTTATTGCGCAATGTTGACAAGTGAGACATCAAATGCATTTCATCAAGCTGGGCCTTTAATATATGCTTCATTTCAGGGGCCGGGTGTTGATCCTACTGTTGAAGCTGATGTGGAACTCTTACGCGGTTGATGAGTAGAAACACTTGACGATTCCAGCGAAGATGAAGATATTGGGGATCACAATTTGTTCCCCGATGACGTCGGTGCAGCCCTTAGTTTTGGTGTTGGAGAATTCGTTTCGACCGGGGGCGACATTACATTCTATGGACCTCATTCTCACATGAGTTCAGTGGATTTTGATGCAATGAGGGCGCCTGAATTCCCGAATTTGCCCCAATTAACCTTGAGTCAGCACGGTGAATTATATGTTAAGCTTCAATTTAATGACAATAATGAAGCTATATTGGCAGTGAAAGAGTACATCATCAAGAACCACGTAGACTACGTTGTCACAGAATCCAGCCAGAGAACTTTCTTTGCCAAATGCGTGAAATACGGACAAGGGTGCAATTGGAAGATCTGGTGACGAAGCGACAGAGGTCAAATCGTTGGGAGGTCACAAAGTATAATGGTGTTCACACATACTTACGAACTTCAATCGACCAAGACCATCGAAAATTAGACTCCAGCGTAATAAGCCATAACGTAATGAAGTTGGTTGAAGCAAATTCACGTGTTCCAGTTTCAACGATTTAGGCAAGCATTTCGCAACAATTTGAATACCAAATAAAATACAATAAGGCGTGGCGTGCAATGGATAAGGCAATGAACTTGGTGTACGGTGATTACGATAAGTTGTATAATGAGCTACCGGCTTTATTAGTAACACTGACACGTTTTATCCCGGGCACCATAGTGAGGTATCATACCAAGGATGCGTATGACTGAGAAGGCCGAATTGTTGAAGGCCATAAATTTTTTCATCGACTTTTCTGGGCGTTAATGCCTGCCATCGAAGGCTTTTCCTATTGCAAACGTATGATCCAAGTCGATGGCACATGGTTGTACGGGAGATACGCTCATATACTGTTGGTTGTTGTTGCCCAAGATGGTGACAACGTCTTTCCGATTGCATTCGCAATTGTTGAGCAGGAGACAACGGGCGCTTGAAATTTCTTTTTGACGAATTTACGTGAGCATGTTGTCCAAGAAAATGGGGTCTGCATTATATCTGATCGAGGGACGGGTATCAAAGCAGCAATTAATCAAGATGGAAGTCGTTGGACACCGCCGTACGCATACACTGCCTACTGTATTCGTCATATTGGTAAGAACAGCTACGAGCGGTTCAAAAATAAATATCTTCCCATTGAGATTGTAAGCATGGGTAAGCATCTTTTTTTCAAGCTAAATTTTCCATAATTTGCATATACATTTATTTATTTATTTATGTTTATTTTTTTATTTGTGTCGATACTAATAATATTATGACACATGATATCTACTAACGCAACCACATTTGGAGAGGAAGATGACGAATTTAATGAAGTACGGTGAGCAGGTTTGGAGTTGGGCAAACGAAATCGAGAGGGAAAGATGGGCCCAATTATATGACGAAAGTGGTAGACGATACGGGCAAATGACTACCAACCTTGTGGAGTGCATAAATGGAGTATTAAAAGGATCACGTCATCTACCGATAGCAAACATGGTGAAAGAGACGTACTATAGGTTGGCGAAAGTTTGGGTAGTTAAAGGGAAAGAAATTGAGGCCTTATTAAATAGGGGGCAAAGTTAGGCTCCAAATTTTGTGACGAAAATGAAAGAGAACATGACTGAAGCAATGTCGCTAAAGGTTCACAGCTTCGACCGAACTAATCAGACATTTGATGTTGTTGGTGTCAGACACAACAATGAAGCAGCGCACTCAAATGTATTTCGAGTTGATTTCAGACATAGGTGGTGTGATTGTGGAGCATTCCATGCATGTCGATATCTATGTATTCATGCAGTTGCAGCGTGTATGGATGTAGTAGTTGGCCCGTATACTTTTGTTGATGAATGCTTCGATCTCCATAGGATGGTCAATATTTACAGAAGTGAGTTCCCACCAATTGCAAATTCAATTTATTGGCCGTCAGTAGAGCATGAAAAATGGTTATGTGATCCTACACTCTGTAGATCTCCAAATGGCCGACCTAGATCGACTCGCATCTATACCAGTATGGATCTTCATGATAGAGAGAAGGGACAGCGAAAGAGATGTACCATATGTAGGGGTGAAGGACATTCCAGATCAAACTGTCCAAATGAACCAAGGTTCGTGTCAATGCCTATGTGATTTCCAATGTTTGTATTTGAAAATATTATTAATGTTATTTTATGTTGTTCAAGTTTGTTTAGACTTTAAATTATTTTTGAAAGATATAATATAATCGATTAAGTCCAAAAATATTTTTCTTTTAAATTGTTATAATCAATTAGTTCAACAATTGCTAAATTCAAATTATTCAGTTCTCGATCTTATATTGTACCAATTAATTTGGATAATGATTGACTATAATAAAAACGAAGGATAGAATAAACTAAATAACTTTCTTTTTTGGTTCTCTGATTTGCTTGCAATGTTAGATACAAAATAAAAATAAAAAACTTATTCAAACATTGCATTTTAACATAGTCCACTAAAGTTATTAAGTACTTAAAATAAAAAAAGCTAATGATGCTTACGTCCATCGGTACCACCCCGGTGGATGACGAGACCGATCGGGATTGCGTCTACCACGGGGCTGAAGTTGATGCTCTCCATTGCCATCATCATCGTCCTCATTCTCGGTTCCATCTACAACAGTACCACTCGTTCCAATTGGCCCACATATGAAGAACAAGGACTATGGTGGTGTTTGCTAAACATAGGGGGTCCCAAAATCGTGTTGATACGGATATAGAGGGATCGATCCTTGAGGAACACTCGACGAGACAGTCATCATCGGCGAAAATGCACCATAGGGGTTGGCCGCAAGAGGCGTCAAAAAATCCATGTTCTGGCCCAAGTTTGAGTAATTGGGTGTCTGAGGTGAAATAAACTCGGGTCTGTATAAATTAGGATTATCAAACCCTACATTACCTAAAGAGCTCCCTCCCACATTACCTGAATAGCTCGAGCCAACTGGTGGATATACAAATGTAGCAGGCTGAAAAAACCCTATATTATCCGAGGATCTTGGGGCCACTCCCGGTTGTACACAAGTAGGAGCCGGTTATTTTTCCTATATAGCCATTGGCGTTACTATGCTCATATCTGGCTCCCATGTCGTTGGCCAACCCATAGGGTCTCTACTACAAATCTGTTGCCCCTGTGATGAGCCCGCTGCAACCTTTGATGATTTACTTTTGCCTCTATATTTTTTTTGAAACCTTTCGCATTCCTCATGTTCAGGCTGATCTGTTAAGTACGGCATTCTATGACTACGATAGTAGATCATGTACTCCGAACTCTCGAAATCAAAATCAGCAGCTTCCATTGGATGGCGTTCCGGCACCGACGAACCTCTGTCGTTCCACAAAGCAATATAGTCTCTATGTTTGACTTCCCAATCCGTATCTACCCTGCCACGTCCATCATAGCCATGAAGATGGTAATGGTCACGTGGAATGCGAATAGGCTGGTGGAAGCCAAATTGCCTCAATACTCTATTCGCAAAGTGGAACTCGACAGTAGATAAATGGTTCAACGGTGTAACATTACACCATAAAAGTAAATCCTTCAACAAATATCCCAGTATGAATATTTGGTCATCATCGTAGGTCTTCCAAATAAACTGCAAAAAAATAATGGTTTAAAATAATACATCTAACTAACTAAGATGTCAAAAACACATTTAACGTCAAAAATTACTTTCCATTCATATACCTGTTCCTGACAATGATAATCAATAAGAGATTTACAAACTCTGACGTTGTTGTGCGCTAACCCCGTCTCATGCTTTTCCTCGCACAATCTGTATACAAATCACAATATATTTAAAGAAGAAATTAATTTAAAGATTCAACTAAGAATAAGGATATATATTTACCTTGCAATGAGAGGAAACTGCACATGTGTTCGAGTAAGCAGTGTAAAAAATGGAAGTCGTTGCCAAGCCCACGCTTGCAACAATAACAGACAACCACCAATACCGTCTACCTTCTTACCCTTTTGTAGTAAAGCGCCCTTGAACAACTTGCGATACAAGCACGCTAATATAGCTGATCCCCAACTATATTGACAACCAGGTTTCTAAGGAATATCCAAAAAACGAAGATACCTTACACTAACCATATTTTTAGATTTATCCGGCATCAGTATCCCTCCAATCATCTGTAGGATATATGCTCGACTGACCATATAAATTTCATCAACTGTATTATACTCAGCGAGTTTAAATTCACTCTCTAGCCAACTCATTTTCACACGAGACTCTCTCACGTTACTTCCATAGAGTACCTTCCCAAGGTACCTTTTACAAATTTCTACCGTTGAGCCCTCAGTACGCTCGACCACTGGCTTTCCGTTTACTGGGACCCCAATAAGATAAACCACGTCCTCAAGGGTGATCGTGCATTCTCCGCAAAGCATATGAAAGGTATGCGTTTCAGGTCTCCAACGCCCAATTAGAGCGGTAATCAATCCGGGCACCAACTTGTACCCACGGAGGAACGTGGCATGATAAAATCCTGCCATATCTAAGAAATTCTCGATTCTGTGGTCTAGGGGTTTGTCTACCATGCACAAATGATGTTTAAATGTTTCTTCTGCATCCTGTAAATAACACATTATTTAAACATAATTATTAACAAAAAAAACACAAAAGTGACATATTTCGTAATGAAATAATTTTAAAAAAATTATATCAGCTCTAAGGCTAGTAATATGTCGATTCTGTAAATGCAACAATAGGGCTTGCTCAGCGATCCTACATGACAAGTAAGAAAATATTACTAAACCGAGACTAAATCTACCACGTTAAAAAATAACAATTATAATAAAATAAAAAATAACTCGGATAGTCTTACTTTAAACTACCATATCAAAGGGAAAAGATTTCAATACTTGAAATTTAATTATGTGTTTTCTTATTTTCTATTAAATCATTAACGTCGTCGTTTTTTATTCAACCACCTATAAATAAATAAATCTAAATAAATTAACGAACTTAAATAAAATAATAAAATACAAATCAAATCAACTTACTATATTTTCTTCTCAAAATCTTCTTCAGACATAAATCAAATTAAACGTTTTTCTCTTATATTCAAACAATTTTCTATATTCTCAAAATCTTTCCACCTATTTAACACAAAATATTTAAACTATCTCTCCAAATAACCGAAAATTCAAACATCAAATAAAAATTAACAAAAAATAACGAACTTAAATTAAATAATAAAATATTAATTTAGTTACTATATTTTTTTCTCAAATCTCCACCTATTTAACACAAATTTTTCAAACTATATTATATATAACATCAAAAATTCAAACATCAAAATAAAAATTAAAAAATTATTGAATAATAAAATAATACAAAAAATATTTCTCAAATCCCCACCTATTTTACACAAAACATTCAAACAAAAACTTCAAAATTAATGAAACAAATAACTTAACTTATTATATTCTCCAAAAAGTTCATTCTTCTCTTCAACCACCTATTTAACACAAAAAATCACAAATTTTAACTTAAAAACACAAAAAATTTGATTTTCATAATTACTATAAAATTAAATATACAAAAATAAACAAATTATAAAAAATACTACGTACTACCTATAATTATTCAAAATAAATACTTACTCTAATAAAATTCTCCAAATCTCCAAATCTTCTTCTTCTTCTTCAAAATATTTTCTCTCCAACCTAAATTAAACAATAAAATACAACAAAGTATTACTATATTTTCTTCTCAAATCCCCTCCTATTTAACACAAAATATTCAAACAACAACTTTAAAATCAATGAAACAAATAACTTAACTTACTATATTCTCTTCAAAGTTCTTTCTTCTCTTCATCCACCTATTTAACACAAAAAATCACAAATTTTAACTTCAAAACACAAAAATTTGATTTTCGTAATTACTATAAAATAAAATATACAAAAATAAATAAATTACAAAAATACTACTTACTACCTATAATTATTCAAAATAATAATGATAAATAAATTACAAAAATAAAATACTTACTCTAGTAAAATTCTTCAAATCTTCTTCTTCTTATTCAAAATATTTTCTCTCCAACTTAAATTAAACAATAAAATACAACAAACTATTACTATATTTTCTTCTCAAATCCCCTCATATTTAACACAAAATATTCAAACAACAACTTCAAAATTAATCAAACAAATAACTTAACTTACTATATTCTCTTCAAAATTCCTTCTTCTCTTCAACCACCTATTTAACACAAAAAATCACAAATTTTAACTTCAAAACAAAGAATTTAATTTTCGTAATTACTATAAAATAAAATATACCAAAATAAATAAATTACAACAAATACTACTTACTACCTATAATTATTTAAAATAATAATGATAAATTACAAAAATAAAATACTTACTCTAATAAAATTCTTCAAATCTCCAAATCTTCTTCTCCTTCTTCAAAATATTTTCTATCCCTCTACACTATCTACCTTCAACCCACCCCTATTTAACCTCACAAAAATTAAATCTCAACCACTCATACCACCTACCCAATTAAATACCGCCATTCATCCAACTAATACCAATTACACCCTATTCACCTTTCTCAATTTTCGTCCATGGCAGAATCTGAAACTTCATGCATGCAGTTTGTTCATCCAGCCAAAGTCGGATTTAGCTAGGGTAGTGTTCAAGCTAAAGTCAGACTCGGCTGGGGGAGACTTCAAGCCAAAGTCGGATCCAGTTGAGCAAGACTTCAGAGATTTTTTGTGCCCAAAGTCGGATCCTATTGAACACGCCTTTAGGGAATTTTTTTGGTGATTCGGCTACATTACAGTCCGATTTAAGGCACTATTCAAACTACAATATTCTTGGAAATAATCGGGCTACCGTAATAGTTTGGGAAAAAAATTCCCCACGACAATATCTATGTCAATTTTCTAAACTTTCTAGTATTTTGATATATTTTCTTGTTCATTGGTATGACCACTCTTTATTTTTATAGTGCTTTTAATTCCAACAATTGGGAAAAGTCAAAAGAAAGTATTCTTTATGACATTTTATTTATTTTTATTTATTGCTTTAGTTAAAATAAAAAGGTAAGCTGAAAAGTAATGTTAGTGGAAAATGAAATAATATTTTTTAAGGAGATATGAATTTAAATAATTTTATTAAAATATACACTAATTTATCAAAAACTAAAAACAGAACAAATATTACATAGTTATATTAAACATGTTATAAAAAAGAAAGAGTAAACTTTTTTTTGTTGCTAAGGGTAAACTATTTTATCGGTGACTCAACCATTAGAACTTTTTATTTTAATTATCAAATTAATTATTTTTATTATCGTCATTAACATTACAAATTTTAATAATGTTGGTTACTTATAATTTTGTTTTTTTTTTGAAATTCTTACCTAAGAAAAGGGGAGAAGGGAAATTTAATGTTAAATAAAAACGTTTAACACATTCTCTAAAAATTGTTGGCATGTCACCTATAGCTAAATGACAAATGATAATTTTTAAATTAATATAGTAATACATTTAATCTTTTTTTTTATCAATACATTTAACCTTTAACACTTATACAGTCCATCAATTTATCATATAAAAAAGTAAAATAAAAAATTACCGTATTTAGTGTTTCTACAAGCGTCTTAGTTGTAGGGTTTAAGGATTTAGTTTAAGGTTAGATGTTTAGGGGGTTTAGGTTTATAGATTTAGAATTTAAGGGTTGTAGTTGGAATTTAGAGTTTATAAGTTAAAGCCTAAATCCCTAACCATGTTACCCTAAACCTAAATTCTGATCTCTAAACCTAAACCATAAATTCTAATCTTAAACCTTAAATTTTAACCATAATTCCTAAATCTACAAACATAAATCTATAAACCCTAAACTCTAAAGTAGATCCATAAACTCTAAAAGTACAACACTTATAAAAAAAATTTGTTTTCACCGTCGGTAAAATATTTTCCCCTAAAAAAATTACCGTGTCATCAACCATTTAACGAAAAGTGACCAAAATTTGAAACTTTCGTCATCAAATTTAAAATATAATTAGTTTGATGACCAGAATAAAATAATGTTAATAGTTAAGTGACCAATGAGTTAGTTTACCCAAACAAAAAGATTCTCAAATCAATTCCGGTTTCAACATTATTAGCGGGAATTCTGCTCATAACAACAATGACAAAAAAAATGAAGTTAAATGGTCGTTTTCCCTCCAAGCAAAGCCTTATCAACAAAATATATATAAATTAATTAATTATGTATACACCAAACATTTGATTTGATTTCACAAAATATTTTGTGAAGTTAACAATTGTTTATAAGTAGGAAAATTTTAAATTGGACGACAAATACATATTAAAATTCTCATAAACTCGGTATACAATTAATTATATTTTTAGACAGAATTAAATTAATTTTTTTGTTTTGTAGTAAGTTATCCAAAAAAACTCTGTAATTCTTAAACTATTCCTTCTTACTTATTCGATTTCAATAGTTTTTTGTCCGAATAATTTTATAAGCAATAATGAAAATAATCTCGAGCCTTTTTTTTATTTAAACTCAAATAACAATAAAAAACAACATTCAGATCAATTTATCAAAATTTTCTTTTCCCAATAAATTACAGAGAAATATAGGTATGAAAAAAAGACCTTTGTAGCAATCTTGCCTGGCTTGCAAGAGCACATAGGAGTGATCTTCATCTCGTTTCTCCGATGCATAAGATTTTAGCGCGATGGCGTACTGGTGTTACGCCATTACCCACCCAAAACAAAGAAAAAGACGACAGTGAATAATTTTAATTCTAATTTTGTTTAGAAATATGATTAATTGTATATCGAATCTTTTAAAATTTTAATATGTATTTTAAAGTTATTAAAGAACTAATAGTATATAACGGTACATAATGTTAATGATATATAACGGTTTGCGTCGTTCGTTCCAAACTCATCTTTATAAGTATAAGTTCGCCAACAAATGCTCGGTGATAAGCCAACAACAGCAAGAGCTGATGCAGAAAATCTTAAAGAAAAACCTTCCCTCGCCAGCTTTCCTACATCTAAAATGCAAACCATCTTTCTCCTCTAATCAGCTCCTCGTGCAGTCAAAACTTTGAGCAGCACAAACCTGTTTATATACCCGCACCCCATACTCACACTATTAATAGTTTTATTTTTGAAATGTATAAATTCTTTTAATTTAATTTTAATTCATAACAATTTAAACATTTAACTCTTTATAGTCAATTTCTTTTATCAATTTCTTTTAATCTCCTAAATTATTTCTTTTCTCCCTTAAATGTTGTATTACTTTCCTAGTATAATAAAAGTCTAATAATTGTTGTTGCTTTATAGTATAAACCAATTATCCAACTATTGTTTTGAATTAAGAGTCATTTGGTTTGACAGTATGGTAAAAATAACTAAATTGGTTAAAATTTCAAGGCAGAGAGCCAAAACAATGCTCCAAACGTTTGACTGAATAGTCATTTTGGCTCATATTCTTTTTTTTTGGAGCAATTCAACCCTTAACGTTTTATTTTAGGTCAAAATGGCCTCTATGCGGATGAAAACTATCAGTCAACTGACAGTAAATAGCTTGAAATGAAGTGACAAACCTACATGGCAGTGCACGCTGACATGGTATTATCATATAGACAAATATGTTAACTTAAAAAAAGTGTTACATCAGTCAAAAAATAATTTTGGATGAAAATGGCCCCTATGCGGATGAAAACTGTCAGTTAACTGACGGCAAATGGCTTAAAATGACGTGACAAACCTACATGGCAGTACACGCTGACATAGCATTATCATTTTGTCAAGTTATTTCAAACTGTTTATCATCAGTTTTTTTTAACAATTTTCATCCACAAAAGGGTCATTTTAACCGAAATGAAACGTTGAAGGTTGAATTGCTCTAAAAAAATAGAAACCAAAGTGACTAATCAGTCAAATATTAGAGATATTTTTTGACTTTATGCCAATTTTTATTTATGAATGGGTTAAATTTGTTGAATTGTTTCAATCAAACCCATTTCTATTGCAAGAAAATCTACTATCAAATATGGAAGCTGAAATCTAAGAAGTGGGAAAGAAGAAACTATTACCAAAAAAGGAAGAAGAGAGAGTAGCAAGTTAGGGAGAATAATCATGAGTAGTCTGGCTTCAGCTCCAACACCCACTTCTACTTTCCCCTCTATTCAACAATCTAAGAGTCAAATCAACCATGTAACTCTCTTTTGCTTCCTTGTACCAAGCTATGTTCTTCAGATCTCAGTCGTACAAGTTTTAGCCAGTGTTATCTCCAGAAGTAGCACTGGACCTGGTGCACTCCCCTTTTAGTTTATTGCGGTAAATTCCCTGTTCTTTTTCTTTGGTGTTCAAATTCATGGTGTTTGAAAGGGCGAAAAGAGCCAAAGAGAAAGCAGCACGCGAGGCATTGGAGGCACAAGGGCTGATTCCTAAGTCTACAACTGGTACAACATCCGCTGCGTGCAACGGTGCCGCATCTAAAGCTTCACCCTTAACCACCAATGATAGAGAGCTTCTGCAAACTCATCCTCCTACAATCGTGCCTCCCGGCTGCTAACAGACCCTGGTCCTGAATCCTACTAAAAGGATTGATGTAAGTATCTCCTACTTTTTATCTGGTACAATAGATTCATACAGTACAAAATAAATATCCAGGGTGTTTAACCCCTATGTTCCTTTTCTACTGAATCAATTTCTGCTCCCATTCTATTCAACAAAAACTGAATTCTCTGAAAGAAAAGATACCAAGAAAAATGAACACTCGTTAAATGAATCTCTCACATTTAACATGAAAGAAATTATATCAATTAAACAAAATTTCACAAAATGCATTCAGTGTTTAAATTCTGACCAAAATTTCAGAAAATGCATAGAATTACATACATAACCACTTTTTATAGGCATGTTTAATTCTCATCACTCGTCAACTTCAATGCCTGACATCGGCACCCCTTCGGTGGTTTGATCCTTTCCCTTGACATAATCCACGCCAAAGTCATAGTCATCATTATCATCATCCATAACATCATCCCCTGAGGTTAATTTATTTTTGGCTTTTCTCCTTTTCTTAGTCTCTGCTCTTTTCATCTTTGTGTTGAGCATACCTTCTACAGCATACAGTTTCTCATTTTGCCTACTTGTAGCAGATTTTGACTTTGCTTTTTCAGCATCTTCTTCAGAAGCCATGGGTTCATCATCATTTCCACCATCATCAAATATTTTTTCTTGCTTTTCATTACCTTCAGTTGTTGGCAAGGGTTGGGCGTTATCCTGAGGCGCACAAAATATCCAACAGATTTATACAACACCATAAATCCAAGCTATTCCATCTATTAACATGCAAAACTAAGATAAAACACAAGAGAGTCCAAAAAAGAGCAACTGCAAACCTCCAGCATAGTCTCATCAAACTTGAGAGGGTAGCTAGCAGGAACCTCAATGGAATGGAAACCATCGGTTGACTTCAGACTTCCGATGAATGAAGATTCAGTGTTATAAACCTCATCAACGTTGAACTCCTTCCCAAGTTCTGTAACAATCCTTGCCTCTGAAGGCTCTTCTTGATTTCTAACTGGAGGCATGGTGTAATACGGAATTTTACCTGAAGAACGCCAAATGCATTAACTTGGTATGAAAAATCCATTTTTTCCTAAGCAATGTATTGACATGCATACCTTCATTCCAGTCATGCAATATGATCCTTGCAGCAGCTTCAACATCCACAATACCACCCTTTTTGAGCTTACCCCTCACAGTAGCAACATTCTGAAGGAATTCATCAACTGATTGAAAACCTGGGATCTTGTATATCGTTACCATGAGTCTTTCTGGACAAAGCTTGAGAATCTCTTTCACTGTGTTGTAGACAAAAGGAGAATTACTAACTAGTATTGCCAGCCCAAATTTGTCAAGACAAGATATTGCTAATAGTTGAGATAAAAAGATTCCAGCCTGCACAAGCAATGCTCTTCAATTTGCATTGACATGTCCCATCATATTTCACGAGTCAATCTTAATATTGTAGGAGGATTTGATTTCAGTGTAATTCCACAACCAATTCAGACTCTCACCTAACTTTGGACCTAAGTCTAATATATTTGTTTCTCCTATGTTGCCTCTTCTCAAGAAAAGTTAGCACTTTGAGAAACCTGAAGTTTATCTTTTATAACATTTCTCCTCATCAAACCCACATCATAATAGCAATTTTATTTATCTTCCATGAAATGAATGCATTAGAAAAGATATATTAATTTCAAAATCTTTCCTATTAAGACATACATTGGAGATTGTATAGCTTGTAGTTGTTCTAAAAAGCATAATAATTTGTAGGCTCTCCATCACAGCCACCCAATTTTCAAAGTAGTAAGTCATTGCAATAAAGCACTTCTCCAACTAAGCTCACATCAACAAGTTACAACTTAGTCCCATGTTAGTTGCAGTCAGCTATCTGAAAACAAAATTCACTGGTTAAAATACCTGGACCAACTGGATCATCCAGCTTCTCAATTCTTTTGCAGTTTCGAAGAGCAATTGATGCATCATTCCCTTCCGATCGAAGCATAACAACACCCGGACAGTCCAGTAATTTTATATTCTTGTCCAATTGAACCTCTTGCATTGCTCTTGTCAACCCTGGAGTAGCACCAACATTGACCACGTGGCATCTCTTCAAGCTGTTAATTAGGCTACTCTTGCCAACATTAGGCAGGCCAATAATACCCACAGTTATAGACTTCTTTATCTGAAAAAACAAGTTACACAAAGAGATCAATGTTTGTATTAAAACAAGGGACTGAATTTATTACATTGAATAGGCAAATAATAAAAACAAACATCAAATACAGAGGACAGAATTACAGCTAAACATCAACAAAGAGAGAAAACCATATCACAGTCCAAAACCAACAATTAAATGTACCTCATGACTTCTTGAGTAATTTTTGAGCAATTTAATTAGAGTTTCTGCTCCAAGACAATCACTAGTTTGCAGAAGATTGCTAGGCTTTGCTGCCTTTGAAGAAGATTTCCACCCTAGGTTTGATCTCTGCTCTTGAGTGCTGCACTTAAAGGCGACAGCCGGTAACTCTTCCCTAAGATATTTGAGCCACTTTTCAACAGCTTCTCGAGGAACAAGATCTGAAATGAAAGTTTCTCGTTAAAAAGAGTCAAGGCAGAAATAAAGGGAAAATATAAAGAAAAAATGTAATGGAAGCAATGCCCTGAATTATACTTGAATTGCAAACCCAACTATATAACTAGAGGTTAAGAATCAGAATGATATTTGTGTGAAAATTCACCCTTCTATCATTAAGACATTTTAGGGTGCCAAGAACTTCATTAAACTTGACATACTCCAAATACAACTATATATTCGAAGGTTAAGAAATAAAATGACTCCGGCATGAAAATTCACCTTTCTATGATTAAGACACCGTTGGGATGCATAGAATCTCTAAAACTAGACATATTCCTTATACAAGGAAAATACTGAGTAAACTAGGAAGTGAAATAAAGAATTTACCAATCTTATTCAAAAGCAACACTATGTTCTTATCAGGACCCGATTTCATCACCATCTTTTCCATATCAACACAACGGGTACCAAGGGGATCTCTGGCATCAAGGACTTCCAAAATGACATCTGATGCTTCAATTACTTTAACCAACTCCTTGTAGAAAGCTCTATCCGAGTTATCTGTAAGTAAAAAATATGAACCATCCACCTATAGCAAATCAAACTCTAACTTAATATCAACTTACCCCGGACTTTCAGAGTTCCAATAGAATCATTAATGCCCTTGCCCTCTTCAATAGTTTGTTCTTTTTCATCATCCTCTAGTAAACCCATCTTCCTTTTCTTTGCCTGAAAAAAAAAACATAGAGATTCAATAGATGTAAGTAAACAATTGAAACTTGATAGAAAACTTAGGACAATAAACAATACACCAGAAAAACTCATCCGCACTAAGAAGCAACAAAAACTGGCGAAGTAAACGGTTAGGTAATAGACATTATCCTAACTATATGTTCAATTACAAACTGGGGAGTATGATAAAACTGAAAAGTAAACTTCCAAACAATTCGCCTCGGCGTGAAACTCATTCGTTCAATATACTCAATGAAAATTTTCAATTTACAAACACAACCCAAATACCAAAAAAAAAAAAAACAGTAAAATCAATAAAGAAAGCTCTTTTTTATTAAAGAAGAAAAATGCATGAAGCAATACCCTCTCCTTTCGGGCAGCTTTCTTTTGCTCCAATTCCTCGAGTGCCCGAGCTCGACGAGCCTCGAGAGCCTTGAGCTCTTCCTCCTTGAAAGGCCAATCATTGGGGATACCAGGGTCTTTCTCCACCTTTCGCTTACGATTCAATCCCAACTTCTTCGCTTCCTTAGCTTTCTTCTTGTGATGCTCCTTTACTTTTCTTATAACCTTGTACTTTTGCTTCAGTGAAACCCTCTTGCTCTTGCTCTCTGCAAAATCATTTAACCATAACATTAAAACCAACAGTTAAGGGGGACGGAAAACCGTGAGAACTGTTATTTGCTTACTTTTGCTCCTTTTCACCATTGTTTTCTATTTTTTATGTTGAAGACTTAACTTTCGTTTGGGGCAGCAGCGCCTCCTTCAAAGTTTTCAGGGTTTGAGGAGAAGAGGGTGACGAAAGGAAATTCTTCTAAAATTTATTTAGGGTTTTGGTGAAGTGGGCTTGACCCGTTTTCATAAATATGGGTGAATTAAACAAACCCGATTGACGGAGAATGAAAGTAAATAGCAGCTACAAAAGTTTTATTGCATGTACATCATATCAGAATCTAGCAAAGGTAAAACGGCAGCCGCTGGATTATCAAAAATGGTTGTAGTATAACAAAGAAGATTAGAAAACTTCGCAAGTGCATCGGCTGGTCTATTCTCACTACGTGGGATCCATTAAGTATCAGTCGTCCGTCCCAAATCGCGTAGCTTGAAAATTGCTTGGACAAGCGAACAAGAATCAGTACATGCAGACTTGTGAGTTATACGTTTGATCGCCTCTTGATTATCCGATTGGATTAGGATCCGTTCAAAATCAATTTCCCATGCAAGTCGAAGACCAATGAGAATTCTCCACAATTCAGCCTGAAGAGGTGGAGTGATTCCTAAAGTTTTATTATAACCAAGAATTCAGATCGAAAAAGACCACCCACTAAGTCGATGCCTGTACTCGGCGAAACAGCTCTATCCGAGCTTAAACAAACCCAACCCCGTGCAGGTCGCGACCAAAGATGTATAATGGGAGCAATGGAGTGGTTCGACAAAGGTGTGATGAGGATTTTTGGATAATACCTTGCCCACGTTACACTACGTTGTATAACTTGATCCGTGGTGCTATATGTTCCATTAAACACAAGGTCATTTCTATTCTTCCAATTTTGGCCAAATGGATGACACAAAAAAAAATGTTCCAAGGTAATTCCCAAGTTGATTGACGGACTTAATGATAAGATGATTTGTCTTTAAAAAACATAATTACTCCCACTGTCCACTAACACTATTATTTTGTTGACTTTTTTCTTTTTTTAAATTTTAACTCATAATTATTTAAAATTTATTATTGATAAAATTATAAAAATGTATTTAAAAAACTTTTAATCAAGTAAATTTTAAATACATATCTTATAAAATTTAATTGTATAAAATACTTATTATATTTATAATCAAAATAATTATATTTAAACTCATTAATATTAATATTATGATATATAAAATATATCAGTTTACAATATAAAAATTATTTTATGATAACTCATTATAAAATGAGTGTCATTAATTTACCATTTAATACCTCTTTATACATATATCACAAAAGATTAAAGTCAGTCCCTTATCTTATATTGTATTAACTTTTTCACTAGTTACTTCAACATGCGAAAATCGAAATACTTGATGTATAAAATGACAATAAAAGCACAAATATCATTTCGCTAAGAGACTCACCTACTAAAGTCAAGTATGCGATGCGAGTCAATCCGGATTAATCAGGACAAAGCCTTAAGAACCGAGAGGAAAAAAAACATAAATATCATATATCTACAAGAATCACCCAATTAAACAGAGCAATTTAGCTGCTGTTACAAATTTTCAGCGTAGCTTAACACACAATTTACTCCAAATTACAACTCTTACAAAACTTGAAACTAGATAGAACGATCCCTAAACAGAGCAACATATTAGACTACTATGATTAATTGGCTCTTAATAATCCCATTAGTTGTTGCTTATCATTAAGCATGCATGATATTTCATTAACTTTTCAATTTGTTTTACAGGTTTACAAATTTTTGTTTTAGAATTTGACACGAAAATTAATTTAGGTTAAAATTTTGTTCAAACAGAAAGGAGATGACAATGAAAACCACTCAAATGTTTTGTTTACAAGCTGGTTTACTCTTTAAATCTTTGTTTTATCATTCATTTCTGAATTTTATAATGATATGGTTTTTTTTTTATTTTGTTCTTCCATTTGTTTAATTAGTCAAAGTTTTTCAATATGATAAGTTATTTTGTGGGTGATATAAAACTTAATATTTTAGGTACAATAATTAGTCAAATTAACTACAAACTCTTCGAACAAGACAATTTCTCACCTTGAATGGTTATTCCTAACAGTTTTTACGTTTCCAAATGCTTCAATAACAAAATTTTCCGACATCAAGATATTTGCGTAACATTAAAACTAGCTAACAATGCATATTATATGTTGTTGCTTTTCATTTCGATTCTCTGAAAATTAGGAGTGGCAATCGGTCATTCCTTTAAAAGTTATTGCATCTTCAACTTAAAAAGACGTAGTTGATTTAAACGGTGTTTTGGCTTGCGGTTTGAGAGTCAAATTGGTTGGTCGTAATTTGGCTTTCTGTGAACAAGCTTAGCGGCGGTCCGTTAAGGGAAATCAAAGATCGGGTTCGATTTTTAGAGAGACGCTATAACTCGAGTTGGGCTTTTCCATAACTCAAAATTGTCTTGGTGCTAACGACGATAGACGTGATTAGACCAGCAATGATCAAATTTTGAAAATAGACTTTGAAATATCGATTAACCGGAGAAGATAGTTAGCTACAAGGATTGGACCTTGTAGACTGCAACCATCATATTATCAAGGAGGAAAAATTATTTCGATGATCGATCGATCGAAATTGAGGCTAGCAAAGCCTAGGGCTACTCACCATTCTTGAATTGTTTTATAATTTTTTATCTTAATTTACCATTCATCACTTTTATTATCTATTATTATTTTTTACCATTTTATTATTCTTAAAATCCTCCTCTCTTTTTTTAAGATTACTCAAATCAAGAAACGATGTTGTTAATTTCTTTAGTCCTGTAGACCGACTCTACTTTTCTACATTACTTTTTATTTATTTATTATTAGAGATTATAAATATTTATTTGACAAATTCGATACTTCTCAGTATTGAGCGAGGTTGGATGTTTGCAGGTGTGGCTGCGACATTCGATCTTGGCCGTTAACGTGGCTTGGTGGCGGTGGAAACCAAAAGTCACGATCATTGAGGAGTCGGTGACGTGGCATCCAGTTGATAGAGGTGGGAGTTGAGGGGTCACAAGGCAGAAGGTTTTGGAGAATTAGGGAGGCAGCTCCCTAAGGTTTTTAGGTTTGGTGCTGTTGGCTTTCAGCGGAAGGTGGTTGGGGTTGTTGAACTTGTGTCTTAGGTGGGTTTAGGTAATTGGGTCGCATGTTGTAAACTTGTAATGGGCATTATGATTTAGTCGGGGCGGGTGTAGCTAATTGGGTCATTTGATTGAGTTTATTGGGTATGTTTTTTTTTGACAAATTTTAATTTTTATCCTACTTAAAGACGAGGGAAAAGTAGACTTTAGAAGAAATAAATAGGTGTTCTTAGTGAGTTTAGAACTTGTTGGGAATATGAAAATAAAATAACACAATTTTAAAGAGATGAAGAAAATATATTAATGAACTTCGAATAAAATTACAAATTTCTTAGAATATAATTGTTTTGCGTCATCACTTGCAGTCCTTTATATAGAGATTGCAGGTGACAATCGGAACAATCATGCCTCTTCATTTACTTATCATGCAAAGTCACATCTATTCATGATAAATAATTATATCCATCTATTAATATATGTTTATGAAAAGTTACATATAATCATAAATAGTTCATGAAGAGTTACAACTAATCATAAAATATTATGTTAAAATTATAATATTCAATACTCCACTTGTCACACCCCGAAAACTGGTCTAGTCGGAGTTAAGTTCCGGTAATCGAATATTTTGTACCGGTTAAATAATTAGCTCGATCTTATACTTAATTGGAAGCAGTAAAGGTTATTCGGGCTAACCGTATCAGTTTATCATTATTATTATTATTATTATTATTATTAGTAAAAAAAAAGGAATATGGCGTGAGAGGGGGGCCCACGGCCAATTTCTTCAAATTGAAGAATTGACGTGAATCCCCCACATATGGGGTGATTTGGCATTAAGGGGGCACGCGGCCCCTTGTAGCATATCATGCCCACCATGTGGGCCCAAGCCAAGGGGGCATTTGAAGTATAAATAGGGGGAGGGGTGTGCGCAAGGAAAGGAAAAATATATAAGAAACAAATAAATTGGTCCGGTGATAGGTTGGTAAGCCCGAGTTTTTCGGTCCGATAAATTGGAGTCCCTGCTATTGATTGGCTCAAGGGGTTGATACAGAACAACTGTCATCTCTTTCGAAAGCCAAGAATAAAGGCGTCAGTATCCGAAAGTCATAAAAACGTTAGGTTGTCGAGGTGAGTGTAGTTGTGTCATGGGATAGGCTCGGTGTCATCCCGTTGCATTATTTTATGATTATGTTTGTATTTGTTTAAGGGTTCCCGTAGAGCAATTATGTCGAATTTGATTGGCAAATCCGGTAAGTATCTACATTGCTTTGATATGTGTAAATACAACTATGATATGTTATACGCATGTGATATATGAAATTAATGTGAAATGTGACATGATATGGAGATAAAGCTCATTTTGATATTTGATATGATATGACTTAAAAAACTATGGACTATGTGAATTTGTGTAATTATGGACATTGGATACAATTGACATGCCATATGATTATTGAGCTCGGTTAAGTAAGGGAGGACTACGTTCCAGGGCTACGGCCTATATGCGGGGGGAATAAAGATAAACTGTGTAAGGGATATATCTTCGGAGCTACGGCTCAAGGGTTACGGCCCATTCTCCGTTATATGTGTTGGTGTACATGAGAATCCGTGTATCCAATGGTACCTAATGTGATATGTGCCTATGAATTGTGCTATGACATTATGATTATGATATGACTATGTGGCATGTAATATGTGAATACGAAAGCATGAGAATATGTGTAATAAGCATGAGTTGTGCATAGTAAATATGACTATTTGTATATTTTATTATCATGCATTTCATTGTAAATGTTATACTACCTCACTAGGCTATGTAATCCTAACATGTGCGTCTCATGCATTTTCAGGACCTTGATCAATTCCGAGCCTTGATCGTGTTATTGCGGTTGCAAGTCACGTCTCTGCCATATATGTATGTTATTTGTAGCTATAAACTCCTAGTGAAGTGGCATATGGACTAACTTGTTTTGTATAAGCCTTTCTAAATTTATATGATGACTTGGTAAAATGATTTTGTTGTATTCTTAGATTTGGATAAGTTAAAATAATTAAAAAATGCCTAAAATGAGCCTAAGGTGAAAACTTGGTAAATGGACTCCGAACGCCCTAAAATTTGACGTACCAATATGAGAATGATTTATAAGTGTACTGGTAAAATTTGGTAAAGTTTGGAAATCACTAGATAGGTTAATCTGAATAACAAAACATTTTTGAACAGTTTACAAAATGGTCACTAAATATTGTATTGTCTAAATCCGATAGGTAAATAACCTCCGCCAGTGATGAAATTTCACAGGCTAATAATTGGTAAGATTAATTTTAGTATGATAACCTAAATTTCGGCTAAGGGCTCTTAATTTGTAAAATTTACAATTTAATCCTTAAGGTTAAGAAAAGTTTAAAGTTGACCCCAACTCCGATTAAGTTAGTAGCGAACAAAGTGGATAAGTTTGTAGAATAATCAATATGATATTTAGATTAGGTTTTGAACTCTGGAACTTTTTCCGAACCTTCGATTAGTCTTTCGATAAAACTATCCGACCCGGATCTCTACCAGACCGGGAAGGAGTGTTACACCACCTTAATCTAAATATTTATTCGCCGCGCCAAAATTTTCACGTTAAAATAGTGTATTTTGGTACTTCTAAAATTTTCATCAATATCATCATCTTAATTATCAAGAGATTGTTTTTTTCTTTACTATTTTTTATTTAGCACTCCTCCATTTATCATGTAACTCATCATAGTCACAATTTCTATCATTGTTTCGATCACTGTAACGATGATCGCATTCTTGGTGTTGATTGCATTGAGAATCATAATCACAATCACGGTTATGATTATGGTTGCAGTCACTTTTTTATTACGATAATCTTCTTACTCTTGCTTGTATTCCTTGTGACATTCACAATCACGATTTTTATCACAATCTTGAGTTTTGGACTTCTTTCGCCAAACTTTTACATTATCTTTTTTAACCATTAAATGGTTCTCATTTTCAGCTTTCATTTACTCTTTGATAACTTATTCTTCCTCTTGATCTTCTCTGATTCCTTGATGATGTGCTTACATCATCTTTAGCACGATCTTAACGATCATCTATTCTATATCCTCATTGGCCACAACTTCGACCTCGTCCACATCCTCGTCCATTTTGATTCTTTTTTTTTGATTATTTTCAAAAACACATTGGCTCTGAGGGCTTGTTCAATAGACTCATCTTGTCTCCTATTGAGTCTCTCTTCTCAAGCTTGCAAATCACTTATAACTTTTTCAATAGTTATAGTCTAAATCTTTTGACTCAATGACACAAACCACACAATCAAATATTGGAATCAAAGAACGAAGGATCTTTTCTATCAAACGAACATCTTCTAAACTTTCTTTGTATCTCTTCATCTGATTAACAATAGCCACCACCCTTGAGTAATAATCTGAAATTGACTCAGATTCCTTCATCCGCAAGGTTTCAAACTCACCTTGCAATACTTGGAGCCGAACATTCTTCACTTTGTCAACTTCTTGGAGAGAATTTTGTACAATCTCCCATGCTTCTTTTGTGGTATTGGCATTTGTCACTTTTACAAACATCGAATCATCCAGACATTGGTGGATAAGGGTGATTGTTTTCGTCAAAGCATGGCCTAAGGGAAAATGAGGGAATAAAGATGAGCAATTTTGCCAACCGCCAAATGTGCTTGTTCGGTTATGGTTAATTAGTATATGGATTGTAACTGGACATTTAATTTATTAGATCTGCTGGCCACCCATGAAAATGAGTGTATACAATGTGTAATATCTTGCAAATTAGTGATTTTAGTGGAGATACATCTTAAAATATATATTTTTAACAACTTACATTAGCATTTGTAATCACATCAGAGTTTCTTGATTGGCTGCTGTTGGTTTTGCATGTCTGTTGAATTTGCTTGAGATGTTCATGAGGGAAATGGTGGGAACACAGACATGGGAAAGTGAGGGGAACACAGACGGACTATAATACTTTGGAAAAGATTTCAAAAGAAAAAATACATTTCAGAAGATAATCTCTGTGCCCTACCATCTTTACATGATAATCTCTTTTGCCTACTAACTTCTTATTATACATTAATCAATACATGGAGTACATATGGGAACATTGTCGAATCTCACCTTTTGCATGAATCAATTGAACTAAGCTGGACTTCCAGGATTTTGCAATGGGTTTTTGCTAGAGTTGTTTAATCCATGCAACCATTGAGAAAATGGTCAGGAAAAGGAAAATGAATCCAAAACTGAAGAGCAGATTTCAAAAAGCAAGGCTGGATGTTTTTCTCATTGAAACATGTGGCGACAACTTTTTTATGTGCTATCATTGTAGAATCATCATCATATACGTAAGATATTATCATGTTATTTTTTGTGTGGACCTTTGGCCACTTTCTGATTTGTATTTTTATTTATATTTTCTGGGTCGGTGAAAGGTACCATTCATCTAATTTGCTTAAGCAGCAGGCAGCTGAAACTGTTGTGATTTGTGTTTTGATTATGAAAGTGATTTCATTGAAGAAAAACAAGGACCAGTTGCCTTCATCTGTCCTTTCTCTTCAGTTATTGTCACAGTTCTAGATTTAAACGTTTAGCTTATCTTTTGGTGAATTCATTGTAAGAATTAGAGACGGTAGTGTTATCATAAAAACTCGAAGAACAAAGCAGAAAAAAAGCATTCAAATTATGTCTGAACAAAATGTTATGAAAGGGTTTTCTTTTAAAGGACCAAAATGTTTGAATTATTGTGAATGGTGTTTCTGTCTTGTTGCTTGTCATCTTCCACAATTGCGTGAGCTATACCTTTCAAGCCACCATGTGCGTACATGTAAGGGAAAATTAGTCTGAACAAAATCCAAAAAGATGGTTGAAAACCTATATGTATAACTCCAATTATAGTGTCATAATTGTTTCGTTTTTCAACATTTCACAGCAAAATCAAATAATAATTCAGAAAATATTAAAGAATCGCAAAGATTACATGCTTTTCTTGTTAAACAAAGTCTGTAAAACTCTTACCAGAGAAGCTTGTATGAGGTTGCTTGCTATGGCATGAATCGAATATACCAATTTAGTTGGTATCAAGTAAACAACATTATTTGCCATCAATAATACATCAAAGATATTACATAAATAAAAGCATTTTCGGCGTCGTACGAAAATGGTTTATCTTCTAAGTTATATAACCTTTAACTTTAACATGCCTTTTGACACAAGTTTCTTAATCCAACTTCTATCACTCAAATCTTCTTTACTTTTACATGCTTGGATCCTATAAACAGGATTTCTTTGTACATACGTTTCTCTGAAGAAGAAGAAAAAGTGCAGTCTAATTTTAGCCTAGCTAGGGTGACTTTAGCAGCACTTTTGAATTTGTTTTAAGTTATTTGAAGAATTTGATGCTTGACCAGCTTCCCTTCATCCCTTTTATTTGTTTCTTTGACATGAATCACATGATATGTGGTTTCAAATTCTCTATTCACTTCCAATAACTAAAGTTCCATAATAGAGCTTTCAAACTTGCTGCAATTCCTTGTGCAGAAGGCTGCATATTTAGAAGAAAAGGCTGCCAAAGATGAGCAAGAGAGATTTTATTTTGAAGTTATATAAATAACTTTTTTCATATGTGGCTTTACAACTTTTTTCATATAGTTTTACTTTTGATATATACATATATATTATAAAGTATTGAATTTGCATGAGAGAAATCAATGGAAAGAAAACTTATCCAAAGTTAAAGTCACCATGTCATAGTGCTTTTCCTTTCTGCTGCAATTTTGACTATGTATAATTGTATATATGACTGAGCCTTGAGATATGATGCAGAACTTGACACACGCACCCAGAAATTAAGGAAACAAAAGAACAAAAACACCTTTGGGAGGTTAGAGAAAAGAAATGATTATTAGCAATATTGGGATTTGGGAGCTTAATTAATTAAATGGGTGAAGGCACATCAGTTAAAAAGTCTTAAAACATATGCAAACGGCAGACCTAGCTAGCTGCCATGTCCCTTTAGGTATACATGTTATTTTATATTGTATTTGTGTACAGATTTGTCAATTGAACACGTCAAGTTGGATTTAGATAGAGTTAAAGTAGATCTCAAAAAAATTGAATCATTTAGGGTTTGAGTTCATTTTGAGTTTGAAACGTTTTGAATTCTGATTATTTAAATTTTTAATCAAAATTTTCAAGTTAAGTTAGGTCTGGATCATTTCAGGATTTAAGTTATTAATTTCTTATGATCATAATTTTTTTGTTCGACAATTTATATTATTGATTTGAAATTACCTTACCCCTAAACGAAACGAACTTTATTTGATCAAATTTCTATGAATAAGCTCAAAAATGAAGTTCATCAAAGACTGAGCTGAGAAACTGCAGTTGGTAGGGTTTACTTATCTGACAGACATTGATGTCACCCATTACTAACTTCATGCAAGCTGACCCCACAATCGATATCTTGTTGTTGGATACATGCAAATAAGGTAAATCAAGCCAAACGTTTTATTGAATATTTTTTTTTTGACAAATAGTTTTATTGTATATTTACATTTTTTTTCTCTTATTATGACTGTAAGACTTACATTGATTGGAAAAGCAAAAGTATATGGAACCTGAAAAAGGAAAAGGCAAAAAAAAAGGTGATGAGACAATTAATAGACTTGGAAAAGGATGAAAGGAATGCAGTCATTTTACCAACTAATGCAATACGCATTTTTTTCTTGAATGTTAAGGTATTTATTATTGTAATTTAAAAATAAAAGTTATAAAATATTTAATATATGCAAACAAGAGATGAATGTTGACTTTATAAAGTTTTTATTCATGGAACTTAACAAAAATAAGTGGGAAAAGAATATAAGAACTACAGCTTGAGACATTTTATTATTTTTGTTATATGCTTGTGAAAATGATTCCTCATACCAAATTCTACTTAGATTGGAAAAATTCCTTTCCACTTTAATCAATGGAATTGGATTTTTTACTCTGGTTGGAAGCAAAAGGAAGAAAAATAGCATCAAATTGTCAAGTGTTGATTGATGGTTGGTGAAGACAGAGAAAAAACAATTCACTAACTCTATTTTGTTCTTCAATAGGCCACTATCAGATCGGTTGATTTCAGGTCGGATATTTCAGATCGGTTCGGTCAACCTTTGGATCTTCGAGTTGAGTTGAATATGAGCCCAATCAAAGTATATATAGAATATTGATATATATTCTTGTAAAAACACATCTTTTTGTTTGCCAATTATCATTTAGGTAATTTTTTATTTAAAAGGCTTAATTATAAAATAGGCGCCCAAACTTTGTCACTTTTTTTGCAATAGGTGCCTAAATTATTTTTTGGCTGAAATTGGTGCCTAATGTTTTATTTTTGAACATTTTAAAGTCAATATGTCAAAAAATTTCATCACCCAATTATAACTTGACACATGCCTTTTATTTTTTATTTTCAAAAACAAATTGAAAGTAAAATAAATTAAAAAATCCCAAAATTTTCAAAAATTGCAAAACAGTCTCAAATCCCTAAAACCCCAAACTCCCAAATTTCAAAATTGACATCATTGTCACTACCGATAGCCTTGCTGAACTCCACCACCGCCGTCGTCGGAGTCCCCCACCCATTTTTTTCCAACCACCTATTGTCGTAATTGGCGGGAGACATATCAACCGGACGACAAACGTGAAAAACTCTAACTGTTCGACGTTCGACTGGCACGCCTCTTGCCGGTTACCGACGATGGGTGGTTGGGGGAAATGAGCGTGAGACTCCGACGACGGCGGTAGTGAAATCTGGCAAGGCTATTGTCGGCGACAATGGTGTCAATTTTAAAATTTGAGATTGTTTTGGAGATTTTAAGAAGTTTTAGATTTTTTTAAAAAGACCTTTTTAATTTTTAAAAAAAATAAAAAACACATGTCAAATTTTAATTGGGTGATGAATTTTTTAACGACGTTACCTTTAAAAAGAAACTTTAGGCACCCATTCAAGACAAAAAAAGAAACGTTATGCACTTATTTCAACAAAAAAAAAGTACTTTATGTACCTATTGCAAAAAAATGTATAGTTCGGTTATCTATTTTATAGTTAAACCTATTTAAAAAGGAAGACTTTGATTTTAAAATATGAATGATACGCTGCTGATACAAAACTCCTTTCGACTTGAAAAATCAATTTTTTCACTGTAGCAATTTCATATATATTATTATAAATTAACTTTGTAGCAATTCCATATAGTATTATTATATATATCCAGCAACAAACTAGTAAAACTTTGTTTGTCAAATCGGGTTTTGGCAAATAAATTCGGGTTATTTTTCGTTCAGATTACCTTCAATTCAAGTGAAATCGGTTCGGTTGAAAATTGGTTCGAATATATATTGGTGCAACTAAAATTCAAGTCGATTCGGTTCACTTTTTTCGAATTTCAAATCATGTTCGAGTTAAAATCAATTCTTAATTTAGATTAATCGATTCAGGTCTCAAGTCAAATTTGTCAAATATATCTATAATTATTGAAAAAAGAAGTCATCGGCTATTTCAAGAGAAAAGGGTCATTAGAAGTCACTGAAATTATTTAACGTTCAACCACCTTTTAAATTTCCTAATAATTATAGCTAAACTACAAACAGTAAATATTAATAATAATGCTAAATCAAGACAAAATAAAGGGCAGAAAGAGGGGGTTGAGAGCTTATCTTAATTAATTGATATGATCTTGGATTTGCTGCTAAACAAGCAATATTGCTCACCGAACACAAGAAAAAAAGATACATTAATAAATATAGGCTGTCTTATCATAAAAAATATGTTGAAATTATTCCTGATTTATTAGCACTTAAACAACAACTAAAATAAAGTCTTTTCCAAGCTCCATCAATTGACTTTTGCTAGCATTGCATCTCATGCATGCACATGCTATTTTTATTTACTTTTATTAAAGATGTTTTAGTTTGTGAAATAAATAGGTAAATTTATTTAACTAAAGGATTTGTCCTCCTTTATTTTTTATTTGTATTTAAGTATAAAATTAAAACTTGAAAAAAAGTATAAAACTAAATGTTAAAAGACTAAGTAAGTACAAATTAAAGGCTAAGAGGCTTAGTAAAAGAATATATAGAAACTTATTTAAACTGGTATTTGAGATGTGTGAACCATACTTAATTTTGGAATGAAATACTTATTTTGAACAATTTATCATTTTTAATTAAATTCACTTTTATCTTAAAATAAAGTTTATCGTAATTTTTTTTAAATTAACAAAATTTATTAGTAATAGCTAGTTATATTGCAAAATATAATATAATTTTTCTCAAGAAATTAATTATTTCTAATGATAGTTATTTATTAGTACAAATAAAATTGAATTACTACTATAATCTTATAAATTTATACTTTTTATTTCATATTTTAATTTAAGCATGCTTGAATTCAAAAAAAAGGGGGGGTATAAGCTTGACGTATGAAGTGATTCATATTTTATACTTTTTATTTCATATTTTATTTACAATATTTTTTAATTTCTAGAAATAAATTATGATAAACTTGACGTATGAAGTGATTCATGGTGATGTACTTTGCATAGCTTTCTTTAGTCTAAATGATATAGTTTTCTTTTTTCGTTTTCCTTCAAAAAAAATATCAAAAGCAAAAACTTTATATTTGAGAAGGCAGCAGGTGACAAGTTTATTTCAGTTAGGTCTAATCAGTTTGTCTTGTGTCCTCATAATTATGGCTATATAGCCAACTTTAGTCTTTTCTATCATGGAGCTGAGGTCCCCTTGCTTGTATCATTGCATACATTTATTCTAACAAAATAATTATTTATTATATTATCAAAATATAACAAACTCACTTCATAATAAAATGTGAAAAAATTAAAAATAAATGAATTTAGTTTTTGACTTCTAAAAATTTAAATAATTCAATATAAACCCATAATTTATTTTTAATCAATAATTAAATCTATATAACTTGATTTATAATATTAATTTAATAAATGTTATATATAATATCTCATACTTAAAATAAATAAAAAAATCGGAGAAAATCCATAAGGGTTTTCTTTCTTGAGTTTTTCTGAACTGAGAAAATAATTTTTCTCGAGTGTTTATAAGCCTTGGATTTGAAATGTTAGCATAAATCCACATTTGATTTGGACTGTTTATGCCTCAAATTTGATAATTACTGTTACATAAATCCAGTTTCTGTTCTGAATCGTTTCAACCTTCATTGAAGCTTAATGGAGCGTTTCTACTACTGAATTAAACATTTTTTTTACCATTTTGGACAATGTATTAAACGACTTTAATTCGGTGTTTTTCAATAGACAGTATAAATACAAAACATTTCATTTCATATCATAACATCCCTACAAACACATTTTCTTAAAAACTTTCTGGCCCTATATTTTTTCTATTTTTCCTAACTATTGTTACTTAGTGTCTATCTTTAGAGATGAATATTATCACCATCGTCCGCTTCAAATTTCGAGTGTACGATTTATAGAAGAACCTGTATTAATTTCAGGGGTCCAGTGTAGCAATTATACCAATCAGAATAAATTTGCTTCTAAAGCAATTGTTTACTACGACACATTATACTTACTCCTTTGTTAGCCTTGGATTTGAAATGTTAGCATAAATCAATATTTGAATTGGACTGTTTGAGTGGTTGTTACTACTACATAAATCCAGTTTTTGTTCTAAACCGTTTCAGCCTTCATTGTAGCTTAATGGAGCATTTCTACTGATGGAATTAAACATTTTTATCGTTTTAGACAGTTTATTAAACAACTTTAATTCTGTGTTTTTCAATGGACGATATTACCCTCTACTTATCAATACAAAGCATTTTACTTCATTTCATATCATCCGCAAACACATCTTCTTAAACACTTTCAGCTTCCTCAGTTTGTCTCTACTTTTTCTAAGAGCATCAGATTTTGGGTGTACAATTTCTAAAAGAGAATATGTTAATCTCAAGGGGTCTATTATAGCAATTATACCAATCGAGATGAATTTGCTCAGAAGATAGTGGTTTACCACAACACGTTATACTTACTCATTTATTCAATTGTTTTTATTTCTCCTGTCAATGTTAGGAATGGGCACAAGTCGGGTCAGGTTTTTGGCCGAATCGAAAATAATTACACTTGATCTGAACCTGACTCAACCCTGTCCTTAAAAAAACCTAATCCGGCCCAAAAATATATATACCTCAAACCGACCCGACCTGTTCTATAAAAAATCAATTTTAAGGGACCTAATTGTAAAAAAAATAATTTTAGGGATCTAATTGTAAAAAATCAATTTTAACGACCTAATTATCAAAAATATAAAGAGGGGATATTAATATAAATATCCCTAAAAATATAAGAGAAAATTACACTATTAGTCTCAAGCTGTGTTAGATCATATAGTTTTTACCCTAAACTCAAACTCAACTCAACCCGATCAGGCCGAGTCAGGTGAAATGCCCATCCCTAGTCAGTGTTAATGTTCCAACTTTACATTAGTTTTACCAAGAGCTTGTCGGATCATTTTGTTACAACATGAGTTGCAACAAAATAGAACATAAGTTCTAACATCCCCTATTGACATTTTTTTTATCCTACATCAAATTAATCACACTCATGATACAAGATTAGCATGAGGAAACTATAATAAATAGCATCAAACATAAGAGTCCAAATTGTTGGTAAATTACTGTAAAAGCAAATTCTTAGCAGTGATAGGACAATCTAAATCAAATAAAAACAGATTAATAAACCGTGATGTGGTATAAATTATTGTCTTAGAAACGATTTCGTCTCGATGTGTGTAATCGCTGCAGCAGGCGTTCGTCTCCCGAGGTTAACACGGTAGCTCTAATAATCGTACACCCAAAGATCGGAGTGGACAATGGTGAAATTGCTCTACTCACAGAAAGAGAGAACTGAAAGCCGAGAGTTCAAGATACCTAAAATTCTAAAAAATCTTCTCTATTTATAGGTTGTATATTGGAGGCTAAATACGACAAATAGAATCAGTCTTAAACACCAATTTCTGTATTAATCGCCTGGTCAAACTGCTAAAAATCAGGAACACGTTAATTAGGTGATAAAAGCCAAAAATTAATCCGCATATCAATTCTGATTTTATTCTAAATAACAGATAATTCACAGCTGATTAAATCGCTTATAAATTAGGTTCAGAAAACATGTATGAAGAAATTATTCTAAATTTTTTTCCCAAAAGACAGAACGCACACAGACGTGTCAAAGACACGTGTGACCACGACCCGCGGCGGTGACGGCGTGCGTGTGCAAGAGAGTTATTTAACCACGTTTAACAAGGGATGATAAGGAAGACTCCTTAGATACTCTTCCCAGGGGAAGTACCCTCCCAATGTAGGATACATGTAACCAACGCAAATAATCAGAACTCTCCTTAGTCGATACATCTAACTCATCAAGCATCATGTAAACATATTAACCAAAACATTTGTTTTCATTTGTTGCCTTACTCCACCCTCTTTGGCAAAAAAAAAAAAAAAAAGAAGCAAAAGTTATTATTCCCCAAATTAAGTAGGACGGCAGGCATGTAGGATTTAATTGACCTATAAATAGTTAAATTTTGAGTTGATATAGTAACAATAATTTGTGCTTTCAATGCTAAAGCGTGGGTTTTGGTTTGTACGTAATCATTATTAGTCCATGCACAATTCATAAAAATGGTTATAAACCAAGCTTTAAGGGCATTATGGTCATTCTAAAACCATAAGAAAAATCTTCATATACTATTCTAAAATTTTTCCAATTTAGACCTTACGTTATCCTCAATAGATAGTTTCACATAAAGCTATTATGATTAGCAAGGGCTATTTGGAGAATTCATCAAACCAAATTCCAAAAGAGCTTTCATGTTAAGTTGGTACGAATAGAAATCCTTTTCCCTTTTCGATACCCATATTTATGTTCACACATTAAAAATTAAGTTTAAGTTTAAAGTTAGAGTTTGTAATTAAGATTTAAAAATTTTAAGGTATGCTGTACTTTTAGGGTATAGGGTGTAGAATTTAAGATTTAAAATTTAGAGTTATGATTTAGAATTTAATTTTTTAGTGTTAAAGTATAAAAAAGCGTCGAAAAGGGCAGAAGATTTTTATCCAAGTCGTTACCCCTCGTTTAATGTGGTTCCTAAACGAATGTGTATGGAATTTCAGAACCTGCTTTCCATTCACTTTTGCTGAACCTTGTTTCCTTTCCTTTGTTTGAAGATTTTCATAACTCTCCTTTTTCTCTTGTTCTAATCAATTGGCCTTGGTGCTGTTCATGGATATTGAATCCTTGTGGAGTCTTGGGGGGGTGGTTTTTCCTTTGTTTCTTTGATTGTATGGCAGCACCTTACTCACCATCATCCCTCTCAAACACCCATGAAAAACCCCATATTTTCCTTCTCCTCCTCACCCTTTTCTTCGTTTGCTTTCTAGTCCTTGGCCCCTCTACGAATCCCATCGACTCATCCGGTGTCACCCCTTCAATCCCTTTCAAGAGGCTTCTCTTATACAATTCATCGAAATCATCAGCCATGAAGTTGCACCCCAAGCAGACGCGTAATCCGTCGGAGTTTGGAGCCGAAGCTCACGAGGTTCCGAGCGGTCCGAACCCTATTTCCAACAGGTAAAGTTTGATTTGTGGGGGAGACATGGAAAGATTTATTGTTAATTAAAACTGCTTGTCCTCTCTGTAATGAGTTTGTTGTTACCACCATATTGCTTGTTTCTTTTTTGAACTAGAAATGTATAGGAAGAGAGATACTCTATATTTTTCTACTTGTATGTACTATGCTGTTTGTTTCATATATACTATATAGATGATTATGGTATGGTTTATATATTTACTTTGTAGTATGATTTTGGTGTTTGTAATTTCCCTTTTCATGCTTAAGAAGCTGAATCCAGTAGAGATTCAAATCTCTGCAACTTCTTCTTTTTAACTTTTTCGGAAATCCTAAACTCTAAAATAAAAGCCTTGAAATCCAGCGGAAATTTAAGAAGAATAGAAAAGGGAAAATGGAGAAAGATTAGCTTGGTTTCCTTCCATTATTTCCAGAGGAAAGAAAGGAATCTGGTGTGATGGGCCAAAATGGGAGCAGCACTTGGCAGAACAACTGTGTGTCACAGTGAAGAAGAACAAATTTGTTTTGTTTTGTCTGGAAAAGTCGAAAATTATTTGGTCAGTCATTTGGGACATTGCTTTTGTCTTCCTGCAATACACGTAATTCGAGAAACTGTCATGATTTGATAATTATTACCGTATCATTTATTTTTCGAGAAACTGTCATGATTCGACTAATTATAATGCTTTTCTCTTTTTGGGTCCAAAACATCTTTTTATATATATCAGCATTTTTCTATGATTGCATTTATACAAATATTTTGATTTTTGTAGCAACAATTTAAATTGAGAGGCCAGTCAACCCTCATTTTTAATTGGAATAGTTTTGGATTGTATTAATTTGGGTTTTTTTTAAATTAGATTATTTATGGTTAAGTCAAATTTGAGATTCAAATATATTAGGTTTAGAATATTTGGATTAGAGGTTCTTGTTTTTGGATCGGGTCATTAATAGATAAGATTATTTGGATTTTTATCACTTCAAGTTTAGGAGCAAACACATTTGGCCAGTTGGTCAAGCTGTTTATTTTTGTTCCCTCATTTCTCTTAGGTCATGGGTTTAAGATCTCATAGGAGCACCCTCATTCCTTCTCCTAGAGACCCTCTTCCTCTCCCCTCTAAGTAGGATTGAGATTAAAAACATTATGGGTTGTAATCCTTCCGGGTTCAGATTGTTATTGGTGAAGATATTGGTAAAATAATGTTCGGAGCTACTTAAAAATTTTCATAAATTTTAAAAGGTTTAATTATTTTTTATAAAATTGGGGTCTAAGTAATTTTTTAAAAAATCATTTTAGATTTAATGAGAATTTTTTAAAAAAATTTTTGAGGGGCCAAATTAATTTTATAAAAACTTGAAGGGCTAAATACTAATTTTCAAAAAAATGCCACAACCCCCAAATTTATTTAGTTTTGTTATATATATATTTTTTAAATGGGTTAACTATAAATTTGTCCCTCACTTTTAAATATTTATGTTTGTCCCCCAACTCTCAATTTTTACTCCGTCTCTAGTTGGAAAGGTCTTCCAGTAATGGGTCTTTGTATTACTCGATTCAGATTAATCAATTAATGACAATATTAAAAATAATATTTGTATTGCAGAATATTCTGGCTGGTAAATTAAATAAAATGTTAATCATGTTCATCTCATTTGTCCAAAAAAATGTACTGAAATTTAAATATATTAATATTTTTATAATCAAATTTTAATATTTATGATTTTGGAGGGTTATCGATCCAAAATGACAGCATTACTAAAAGAAATCGTTAGCTAGCTTTAATTGCAATAAAATTTTAAATTTTAAAATCCTATAGATCAAAAAATATGACGGTTGTCATAGCATCGTCCCTAAGTTCTTTCTAGGTAAATATATGAAATCATTTTGGTATTAATACATAAGAGGAGTTTATAACAGGCGACAGACATCACTATACACCACTAACGCAATACACTGCTGTATGGAATTACATTTTTAATGACTCTTAAATTATTATTAAAAATCTTAAAGATTGAACATGTAATTGAAATTATTTCAAAATAAAATTAAAATTTTGTTTTGATAAATCACTGATATTTGTCTTATAGTGTTTTTTAATTAAAAAAATTAGAATCAGATCCTCCATCATCTACAAGCCCTAATCTTAACTCTATTTTTTTTTTCTTTTAGCCACCGCGGCCTCCGGCGAGCTTGTACTTTCGTCCAATGATGGGGAAATGGCCGCGGTCAATTAATGCATTAAATTAGTTTTTTTTTTTTGTGTGGGCAATGGATCTCATAGATATCATGAGTTTGAAGCAAAGGAATAGATCTGTGATAGTGAATTGTTTAAGTTAATGAATAAAACTGGAGTTAGGGGTGTGCATAATTAATCGTAACCGTTAACTATAATCATTAACGGTGAACTGTCAGTGGTTAACCGTTTTTTAATGGTTAGGTTATGATTAATAAAATTCAATAACCGCTATAACGGTTAATCGACCGTTTAAGTTAAACGGTACAATTAACCTATCATGAACACCCTTAGCTGGAGTTGATGTGCATGTGAATCCTTTGACAAAAATCCAACATTCCCTGGGAAAACGATTACTTTCCATCGCATCAAATGTTCTTCATCTTCCCAGTGGGAAAGGAATTTCTCTCTAAGTGACTTGTGTTGGAACAATTTTGTATGTATGGTACTGTGTGCGTGAGTTTTTATTAAGACTAAAAGAAAGGTTATATTAAGAATACTAAAAAGAAAGAAATTCCCCCTCCGTTTTGTTTTGTACTGAATTAATTCCTCATTACTCCAAGGCACGTTATAAGCAATCATAACCTCCGATACGAGTTGGCCAATTTTTATAATATATGAAATGTCAGCCACTCTTCTTGCATGTATTAAAGCCTTGAAATTTGATGTTATCCGAATGAAATATCCGCAAAGAAAGGATCCCACATTTTCTCTCCATTTTCAAACCGATTTTCCCTCCCTAAAAAAGGAAGAGAAATTGTAAGCCAACAATAATAAAGAGTGACGTTTTTGCATGTTTGTTGCAAATATAAGGCGAAATCTTGAGTGCTGCATCCATGGTCTGGGATTTGGGTATTCTCCCTCCGGAAGCTTGTTAGGTAACTTTCCTTTTTTGCCTCTCCAGGTTCATTTGCTTCAGGAGAGACGATAGGAATAAGAATTTTAGCATCCAAGAAATGAAGTGTTTCCAATGTTGTTCTTCCCAAGAAGACAAGGCGGCTAAAGGGGTAAATAAATCCGGTAAAAAGGCCCAGACTTCCAAATCTAATCCTAGCTCCCCCCAAAAAGCTGCTCTTTCCCAGCAACCGTCTCCCGGTAATGTCACCTTTTGTATAAGATAAAGTATATGGACTAATTTTAAATTTTAAAATATTACATGAATCTCTAACATATTTAAACCTTTTTTGAATTGCATGATGTTTTTGTCTCAAAATCAACAGATCATAATGTTCCTAAACCAAAGGCCCCAGCACCTGAACCTCCAAAGACTACTGAGGGTCTTAAAAACGAAGGCAAAAACAACATTGCGGCGCAAATTTTCACCTTCCGTGAATTGGCCACCGCAACCAACAACTTCAGACGAGAATGTTTGATAGGGGAAGGTGGATTTGGGCGGGTTTACAAGGGGAATCTTGATAAAATAGGCCAGGTAAAACATCTGCGATCATTGCTTTTATTTCTGAGATTAACGATAGAAGATGAGAAGATTATTATAGAAACAAGAATAAAAAAATAACCTTAACATTTATTTACCTCGTACAACTATTAGAAAAAGTGTAAAAATAATTGAGTTTACCTCTATTTTTAGGTTGTAGCAGTAAAGCAGCTGGATCGGAATGGATTTCAAGGAAACAGAGAGTTTCTCGTTGAAGTGATGATGCTAAGCTTCTTGCACCATCCCAACCTTGTCAATCTTATCGGCTATTGTTCCGACGGAGATCAAAGACTTCTGGTTTATGAATACATGCCGTTGGGATCTCTGGAGGACCATTTACTTGGTACTTTTCGTTCTCATTTCATCTCTTGTTTAATCCCTAAATGACACTAGAAAAATGTTTAAAAGTTCAAAATTTCAGATGTTAGGCCACGTCGAAAGCCATTGGATTGGTATACAAGAATGAAGATAGCGTTAGGTGCTTCTAAAGGTTTAGAATATTTGCACGACAAGGCTAATCCCCCGGTCATCTATCGAGATATGAAATGCTCCAATATATTGCTGGATGGAGAGTTTAATGCCAGACTGTCTGATTTCGGGTTGGCCAAGCTAGGACCCGTCGGGGACAAGTCCCATGTATCTTCCAGGGTCATGGGAACCTACGGATATTGTGCCCCGGAGTATCAAAGGACCGGACGTTTGACCGTCAAATCCGATGTTTACAGTTTCGGAGTTGTTTTGTTGGAGTTGATCACCGGAAGGAGAGTCATCGACACCACAAGACCAAACCAAGAGCAAAATCTAGTTGCTTGGGTACGCCATCTTTTCTCTTTTCCTTCCGTTTCTTTACTTATCAGCTAATACTTTCTAGATCGCCCAATAAAATTATAGGCTAAATTACCCAAATAGTCTCTTGACCATATCACATTTTTTAATTGTGTTATCCAACTATAAAAAGATTACAAAATAATCATACGAGTTAATGAGAAGTTAAAGAAAAACTTTTTCGTTAAAAAAAGTAACAAAATATGACGTCAACGTTAACAAAATTGACATAATAATAAATTTAGTTAACGCTTTATTTTAATTTACATATAATTTTAAAAGATTTATCCCTCAGCATTCAGATATTATATCAATTTAATTTTTGCTATAACCCATTTTCTATATTTATTCACCCCTCCACCATTCAACTTTCACACCGCCGTTTATATGATCCTCCTCTTCATTTTTGCATCCTGAACATCATCTAATTTTTTATTTCAAGTTTTAAAAATGCAACTAAAAGTATAACTCATTTTTTAAATAAAAACAAATCATTATAATTTTTAATTACTTTTTTATTATTTTGGATATTGTTAAAAGTTTTTAGATGTTTTACTTTTAAAATTTACATTAATCAAATAATATATTATATGTAACACTTAATTTTCATAAATATAAATAATTTTATAGAGTAATTTAGATTCAGTAATTATCGACTTTGACATTTAAATTTTTAACACTTAATTTTTTAATTTATCAAGCAATACCTAAATTTTAAATCTTAATATTAAATTTTCAATTCAAACTTTAAACTAAACCTTAAACTTTAAGTTTTAAACCCTAGACATGGGCCATAGAATCCTAAGACTTAATTCCTAAACATTAACTATAATTATAGTTGTCAGAGTTGAACCAGTTGAATCGAAAATAAAATCAATGGTCAACTAATTACACATGAAATTGAACCGGAAACCATATGACACTCTGAAAAAAATAGAAAACCAGTATAAAGAAAAAAGAGCTACAACCGGTTGAATAATTTTTTGCAAATTTACAATCCTTTTTTTTATTAATTTTTTGTTTTATAATTTAATTAGTATTGAACCGAAAACTGACTCCGGTACAGTTTTGATAACATTGATTCTAACACAAAACTCAATTTTTAAATAATATTATACTACTATTTATATAAATACAAAAAGTTAGGATAATTAAGGTTATAAACTCAATAAAGAGAATTAATATAATGATAAAAAAGTGTATAATATTATTTTTTAGATAAATGTGCTCATTCTATTCCCATAGCAGCAAAAGCTGCAACCAAACTGTACAATGCTCAAAGCCTAAAATAAGCTATACAATCACAAACCCGATTACTATGCTTTAACTCTGTATAATATTAATTAAAAAAACTGGTTTTTTAGAATAATTTAAGCTTTTTATGACTGCTATTTATACCAGGCAGCGCCAATGTTCAAGGAACCGAGTAGGTTCCCACAACTGGCCGATCCACTTCTTAAAGGAGATTTCCCTAAGAAAGGCTTGCAGCAAGCAGTTGCAGTAGCGGCCATGTGCTTGCGTGAGGATGCAGCTGTACGTCCGCTGATGAACGATGTGGTCTCCGCTCTAAGTTTCCTCGGAAATGCTCCACCAGCTGCAACCACCGATGCTTACTCATCGGATCCTTGCTTAGAATCGGACTTACGATGAAGATACTTGCTGAAGCCATTGGATGGGGTTCATGTACTTCCAACCACACTTAACTACAAACTCATAGCGCTGTGTTATAGAGTTTGCCCAGTATTATGCACCATGATGCCTTCTCCATATTATACTGATCTTGACACTAGATTTTGGGAACTGATTATATTTTTTTTCTTCAAATTTTGGAGATTTAATTAATTTGTTTTAAAAAAATTAAAGCACTTAATGAGAATTTAAAAAAATCTGAATGTTTAATTAAAATCTGAAAAAATTAATGAGAGTTTTCAATTTTTTGTAATATACTAGTGTGATTATTTGGTAGTATTTGTTTATACTTCTTCTTACCCCTTTCACAATACACACTTTGCACACAGAAGCGTTCGAACCTAGCTCTCCTAAGTTGGGTGTTCATAACTGAGTACTTGTAATTTTGGGTACCCAAAGTTTTGGGTTCTAAAAATATTGGCCCATGACCGGCCCACTAATATCGGGTACTTGCAATGACCGGGTACCCGGATTAAATTTATATATTTTTTTTTACAAATCATAAAATTTGAAGCAATTGAAAAGGACAAAAGTTTAATTTAGAAGTCCAAATTACATAATAACATAATCCAAATGTAAAGTTTAAATCCAAATTACATGATCAAAAGATAAAATTTAAAAGTAAAAACACAACTAAAGATAAAACATAAAATCATGTACTTATCATCACCATAAGATATTTGAGAACGAGATTTAGAAATTAGTGTAAAATATCCGGAAATGAAATATTTTAACTTTTAGCTAAAAAGTCTTAATTATCTAAAAATAAAAATAAAGATAGATAACAGGGCTAGGTACCCGTATAATTTAAAAATTACGGCCCCGACCCATGACCCAAAAATTTTAACGGGGTGAATACCGACTCAATTTTTTTTGAAAAAGAAAAAAATCATTTATTTTTCAGCGAGCCGACAGGTCAACGAGTCGGATAATTTTGAACACACCTAGCATAATATGGTGGGAAAAAACCATATGTATCCATTTGTGTGTTCGATGAAAAGTTAGAAACTCATTTTGAGTAGACTTCTTCCTATGCAAGTTTTCTTTGTAAGCAAGTAATTTATCTATATAAATAGATATTGGAGATTGGAGTTTAGATACAAGTTGAAAACCCCACGTCACATTTAGACGCAAATTCTTTTGTAATCTCTTTTTTAACATAGTGAAAGTTCTCATCATCTCTCCGTGTTAATTCCATTTTGAATTTTCCAAATAAATCTTCGTGTTTTATTTTTCTACTTTTACTTTGTGGTCGTTTTCTTTTTTATTGAGATATTTGATTTTGATATAACTTAAATGAAAAATGTTTTTGGACTTGTTCGAAATTTTACAAAAATTAATTAAAAATCCGCTTAACTTGAAAAATATATTTAATAGGCTTTACAAAGTATTTTTGACTTAACCAAATATTTCCAAAGTTTCTTTTAGTAAAAAATAAGCCTTCGGTACTGGTACCCTATCCCTGGTACCGGTACTCAAAAAGCCGTACCGGTACACTTTTGATCCGTATCGATACGGTCTTTGTTTCCCCTAGTTTTTTATATTTCCAGTGAGAAAATGCTCGTACTGTTATAGGCTTGGCCGTACCGATACGCGACCGCTACCATTTGTTAAAAATGCACAACGACTCTTTCTATTTAAAGCATCTATCGATACCGAGACTCGTTTATCGATACCCACTGCACCAGAAGTGCATTTAATTCAGAAAATTAAGTCCCCAATGGCTCCAAACCAACCCAACGGTCACAAACGGTCATGAACTCCTTAAAGGTTTTAAAAGACACCTTCAAGTATCAATGGGAGAATAAGAAACAAATTGTCAACATTCTTTGTATAGAGAAATTTGTTTTTGGTTAAAATTGTCATATTCTTGTAGAAAAACATTTGTGAGCCAAATTGTCTATATTGCTCAAATGTTTTGGTTTTTGGGTGAGAGCTTAAGTGTGTAAACATTTGCCTAGAGAGGTTTTTCTTTGTTTGCTAATTTGTATTTTCTCTTTGGGAGAGAATATCTCAAAGCATTGGGGTAAAAGCTTTGAGGATTTTGTAAAGGTTACTTTTGATCCTTGAAAAAGAAAGACAAATTTAGTGGATTTGTAGAAAATCTTTAGTGGGGAGCTAAGGTAGTGTATGTAAACTTGATTTAGAAGTCGAACAACTATAAATCCTTGTGCAAAATTTTTATTTTCCAATTTCTTCCACTAGTTCCATTATGAACCCAATCCACCCCCTTCTTGGCGTATTCGGTATTCGACCCCAACAATTGGTATCAGAATGAGGTCTCTATCATCGGATTAACATCCTAGAGTCGTTCCTCAAAGAGCTTAAGTTATTTCCACATCAACCGAATCAATGACCTCTACTTCGGTGTTTATTACATTGAAGGCTCCCAACCGATCAACAAGCCATCGTTCTTCAATAGAGCTCATTATTCTTATTGGAAGAAGAGAATGAGATTATTTATACAAGCTAGTGATCTTGGGGCATGGAAAAGCATCATGGAAGGGTACACCACTCTGGCATCCGAGATGAATGCTTGGAGTGAATAGGAGAATAAGAGATCCCAAACGAATGCCAAGTCCATGCACATCATCTTTTGTTCACTTGGTCCGGTTGAATATGAAAAGATCTCATCTTGTTCAAACGCCAAAGAGATTTAGGACAAGCTTGAAGTCACTCACAAAGGAACAACATAATGAAAGAGACCAAGATCGGTCTTCTCAACCTTGAGTACAAGAACTTCAAGATGAACCAAATGGAAGACATCAAATCTACGTCTGATCGATAATCCACAATTTTGATTGGACTTAAAGGCTATGGAGAAATGATTCCGGAAGACAAGCTTGTTCTGAAGTTGATTTGCTCACTTCTTGAATCACGGGAATTTAAAAAGACTGCAATCATCGAAGTAAAGAACTTGAAGACGCTTAAGCTTGATGAGCTCATCGGTTCCTTGCTCACACATGAGTTGATGTCAAATAAGAGAGAAGAAGAGAAGAAAGAAGAGAAGAAGAAGAATATTGCATTCAAGACCTCCTCGAGCTTTCAAGAAGATTCAAGTAAAGAGGATGAAGAAAATGAAGATGAAGAGATAGCCAAACTCTTCAAGAAGCTTAAAAGATTCATGAAGTGCGAAAAAGAAGAAGCTAGACATGAATTGAAGAAGAGGGATCCCATCATATGTTTCGAGTGCAAGAATCCAAAGTACGCCAAATATGATTGCCCGAGATAAAAGAAGAAAGGATCAAGCTATAAGAAGAAGGCATTTGTGGCTACATGGACTTATGAATAAGACTCCACCAATGATGAGGTAGCCAACTTTTGTCTCATGGCCATTGAAAAAGATTCAATGGTAACTTTTAATTCATCACCTTCAATTTCATATACTTTTGATGAATTACAAGATGCTTACGGTGAATTGGTTTTAGAATTTAAAAACCATATTTTGAAAAACAAAAAAATAATTTCAAAATTAAAAGTTGAAAATAATTTGATTTCTGAAACCAAAGTTGAACTTGAAGCAAAACTTAAAGATTTTGAACAAAAGAATTTTGATCTTCAAAATATGCTTCAAAAAGTTCATGAAGATCATCAAAAAGAATTGGATGATCTTAGAAAAAAATATTTGATTTACAAAAGTTTTAAAAAGAAAATTGGAGATTACTCCAAAAAATTTGTAAAATGAAATCTTTGTCAAAGACAATCTAAGTCCCGGAAGGACTCATTTCTTCAAACAAAAATGAAGACATTGAAAAATAGATTCCAAAGGGGACTAAATATTTAAAACTAATGTCAATGAATCCAAAGAAATTTAGATATCAAATTGGAAATGATTGTCTTTTGTATGTGTGCTTAAGCATTGATGAACAAAGTCATTTGAGAGCTCTTAACACATAAAGGAGAAGTACACTTGAAGAGGGTGAGAATTAACATCCTACCTTGGTTCATGTGGTAAAGATTTTGTTTTCAAGCAATTGCTTGATTATGCCCATATTGTTAAATTTTGTTATATTTCAAGCATATTTGTGTGACTCTATGTTGTGCCTAAATTGCATAGTTATGGAGAGTCAAATTGCATGAGTTACATGCTTTTGGCCTAATATGTCTATTTCTATGCTTTTGGCCTTGAACTTGTAATATTAGGATGATTTTGGTGTCATCATGCTCATCTTGCTTTATTTGATAAATTTTTGAAACATGTCGATTAAAATGTAGCTTATATGTTCTTTAAATGCATATATAATCTTCTTAGAGCCTTTGTATGCACTTAGAATGTCATATAAGGTCTTTAGAAGTGTTTTTGCTGCATTTTCTACCAAAATCGTGCAGCCGATATTGGTATAGCCCATATTGTACCGGTACTGTATTCATCGAGTACCAATACGCTACCATGCGTACCAGTACGCACAATAAAAAATGGACAATTTTATCTCCTTTTTATCATGCTTTGTGTGCTTAATGTTATATTTGACATATAGAATATTAAATTGAATTTCTTGATTTATTTAATTAATTAATTTAATTGAAATTTAATTTTATTTCTCTTGAATTGTTGGACTAATAATTTTGGTGATGCTTGATTAAGGTTAGCCTATTTTTTTATGTTTATTTTTTTGTCTTTTCTCCATTGTTATCATGAACTAAAATGATATTTCAATATTTGTTTTGAATTATTCTTGATATAACAAAAAGAGATAGGTGTGGTTGAAAAATTAAATTTGATAAAAGGGGAGCTTATGTATTTTCTAAAACTATTCTTTTTTTTAAAAAAATTATTTTTCTAAGGGGAGATTTTCAAAAACAAATTCTCAAATGGTTTTGTTATATCAAAAGGGGAGAGATTGTCGAGATACTTTTTTATATAACTTAAGTGAAAAATATTTTTGGACTTGTTTGAAATTTAAAAAATAATTCAAAGTCCACTTAACTTGAAAAATATTTTTAATACGCATTATAAAGTATTTTTTACTTAACCAAATATTTCCAAAGTTTCTTTTAGTAAAAAAAAATAAGCCTTCAGTACTAGTACCCTACCCCTGGTACAAATACTCAGAAAGTCGTACCGGTACACTTTGCTCCGTAGCGATATGCCCTTTGTTTCCCCCAAGTTGTTATTTTTCCAGTGAGCAAATGCTCATATCGGTACAGGCTTGGTCGTACCGATACGCGAGGTACAATGCTAATACGCAAATGAATCGGGAGTTCGATATAATAGCATAGACACACAACCTATCTAATATTGCGGGTTATTTAGATTTATAGATTATTCAGTCAAAATCAGCATATTCAATTCCACATTTTCATAGAACAATGCAGTTGTACAATTTACACGGAATCACACAACAATGAGCATACATAAATTGATTCATGTTACCTCCATAACCATTTACCCTGAGTACACAATGTATAATAATAATAATAATAATAATAATAATAATAATAATAATAATAATTAGCGGTACATAATAATTTAGCAATCGTGAGGCACACACCTGACACAATATTAGGAAGTTTACGAGTCACAATATTGAGTACCTGCATGAGTTAATGTTTAGATTTAGTATTGAGTTAATCTAACAATAACTTAACTGTTCAGATCATATTGATTTACCAAAGGGGTTCGATAACAGATATAGTAAGATCGTTGAATTGTAATGATCTTAAGTAAAGACGTGGAAAGTGTCGTTTTAATCTTAGTTAATTGTTTGTTTTTACTTGTTTAATGATACATGGTTTTGAGGTCTAAGAAGTATGCCAATAAAACTATGTCGTTCTACTGAGGGTAAGGCTAAAAGGTCTTGGTTTCTACAGTGTATGGATATCGATGAATTAATGGAAATTTTTTATTTTCTTTTCTCTAAAATCTTTTTTTCTTTTTCTGAATTTTCTTAATCTCTCGTTCTACTTCTGTTTCTATTTGGTTCATTACAATTGATGATCAGAGCCACATCGATTCCACTCACATTCGGGCACAATGGAATCTTTGAAAGTTTCGAGAGAAATGATTCTTATACGATAGGCGGTGTTAGGATTGAACTACGAGGGAATAGACCGATTAATTTTAAAATAATAAATATTAAAAAGTAATTAAATCATAAAAATTAAGGAAGATTAAGTTTAATTTTACAAATTTTAAAATTGAAAAGTCTTAAAAAATAATTAAACTAGAAAAAGATGATTAAAGTTTAATTTTATTAATTTTAGATTATGGAGTCTTAAAAAATAATAAATCATAAAAAATTTAGGGGGATCGATCCGTCCCTCGGAGGAGCAAATGAAGAACATAGAGAACCAGTTGAGTAAATTTGAAGAGAACTCATGGTATTTGGAGAGGATTTTGGACCGGTTAGCAAAAAAGGTATATTTTTCAACTCAGGTACTGCTCTTCCTGCTTCAAATTTTCATTCCAAAAGCCTGATAAAACTGATGTATAATTAGTTGAGCCGAAACAATAATTAATTATACAAACCACGGAGGAGGTCGAGGTGTTTGATGAAATGCATGTGCTAAATTCTAATATCTGACTTTTATTCGAGTATACATATTATATTAAATAAATAATAAACAAATATTAAAACTCAAAAAAGGTCTAAAAATTCAGTTCAAATGTCCGTTTTACATATTTTCTAAAACCCATTTACATATAATAAAACCGAAAGCCCAAATTACATTGGATTTTCCACCCAAATTACAACTAATAACAGTTCATTACAGCCCATTTTCAATCCCTGCCAGCCCAACAAAATCAAATTACAAGCTAAATTATGTTTTCTCGTCCAAAATATACCACGTGACAGTCATTTATTGGCCCAAAGAAAATGTACACGGATAGTGCTTTTTAAATCTTAGCTGAAACCAGTTGGTAAGTGATGTCATTCCCGTGATGTCACAGTGCACTAGCCTATAAATAGTGAAGATAGAGAAAGTCAGTGACAATTATCCTTATTCTTTCTGATAAATCTTTAATTTAAATTTAGTCCACTAGTTTGAAGCACTTTATCCTTATCTTATTTTTAATTTGTTATTTTATCTCTTTAGGATCATTGGTATACTCCTTTAGGTTCAACATTTGAAGGCATATTAAATTTTGAGTATTTTCTTCATTTCAATAATTGAAGTTTTTTTCTTTTCATATTCTTTTTACTTAGCTAAACCTTAAATTAGTCTAAAGCTTTGCGATGACTCAATTAAAATTCATGAGCATTGAGTTAAGGATTTCAAATCTTTAAAGTAGTATTCTTTGATTCTCATAAACTAGGAATGACAATCGACAAATCCTTTAAAAGTTAAAGCATCTTCAATTGTTGGCTTGGAGATTATTTTAGCTTGAAGTTTGGAAGTCGGGTTGGCTGGTTGCATTACGGCTTTCTGTGAATAAATTTAGTGGCGGTCCGCTAAAAGAAATCAAGATCGAGTTCGATTCTCAAGGAGATGTGATAATTCGAGTTGAGCTCTTTCAGAACGCAAAGTTGTCGTGGTCATAATGGTGATGGATGTGGTTAGACCAACAAGGATCGAAATCTTCGAGATAGCTTGGAGAATCGATTAATAGAGAGAAAAGTTATATGTAAGTATTTGGTCCATGTAGACCGTAACCAACGTACTATTAAGGAAGAAAAATAAATTTTGATTATCAATCGAAATTGAAGTTAAGCAAAACCTAAGGCTAAACAAATACAAATGAATTCTTTCGTTACTTTCATCATCCATTTAATTTTTCTTTTTATCTTATTTTTATTATCTACATATTTTCTAAACCCCTTTCACTTTACTTTTGTAGTCTAAATCAAATGATTGAAGCGAGAAAATAATATTATCGAATTTTCTTAGTCCTTGTGAATTGAGCCTTGCTTCTCCACACTATAGTTTATTTTTATTTGACAATTTCGACGACTAGTCAAATTAGCATCGTCGGGACTTCGGTAAAGTTACTAATATCGTTTATTGTTTTGATTTATGACCAGGTTGTTACTTGTAGAACTAAATTACAAACCAGAAATTAAAGTACTAGTTCAAAGACTGCAGAGAAAAACTCTTCGACGAAGAAAACAACCACAATCTAAACCCGAGTTCGAAGAAGGATCTTACGTTGGAAGACATGTTTTCATTCAAAGACAAGGAAACAGAAGACATAGCCGACCCAGCTATTCGAGACCTTGTTGCAGCACCTGACGAGCAGCAACCATTGTGTATAACATTTCTAAATGGAGAGACGTCGTTCGAGCTAAAAACGGATTTGATTCATCTTTTGCCTACCTTCTATGGTTTGTGAAATGAGAACCCAGACAAGCATCTCAAACAATTTCATATGGTCTGCCTGAGTATCTAACCAAGGGGAGTTTCTGATAATCAAATTAAACTCTGTGCTTTTCCTTTCTCTCTAGCTGATTCAGATAAAGATTGACTATTCTATTTACCGTCAGGTTCAATAAATATGTGGGTTGATATGGTTTGTGAAATATAGTTTTTCTCTACGGCAGAGCAAGCGAATTAAAAAGAAGCATTGTAGGAATTCGGCAAAAGGATAATGAGTCATTCTAGCCCAGTGACAAATGCTCAACCATGACTCAGTCTATGAACAAATTGGTGCTTAGTATACCATCCAAGCCATCATGATCATAACACGAAAATGCTAAAGTAGAGTCCTATCAAATCGTAAATAAATAGCATGAGATATATTTCAATTGCGCAGACTAGCATGGAGTTTGAAGCCGGCGGTACATAACTTGAATTTGATTAACAACGATCAGAAATTCGATCCTCATAAATTTAGAAACAGTATCGATAATCAATATATCCAAAGAAGAAAGAAAATGCACCGAACATAGAAGTTTCCAGTCTCCAAACCAGCATTTAATAGTTAATTATCACAAAAAAAATAGTTTATGGATCAAAATAACATATCTTTAACGTCCACACTAAACCATCATCGTCTGTATTTTATCATTTCTTGTTTTTACTTCCACCAGCACTGCTGCTATTGTTGCCTCCAGCGGCGGCCTGCGCTGCCTTCTTTGCCGCCTTTTCTTGTAAGGCCTTTGCATCTCTGCAAATTCAAGAAAGGGAACCATTCCCAAAAATCAAAAGGATAAGGGAAATTAGATTAAAATTAAGAGAATAAAATAAAAAACGAAACCTTTCACGACGTTGTTCAGGGGTCAATCCATCGTCCTTAGAACCACCCTTCCCTTTGCCGCCTGTCCTGGATTGAGCCTTTTCTCGATCTTTCTCTCTCTGGTTTCCACTTTAGCTTAAGTTAACCAATTAACAAAAAGAAAAACGAATATTTTACAAATTAGCCTTTAGAAATCACGAATTATGATTGTTTTTTTCGATGTTACACGCATTATTATTTAATCAAGAGAATTAAAAGGATATGAGTCATTGTTGATATTCTCAGATACCAAACAAAGATTGAGCCCTGCAGAATTCAAATCATTGATAAACCAATTAAACAATTAAAAGGCAAAACCAATTAAAAGGTAAAAATGAAAGGGATGGAAATAATGAGAAAGAAAAGTACTTTTGTTCTCTCGTTTGGAATAGGGATGCCAGAAGACTAAATAAGATTGAAGAAGAGAGAGTTGTTGCGAGCCAATGCATCTGAAGCTGCACTGCACACATGTACCGATCGTAATCAATGAAAGAATGGTAGATTTCCACCCTTCAATTAATTGGATATTTTGGGGATATCTCTCCCTCGCCGTTCAATTTCAATTACATTCTTTTTGTCCCACTAAAATTATTACGTGTTATATTTTTTTGGTCAATTTTTTTAATTTTGACTATAATTTATTTAAATATTTTAATTAATTAAAATTTATAAAAAAATATTTAAAAATTATTTGATTCAATGTTTTTAAAAAAATAATTTTTCATATTTTTTTTAATAATAAATTTTAAATTATAAGAGCTCAGAGTTGAAAAAGTTTAACCCAAAAATATTAACATGTCATAGTTTTAGTGAGACATATGTAGCACTTTTTTTCCTTTCACTTCCACCTCTTTGGGGAGTCTAAAAAACACCAGCCTAGTCTAAGGCTAAAATACGATAAGTTTCGAAATTTATCCACATAACCTAAAATGTTAGATATTTTGTACAATTTTAGGTTGATTTTTGTAACAAGTTTCGAAATTTGTCATAAAAAACCACCAATCTAAAATATTATAAAAAAAAACAAGTTTCGTAACTAGTCAAAAATTATGAAAAAACACTCACCTAAAATTTTATCAAAAAGTCTAACATTTTAGGTTTTTGGACAAGTTTCGAAACTTTTCGTATTCTAGACACACCTTAGATAGAGGTGTAAATGAATAGAGTGTTGGACAAACCTTTCGGGAATCATTCATATAGTGTTCGTTTATTAAGCTAAATAAACGAGTATGAACAAAAAAATTATGTTTGCTTAATAAACGAACGAATACGAATAAATGTGTTTTGGTTTGTATATGTTCACGAACAAGCTCATTTATAGACTCATTTACAGGCTCACTTGTAAACTCGTTTATAAACCCATTTTATGGATATAATTCCATCATTTTTTCTTATCTAGAATTGTCAACTACAACACACACTTTAATTTACCTTAATTGTGCATGTCCTTGAAAAAATACGAGAAGAGAATTTGTGTATATTTTATTATGACATTGTTTCCCAATATCTTAGATATTGATCTTGATTACGTAGGTATGGATGGTTGTTGGAGATGTGTTAGTTGTCTTAGGATTGGTAATTCTTTTTGTTGTTGCTAGCATGTGCCCAAATGGCAGTTCTTTTTAGATTGATAAGGTTTTATGCTAACTGCAAGAACTCGGTATATTTTGATAAGTTGCTCAGTTTCTAAATGCATCCATCATGTATATTTCTTTGAACTTTTTGGTTAAGTAGTGTGCATCAAGATGCGAAAGGTTGATGGATGTTTTAGGATAGGTACGGACGCAAGATTTCATTTAAGGGAGTACAAACTATCAAAAAGTTATATTAGAAATACAGGGGAGCAAAATTATAAGATTTTAGGGGTGCATTATTAGATTATCAATAGAAAATACAAAGGAAATATATAAAATATAGGGAAACTTAAAATTTTTAGGGGGTACGGCAGCCCCAACACTTCTGTGTCCGTCTCTGTTTTAGGCTGAAAATGCTTGTGAATGTATCTAAATACTACTTTTTGTTGTTGTTAAGAATGTTTTATAAATTCATGTTAAAATGTAAGTTTTATTTTGTTGCTTTTGCTTTATTTATTTATTGTTAATTTTGTTAACATTTTTAACATATAAACGAATACGTTTGTGAACAGTTAAACGAACACGTTCATTAACAGTTAAACGAATATGTTCGCGAACACTTAAACGAACATGTTCGCGAACACATTCAAAAATAAATAAACGAACACGATATTAAAAATTTAGGCCTGAACATAAACATTTTTAAAAATAAACAAATAAACACAAACATAATCTTATTTATTCAAGTTCGATTTATTTACAGCCCTAACTCCTAGACCTGCACCCCAGACTCACACCTCCTCTTTGCTGGTTTTGAATTCTGGATTTTGAGCCGTTTCTAGGCCTACTTAAGCTTGCTGGTTTTATTCCCAAAAAAAGGCGTGTTGCATTTTAGATTTATATTTGGTTTAAATGAAAAATCAGTACTTAAATTATGTTATTTATTTGGTTTTAGTTTTTAAATTATTTTTGTCAAAATAAGTACTTAAAATATTATTCTAATTGCTTTAAGTATGATTGTTATTTAAGTTAAAAAAATATTTCAACCAATTAGACATTGACACGTCATAAAAATCACAATTTAAATACTAAAAACATAGTTTAGGTATTTTTACCAAAAAGATAGTTTATGTACTTAAAGTGGTCAAAAATAATAATTTAAGTACTTGTTTTGACTAAAAAATAATTTAAAAATTAAAAATAAAAAACATAATTTAAGGCTTTATTTTTTTATTTAAACTTTTATATTTTCTAAAAAAAATAGGGTAAGTTACTCGAGGTTACTTTTGTTTTCAATTTGTTTCATTTTTATTATTGATTTAAAAAATATATTTCAATCATTTAGATTATTGATTTATTATATTTGGTCATTGATTTAGACATGGAGCAAGGTTCTTCCTCTTTCTTTGTACCTGTTTAATTTCCCCCAAACACAACCAAAATCATTTTGTGTCACCATCGGTTTTTTTGTAACACACCATTTCATTTAGGCTTTAATATATTTTCATTTATATAATATAATGCACGACATTGTTTTAATGTTGAAGGTTAAAATCTTTAAATGTTATTAGAGTTAGTTTCTGTCGATTGACTAAATAAAATTTTTGACTTTTTTTCTCTTTTCTCCTGCTTCTCCTATTTAAATATTTCTCTTATTCTTCTACCTTTGCTCTACCTCTTCTTCCTCACTTAAATATTTTATTTTTTATTTCGTACTTTCACAAAGGTATTAGAGCTTTTTTTTTCTTAACCTTTTTAATTTAGGGTTTAGGGTCGTAATTCTAAAAAATTATTCCCAAAATACTTCAATTATGAAAATCTATCTGTGTTAAAATGAAATCAAGATTCTAACTCTAAAAATTAGTCTTAAAACAATTTAATTTACTTGTATGACGAATTGAGTAAAAAACTGAGTTAAAATGACTTATCAACAGAAAGATAATAATTTTTTAATAGAAAATTTAGTTACCTACTTTGACTAAAAATAAATTTAAGCATCTAAAAAAACTATAATTTAGTCGCTTGTTTATAACAATGACTTATCTAAAAATGAATTTGGTAACAAGAAAAATTAGAAAATATATACTTATATAAAATTTTACATTTTCAAACCAAATACTATAATTTTAGATCAAGATCAAATTAACCATATAAATTAATATATAATATTATTTCCACCGCAGTCTTAAGGTATGTAATAGATTTCCTTATAATTTTCGGGAACCAAGAAAAGAAAAGGCCTATCTCCCTTTCCCTTCTCCCCTCCCAAAACCCTACCATTGAAACAAATACCAATACCAGAAAGAAAGAAAGAAAGAAATGTAACAAAACGGAATACCAAACCATTCGTTGAGGCTCCTTCCCCAATGCGTCTGTGGAAGTAATTGGTTATCTGTCTCGTATTATGAATTGAACAAATAATGATCATTCTAGTTGTATTGTGCCTGTAAATAACTAAAGCCTGACTTTTTTTCTGTTTCTGCCACGCCAATCTTATTCTTATTAAGGTACGCTATCCCAATGTCTGTTTTATTAATGATTTTCTCTTTAAATTCCCTAATCACCACACACCAGACCACACCTTCCTTATTCTTCCTCCATTTCATGAAGATGAAATCCAACAACTTAAGCCTTTTTTTTAAATGTAATGTACCCCAGAGTAGTGACGGTAGGCTGACGCATTTTTAGCAGATGTCACCGCCTGATGATGGCTGCCACAGTACGCTTCTGGATATTATACGAGACGACAGATCCACCAAGGACAAGAAGACTTGGAAAACGTTTCGGGATAAGCTACGGCTCAAGCGAGCTGGCTCTGCCTGGACCTCCTCACTCCACCTCCTCGCTCTGCCTGGACCTTGCGCCACGGTTCGCATCGTTCTAACTCGCCTGATACCACCCATGCAGAGGATAGGGGTGAACGTGTCCGGGCTTCTGACCCGCCGGTTGCCAACTCTAAGATGCAACTGGGGAAGAGAGAGTCGGTTCGGTTCGGGAACAACTCGAGTCACACCGATCACGATGAGTCTATTGATGCCACCAGGCCGAGCGATGCTCCACCATCGAGAAGGGTCAAGCCACAGATGGTACGTCATCCATCCGTTCGAAAATCCACCGTTAACGACGACGATGATGGCATTGACGATGACTACGGGTCTTCGGGAGAGGAGGATGGATCAGAATCACCTGTAGAGGCATTTACGGAGGAGAGGTCATTGTCGGCGAGGGAGGCGTTGGCTGCACAAGAAGCAGCAGAAGCGGCGGCGGAGGGAGCAGAGGAGCCGGTGAAGATGTCATTGATGGACTTGTTGGGGGAGACGGGGTACTCAATGGGGGAAGACGATGAGGAGGAGGAAGATGATGCAGCGGTGGTGTCATCCAGAGGAGGGATGGAATACACGTGTTGCGTCTGCATGGTTCGGCGTTCATTCCATGTGCGCATACGTTTTGCAGGCTTTGTTCCAGGGAGATCATGGTTCAGCAAGGGAACTGCCCGCTCTGCAAAGCCTACATATTGGAAATTCTTGATATATTTTGACTTTGTTATTCTCTTTCTTGATTGAATGAAATACTCTGTAAACAAATCTTAACCCTAACCCTAAACTCTAACCCTAATACGTTATCAGTTAGTTCGCACACTCCTAAGTCGATTCTGTATACTTCATTAAAAAATGTCCTTCAAAAAAATTCAAAGAATGATGTCAATATCAAAGGTTAAGTATTTTATTTAAATGATCTGGATTTAAACGTTTAATTAAATTTGAATCGATCTCAGATATTATTTTATAGTCGATAGAATGACAAAAGAATATACGTAGAGAAATACATCAAATTTTCATACAATTTAGTTAACAATAATATATGCAACGATCTTGACTAGAACTTAAAAAGCATGTTAAGATATTATAATTTGAGGGGAATCTAAAATTATGATTTATTAGGAATAAAAATTTATTCCCCTTTTCGGTGCCCTATTTATGTTCATACACTAAAAATTAAGTTTAGAGTTTAGAATTTAAGGTTAAGTGTATTTTTTAGGGTATGTGGTGTAGGGTTTAGGATTTAGAATTTAGGGTTAGAGCTTAAAATTTAATTTTTTTTAATGTTAGGGGCATAGAAATATGCACAAAAAAGGGCAGAAGATTTTTATCCGACTTACTAGTTTGAATATATGGATAAAAAAACATTTATTTTGTTTCATTATATTCTCTTGGATCATGAGTTCTAAGCTCACTAGGAGTACCCTTTCCTTTCCCTAGAGTCATTTATTCAGGTAAGATTAAAATTAAGATTTGTCAAAAAAATTATTGCTTTTTAAAAGCACTTTTGGGACCAAAAGGTACTTTTTAGAATTATAAGTAATACTAAACAGATAAGTTTTAGAGAAAATAATGAATTTGAAAATTATTTTTTGACTCAAATACAAAAGTTAAAATTTTTAGTTCTTCCTAATGAAAAAGTATTTTGAGAAGTCAAATTACAGTTTTAACGTTATTTTACTATTATATGATGTATTTATTTTATAATTTTATAAACTTACAATTGTTTTACCAATACATAATTATATGGTTATTGAATTATTTATTAGTTTAATGTTTTTACATTTTCTGTCAAATCTTTATATTTTTTTTTCATGATACACGTACACTTGTTAAAAAATTATTTATTTATTAGAAAAAGTATTTTTATAATTTTTATCATAATTTGAGTTGAAATATTTTGTATATTATACATTAATGAATTTGAATATCATTTAAATATAGGATACATTACATAAGTTATCATTCAATTATCTTATCTCTTTTATTTTGGTCATTCAACTTTAAAAAATTTAATTTAATAACTGAACTTTATATACATTTAACATTTTTTGTCATTATGAATTATTTTATTATTAGTTTCCTATGACATGACATTTTTTAATATTTTTAAATATAAAAAATAAAATCAAATACTATTATTATTTTTAAATTTAAAAAATATTTAAAATAATTATTGTCGCTTGTCGTCACTGTCGACCATCGGCGACCTTCAGAACTGACGGTTGTATGATTTTAAATTGCACTGGGAAACTCGTTTTGACACGCTAAGTCCGAATCTGTGGTATTTTCATCGTAAAATGTCCCAAAACCGCAAATCTTGACCAAAACATTTTTGTTTCCTCACTTTTGATCTGCTATTCGTGGACTTTGTAGCACTTTTCAGCAAAATGAATGTTAGATTCAGACTAAAGGGTCGAAACGAAACTACTAGTGAAATCTGTAATCGAACAACTATCATCTACGGCCGTTAGCAGTGATGTTTGACGACAACGAACAATGGACGACGAACTATTAAGTTTACTTTTATATTTTAAAATATATTTATATTATATAATAATAAAGATGTCATGTCATACTGAAAGTTCATTTGTTAAATTAAATTTTTTGAAAGTTAAGTGACTAAAATAAGAGTGAGAAGATAGTTAAGTGATTAACTATATTTTACCTTTAAATATAATTTTTTAAAGTACAACATCATGTCTAACATGTTCATTTATCTTCTAAAAATTACTTTTTGACAATAATACTAAACACTTAAATCTAAAACCAAATAATCCAAAAGCACTTTTTAAAAAAAATATTTTTCTACCTTTGTCGGTGTCCTTATATGTGCCCCAACACTAAAAACTAAACCTTACACTCTAACCCTAATTTCTTAATCCTAAACCCTAAAAACTAACCCTAAATCCTAAACTCAATTTTCTAAATGTTGAGACATACATAAAAGACACCGAAAGAGGATAAAAGATTTATATTCTTTTCCTCCGCAATTTTCAAGGTTAAACTCCCAGCTTCTCTCAATTTAGCACTAAGCTTTTTTATCCAAAACTTGATAAATTTTCTTACTTAATTTCTTTTGCTATAAACGCTGTTTCACTGGATTTTTCCTCATGATAACATATTAACAAGTGCATGAGGCACGAATGAGAACTCCCATCAGATCATTGAAGCTGAACATTTTCAAGCAAAGAAGTGCATTAGCAAAAGATGAGAGACATACAGAAATGTGGCTGTGGTTCTCAGGCATCATAACTCGAATTTATAAGCTAAAATATGGTCACATTACCGGAATCATAAACACTTTGATGTGTATTAATTCCAAGATGTTCCAAAAAGACATTATCAGACAAAAATACAGATACACCGGACTTAATTAACAGGAGATCAAAGGGCCATAAAAAGAAAGTTCACGAGAACACTTATCTACTCAGCCTTTGGTTCTCATAATGGTGATGCTGCCTTTTCCTCCTTCGGTACGAATCTTAGTTTTGCCGACAACAGGCTTCCCGGAAAAAGCTGAAGTGGGGAAAGCAGCAGCAAGATCTTCATTGCTTTGCTCTGATTTTGATGGTGGTGGAGTTCGGATTCGCTGGTTTATATCCTTCAGGGTAACATCTCCATGGAAATCACAGGGTTTAATGAAAGCAAATGGGTAGGCAACAGAAGATGCTATCTTAGGGGCTGCGTGTATGAAGGAATTCCTACCTAAATGAGCAAAATCCAATCCGATAGTGTTAATCTTACTGGGAAAAACACGACATTCTTATGGGATGATATTGGAGATAGCACAGGACAAAACATAACAAAAGAAGGAAAATGAGAATAAATATATTACCTTTGTAAACAACATTTCGTGGAGTTCGAATTGCTTGCTTTTGAACAGCATCAACCCGAGACTCAGGTTGGGCATTGCACAACTCTATGAACAGAGAATCAAGTTTCATCATAAAGTTAAGCTAAATGACAATGACAGAAGAAGAAGAAGGAATTGTGTACCTGAAATATCAATTTGGTCATCAGACGTGCCACTAAGATTCCTGAATCTCATTATAAAGAAATCAGAATATAAATATCATGATCAAACAAAAAAAAAACGTCTGATGTCTATCGAAGCATACATATCATCAGAGCAAAGAAGCATATCTGCATCATTAAAATATTCAGCAAGCCAGCCTTCACACGACTGATCTAGACCCTCATAACTGGAAGCTGATGCATCCTCTGAAATATTTTGTTATGGTTAAAAACCCAAGCATGCATTTGATTCAAGTCGATTATTGTTTTATGAAATGGACTTGCAAGGGATACCTGAAAATCCAGCAATCCACTGAGATGAATCAGGTAAAACCTCTTCAGTTGAACCATCCCTGTCCTAATCACAGAAACAAACAAACAAATGAGCAAAAAAAAAGGATACACAAGGTAAACTTAAACCAGTGTTGCATATAATGAGATAGTAACTAGACATAGATGCGACATGTATATTTTAAAAGGTCACCAAAAGATGCAGAACTACAGAACTTGGTCTTCAAGAATAGATTAATAGCATACAAGGTTGTCTGGTGCAAACAGGTTGTAGATGGATGCACAAAATGATATAGATGATAGATTTTTCCTTCCCTTTATTATTAAACGATGATGTTTTCTAACATCGAATTCCACATCTAGCATACAGTCCAAGTCAATTTTTCAGAACATAAATGAAAAATAGCAGGTTGAAACATATGATGTAATGAAATGACATGCTTTTACTTCTTGGCAACAAAAATATTATCTAGCACTCACCCTTGATTTTAGGAATGCAGATGGCATCTCTTCACAGACAAGGGAAGAATCCATTACATGAGTGTCAAATTGAAGCATTCTACGCCTTTTAGCTTGTGAAGAGGCCTCTCTCTTCTCCTCTGGTTCCTTGCTCATATTATCTGAAATTGAAGGTCTAATTACTTTTAAAGGAAAGAGAAAACAACTATTATAAAAACAAGAAAGTTTCAAAGAATACATTATCAAGCATCAAGGTTTACCATTACCATAATGCCATAGATCCCCGCATTCCTTAACCGGGGTTGCTTCATCAAACATATAGGAAAGGTCCTCCTCATTCAGGGTCACTTGAGCGCATGCACCTCGGGAGGCATCTGCTCAGATGTTATTCAGACATCACTAATCACATTTCTTAAATCTTTTTACTCACTCAGCAACTTCGAACATATCGGCTTAAAATAAGTCATCATCAGAGTTAATAACTTACCAAAACTGTAGTTCTTTTGAGTACCATGATTCTCCCCATGCCAAATCCAAAGCTCCCTGCCACGAATCAAACAATCGACATAGAAAATATAGTGTTCAGGCCAAACCAAGCTAGATTAGACCACATTATGCAAAATCCAAAACAGGGATTCAACAAATAAGAATTAAATCACCAGCAGAATCCATAAAATCACAGACAGGGTTTCAATGGAAAAATAAGAACAATCAACAACAGAATCCATAAAACTACACCATTTTATTTAAACAAGGAAAAGGAAAGTAAAACTACAGCATTGGATCCAATTTCATTTAACAGTGACAAAAAGTACAAACAAACATGTCCCCACATAAAAATTGAATAATAAGAACAAAGCAAAACCCAATTCCATTTAAATGCAGCATTCAACAACAGGGAATAAGTCATCATTTTAACCCATAAAATAACCCTTTTGAATAAACAAACAAACACAAAATCCAGCAAAAAAGTTGTCAGAAAAAAAACCAATAAAAAAGCCATCACCCAAAAACAACACAAAAACAAAAAAATTAAATTTAAAAGGAAATGACATCAAAGAGAATTTACTGATCGTTTCTATTATGATTTTGTATAGAAGTCAAAAATTAAGTTTAAAGTTAGAATTTATAGTTAAGAATGAGAGAATTTGAAGTGGAGTTTAAAATTTAGAATTTGAGGTTATAATTTAAAATTTATTTTTTTAAATAATTTTTATTCTAACACTTGTACGTTTATTTTATGCACTCTACATGTTTGATACGACAATATGTTTCTATGATTCTCTAAAGGTCTCATATTTTTGGGTCATTATTAAAGTGATTATTTTTGCTTCATAAATGTTCATTTTTAATTATTAATTTTGAAAAGTTATATTTCGGTCATTGACGTTATTGATTTATTACATTTTAGTTACTTGTGCTATTGATGTGTTATATTTTGTCACTGAGTTGTTAATATATGTTAGTTTGATGATATAACACATTAATAGGGTTAACTTTTAATTTGACCCTTAAATTTTAGATAAAAATACTAATTTGATCCTTAAATTTTAGATAAAATATCATTTTAACCCTAAAACTTTAGGTAAAATATCAATTTGATCCCTGAATTTGAAAGTCTTTTATCGTTGATAGTCACTCAGCACCGTTATCGGTCTCCACTAACCACCACGACTGTTTGACCCAAAATTTTCACTTTTTTCCTTAAAATCGTAAACGCAAATTTAGTACTTGTTTCATTGAAAAATATTTCAAACTCAAAATATATAATCTAAAACTTTCGACTTTCTTTAAAAATCAAATTATAATAATAAATTTTTTATTAATATTTCTTTAAGAATAAAGACACTAAAATATAAATCTATATCATAATCAATAATATTTTGTAATTTTTCATAATCAAATTGACTAAGAAAAATATTACTTTACACTTACGTCAATAGTCGACGCTTATTGACGTGTCCATATTTTATGGGTAGCGATTCCTGCAGTTCCCACCGTTAAGACGTTCGAATTTCTTATTCTTTTTTTCTAAAAAAAATAATTTTGAAGGAAAAGAGAAAAACAACATATTAAGGCAAATCTTGGAAAGTACAAGATCTAAAGCATAAACCACTCTGAAGAAAAAGGCCGTTGAAAACATCTCGGCATTTTCATTTGAAAAAACTTTGATATACTGGTAGTGTAAATTTAGTTTATATGTGCCTTTTAATTTTAAAAATTAAAGTTTCAATTTAGGGTTTAAGGGTTTGGGTTGTAGAGTTTAGAATTTAAGGTTAATATTTAGAATTTAGGGTTTAGTGTTAATTAATTTTACACAAGACAGTATATTTACACTATAAAATTCTAAATTCTAAATTCCTAATCTTAACCCTAAAAAACTAAATCTCACACTCTAAATCTTAAATTCTAAACACTAACCTCAAATTTTAAAACTTACAACCCAAACCTCTAATTCTTCAACCTTAAACTGAAATCATAATCCCTGCAACTAAACTAAAATCTTAACCCCTAAAACAACTCTCAACCAGCGAAAATGAATTTATTCAGATTAGCAGGTGATATGACTCACCTGGCCAGCGTTCTCGTCTTGCTTCTCAAGATCCACACTATCAAATCTTGCGCAGGTAACCATTTTTCTTTTCTTCCCGCCCCCGATATTGGTTTTCTTAGGTTTCTGGCTTCAATTTTTAATTCTTCTCAACCGGAACAGGTGTTTCTTTGAAGACGCAAGAACTTTACGCCATCGTTTTTGCTAGCCGTTACCTGAACATTTTTACTGATTTTATCTCCCTTTACAACACCTTGATGAAATTAATATTTATGGGAAGCTCGTTTTCGATTGTTTGGTACATCCGTAGCCATAACGTTGTTCGAAGGTCTTACGATAAATCCCAAGACACTTTCCGCCATTATTTTCTGCTATTGCCTTGCTTGCTCTTGGCCCTTCTCATTCATGAGAAATTCACCTTCAAGGAGGTCTCTTATTTCATTTTTAAAAATATGGTTCTTTTTATTTTTTTAAAAAAATTATTTGACTTATGGAAAACGGGGTTCCAGGTAATATGGACATTTTCATTGTATCTAGAAGCTGTTGCCATACTTCCTCAGCTTGTACTCCTGCAAAGGACCAGAAACATTGACAATTTGACTGGCCAATATGTTTTCTTCTTGGGTATGCTTTAATCCAATGTTCTTAAACGAGTGTATGTATATTTAATTTATTGACTCTATATCTTAGATCTTTTGCTCTGTTTGATTCATTTAAGGTCAGTGTATTTGTTGTTTGAATTGGTTCCTGCCTACGTTTTAACTTTTAATAATTTATTAAACCTCATCACTTTTCAGTTAACAGTCTCCAGTTTGTCCTAGAGACATTTCAATTCATAGTCTCAGTATCAAAACTTTGGTTTTTCCTTTGCTTTACATTTGGGACTCATAAGGTTTTTTGCTGTTGCTTAGGACTTGATGAAGTTTGCTAGTTTTGTGAGTTCGAAATTTCCTAACCTTGTGATGGTTTATGTTCTTCGATAGAAGAAAGCAGTTTGCTTAGCAAGAATTCTTCCGCTTTGTACAAGTTCGAAGTTGGAAAATACAGTGAATTCTAGCCATTTGATCTTGGCCTTACTTGGAAGATTCCTGTAGTTTGGTTATGCCAACAAGCACCATTACATGCTAGCAGGTTCTTGATGGGAAGTGGAAATGAGAGGGGCGCCATTGCTATTTCCTTAAAATCTACACGATCGAGTGAGGGCTTCATGGGTGCTAATTCTGATGATGAAAGGTGTGAATTGCGAGTTGATGTTTTTCAAGTTGTGCCTTGGTATGTTAAGGTATATTTCCATTCTCTGCAAGTGTTTGTTGATCAACAACCTAAGGCTGTTTCAGATATTATTGAGAAGATGCATGTTTCGCCTTCCAAAGACAAAGTGTCTCCTGGTGTGATGGAGTTGGTTCTGAAACTTCCTTGCAGCATGAGCTCAGCTGCGTTAACAATAGAGTTTGATAAGGTGTGTTTTCCATTATCTTTATTTAGCTTTTAGTTGATCTAGTTCTGTAAATTCTATTAGTCAAACACAAGTTATTTGTTTTTACCTGAGAAGTGAATTCATTATTAAGGATTTGTTAGAACTTCAAATGTGGTAGTGCTACATAAAGGTAATATGTTAGACTAGGAGATATCAGCATTGAGTAGTGAGTGTTTCTGCTCCTGCATTGGAGTCCAATTTTTTTATTAAGATGGAAAATCTGTTTTTTGGAAAAGCTATTTCTGATAAAGCAGCCATATAGGTTGGCAATTTGTATGTTGCGAGTATACTTGATATTAACAATAAAATATATCAGAGCTCAGAAGTTGTCCGTAAATGTTTTTAAGTATGAACCAAAATGTTCAACGATTTCCTTTTATTATAGATAATTTTTTAACACAGACCTAGCCCGATCTCTAGATTCTCAACCCACTTTTACTCTTTGAGCTTGATGCATATGATGAAACTTATCAATGCCTTAAAACTAGATCATCTTTATGTCTAAAATAGGGATAAATTACCACAGGTTACACCCATTATCCTCATAAGAATAATATTTCATCTTATTAGTTGTCTTATAATATATATTTCATTGCAATGTTATAAAACCTTTTATTGCATAAACTGCTGCTTCAGTAGAAATTGGACAAGTAGCTTCTGATCTTATATACCATTATCAGTTTAAGACATTCTCTTTTTTTGGATGACCACCATCTGTGTGAATGAAGTTAACAATTTTGCAGTGAAAGAAAAATAGCACGCTTCTTGCATGTGGGCCAAAGTTTAGTATGATTTCTGCTTCTTGTTTTGTTGTTGATTAGTTGATCCTCTATTGATGTGTCTGAATAGGGTTTTTTACATATTGATGAATACCCCCCTGATGCTAATCAAGGATTTGACATACCATCAGCTATTGTAAGCTTTCCCAACTTCCATGCAAGCATGGTTTTCCTTGAAAATGACTCTTTGAACAAGTCACCCTTGCTATCAAAGTTTCAGGTATTAGCCTCTTGAGATTTCTGATCTTAAACCTGATCAATTTGTGTTCTTCTCATTTGGCATTTTCTTGATCTCTTATGCAGGAAAAGAGTCATGTCATGTCTTACACAGAAGTATTACTGGTACCTTTGACAACTCCTGATTTTAGCATGCCCTACAATGTTATCAGTTATCACAATCACATGCACAGTGTTTGCATTGTATTTTGGATCATTGCTTAATGCACTACGAAGGCGTGTTGCTGAGGAGGAGAGATTTCTTAAAGACAAAGGTAAGTTTACCTCATGGAGTAGGTCATATCTGTGCTCTTGACAATGTGGTTTTTTTGAATTTTTGTTTTAAATCATAACAGTGATCTCCTAGGGTAGTTCTAGGGTGAGGCACCCTTAGGGTGCAACTAAAATGAGGCGAATTTACACAAAATCTTACAATCTACACAAATTCTTACCCAAATGGTAAGAATTTAGGTTATAATATAAGAATTTGTGTAGTTACACAAATTCTTACCAAAGGCAAAAATCTACACAAATTCTTACCAAGTTGATAAGAATTTATGTAATTACACAAATTCTTACAACAATTAGTAAGAATTTATGTAGTTACCTAAATTATTACCCGCCTTACACAAATTCCTATAAAAATAGTAAGAATTTATGTAGCCGCCTCATTTCCGCCTCACCCTAAGCCGCCTCACCCTAGAATTTCCTGATCTCCTACAATATCATGGCAATAGCCCTTTATGTGTAGTTGGTCAATGCCACAAAAGTCCAATTTGAAAACTTCAATGCAACTTTGGTAACATCTTTTAAAGGTCATGTATATCCATTCATTTAATACTTAGTCACATGTTCAGATGAGTAGGTTTGGAGATGAACCTGAGATGAAAGGCATAGACTGCACTCGTAGCAATCATTCTCCAATGTTATGGTCATGTTAAGTTGTTTGGCAACATAATGATAATGACTTCTTCTTTCTTGTTCCTATCTGTGTATCTATGTTTCTTGTTGGGAAATTGGGATGCTGTTTCTCTCTGATTATTCTTTGACATGCTTTTAGAACTTCTATTTCTTTGGAGATTGTTCCTCTCTTGTATAATTTATAGTTCTAAAAGGTCTGAAAGAATGCATTGGTGGTTTTCAAGGATTAAACTTAGTAAAACAACATGAAATAAAAGACACTTCCAAAAAAGAGAGAGAAAACAACAATTTCTTTAATCGCTGTAGCTGAGTTCATCTCTACACTGCATGCCATTGCTTGCTTTGAATGGTCTTATCCCAAGCATCCATCATCTTCATTATTTTCATCTCCCCACCTTATCTGAAGAATTTTGGTTTGGAAGGTAATTAAAGGGACATCACAAGCAGCCACCGTAAACCATTTTTTTTATTGTTTGACAAACCAGTATTCATGTTGTGACTGCAGCTTTTGAATTTTTGACTATCTCATCTTCCTGTTTCTGATGTTTACCTTTTTATTTCTTGGCTTGCAGCTGCCAAGAAAACTGGTCGGTTACCTCTGCTGCTGTCAAAATTGTCGGCCAAGCTTAGAGGTAGGCGTTCGGAAGCTCCTGATTTGCCCCCAGCTTCATCATCCTTCATTAACTCAAAATTAGTACTCAAGGTCATACTCGTAGCTGGACTCGCGGTATGTTGGCAATACTACTTTCTATGAAGAGGTAGAAGTTTCAGTGTACAATATGAGCAAAATGAAAGAATAGTGTACCTTTGATTTAGTGAAAAAAGGATTTTGTATCATTTCGAGCAATTGATTATTTTGTTTTAGTTTTGAAACTTGAATCAATTATATCTTGACTGAAGATATTAACTAAACTTTGTTCTGCCAATTCATGCTCATTTGCATCAAGCCATTGAATGTAAGGGCTCATGGGTAATGAATGATTAACGTACCTGATTGATTTTGCTGCCTTTCAAGCTACTATATATTAAACAATAATAAAACGATTTAAACAATCTGGTGATATAGTGAGATGAGACACTAAATTTTTTAAGTCAAGTCAGAGGTTAAAATCATGGCGACTACTACAAAACTCGACATGGATTAGTTGGCCAGTGGGTCGAAAATGAGTTGTTAAACCAAAAATAATAATGGGTAAAGTACCATGAGATTTTGACATAGATCAACCCATTCCACAAATTCATTTCCATAAAATCAAATAAGTTCAAATACTTGAAACATAGATAGATAATTTTAAAGCATTCAACTCACATATGAAACCAAAATATGAGTTATAATACAACCAATAGGGTTCTACGTATACATAGCGCAAATAAATCTAAGTATTGTACTCTTGATGAGGCGATGCTGAAATTCTATTCAGATGGTGCTCCCCCACTACAACATACCACATACTATCCTGGGATCGAAAACAATGATCCTGAACGTTGGGTTTATAAGGCTCAATGGTACACATCTATTCTACCATGTTTCATGCAATTCATAAGTATGAGCATATAGCTAGTCGCCTAAACACATAACAATTAACAATAAATGCATCAGTCTCACAAAGTAAACATATGCATCATACCACTAACTTGGAGTGAGGCCTGGTGTCACACAGCCTCGGTAACACACTCTGACTGAGACCCGATGTCACATAGCTTCGGGAACGTACACTAATACTCGGAATCTCTAATCGAGTATCTTCGAATGAGGCTTCGTGTCACACAACCTTAGGGACATACATTTAGTGTCTTATCTCACGGTGTTGCAACATGTTCTCTAGGTATCTGAAACTCATTAACCAAAGGTGACTCAACCAACAAAAGACCACACAACACACATCATTACGATTACCATAATTTTATGGTTTCTATTATTAACAAGTCACCAAAATTAAATTTACCGAGTTGTTACACATTATGTTCGTATAGAGGGGTAAAATCTCGAATCTTAGTTTTATAGCTCATATAGATCACATTCTATAATTTTCTAGTCCCTTGTTTCAAACTCAACGTTTTTGGGCAGAATGCCCAGTTGGTACCCGTACTGTCCCTCGTGTATCGGTACGTACCCTTGGGTACCGGTACTCACTCACGGACCGATACTAAAATGGCTCACTGAAATTTTCTACGCCTGCACATATCGGTACGGGTCAACCCGTACCAATACTGCCATGAGTGGCATACTGGTACAAGCTGAACACCATACTGGTACCCATTTAACAGTTCATTTCAATAAAAACAATGTTCTTCAACTCAGAACATTAAGATACCAGTACGAGCTCCCTGCGTACCGTTACTAAAGCTCAAAAAGAAGCTTTCTAGGCTTGAGAAATCATTCCCAAAGCTCCCAAATCACTCATAACAACCCTTTTTAACTCGATCATACATCTTGTGAGAGTTATTTAGGGTGATTTACTACCATTAACAACAAGTTCGAGTTATAACATTTAATAGTCTCACCTACCCAAAAGCACCCCAAACAATTATAAATAAATTTAAGCGACAAAGCATCATCCTTATGATGTGCATGAAATAAAGGAGTTAGAAGTAACTAAAACATTAATGTAGGGCTAAAACTCAAAACTTGATCTTCCACCATTTTTATGAATCTGACCTATTCTTGTAGATCTTTGAATGTAGATTGCAACACTCTCAATTCAAAATACCCACTCAATGAAACAATGATTGTCAGTGATGAAGGGAGATGGAGAAAGTGAGAGAGACAAGAGTGAGATTATCTCCTATTGCTTTTAGCAGAAAAATTAAAGTGAATCAACCTTTTCCTCTTTAAAATAAGGTAATTTACCTTATTACCCTTTCATATTTCTCTCATTCCACTTACAAACCTGAAACTCAAGATGAAACCCATAAGGTGTCCTTAAGCACCCAAATGGACCCAATCCCTTGGCCCAACACACAAGGCTCACGGTTCGGGTGAACTGACTCGCGAATTTCAAAACCTGAATTGTTACACGCGTTCATTTTTGGTCGCTGAACTTTTAAAATTTTTATTGGGGTCACTTAATTTTTAGTCCACTTTTATTTTGGTCCATCCCGTTAACTTATGTTAAAAATTTTGACTGGTAGGTTAACTTTTTTTTTCTCCATTTTCTTCTTCTTTCCTTACTATGTTTTTTCTCCATAACTTCTAGTTCTTTCTTCTTCCATTTTCTTATTTTCTCTTACTATGTTTTTAACAAAAAAAAAAACAGAATTATGGTTAGCCTTCCATCTATTGAGAGCAGAGAAACGATTTTGAGAACTCTACTTGCAAAAGAGAAAGTTGTAGATCTGAACCATATTGAGCCTGCAACCATGACAAAAGGATATAATGGAAGTGACCTTAAGGTTTGTATTTTAAATCATTAGCATTTGTCCTTAATTTAGGTTTATCAGTTGATGACATTAACTTCTTGGAACAGAATTTGTGCAAGACAGCGACCTATTAGAGAATTGATGCAGCAGGAGAGGTTGAAGGATCCGATGACTACTTAACTCTTTTTCTATAACGTCATCATTCCAATGCCTTATCTTACTATTACTAGTAGGCGTGGACAGTGTACCTCATCGGCTCATGTTTTCAAAGACTTTAATTAGAAAAAAGAGGGAAAAAAGAAGAAGCATACCAGAGTTCAAAAGATGCTTTAGAGACAAAAGTGGAAAATAAGGTTAGAGCAATTACTTTGAGGCCTTTAAACATGGAAGATATGAGAGAAACAAAGAATCATGTAAATTCTAATCATGAGCAAATATATTTGGCTGGTTGACCAAGTTGCTCATCTTTGTTCCCTCGTATCTTTTGGGTTATATGTTCGAAACCCACTAGGAACACCTCATTCCTTCCCCTAAAGCACCCTTTCCCCTTCCCTCTAAGTAAAATTAAAATTAAGTTTTGTCAAAAAAATATGTAAATTCTACTCATAATTTCATTTTGCCTCAAATGCTTCAGGGTCTCTCCCCTGGTAAAATTGCTTGTCTCTGCCATTATGCAGCACACTTGTTGGTTCAAAAGTTCTCCTTGGAGACTTCTGAACCTTAAGACTAATGGTCAATGACCATGCTATACAATCTAGCTCTATTTACCATCCACTGCTTTCTTCATACCATAATCCTTTATTTTTTTATCTATCTTTAGTGATTGGATATTGATCTTTACGAGAACTAAAAAATAATCAATCATTTAACTAGTCTATCATAAATAGTTGGCACAATCTCCAGACTTAGAAAGTTTGAATTATATGATACACAATTAACTTTCAGAACCATATTTCTTTCCATCATGGAATTGTTATTTTTATAGGTTGCTGCTAGTCTCACTTCTGAATGATTAGTAATAAGCGAGCTGAAGCAATGAAAAGAGTTGTATGAAGAAAGAACGTGAGTAAAAAAATTAAAAGTTATGGAAGAAAAATAGAGCAAAGAAAAAAAATTAAAGGAAGAAAAAGAAGTTAACGAATCACCTCAACGTTTTCTAACGGAAGATAATGAGAGTGACTAAAATAAAAGCGGACTAAAAATTAAACGACTTCAATAAAAAAATTTTAAAAAATCAGCGAGCAAAATGAATGCGCTGTAAATGTTTGGTGACCATTAGTCTACTTTACCCAAAAATAATAAAACAAACTTAATTAAGTTGCATTCCATGGGTTGTGAGCAAAACGGCGCGTTTCGGTTTCTACCCAGTCGCTCATGTAATTGTGAAGGAGCTTACTAAAATTTCCCCTTGGCGTTGCTCTTCCAAATTCCTGATAATAAAACCTTGAATTCCTTAATGCATTTACCTGATTCACTTGTACAAAAATAAGGACTGGTTTTCTTTTCTTTCGTCTCCCTCCCGTTAGCTAGAATTTCAATTTTGAAAGAAAAAAAAAACCTTCTTTCTTCGTCTTCCTCTATCGTTTTCATTTCTCGCGATTTATAAAGGTTAGGGTTAGGGTTCTTCTTCTTCTTATTATTACTATATATAGCGGATAGAGATGTATGCTGATCATGTGGAGGGTGCTGGAAAAAGGTCGGTAAAGGAGAGACTCAATGGCAACTCCTTCGATAACTCTATTCCCCGGCGTCAAACCACTGGCAAGAGGTTTGGTTTTCTCTTCTTTTTCTGTTTGTTTCTTCAGGGATGGTTGGGAATGAAAACTGGGGTTAAGGGAATTTTCCTTTTTATTTGCTTTACTGTGATAACTGCTTTCCTTTGTGTTGAAATTTTTGGATGTTGAATCAATTTTACTGCTGAATTTGTTTACGCAATTTTATTCTAGTTTTCTGTGAAGGATTTGAGATAGTCTTCGCAATTAATTGGACTTAAAGATCATTTGAATGGGAAAAAACACAGTTTTAATTTAGATTCATTAATTTCAAGAGTTAATCTGTCTTGTTCCTTTCCTGGATCGGTAAAATTAAGTATGATGCATTGAGAAAGGGGTTGGGCGCAGAGGGTCATGGGTAATCGGGAACCGGAATGTTTTTTTTCTTTCAAATATTAGCTTTCAAACTGTGTTTGTTGCCCCGGCATTAGTTGATTTTGGTTTTGTGTCTGTGAACATCTTTCATACCATATCTTTTGCAGGCAGAGGCAGGATGAGAAGTGGGAACATGATCTTTACCAAGATGATGTGCCTCAAGTTTCAAGTATGGATTGCTTGAGACAATCACATGCAACTAAAATATATTGCTGCTATAGTTGCATGCAACTAAATTATCTGTATTTGTTTTTGACTCTGTGTTAATGGTTAGTGAAGACCGCAAAGTCGATGCTCGAGATCTTCGATTGAAACTCCAAAGGAAAAGTCTCCAACAGGTTTCTCAAAGTGGAAGGGGTGCTCTCTCAGGTGTGCGTGATCTTCGTGACAAATTATCTGGAACAATGAATCCACAGCCAGTAAATGCTGATCCACCAAAATTAAAATCAGATGTTACCAAGCCAACCAGGAGAAGTGTAGCAGTTGAAACATCTGAACCAGAGCCCAAAAAGCTGCAACTAGGGCAGCAAAGAAGGCTCAGCAAAAGGTATAGAACTTCCTCACTTATTATTATTATCTTCTCTTACCATCTTTTAGCTCTTAGGAACATCACCAACCCAACCCCTCCCCCCCTTCCCATCAGGTCCCCCCCATTCAAGTTAGTCCCTCTATTGTTGAATGGACCAATTTAGTCGTTGTATTAGTAAAGAGAATCAAAGAAGGCTAAATTTTAACATAGTTAACATTTACTGTTTAAAAAATGACATGATAAATTTTTTTTTTTCCATTTGCGTTCAACTCCAAACAAAGGATTTTTTTCTGTAGAATAATAAAGGCTCTAAAAATATCAACTCTGTTAAACAATGATCGGCATTTTTTAAATAGTAAATTGTAACTATGTAAAAATTTGGCCTTATTTGATTCGTTTTACTAGTATGGGGTGTAAATTGATCCATTTAATAGTAGAGGCAGTAATTTGAACCAGCCCCTATAATAGAGGGTCCTGCCAAGAGTTAGCCACAAGGTGAAGGAATGGCTAGCTTTTAGTTGCAGTATAGGATGATATGAGACATGATATTGTTATACCTTGACAATCCATTTTTGTTGGTGTTTTATGTTTATTATTTTGTTAACTGATGAGCATGATAAATTTGACGCAAAGCTTTGTTTTGTCTCCCCTGTTTTCCTCCTGTCAGAGGTGGGTGGGGAACTTGGGATCAAAAACTTGCCCTGTATGGTATACATCTTTCTAGGGTTTGTTTACATCGGTTTGCAATTCATGATAAAGTGCACTACATTGACCTTCTTATATTAGCTTGTTTAAGCTGCAACTTAGGAGCTATTTTGTTTATATTTTAGTGTCTAAGCTGTGGAATTTCTTTTGCAGGCAGATGCATCAGTGGAGGGCTTCCTCCAGTCTTTGGGTCTTGAAAAATATGTGATTACTTTTCAAGTTGAGGAAGTATGTAGTTTTTATTCTTTATTTTGTATTCTGTATCACTCGCCCCTTTTTCATATTTAAACCATTTCCTAAATTAAAGGCCTCCATCTGCAGGTTGATATGACAGCCCTTGTGCACATGACTGATGATGATCTGAAAGCATTAGGCATACCAATGGTAACTTCAAGTGAACCTTCAACATGTGAATCCACAATTTTTATATATTCAATTTGCTATACAACTAAGCTGTACTTAATGCTTGTCTTGGTTGATGAAGGATTTGAAACAGGGATGGATCTTATATTTTGGGTTCAGAATCATGAAATTATTATGTACCTTTACCCCTTGTTTTCTCCAGTTTTCCAAATTGAGATGCTCCAAATGTTTGCCTCTTTTGAAAAAGTAAAGGCATATGCCCTTCCTAACTTACGGGAAAGTTCTTTTTTATTTTGTGACCTAGAAAATGCCTTATTTTTGCTTTGCTTTCTTCCTGATTTGACAGTATTGTTGGTTTTTTTGTGTTTTAGGGGGATTTAATAGATTAATTGCATTAAAACGTGTAAATTGGACTTTTTGGTATGTACAGATGGAGTCTTTGAAAATCTTTAATTTGTGTCAAGTTAATCTGAAAATATATGCTACTTTACATCCTGCTTTATTCCAAGTAATGCATGTGCCTTGGACTTATGAGGTTTAAAGCATTTCCTTAACTATGGAACCCATGTGTTTCTCTCTCCCTTTTTTGTTGTTTGCATGTATAGGAAGTATTCTATTTCCCCATTCTCCTACTTGTTTTTGCTTCTCTTTCCTGCCCTGCACACCGTTTTCAGGAAGGCTTTTTGGTATACTTCCAGGGCCCAAGAAAGAAGATAATTCTGGCATTGGAATCAAGAGGCTGACATTTAGAGTAGCAAATGGTTGTTGCTGGTCTGGACATTCCTTCTAGATTAGCAGGGATGTGATTTGGCTTGTAAGACCATACATGTAACTATTGTTCTTGCCCCCCCGTTCAGCTTCATTGACAAAAAATGGCTTTCATAGGCTTGTTAGTAAGGGATTCAGTTAGTTAGAAACTTTAAGCTAATGTTATGTGGTGCATTTTCTTAATTAAGTAATTGTTTTAGATGCCTGTTAAAAATCTAGATCAAATGTAAAGGGTGATTTTGTGTTCAAATGCTGCAATGGTGATGCAAAGCCATCTTCTTTGTACATAAATGCTGCAACTGTTATGATGAGACAAAAGGAATACGAGTGTTTTTGTTTTCTCCCCTAAAGAGGAAGATAAAATTATAGTCCCAAAGTCTCATATCGGTAAGTAACTCCTCCTCCAACTGTTGTCAGATAAACTGGACTGTGAATTCTGAGCTTAAGATATTTAGTGCATGATGCTTTTTTCAAAGAGAATCCGGACATTATCATTAAAAATATCATCATCCATGTCTAAATAATCTAAAAGTAGATGGTTCCTAAAACATTTCTCCAAGCCTTGTAACTGAATTGCATTCGCGTCTAGTGTGATTAAACCAGGTATTCATCTTTTCATACATTCCATAGTTGACAAATAACCATGAAGTTCAACAGAACCCACTCTTTGCCCACATTCCTTGTCTTTCAAAATTCCCTCAACCTTCTAACTGTTGGAATGCTCCTCCACATTTGTTTTTAATGTTCAGTAGCAAAAATCAACTCAGTCCTTTTCCCAAGACCAAACTGTAACTCTCCCTATTCAGTACTTTGATTTATCAATTTTATTGTTATTATTATAATTAAACCGTGAAACTTACTAGTTTCAACTGAACCGATTAGACACATCAGTTCAATCTGATCTTAAATTATTAAATAAATCTATTTATATAACAAATTGATCCTGCGTAAGGGTGGTATGGATTCCCTGTGTGGGGGGAATTTATTGCGTTTCGGGGATAGATGGAATTGTGAAACATGTAGTATTGCTTGTTGCTGCTGTTCCATTGAAACTTTGGTTCAGTATCAACATTTGATGATGTCCTTTCCCAAGACCAAACTGTTACTCTCTATTCATTTTTGTTTTGTTTGTCCTCTTAATATTAGTGTATTGTACTCTTTTCTTCCAATTTAGGTTTAAAGACATTTTTGATGAGGCATACGATTATATTTATGTGTATGATTTTACGTTAATAAAATCATACTTAATTGACAAAAATATAACAAATTGAACTCTATTGAATTAGACAATCAAGTAAGTCGGTGTGAAATATTGTCTCAATTAAATTTTTATTTAAAATTTCACGATCATATATGCATTGAAATTGGAAAGACATCTCAATTGAACCATCACTACAAGGAAAAGTACTTTAGTGGCATTGAACATGGTCACTAAAAACACTAAACTTAGACACTAGAATGCATATGACAAAATTTTCAAGTCGTCACTAACAACTCTGTCACTATTATATTAGTGATAATTGTTCTAAAATTTATCACAAATGTGATTTTTGTGACCGCCTTTTCGAAACTAATAACTCTATCTTTGTGTGATATTTTTGTCTCAATTAAATATTGTGATAAAATTTGTCACGATCAAATATGACAAAATATTTGAAAAGACAATCTCAGTTGACCGAAATTGTGTTAAATTTGTTTGATTGGCTATGAATTTTATAACCAATAATGACGCCACCCCTTTACCAGTCTCATTTGTTTTCTTTTGTTTGAATCAATGGATAGTTACCATCCAGCTAATTGTGTTTGTCACATAAAATATATTTTGTGACGAAGAAAAGATGTCACAATAATAATTTTTTGTGACTAAGTGTTTGAGCCCATTACTCTTCGAGTTTCAATTAAATATCCACAATAACTAAAAATGACCAATTTATTTGATATTAAAAATCCTTTTAAATTTTATCCTCAAAAAACTCATCATAATAACTACTTTTTGTGACAATTATACCATTGTAAAATGTAAAATTTTATGGTCACATTTATAATTGATAATAGTGCTGACTTGATATTTGTCATTGCTACATCATTTCCTAATGAAAAGAACCTTGCGCTAATTGTAGCATTTAATTGTTGACAAACTAAAGGAAATGATAATAGTGGTTTATTCAGATCCAACTCACTGTTTTAGTCTGGCAAACTTAAAATTGTCCCCAATTATAACATCATATAGCTCATTTGAATTTTATAGTGACCGATCACTGAGGCATTAAGCCTAAACAGTGCTTTTGAGTAGTATCGATATGGCAATCCCAGTAATCGCACTCATATTGTCACTATATGGATGTTTCTCCGATTTGATCAATTCATTAGTGACTGAACGATGAATAGACAAGTAAATTGTCCAAGAGCCCTTATACTTCAACAATGTCATAATCAGCTTCATCCACAAATTTCACCAGATAATAATTATTATCAAGATCCACCAGTTGAAAACTCTCACAGGCTGCCATGGTGATTGAATTTGTTTGAATTTTACATTTTAGATTTTGAGTTTCGGTTGGAGCATCAGTGCATGTGACATGTTTCTATTGGAGTGCAAGGTTAAGATTTAAACCCATGACGTTGTGAACATTGGAAACTTACATAATCATCCGATAATACATCTTTGTAGTATTTAATTTGAATTAATCAATTACTTAAATTAGATACATGTTATAAAAAAAAAAAAACTCCCATTGTTGTCTATTCATTAAATAATATAGTTAATTAGAGTAAGTCTTCAAGTGAAAGCAAAAAGGCAGTGTGTACTGTGTCGTGTCTTTTCAGTATTTTTAGGTTTGCCAATGCCACGCTGTGTTGGGGGTTACTGATTAATGGAATTGGTTGGTTAGATGAAATTTATAATCCATATTGGTTTCTGAGATTGCATTCAAGAACTTTCAACGCACATTACATACATTTACAGGTAAAACGTAACAAAACATAATGTATCTGAATGTAAGGATGAAGCAGGAAGCAATGCTGTTATGTTTCATTGTTAAAAAAAAATAAACCAAATTAAATTATTGTGTGGTGTCCTCTAACTAACCATTAATCTCTTTTGTTAGATCCCTTCTTGCACACAAAATCAAAGCTGCTTGAAATATAGAAAATATTCAAGTTTGGTGGTTAGACTTAGAGGCATGGGACAGGACAAATTTCTGAAGTCGCTTTTGTTTCTTGTCAATGTTGGTGAATCTCAATTAATCTTCATCACAGTCACAGATGAGGAAAAATAATACTAATGACACTATAACTTTTTGTTTGTTCATGCATGGCAGCTTGAATTGTTTGTCTGCAAATTCTTCTCTGTGTTTGAAAAAAATGTTTGAATTTTCAACCCTGCTGGTCTCAGATTTGATCCTCTTGTGTTCATCCATTTTCTCTCACCCTCTCTACTTCTCCTACTTCATCTTCTTCTCCCCTTACTTGTTCAAGATTCTCTCTTTTCTTTCGCCTCTCTTTCTTACCACAACCCTTTCGATTCTTTCATTCTTCACCCTCTCTCCCTGCTTTGCTGACATCCGATTACCGGAATCCAAGATAATAACTTCCCTACTTACTACCTACCGAACACTCGTCGAAACGTTAAGGTCAGACGTCAACCACAACCCAAGTGATGGCTTTGGATGCTTGGAATTGCTCGAAGCTTACAAGATGGTGTTCGAAATGTCGAGCAGTCTTGAAAATAGAGTAAAAAACTACCCTCATGAGGCCAAAGAAGATCCCTTTGACAAGGATTTAGATGAAAAACCGGAACAATTTACGCGTCCGAAACGAATCAGGTCAAGGCTGTCGTGAAGATCTTTGAAGATTTCTTGCAAGAGAAGGAAGGGATTGAAAATTATTCGTTGAAAAAGAGAGATAAACAAGTCAAGTCACCGAGGGTTGAGTCCAAGGAAATGTGTAATAAGACAAGTGATCCAAAAGCAGTGACCAAAGCAATGGTGAATTCCCACAGATTGACTGAAAATGGTGGGGATTATAATTACAATTCCAGTGTTGGGAATTTGGGGTTGATGAGGAGAGAAAAGGAGTGGAAGAGAACATTGGCATGCAAACTATTCGAGGAGAGACGTGCGGACCATGCGGCGCATGGAGATGAAGGGATGGATTTGCTTTGGGAGGAATATGAAACCGAGTCCAATAAGACACAACTCATAAAGTAGCTCGAAGCTAGGCAATGACGACTACAACAGTATCAGCGAGTATGACTACGACGAAGACTTGGTCGGTCAGTTATGCTGCTTACAGGCTCTTAAGTTGTCATCTGGGAAGATGAATTTGGGAATGGGAAGGTCTAACATTGTTAAGATCTCCAAGGCCCTGAAAGGGTTTGGATGGTTGCACCATGTTGGCAACAGGCATGGCAAGAAAAGGTACCCACTGAATTAGAATTTCCTTTTTCTTCGAATAATTTATGTTTTGGTGAGTGAGACCAGCACAATTTGGTGCTGGAATTACCAACTTTGCCAATTTCGATTCTGCAGTGTTAGATTTCTTGATTTCCTGCTGGGAATCCGAAGAAATGTGTTTGAATAAATCATCAACCAAATTCTGGACCCTTTAGTTAGATGAGGTCACATGAGTGATTGGAAAGTAAGAAAACAAATGGAAATTGAAGAACATTAAATGACACCAAAAGTTTGTTTAAGAAAAAATCAAATGCTCAAAATGGCTGTAATGTGTTTTTGTTTCCTTTATCTCCTCGACAGCTTCAAATACCGAACAACAAATGGAAATGGAGAGAATTGGGGTATTTGAATCAAGAGTTAATCTGGCGGCGGAAAGAAAGGAAAATGGCTGAGATTCACTTATTTGTACATATACCCAAGATTTAGCTTCAGTTTAACAAAGCTATGGCACTACTTTCCTATGGATTTTTGTCTTGTCGCCGTTGTTGGTTCCAAAATGAATTACTCATGCTTCAACTAATGACGATAACATTATGTGTGCTTTTGTTTGTAAGCAAGGGAATGTTTTTTTTCTTTTGTTCTTTTTGCCAAATTTACTCCTCTGATTCAGTATTACTGTTCTTTCTCCTGATCTTTTTCAATATGTGAAAATCAATTACAATATCAAAACAAACATTGTTCACCGACATAATATCGACTAAATGCGTGTTCTATTTACATAATCCGATGACTTTTTCTTCAATAATTAACTATTCAAAACTAAGCATTGATTCAAGATTGAAGTAAAAACAGTAAAATTTCGTATATTTTAATGATTGATCAAGTGCATATATATAATACAGTTATATTAATATAAATGTAATTATAACTAATTAATTAACTATAACTAACTTAATTATAATATAATTATATCGGTATAAGTTCTATTTTACTACAACTAACTAATTAATATCTACTCTGTTAGCCCCCTCAAATTCGGAGCATACAAAGTTTAGATGCCCAACTTAAAAATAAAACGCTGAAATAAAAGTCTTAGAAGAGCTGTGGTGAATCAGTCGGCTAACAGATCTTGAGAAGAAATGGACAGTAAGATAATCACTCCTTGTTGAATTCTTCCTCTTATGAGATGACAATCGGTTTTTATATGTTTAATTTTTTTATGTTGCACTCGGTTTTTTGCACTTTTGATAGCAGAAAAACTGCCACAATAAAGATTTATTGAAACAAAAAGAATATGTAATATTTCAAGCGTGACTATATATTCTGCTAGAAATATTGGTGAAAAAATTCGAAAAGTTTTTCACTCATTTACTGCAGATTTGAGATGACAGTTACATAATTTAAATCATTAATTTACTACATATTTAACATGACAGATACATGATTTAAATCACTCATTTAATACATAATTAAGATTGTAGTTACGTGATTTAAATCATATTTAATATAACAATTGCAAATAAATTAATCTATGACATTATTGTTGTGAGTGATTTTTCAATTTGACCTCAGCTTTCAACCTACAAATAAAAAGCTTATGATCTACTTTTAGAATATCTCTCAAACACTCTTATATGTGTTTCATACTTCTAAGAAGAGATGGATAATACCACTTTGTTCAATTTCAAAGTTCAAGTGTATGGATTTAAAGGCGTTGTTTTAATCTCGAGGCATCATCCAATGCAGCAATTACAACAACCAGGACGAAATTACTTCTAAGGCAGTGGTCATATCACGACACAACGAACAATTCGATATTTTCAAGTTGCTTTATTTCATCTAGTTAGTGCTAATTATTTTATTTCACGATAATATTTCCTACAATTCAGAAGCAAATTTTATTGCTATTGAGAGGTTGAAATTTAAAACAAATTCAGCTTTTGAGAAAGAAAATCTCAACGATATACACACTCTAAATTGTCAGTGTGAATGTGAGGTGCTTCCATAAATTATTTTGAGATGGTTGAGACGGTCGAATTTTCAGATGCCTTACCAAATAAATTTTTGGTTGTCTTATCGCATAAATTTCTGGTTACCTTATCGAATATATTTTTATTGTCTTATTGAATAAATTTTCGGTTATCTTATCGAATAAATTTTTGAATACTTTATCGAATTAAATTGTCTTTAAGGGTGCTAATAATCTCTTCTAATGAGATTAACTGAAAATTAAATTCTTTTTTTAAATGGATTCTGGATCTTCTCATCCAGTTCATCAAAATATCAATTAAATGAACGAAACAGATGTGAATTGAGATTTCCAGGGTTACTGATTGAACGGCGTCGTTTTCTTTGTGTTTATAGGGTTTCTCCACTGGCTCCAATGGAATTGGATCCACGAGGAGGTCCGTTTTGGCACAAATCTGATCCGCTCAAGCCCCGACTGGATCGGATCTGGAAACAAGCCGATGATCACCGCTCTCTTGTCCTTGCATACGCCTCTTATGCTCGAAAACTCGAAGCTGGTTAGAGTTTTTGCTGATTTGTCTCGTAACTACTCCGATCTCATCAACAAACCAGCGTATCGGGCTCTCTTCGAAGCTGATTCCCTCTCCATCGAGGAGCCTGTGTTACGACAATTCGAGAAAGAAGTCAAAGAGCGAATCAAAGTTACAGGCCAAGTAATGCTATTAAACTTTTAATTTTAGCTAATCAAACTTTCAATTATTTTAATATTATTATTAAACTTTTAATTTTACTTTATTTTTTTAATAACAGTTAAAAGAGTGACGTGATAGTTAAAATATTTTGTACAATAATACATTTAATATTTTATATTTGCATATTCAAACAATTTAATTTTAATTTGAAAAAAATAATAAATTTAATCTTATTATTTACATATTATTTCAATTTAATTTTATTTGTAATTAAAAGTAAAGTTTATGGTTTTAGTTTTAGTGTTAAATTATCTTTAATTAAAATGAAATTTGAGCTAAACATATTCTATAAAATGAAATGCGATTTTCTCAAGCGGCAAATCTAGTAAACACTCGTTAAAAAAACTTACTCGACACTTAATCCAAAATTAGAAGCTTTATTTCCAAAATCAGCTCGAATTTCATCGAGGGAACAGAAAAGAATAAAATCCTAAAAATTCAAAATAAAAGAAACTAAAAAAAAAACTCACCTCTTCGGTCGGTTTAGCCACCATTGAACCAGACGAAGAAGAAAAAGCAAATAGCGAGAGAAAAAATAGTGCAGAGCAAATCTCAGAATATTTCAAAAAAACATTTGATTTCATTTATAAGTTGCTCTGGATTTCCAAAAACTATATTTTCGTAATAAAACTTTTAAAAGACAAAAAAATTAAACGTTAATTAAAAACATGGTCAATTGAAATAATGTGTAAATGATGATTAAATTTATTATTTTTTGCGAGTTTAGAATTAAATTATTTGAATGTGTAAATACGGAGGACTAAATGTATTATTATACAAAATACTTTAACATTTAGTCACCCTTTAAACGGTTGTTAACGGGTTAGTGACCAAATTATAGCAAAATTAAAAGTCTAATGATAACATTGAAACAGTTGAAAATTTAATTACTAAATTGAACAATTAATCAAAGTTTAGTGACCATTTGTGAACTTTACCTTTTTTAAGGATTTTTCTCGTTATAAACTCTCTACTTACCTATAAGTCTATTTAGCTGGATTAAATCAGGATTTGATTTTGAATAGCGAAATGAAGAAAATGATATATAACATTATCATTGATAATCTAAAAAAATAATCAATTAAATCCCTATGGTTATCACGTAAAATTTAAATCTTGCACGATATCACTGGAAAATTCCATTGTCCACTTTGAAATTTCATAGGCATATATAATACCAGAGGCTCAAAATAAGCACAGGGAAAGGCCTTTAGAAAGCTACGAGATCAGATTAGCAGCTGTGCAGATACATTGCAGCAGGAAGGCGTGGACTCAGTATAACTTCTAGTGGGGTTGCCTTAGGCATGGTAATGCCTAGTCCTTCACTCATATCCACTGCCTCACCACATGGTGTCGATAACTCGAACCCCTGCAGTATTCGAGCAATCGTCAAGTGTGTCAACTGCAACGCCAGTGTCATCCCTGGACACGATCGTCGACCCGACCCGAACGGGATCAGCTCAAAATGTTGTCCCACAACATCCACATCTGCATGCCTCAAAAGAAATCTTTCCGGTTCGAAAACATCAGGATTCGACCAAACCCGAGGGTCTCGATGCAGTTTCCACAGGTTCACAATCACACGGGTGCCCTTCCCGACATGGCAGCCGCAGATGCTACAATCTTCTCTTGCCTCATGGGGAACTGATATCGGCCCGGGTGGGTATAGCCGCAATGTTTCCTTGATAACGGCCTGTAGATAGACTAGTTTCTCGATGTCAGAGTCTTGTACCCATTTGTCTCTGCCCAGTTTGAGGTCTAGCTCCTCTTGAGCACTCTTCAAAGCAAGCCTATTGTTCATCAAGTTGGACAATATCCATGTCAATGTAATGGATGTTGTGTCCGAGCCTGCTAAGAACAGATTCTACAGAAGAAAACAAATTAGGACAACATAAACACTTTACCATTCAGGATTGTACACAATATCCATTTTTGAACTGCTCAATCTTGATAATATATTGGATTTGGTGAAGCGTCCTAGTCTTGACAGTAAAAATGGTTAGGTGAAATGTCATTTTCTTCTATATTAGCTGAAATCCACTCCAGAGAACAAGTCAAACTGGGAAATGTAGTTTGCAAAATGAAGGTTCAGAGAGTAGAAATTAAGAACATACCATTACAGTAGCCTTGATGATTGTTTCTCGAGTGTTGCCAAACATGGAATCCTCCTCAATTGCAGATAGCAGTAGGTCGATGAAATCCAGATGGTCGTGCCGATTCGGCTCACTCTCGAGCCTTTTTAGTTTATGCTCCTCCACCAATCTTCCAACAATGGAGTCTATCTCTTTTGCAACACGCTTCATGGATTTCACTTGTCCCATTAACATGGAATCCATCCACCCAAGGAATGGTATCACTTCCGAAGGAGCAATAAGACCTGAAACATACATGAACTCTTTCACAACTTTTGCCACATGCTCCGCTTCCTCATCATCACCTGCATCCGAGAAGTATCTCTTGCCCGCGATCAATCTCATGATCGTATTTAAGGCCAGGGATTCGAGTTTCTGACTAATCACCAACTTCGGGTTCGGATTTCGTTCGTTTTTCTTGCAACACATGTACAAATCTTTGATGAATTCATTCACCTCGGAGATTTGGACATGCTTTAATGTCTCAAGTCTACGCCTAGAGAGAAGTTCAACCACAGCTAGTTTTCGTATCTGGCGCCAATACTCCCCGTAAGGAGCAAAGCCGAATCCGGCATGATCGTAGCCGAGGTATATGCCGGCATTGGATCGTGGACGATTAGCTAATGCCCTGTCGTTGGTTGTGAAGCACTCCTTGGCTGCTTCATGGTTGCTAATGATGAGGGCAGGGAACACTCCTAGCCGGATTGAGAAGATGGGGCCGTATTTATCAGCCATGGCAGCCAAGGTTCGAGCAAGGGTTCGTTGACCGCCAAGGAGGTGCATGTGCCCTATGAACGGCAAGGCTCCTGAAGGTTCAGGGGCTAGCAGTAGGCGCTTACTTCGGTCGCCAGGAGTCCCCAACTTCCACAGCTTGTAGAATAGTAGAAATCCTAAAATCCCTGCAATTGCCACTACAGAGAATGAGAACTCCATCTTTTTGTGGTCTAAAAAGTGGGAGGGATGGTGGTGAGGTTAAGGGTTGCATATTTGATCTCAGCTGCGTACGGCATTTGTAGTAGATAATTCAACAGCTTACCTCGTTATCTTGTCAACCGAGGAAGTTATGTTGTGCGGCATTTAATATGAGGCGTGACCGGTCGCACATGTATCGGGTTTTAATATAAATACTTTCCGAAAAGATTAGAAAAAATTTGCAACATAAATTTTTATTTTAGTTAATCAAAATCAAAACCCTTAAAATAAATGGTAAGAAATTATGTTACAATCTAAAATCTTACCTAAACATTAATTGTTATGAAACACATAAGATATTAGGTTCCAACATAAATTCTTACCTAAATTAACCAAAACCCTTAATTTATGTTCCAATGTAAAATTTTACCCAAAACATTATTTCTTATGAAACGTATAAGGTATTTGATTCCAACATAAATTTTTACCGACACAATGTAAATTATTACAGAAGATGTAAGAAAAATGTTGTAACACTCTAAATCTGAATGTTACATTTGGGCCTCAAGTCCAACTCATAACCATAAAATTTCAACCTAATTTATTCCAAAATGAATCATTTCCAAACTATAAATAAAGTCTCATTTCAAAACATATATAAAATTTTAAAACATTTATAAGGAGCTCTATTTAAATTTAAGGTATTAAACATTCGACTGAAATCATTACAATTCAAAATACGAGTTACAATACGGATCCTATAGGATCTTGCAAATACATAGTCTAAGATTTAAGTTCTACACTCTAAAGAGACAATGTGTTAAAATCTAGCACCGATGGTGCCCCTGCAAGCAACATACTAACCTACTAAATGTAAACAGAAACAACGATTCCGAACGCTAAGCTTATAAAGCTCAGTGGTACGCTTCTACTCTACTATGCTTCATGCAAATCATAAACATAAGCATGTAGCTAAAGATGATGAATTGATAAGTAAAACAACATATAACACTACCATTAGTCACCTAAAAGTAGGAGTGTTCATCGACGGTTAACCGTACCGACAAAGCTTATCGGTACGGTTACCGAAAGTCTTGATACGACATTTTGATGAACCGTTATCGTCCCGTTTAAACCGGCTATCGCCTAAACGGTTAACCACTTTATTCGAGATACGGTTACTCGGTTAACCATGAGCCGTTTTATATATTTATTACTACTAAATTTAATTGTTTTAGAAAATCAACCAAATAAAGTCTTCAAAATTTATATTTAAAAAGTCTTCAAAGTTTAAAACAATTAAAAGTGTAGAAAAATTATATTAATTACACAAATATTAGTAATAATCAATAATTTATATTAATTACACAATTATTTGTATAATCAATAATGTGATATCATTACAATTTAATATCATTATAATTTTTTAAAGGAAAAGAATTTTGTTAAAATCCCCTCTGCCGTTTGAGTTAACCGAAATCGAGACAATAACACCGAAATAGGAAAAAATAATCCAAATTTATTTCATTTCATGATCACAATAACATGAACACGAGTTGTTCAAGAGCAAATATAAATAAAACAAAGACACGAAATTATGATCTGTAAAAGGAGATGCAAGATCAAACCAATATCCCAAGACACAAACTGCTTGCAACCGCACTATAAAACTCAACTAAAACAAAAGGATGCAACACATATCACAGTATATCTCAATACTAAAATAGATGCATGTTCGAATAGGCGTACAATAGACGTTTGATTATTACTAATAATTTAATATTATTATAAAATATAGTTTAAGTATGATAATTACACATATATTAGTAATAATCAACAATTTAATATTAATATAAAAGTAATTTTAAAATTTCTTATCGGTTTTTTCGGTTAACCGTTAAGCGAAAAATCAAAATTGTTCATGTCCCGTTTAACCACTAATTTTACCAGTACGATTACCGTACCTTTTCAACTATTTTTTACCGGTGCGGTTACCTATCATTTAGTCCAGTTTTTTCGGTTTTTCAGTACGGTACATCGGTTCGGGTTTTTATGAACACCCCTACCTAAAAGCATGCTTAAATAACATTGTATAGCAAGACATGATCGATCAATCAAATAAAATCACACCTACAAACACGGTGTTGTTAAGGCTATTTTTATTGAAGATGAAGAAGAAAGCAACTCGAAATTCTTTCTAGATGAAGGTTGAAAAGAAGGAACAAGAATGAAAAAACGTAAAGGCCTGAGCAGAGGAAAGTTGAAGACAAAGATCTTGTGTACATGCAACTTAGTGGGAGAAACAAAGGGCTCAGCCAGCTTGTGAGTAAAGGAGTTATCTAAAATTACTCTATTTCATTAACTATAACTATACTTTAACTATCTATTCCTTGTGTTTTTTGATCTGTGCTAGAAAGCTGAAGGCAAGGTTAAGAAGAAAGACAACCCTAAGGATGGTAAAGTTTTCGATAAAAAAAAGGATGGCAAAGTTCGTATCAACGCATATCTTTTAACAGTAAGTGTTTAAATTGGGTGTTGACAGACATTAAGCATCGACGAATTCTTAAAACCAGCAGAAGCCGCATATTTCCGATAGCGGTGGAATGGCGACAGAGATTATGGCAGGAGTGGTACGGAATGACATGGTGGTATTCACCAAGGTGATGGGGATCGTGGAGCTAATGTCAATACTACTGGTGGCTTTAACATCGAGCATCATTAGCAAGGGCGAATGTAGGCTTAGGCTTACCTAGCAGTACCTAGGCCATGGCCCGCCCCATAAAAAAATCGTTATTTTATATATAATAATATATGTTGGGTTTTAAATAAAAAAGAGATGGTCTAATATAAGTCTGATTTTCATTTTAAGTCATGAATTAATACAAAAAATAAAATTTTAGTAAAATAAAAATGAGATTATTTATATTTTTATTACATTTTATAAATAATATATAATTATTTTTAATAAAAATAATTTAAGTATACATTTTGGTAACAATTAGTTACATTTATTTTTTTTTAAAGTGAATTCTCCAAATGTAGTTGGAGTTTTACTATAGTATATAATAATGACAAAATACAAACAACGACAAAAAATTACGATAAAATTCAAAAAAAATATTATTTAGTAAAAGCCTATAATTCATCTCCAATATCTTTAGAAAAAATAACTTAAAAGAAGATAAAAAAATGTAATATATTTTTTAATTATTTTAGTTAAAATTTCTGAGACAAGATAATATTTAAATAAATAAATTTAAGTTCACATTTTTATGACTTGTTTTTTTTAATACATTAATTTTATTTAAGAAAAATATTCTATGCATTGGTGTTAGAAAATTTGTTTTTCACAAGTACTTAGTTTTTATAATTTAAAGGTTAGAGTTTAGGGTCTTAGTGTTTGTAGTTAGATTTTAAGTTTTGAGAATGAATTTTTATGTTTAAAAGTTTAGAGTTTATTGTTTAGAATTTAGGGATTTGGATTTAGAGTCCCTAAAAGGGATATGTGACAACTTTAGAAGCATGTTTGTAGGAAAAAAACCCTCTACAAGAGGTGCATCAGATAATTATCCATTTATTTAAACAAAGATGTAGATAATAAAAGAAATTTTAAAATTATCAAAAAAAATATTTTTTATAATTTCAAAACTATATATATATATATGAGTTATGTTAGATAAATTTTTTGTTCTATTTAGGGGTGAGCATTTGATCAAGTCGAGTTGAGTAAAATATTTCGAGTTAATTGAGTTGACGAGTCATATTTTATAACTCTAACTTTATTTGAAATTTTTTCGAGTCAAATCGAGTTGTTCAAGTTTCTGTTCAAATTTAATTGTAAATAATTATAATGTTATGGTAATAATTGGTCCTAATTTAAACGGCTTTCTACAACCATATATATGTATATCTGACAAAGTTGTGAGACTCGACTAGAACATGAAAAGTGATATACTAATCACTAAAAATTTTGAGTTATTCGAGTTTCATTTTATAATTCGAACTTCATTTTGTTTCTAATCGTGTCGAGTTGATGAAATTAAAAGTCGAGTTTTACCGAGTCTAGTCGAAAAAAATAATTTTTAAATTAAGTCAAATTTTGTACACCTTTAATTTTATTTATATTGACCCATTTAACTATATTTTTTTTAGATTCGACACTGATGATCCGTTTCATGCTCTGAGATGAAATGGAAAAGGCTTGAGGACATGGATATTAGTCCTTCTGAATGAAATTTTTCAGTAAAACTAACGGTGAGATTTTGAATTCATTAAATATGAGAAGCAAAAAGCAGAAGAAGGCGACAAAGTGGTTAGAGAGAAGAACAAAGGTAGCAATGGAAAAACCCCTACTGCAAAGATCAAATGCACATTCAAAGATTAATCACATTCACTCAAATTATTTAAATATAATAACTTATCAATTCGTGGGGACGTTGTTGTAGTGAGAATGGGTTGATTGAAAGGAGATACAAGATTAATCACATTCACTCAAATTATTTAAATGTTTGAGTTTTTTTTTTTTGAGGTTCTTATTAAAGAGCACGTGGTGAATTGTGAGGCCTTATCAACGCATGCTTATATATAATATGTAAGATGTTAAATTAATAGCCTTTGGCCCTTTGCCTTCCAATTCACGAAGAGGCGGCCTTAGCTTAGCCTTTGGTCTCCGGCAGGGCCCCATAATCATTCATTCGTCTACGTGTCACCTCATCCTCTCGACCAACCAATAAAAGAATCTACTTGTAAAATAAAAAAAGAAAGTCTGATCAAATCAAATCCACCCACTTCACCACCTGGAATAAACCCTTGGATATGCTCCTCCCTTTGGCTCCGTTCAATTTTTAGGTCAGATGAAAATTAATATTTAAAATATAGGAGATGTTAAAAAGAATAATTGAAGATATAAGTTATTTTTTATAGTACACGAGGGATAATGTCACTTATATGTGGCGTTTTTATTTTTTTAATATTAAATAAAAAAAGAACGTTACCTGCAGATTACGTTCTTTAAAAATATATATTAAAAAATTAAAAACACCATTTACGGATGACGTTCTTCCCTTATGTACTATAAAAAATGACCTATATCTTCAAATATTCTTCAACGTCTCTTACATTATAAATATTAACTTTCATTTAGATTATTCTCCAAATTTATCCCCTCCTTTTACACCCTTCAAGTCCCCAGTATCAACCCTTTAAAAAAACATTTACTTTTTACAATTTGAAATGAGGACTAGTTTAGTGAGCCATAATTTAATTTAAAGTTTAAAAATAATAAATTTTTAAACTTGTCAAACAATCTAAAATGTTATTTATATAAACATTATTTTGATATGTATAACTATTCATCGTATGTGGAAGTAGATAACATATTCACATATATATTTAACGCGCGTTTAAAAGGGTCCCTCTAAACGCACGTTTAAAGATGAAGTATCGCAGAACGGAATAAGCAGTTAGCTTTACCTTTGCTCCATATTGAATTGATAATAAATCTCTTAACTTATTACAATTTACAGACTCTATGGTGCATAAAAACTCTATTGAAAAATGATTTTTTAATTTAATTTGATTTGTCTCAAATTTTATAATTCGACTCAACTTCAATTTTATATAACTTCAATTTCATTCTTTGAAAATAATTTTTTTCTTACAATTAGTTTCTCACTTTGTATTTTATTCAATTTAAGCCTATGATCACAAGTATTTGTAAATTCTTTCTTTCAATCAATTCTTTGATTTCTTTATAGTCTCATTAATAATTTTTTCCTCAAAATCTCTCTTTTAAAAAATAATATTATAAACGTATTATATAATCTTGGATGTTATTTGGTTTACTAAATATTATACAAATCTTACTTACGTTTGTAAAAAAATATGAATATATATAATATGGTGGAGATCCGTTTAAATTTGAATCGATCATTATTATAATATTATAAATAATTACAATTAAATTTGAATAAAACTTAAACAACTTCACCAAAAAAATTCAAATAAAGTTTAAATGATTAAATAAGACTCATCAACTCAACTAAATCAATTTTTTTACTCACCCCTAAAAACCTACGTAAGAATTTTACTAGCATTCGACGTACTAATATGATTCTGTTATCGCTATTACTATAAATCTATGTTTTTACTAAAATAAATACTTAAAACTTGCTTTTCCATAAATAAAATTTGAAATTATTATATTTTCATGTAGTTATCCATTTAAACCCCTACTGCAAAGATCAAATGCACAGCCAGATTCTGATGGAAAAACAGCAATTTAGTGGAATATTCGACGTAAAATTCCCCCATAAATATAATTTATTTTTTTTCCCCAAATAAAATAATGCTGTTTTCCTTCATATAAGTTTATCGCATACACCAATGTTCTTCCCCGTCTCTCTAGTCTATTTAGCTCAAACTAATCCAAACCAAGACCCCTTAAAACGCAATCCAAGGAAACCAGCGTTTGTCCTATACATATGCATTAATGGCTACCTCTCACAGAAGAATTAAACGAGTTACAGACCCGCTCGACGGCCGAGTCAAGGCTCGACTCGTCGGCGCCGGTTACGAAAGCAGCGGAAGCGAACACTCCGCCGCCGCCGTTGTCGTTGAACACGATTCACCTTGTCTCTCGGAGCTCGTTCACGGTTTTCTGGAAGACGAACACGATGCTGCAGGAAAAACGGGTTACAACTCAGACTCCGACCGAGTCGACTCTACCCTTGACATTACCGATTCGCTCCATATCATCATCAAGTCAACCTCTCTTAGCAAAATGGATTCTTACAGGAATCTTCTTATGGCTCTCGTTTTGAGAGCAACAGAAATGCTTTCCTTTTTCAATACAGACAAAGCTATTTTCAGGCGCAAGGTAATGGCTTATCTTCGCGAGGTAGGCCACAATGCGGCGATCTGCAAGACCAGTTGGAGCTCATCGGGAGGCATAACAGCGGGAAACTATGAGTTCATCGACGTGGTGCAATCGGAATCACCCACGGGGCAAAACCGGTACTTCGTCGACCTCGATTTCGCCTCCGAGTTCGAGATCGCGAGGCCGACGGGCGAGTACTCGAGGCTATTGCAACATTTACCTAGGGTTTTCGTGGGAAAAAACGAGGAATTGAAAAAGATGGTAAAGATCATGAGTGAGTCAGTAAAAATATCGTTGAAGAGCAAAGAACTAACTCTTCCTCCTTGGAGAAAAAACCGTTACATCCAAAACAAGTGGTTCGGTCCGTACCGTCGAACGACGAACCAAATCCCGGCGAACTCCAGTTCATTGACGATCCATACCGTCAACATCGTCCAATGCCGTTACGTTGGCTTCGATGAGGCAGTGAACGACCGTTTGTTTGTCCGGACGAGATGAAATATCTTTGAGAAATAAAACAATCAGGAAGAGATAACAATGCGAGGAATATTTGTAATCTTTAGTTCATAGATTCAAACACTAGTTTTGTTAGTTTTCTTTCTTTTGGTAAACTAGTTTGGATACCATTTAATTTTAGGTGTTTATATTATTAAACTTTCAATTATTTTAAATACTATACACTTTTATTTTGCTTCAATAAATTTTAAAACTGTGTCGATTTTGCCGCTTGACTTTAAAATAATTCTATTTTTATTACTGAATGTTATGGTCGTTGCTTCCAGTCACCTATCACCAATCGCCATACATAGTAAAATCAGTACCAAAACGTTTGCATTTCACTTCTTTTTCGTTTCTTTAGATTGGTTTTTCAGGAAACTCACTTAAAATCAATGAAAATCCATCAAAAGTTTTCGATGTTTTGTACCCTGATCTCCTCCTTAAGTTATTTGATGAGACTAGTTTCGAGGTATATTATTATCTTCTTAAAAGATTATTTTTCATCGTTTAGATTTTCAAACAACCACCCTAAACACCTCAAATTTAAAAAAGTCTACAAACTCAAAAAATGATGAATTTATTTTTGTTTAATTTCATCGCTTTTGAGTGGGTTTCTTGAAAAATCAATAAAAAAATAAATATGAGTGAAATACAAACGTTTTTATGCTAATCTTGTCGTGAATTGAAACTGATGACGGACAACGATTGAATAACAGTGGTGATCAGAATGTTTAATGGTTAAACTAAAATTGTTTTAAAATTTAGTGGTAAAATTAATATACTCTTAAAATTTATTGTCTAAAATGACGCCGTTTTACACATCAATAGTTATGCTAAAATGATATTATTTTTTTATATCGTCACATCATTTAAATTTTAATGGTTTAATAATATAATTAAAATAAAATAAATGTTTAATATTATAATTAAACCAATTAAAATTTTAATAATATAACGTCTAAAATTCAGTGATATTTGTTATATTTTTTCTTTTAGATAACTATCTTATATGCGCTAAAAGACAAATGAAAATAAACAGTGTAACGCGGCAAATACACATTGCTTACAAGGCGACCACATAGTTGGGCCATTAATCACATGTTCACCACGTAATCTGAAAATTCAATAGAAAATATCCTGACCGTCAAAACTTGCATAGAGACAAGCGTCCCCCATGGAAAGTAGGGGTGCTCATTTACATATATGGGATCGGATTCGATCTAATTTTTCGGATTGACGATATAGTGATTTGATCTAGAAAAATATTTGATTATCCGAAAATATATTTTGATTTAATTAATTTTTCAAATTTGAAGGTTATATTTATGAAAATTTCGAAATTTCAAATATAACAAACAACAAATTGCTAAATACAACAAGATTCGCATCTATGAAAATTTTAATTTTTTTTTAATTTTCGGATATAACAAGCATCAAATTGTTAAAAATAACAAAATTAATATTCATGGATTTTTGGATAATCCGAAACTTGAAATATTGAGATTCGTATTCGAACCGGAAAATTTAAAATCGAATCGGATTTTCGATCCAGAAATAAAAATCGCAGCGGATCAATGACTAATCGAATCGGATATTTTTGAATACCTCTAGAAAAGAACACATGTTGGGAGTAGATACAAATGGTTAAGTGTGCTATTATACAAAATTTCATAACTGTTAGTCTATTACGCCAACTATTTAACAACAGATGACAACTCAATGACCAGTTTATAACAAAAATTAAAATTTAATACTTGTTGTGTAATTTTTAAAAGTTCGATGACCATTTTAATTTTTCGGTATAGTGTAGAGGCTATTTGTGTACTTTACCCGAAGACATGTCAATAAGAAAAGGGGTAAGCCTAATAATGAGTCAAAAAGGAGAGATTGTGAGATGGGTAACGTAATTTGTTTGTTTATTTGGGATCAGATGACATTTGTGATTTGGGAAAGCTTGGCCCAGGGGCATGGAATTTGCCCTTTTTAACCTCGTCCTGTTAATGCGGTAAGAAAATCAGTGATATGCCCCCTTCCACAGATTGAAAGGAGAAATAACAAAATCTGTTCCAAGATATTAGAAGTTCAACTGAAGTATGATTTAAAAAGCAATGAACAAGTGACGCAGATTTTAAATTTTACTTTAGAATCCGAAATTTGCAATAATTTTCCAAGATAGATAGAGTGAAGAAAAGACAATAAGTGGAAATGCAAGGAAGCAGTAAGGATTTATATTTAAATTCTTAATCATAAGCTTCCATTTTGGATTATAACTCCTTGGAAGTAAAATCTGAAGGATGAAAAAAGATAACAGGTAGGGGAAAGAATAGAAGCTATTTGAAACAGAAGGCATTAATCCTAAACATGACCAAATTGAAAAAATGTGTAAACAACGAGTGTTAAATATAGTAATTTTTTTGAATTAGGACTAAATTGATTGAATGTAAAAATATAGATGATTAAATGTGTTACCATACAAAGTTTCTTAACAGACATGTTAAGTACTTAACGGCCTTTAACGTTCGAGTTACCGTTTTGTAACAAAATATAAAGTTTAATTGTCATTTTGTAAATTTTAAAAGTTTAGCTACCGTTTTGTTTTTAACCAAAGTTTAGTTATCATTTTGGTACATTTCCCAAGATTAAAATCAGTATCAATACTACCCTCTAAGTATCGATAATCGACTTAAATACTTACATTGAAAAATGCTTCGATATCTTTAATAACCCAAACAATATCGATATTACCTATTGAGCATCGGTACTAGATGAATAGTAGCAGAGCCCCTTGAAGGCAGTACTGACAAATCCTAATTCTAATCCTAATCTTACACAGAGGGGAGGGGAAGTGAGACTTTAGGGAAGGAAATGGGTGCTCATAGTGGGTCTAGAACCTATACGACCTAAGGGAAATGAGGGAACAAAAATGAGTAACTTGACGAACCGACCAAATGTGCTTGCTCCCCTAAAATTAAAATTATATTAGTATAAAGGCTTCACCATCAAATAGGTGCCCAAACTATGCCCTTTTTTCGAGTTAGGTGCCCAAACTATTTTTTGGGCCAAATAGGTGCCTAACGTTTCATTACGTGACTCATTTAAGATTATCTGTTAATTCCCACCGTTAAAAGACACGTGTCATCTCCTGAAAATTTCAAAATTATATTAAAAATAAATAAAATTACTTAATTTTCAAAAAAATCTCTAAGTTTTCCAGATTTCACAAAACATCCCCAAAATTTCAAAATCCCTAACTCCCCAAAACCCAAATCCCGATTTGAGCCGATTCCGCCGTCGATTGCCACGCCGCCACCCACCACATTGGTCGCCAGACCATCGCGACCATTTCTCTCACCACCTCGCCACCCGAAATCGACTGACGCCGTGCGAAACGCCAAAATTGTCGAATGGTTCTTTCAAATGAATTACGACAAACGGCGACAAGACGGATGACGAACATCGTGTAGGTTATTCGGCGAGGGGAGGGCGCTTCATTTTGTCGCTGGCAACGCGGCCAACGCCGACGAGAGTGATTGGATTTGGAGGTTTAGAGATTTGGGGACTATTTTGGGAATATTTTAAAATTTCAGGATATATTTTTATTTTTAATATAATTTTGGAAATTGCAGGAGTGACACATGTCCTTTAACGGTGGGAATTAACGGAGAACCTTAAATAAGTCACGAAATAAAACGTTAGACGCCTATTTGACCTAAAAAATAATTTGGACACATAATTAAAAAAAAAGCATAGTTTAGGCACTTATTTGCCTAGTATAAAATATCCACATGGAGCAAAGTTTGAAATGTTACATTCCTTTCTATAATTCTTCATATTAAATATTTAATTAATACTAAATATTATTAAATAATAAATGTAATATATTATCTAATAATTTAATATATTGGAAATACATGTAATAATAATATAAAATATATTTTAATATCATACAATTAATTTTGATTTAATATATATAGTACATTATTGTAATTTTAAACAAAGATTTGCTTTAGTCCATTCGTTAGATATGTCCCACTCCTAGGTTTCGATTCCCCTCATTCACTTTTTTTTTATTACAAATCCTATATAATCTTAATCTTACTTAGAGGAAAAGGGAAAGAGGATTCTAAAGAAAAGAAGAGTACTTCTAGTGGGTCTAGAACTCGTGACTTAAGAAAAATCAGGCAACAAAAATAAACAGATTGACCAATCGGCCAAATGTGCTTGCTCCCTTCTTTCACTCATTTGTTGTGTTTTTTCAACAACCAGAAATAATATAACATATATAGTTAATTATTGTCCTCTGTAATCAACAAAGGTTAAATGCAATGACAAGCCATATTGCTCTCAAGAAAAGAACTCTAAAGAGCCACAAATCTGGAACATAGACCATAAAATAAACATCACATCTCCATGTTACTCGCCTGGTTATTACTTCAATTGGTGAAAAAAAATTCAATATAGGCAAAGACAAGCATATTATAATTATAAGCATTATAAATATTGTAAATGTATAATCTTAATTTATAAATATTAGAATATTATAATCAACATTATAACATAACAAAAAAATTATGGATTTTAATTATGATATAGATATAGATATAGATTTTCAGTGTTCTTATTTTTAAATGACTATTACTGGTAATTTTATTGAGTTGTAGATTAAATTTGTTGAGCTCGAGATATTTTTCAGTTAATCAGACATTAGATTCACGTTCATGAGGCTAAAAAAGAGTGAATTGGAAATTTTGGATCCAACAACCGTTGACAATGGCGACAGGTGGAGATCAACGGTAACCGATGACAATGGTGAGTGGTTTTCGGTGGTGGGAGACTTCAGTCGAATTCAAGGGTTAAATTGAAATTTTACCTAAAGTTTAGGGGTCAAAAAATATATTTTATCTAAAATTCAAGGCTGAAAATAGTATTATATCTAAAGTTAGGGGTCAAATTAAAAATTAACTCATTTTATTTTAATACCACTTCATTAAACTAACCGAAGTTAAATGTTAATCGCTCGTTGACTAAAATGTAATAAATCGATTAGGTAAATGATCAAAATGTAATAAATTAATAATATGAATGACTGAAATGTAATTATTTCAAAATTAGTGACCAAAGGTGAATACTTATGAAACAAAAGTGACAATTTCGATAGTTTACCCAAAATAAAAATCATAAGGGTGAGATGAGATGAGATGGCGTGAAGTTCATTAAGCGGCGTGTTTCGAGAGAACAACAGATTTCCCACAAATATTTTTTAAGGTTTAAGTTGTTTATTTTTTGTGAGTATTTAAATTTTATTTCGATCATTTTAAATAGTTGACTATTAAAAAAAATCGTTAACTAATTAAAACATGACACGTGACATAGTTTAATTTTAATTTTTTAATTAATTTTTAAATAAAATCTAAATTTTAAAAAAAGTAACAATTTTAAAATTTTACAAAATATTTCTAAATCCCTAACCTAAAATTCTTATATTGTCGTTGTTGTCACCATTGACAGCCTCGACAGAGACCGCCACTACCGTCACCGGACCACCACGACTATGGGTATTCAAAAATATCCGACCTTTAAATAAAATCCAAACTTTAAAAAATTCATAGTTTTAAGTTTTTACAAAATATTCCTAAATCCCTAACCCAAAATTCTCACATTGTCATTGTTGTCACCATTGACAGCTTTGATGGAGACCACCACTGCCGTCGCCGGACCACCACGACTATGGGTGTTCAAAAATACCCGACCCAGTTGACTCGACCCATCAACCCGCCGACCAAAACCTTAAAAATCAGGTAATTCTTAAAAAATTACCCGACCCATGGGTTTTTTCGAGTAGTAGGGCCTTTTTTTTGTAACCGGGTACCCGACCGACCTGGTACTTTTAATATCTTTATTTTTTAGTTTTAAATTATATTTTTTATTTTAGGTTCCATAATATTTTTACCCTAAAACTAAATTTAAATCTCTAAATTATTTCTATATTTGTATTATGTACTTTTAAGTTTTAAATTTTTCAAAAATATTTGTACTAATTTGTTATTATAAGATTCGAAAGAAAAAAATGATATTAATATTTTTAATGTCTTTTTGGTGATAAACTTTAATATATATATATATATATATATACATATATCAAAATATTTCTATCTTAAAACTAACTTCAAATCACTAATTTTTGTGTTTGGATTATGTATTATGAACTTTTAAAATTTATTTGTTTACTATGTGATTTTTTTTTAAAAAAATAAATTTAGAAATAAAAAAGTGAAGCGGGTACCCGATTAGCGGTCGGGCACCTGGTAATTACGGATCGAGACCGAATCGAAAAATTCATTACTCGAAAGATCGGGTACCCAAGAACAAACACCCTAACAACGACCATTTCTGTCAACCACCCATCGTCGGTAATCGACGATAGGTGTGTCGATCGGCTTTCTTTTCACGAGTTTGGCTTCATTCGACGTTAGAAAGCCGATTGATACACCTACTGGCGATGGATGGCTGGAAGAACGGTCGTGGTGGTCTGACGACAGTTTTAGTGGGCGACAGCGTGACCATCGAAGGCGGAATTGGATGGAAAAGTTAGAAATTTCGAATTTGGGGTCATTTTGTGAGTTTTGAGGAATCTAGGGTATTTTAAAAATTAAGTTAAAAGTAAAAAAATAAAAAATAAAAAATTATATTTCTAAAAAAATAACGGAAGTTAGCGATTAAACACCTAAAATGACCGAAAATTAAACTTTAAGCACCAAGTCAAAAATAGCCCCCAACGTTTGATATTTTGGTCACTTTAGCACCTATTCTTTTTTTTGGGTGCAAACAACCACCTAACGTTTTATTTTTGTGCAATTTTCACCCTCGTTGGAAGGAAACCGTCACTCAACTAACGGTCAACTTCCTTTGATGATGTGGCATGACTACATGTATAGAGATGCTTACGTGACACTATGCTGACGTGACATCAATAATTTTTTTTTTAAAAATAATCATTTTTTTATATTTTTCTAATTAATTTTTAACCAACTAGATGACGATACATGACATCATTTGGTTGGTTCAAAGTTAAAGGAAAGAAATAAAATTTGAGATTTGAAATTATTGGGAATCAAACCCATGTTTGGATGGCTGGGAGAACGGTCGTGGTGGTCCGAAGACGGTTTTAGTGGACGACAGCGTGACCATCGACGGCAGAATCAGATGGAAAAGTTAGAGATTTTGAATTTGGTGTCATTTTGTGAGTTTTGAGAAATCTAGGGCATTTTAAAAATTATGTTCAAAGTGAAAAGAAATAAAATAAAAAATTATATTTCTAAAAAAATAATGTAGTTAGCGATTAAACACCTAAAATGATCAAAAATAAAACTTTAAGCACCAAGTTAAAAATAGCCCCCAACGTTTGACATTTTGGTCACTTTAGCACCTATTTTTTTGGTGCAAACAACCACCTAACGTTTTATTTTCGTGCAATTTTCACCCTCGTTGTAAGAAAACTGTCAGTCAACTAACGATCAACTCCTTTTGATGATGTGGCACGACTACATGTATAGAGATGCTTACATGGCCCTATGCTAATGTGGCGCTTTGCTAACGTGACATCAATAAAAATTTAAAAAATAATTATTTTTATATTAATTTTTTAAAGTTAAAGGAAAGAAATCAATAAAAAATTTAAAAAATAATTATTTTTATATTAATTTTTTAAAGTTAAAGGAAAGAAATAAAATTTGAGACTTGAAATTGTTGGGAATCAAACCCAAGTTTGTTGGTTATAAAGAATATAGCTTAACCACTAAGCTAAGCCACTAACTTGTTAATTCTTTGCCAGATTTTTAATTTTTTTTTAATGTTTTCCAACAATAACCAACTATTAAAAAACCTATTTTCAGTCTTCCAGGTTATAGTGTAATAGATCTAAACTTTTTGACGCTTACAAACCATGATTTTCAACAGCATGTTGAAGCAAATTTGTTTAGTTTTCATTGTTTTCTTTGGTTGCTACGTTGGAGTTAATTTTCAGGAATTGAAGCAATGTGAACTTAAAGACTGGTTGCCCGACACTATTGCAGCAATGTGACGAGGAAGTTGATGTTTAATCAGAGATACTTCGGAGAAGAGAAATCAGACGGCGAACCTGGTTTTGAGGAAGAAGAAGAATACGTTCAAGCCCTTTTTATTTTTTTGTATATCCGATTACTTGTCTTTTTTAGAGGCATGGACCTTGAACGGCATGAGAAAATTGTGGAGCATGCAATTAGGGTTATGGAGAAGTATCAAGATCCCATAATTGAAGACATGTTTCGACAGTGGAGAGATGGCAAGAAGGTTGAACCCCCAAGAAAATTGTGGGAGTTTAGAGTGGTATTAAATTTGTTTTGTTTGGATGTGATAAATAAAATATCTGGCAAAGAATCAACAAGTTAGTAGCTTAGCCTAGTGGTTAGGCTTTATAATAACCACTAAAAAACTAAACGTGGAACTATTTTTTACTTTATGCCATTGGGTAAATATTTGGCTATTAAGCCTTCTTGAAGAGAGAAAGTAGTAGTAAATGACATGTCCTTGGTTATCCTCAGTCACCCCAAAATTAAGCTGAACTTCAGTTCAAAAGTTACGAAACACATTTTTCTCATTGGCGGCTTTCCTCTGTTTTGATATTAGTAACGCTTTCTGATTTTTTCTATTTTGTTAGTATTTTTTTTGGTTTGGTGGTGGTGGGATAGGGGGAGAATCAGATGGCGGAGACGGGGTTGTTGAGTTCTGATCTAACGGTTAGAGCCATAGCGGTAGAGTTGAAGAAAGAATTGCAAAGGCTGGTTAGGACTATCGTCGACGATGAGGATTACACCATCCATACCGCTGATCAAGCTAAATATACTCTCCGCGCTTCGAGACAACTTAAACAATCCAGGCGGCCATTGCTACTCCGACGTCGTCCTTCAAGTTACATGAAGCCCTGTCGTGTCCTGAAGAGTTTATATGTCTTCTTTCCAAAGAGCTTACGAGGGATCCTATCATTTTAGCTTCTGGCCAGGTAAACAGCTTCGTTCTGTAGCGACATTTTTCCTTTTTTAAAAAAAAAAAGATTTTATCGCGTAAAGGGTGTTTGTAAAAAAGATTTTATCTCCTAAGTTATTAATGAAAATCTTTTGGAAGATCAGAGAAACTTGGAGTCGCTACCGACCACTTGGATAAGGTAGGCTGGACACCATAAGAAACCAGAGATTCGTCGTGAAAGGGTCCGAGAGTTGGTTACGCTTGAGGAAGGATTAGCACCCCCACCATGCCCGGAACTCGGTACCAAAACATTTGTTGCTCTTAAAAGGATAAAAATTATTGAAATTTACATTGAATTTGATTCGGAGTTCTTAGATGAAAATTAACTTGATTGCACGGGCTTTAACGAATAAGTGGACTCAAATTAATTAGGCATTTAATTAATAAGGTTGACGATATGTCGGACTATAGATTAAACCGACATCGAATAGGCCCGACTGCCGTGTTAATTTATGGTTCGACCCCCGTACGTCACCTTTATGCATGATGCAAACATTTAAGTATAATGTGATGATTTTGTTAATTTTTAATCCATTTACCCCGGGTGGTAAGGATTAATTCGATTGTTACGACACAAATATTAGAATTAATAAATACCTCCCCTTTATGATTTAGATTGATTAGAGATGTAATTAAGATTAAAGATTATATGGATGTCAATTAAAGTATGACAATCAAAAGCATAAGCACACAAAATAAGGCCCAATTCACTAGAAAGCCCAATTAGCGATATATCTATTAATTAGATGACTCTAATATTTAACCATAAATTAATTAGCCCTAAAAACTAGAAACCCTAAATTATGATGACTAGTTTGTAATCTAATGTTAAGTTTAGCTTAAAATTAGTTTTCCCCTAAAGTAATTAAGAAACGTTCAATTAATTTAACGAATTTAACATTTACCTCAATAAGCCAAGGATAAATTTAAATTCACTAAATTAATCCGAACTCTAATCTAACTAAGGCTTTAAAAAACTAAGGTTAATCTAACTCTAGGATCGTGCCCCTATAAGACGAGCACACGATCAAGATTAATTGAGTTAATTTACTTAATTTAGACAGAAGCCCAAAAGGAGCAAAATAAGGCCTAAGGCCCAAATTATTATTATTATGTAATAAAAGCCCAAAAGATTTAAGATGCATTATGTACTTAAATAGTATAACATATTAAAGAACTTATTATTTAAAAATATACATTTAAGTACATTATGTATTAAAATTATATAATATACATATAAAAATCTATTATTTAAAAATATGTATTATTTATTTTACAAAATTCTTCTACATACTTTAAACCATATTATACACTACATATACATATTTTATTTTCACATAACATTATTATATACTTAAAAAACTACATATTTTATATACCTATAATGTGTATATTATATTCTTCAAAATTATATTATATATCTTAAAAACTATATATTCTATCCAAAACATATATGCCTTATTTTATAAGATTATACTATACTTTGAAAAAAATATAATATATATATTATGTGTCATGGTTATATATTATATTTTACAAAATTCTATCTTATTCTTTAAAGCCATTATATTGAAAGTATATATTATATAAATACATATTTGTATATATATATATATATTAAAAAACAAAACAATTATATACTAAAAATATATATTATATATTAAAACATTTTTATTATTTTTTTACAAATTCCTATTTTATTCTAAAACATATCATAAGTTGAAAAATATTCACAATATTTTACCAATTTCTACTTTACCAACAAATGCATATTAGACATAAAATTATACGTCATTTTTCCGATTTATGCTAAATCTACGTGCATATTAAATTCCTAATAAACATTCCATTCGAACTAATTTTATCCACAAATCACGATCACAAACGAGCAAAATTATCATAAAAATTAAATTGCAAGTACTAGAAATAAATATGCAAAATTTAAACTAAAAAACATGAAAAAGGATAAATAAAATAACTTAATTTAAAACTGGAAAAAGGACCTAATTGTGAGAAAGTAAAATACAAAGAAAAAATTAAAAGAAATAACGATGATGTAATTGAAAATTTTGAAAAATACGAAGGATCCGGGGGTAATTTAAAAAGGAGGAATGGCTTCCTATGGTGATTATCCCACACAGAGGGACCGATAATGCAATTGGACCATGCGAAAGCCCCTCTGGCTCAATTATCTTAGGGCAGAGGGACTAAAAACGTGATTATACCATTTTAAAAATTATAACATTATATATACCCCTTTTATCCGAACTTCGAACCCTTTTCGCCATTTTTTCTGTTATAATAATTTCCCCCTGAATGCTCTCCATTTGTTCTTCATATTAATCTAGGTTCATCATGAACCCAGATTCTGGCGGCCTCCTCTGCCGCAATTTCCAGAAACCGGCGGCGGTCAGCAAACCTGAACCGCCCTTAAAATTTCCCCATTTTCATACAAAACCTAGATCTGAGCCCAGTTTTATCAAAATCAATCACTTTCCCAGTAAAAACACCAAAAGCCGAATCGAAAAAAAACTTCCACTGCCGCGTGCCTGCACCGTTTTACCATATTCGGCCTTGAGAGGGCCACAGCTTATCAACGGAGGAGCAACGGGGGGAAGAAATCGGAACGACGCGAAAGGAAAAGAGATCTACGAGGGTAAACCCTTACTCTATTTTTTTCTTTTTTATATTATATATACACATGCATATATATATATATATATATATATATATATATATATGAACTAAAAAAGAAGAAGATATACCTTGAAAGGTTTTTTTGCTCTGTTTATTGCTTCTGGATTTTTTTGTTCGAACCTCTGTGTTACAAATGATGTATTACATGCTTATATCTCATTCTGATTATTCATTGCCCTATTGTCTACGGTTTACATGTTTAAGCAAACATTAAATGTTATTACTGTGGATGATGATGCTCTGATTTCCCCTTGTTTTTTTTTATGTTTTTCTGTTGTTCAGTGGTTGGGAGAGTTGGTGGTGGCAGCGGAAATCCCGACAGTGTGATTATGCCGACGAGGGGATGGACCGGTGCCGGCGCGTGAAGAAGCTGAACGACCTGTAATCACTCATTTTTGTCTGGATTTTTAGTATTTTTAGTATTGTTGTAATAATATTATTATTAATATAAAAAATAAAAAATATAAAAAAATAAATAATAATTAAAGTGTAAAAAAAAAGTAAAGGTGGGGGAAGCTCCACGTCACCCCCCACAACCACCCAATTGCCTATATAAAGACATGGGGCTGGGGGAAGCAAAGCATGAATCGACAGTGGCTTTTCCCAGATAAGAGAGCTTGGCTCTTGGGTAGCCAAGGACCGGGGCAGTGTCCTCGGTCCTAACCGATTCGATCGGGGTCCTATTTTAGATCCGATCTAGTTAATTTTTTGGAGAGGTCGTGGTAGATCTCGGTGGGGTTCAGTCGGGGTTCGTCATTCGAACTCCTAGTTAGGTATATTTTCTTTCCTTTTTATTTATGTTGTAATTTTTATGATTTAATGAAGTAGTAGTTAATTTAAAATTGTGTTTTTAGTTTGTGTGTTTATTTATGTTTTAGATTAGTATTTATTATGTTTTAAATTTATGTTTTATATTTTATTTATGTTAGATTTGTTTTTATTTATGAGTTAGATTAATATTTATGTAGGCATGTTTTAGATTAGTATTTTATTTTTATTTATGTGTTAAATTAATAGTTATGTATGTATATTTTAGAGTAGCATTTTATTTGTGTTGGGTTTGTTTTTATATGTTAGAATAGTATTTTATTTGTGTTAGATTAGTTTTTTTTAATTTTGTTAATATTTATTTATATTTTTACCGCAATGTATTTATTTATATTTGCCATGTTTTTTAAGTTTGCATTTCGGATATAAATTGTCAATGCGGTGCCCTTTTATTCGAGCGTAAACGGGGCCAGTATCAGGCGTAGTGATAGTGGTTGGGCATTTACTCTCGAACAATGAGGCCTTTAAAATTTACTCGCACATATAACCAGATTTTAATTTAATTGTCACTTTAATCCGAAAAGTCTAATATTAATAAAGAGGTAATTATTAAAGTACCAATTTTGGGCGGTGTGGGGGTGTTAATCCTTCCCCATCCGTAACAGACTCCCGAACCCATCAATTTTAAATCTCTGGTTTTTACGGTGTCCGACCTACCTATGTGGCCGGTGGCGACTCCATTTTTAAATAAAACACGGATTTTATAAAACTCCCCGCAGAAGAAAATATTTTCAAAATAAATAAAACCACATATTTTTTTAGCGAGAGGGACATCGCTACAGATGGAGACTCCGCTGGGGACATTTTTTGGTTTTCAAAAATAAAAGAGAGTCAAGCTTTTTAAATAATTACTGCTTTATTAATATCGGAAATTCCGGATTAAAGTGAATATTAAACTAACATCGGTTATAATTGCGCGCTTATTTTAACGCATTTAAAATATGGCATATAAACCCGTTTTTTTAAGTGGGGGAAAACGCTAATGCTTTCGTGGAGATATCGTTCTCTCGTGTAGGCCTAGCAAGTACCTTCGGGGCTCAAGTACCTTATGCTTTCGTAAGGATATCGTTCATTCGTGCATGCATAAGCGAATGGGTCCCCCTAAATTGAACCCGGTTGAAAGGAGCCTATAATGGGTGATGACCGGGGGCCTTGCTACTCTTAGTAGAGGACAGCAAGGACAATTCGGGTACCTCTTAGCACCAAAACTGCATATAGTGAGTCGTAGGAGCCAACCCTTTAGAGCCATGGGAAACTCTGCCTGATTAGTGGTCACCCTATTTAGGCTCTAGTGCCTTATTTCTTGTTTATGTACAATTTTTATTACTCTATTTTTGTTATATTTATCATTTGTTTTATTTAATCATTTTATTTGGTACTAACTCGTTTCATTTTATTCTCATCGCATTGATTTCATCTGCATCATTGCACAACATCATCACAATCTTAATTTTGCATCAATTTAGGACACATTTTGCATGCATTCATTTTCAGAATAATAAAACTGGTCATCGGGTTGCCCCATTAAATACAACGAAGTTGGTCGATCTATCACCTTACAGAACCTCTACAAGAGCTTGATCTTGGGGCATGTCCAAAAGCACCATCCACATCTTTTACAAACATTGTGCCTCTAACAAGGTCCCAGTCCAGGGGCATTCTTTGCCAAGGTCCATCCTTCATTACCGAGTCAAACTCTTGCATCCTTGGCCACAGTCTGTAAAACTGCACCTAATCCAAAAAATAATGAGCAACCATGAACTAACACAATTTATGAACCCAACTTAGGGGGCAACATAATCCACACTCAAAGTGTCAAATTCAAGAGCAGTTGCAGACGATAGTATAAAAACGAACAAAATGTTGGGGCGTGCATCCAGATGGATGATCAAACCCAAGAAGAGGTTAGGGCACCGTCATATGCAAAAGACCAAGATCCTGACGGGACCAGTGAGGAGTTAGGGGCATCCTTTTGAGGATCAAAAAATCGTGTCACATTCATGCATGTAATTGCATTTATCTTGCATGGAATCATTTTTGCATACGTCATACATTTAGATTAAGTGCATACACCAAAATCACCATGCATTTAAGATAGACACGTGCATTTAGTCATAAAAATCATGCATGCATTTTTGCTTACAAATAGGTTCGAAGGAGAGCCCGAACATCCTCAACATGGGGAAACGACACGATGGCCAACCTTAGTCATGGAAGAGGCCAAAAACACACAAAAAATGCTTAAACATCTAAAATAAAAGGTATAAGTGACAAGTTTTTGAACAGTTACTAATAAATGTTTTTTCCATTTCAGGATCTCATTCCTCCGACGATGGTGTGGTGGATGCCAACATTTTCTTGACTATCACTTATGCCAACATAAATTCTTTTCAAATCCTACCCTCTGTCGATAGAGAAGTCGAGCAATTTTTTCAAAAAAATTATCTCGTTGACAATGGCACAGCAATCCAAATCATGCCTCCGTCAGTGGTGGTACACCAAATCCTATCCAGATCTTGCCTCCATCGGTGGTGTTGCAGATGAGATTTTCCATTCAGCCCGACCTCTCCATCGGTGGTGTAGCAGGTCTCACATTTTGCTGATCTAGTCTCTCCGTCAGTGGTGTAGCAGATCAAATCCTCTCCAGGTCTTGCCTCTTCGACAGTGTTGCAGCTAGACCAAACTTTTCCTTGGAATTTGTTTTTTAGTTACAAGAAAAAGATCAAAAAAACAAAAAAGAAAAAAAATAGAAAAAGTCAGAAAAAAAGGGTCGGAAAAAAGAAAAAAATAGAAAAGAAAAAAGCAAAGAAAAAAAAGAAGAAAAAAGAAAAATTGAAAAGAAGAAGAAGAAAAGAAAAAAAATGAAAAAGCAAAAATGAAGGAAAATAAAAAAAATGAAAAAAAGAAGAAGAAAACTATCTGATCCTGCCTCTTCGTCGGTGTCGTAGCTGGATCAAATCTCCAGACCTTGCCTCTTCGTCGGTGTTGTAGCTTGGTCGAAAAACACTCCGATCCTGCTTCTTCGTCGGTGTTGTAGCTGGATCAAATCTTCAGACCTTGCCTCTTCGTCGGTGTTGTAGCTTTGTCAAATTTAACTGCCGGTTCTGCCTCCTTGTCGGTGTTGTAGCTGAACCAAATTCACTAACTTCCGGTCTTTCCTTTTCGTCGGTGTTGTAGCTAGACCAAATTCACTAACACTTGATCCTGCCTCTTCGTCGGTGTTGTAGCTTGATCAACATTACTAACTTTAGACCATGCCTCCTCGTCAGTGTTGTAGCTTGGTCAAAATTTACTAACTTTCTAGTTGTATCAAAAAAGAGGGAAAAAGAAAAAAGAAAGAAAAAAGAAAAAGAAAAAAATTAAAAAAAGAGAAGAGAAAAAAATAAAAGAAAAGAAAAGAAGAAAGAAAAAAGAGGAAAAGAAAAGAAGGAAAAATAAAAAAAATAAAAAATAAAAAAAAATGAAAAAAAGAAAAAAAATGAGCTTTCAACCAAATTCTGATCACGCCTCTTCGTCAGAGTCGTAGCTTGATCACAAAAAAACAACTATTCAATCCTGCCTCTTCGTCAGAGTTGTAGCTAGATCAAATCCCCGGACCTTGCCTCTTCGTCGGTGTTGTAGCTTGGTCAAATATAACTTTTGGTTCTGCCTCTTCGTCGGTGTTGTAGCTGAACCTCATTCACTAACTTCCGATCTTGCCTCTTCGTCGGTGTTGTAGCTAGACCAAATTCACTAACTCTTGATCCTGCCTCTTCGTCGGTGTTGTAGCTAGATCAACATTACTAACTTTAGACCATGCCTCTTCGTCGGTGTTGTAGCTTGGTCAAAATTCGCCAACTTTCAAGTTTTATCAATGTTGTAAGAAAAAATAAAAAAAGCAAAAAATATGAAAAAAGAAACAAAAGCAGAAAAAAAGAAACAAAAAAGCAAAAAAAGGAAAAAGTTGTCAGTTTTCTGATCTTGCCTTTTCGTCAGAGTTGTAGCTGGATCAGACATTAGAACTTTCACCCATCGATCTTGCCTCCTCGTCAGTGTTACAGCTGGATCGAGTTTTGTAGACCCTGCTTCTTCGTCGGTGTTGCAGCTGGGTCGAACTCTCTTTAGGCATTAGCTTATTCTCAATAATGTAGCAAGTGTGACTCATTTTGCTTCCCCAACTAACAACCCCTAATTTTGAAGGTTTGCTTCCCCAAGAGTGACAAGGTAGGATCAATCAAGACAAGAAAGAAGACTTGCGCCGAAGAGAAAGAAGATCTACCAAAGAAAGAAGACACGCATCAAAAGGAGAGAAGTTCAGCCAGATAAGACAAAAATGAGTGCTTTTGATCTTTGCTTTGTTCTCGTTTCACAAGAACAAGCAAAGAGAGGCAACTGTAATCACTCATTTTTGTCCGGGATTTTAGTATTTTTAGTATTGTTGTAATAATATTATTATTAATATAAAAAAATAAAAAATATAAATAATAAATAATAATTAAAGTGTAAAAAAAAGTAAAGGTGGGGGGAGCTCCACGTCACCCCTTACAACCACCCAATTGCCTATATAAAGGCATGGGGGTGGGGGAAGCAAAGCATGAATCGGCAGTGGCTTTGCCCAGATAAGAGAGCTTGGCTCTCGGGTAGCCAAGGACCGGGGCAGTGTCCTCGGTCCTAACCGGTTCGATCGGGGTCCTATTTTAGATCCGATCTAGTTAATTTTTTGGAGAGGTCGTGGTAGATCTCGGTGGGGTTCAGTCGGGGTTCGTCATTCGAACTCCTAGTTAGGTATATTTTCTTTCCTTTTTATTTATGTTGTAATTTTTATGATTTAATGAAGTAGTAGTTAATTTAAAATTGTGTTTTTAGTTTGTGTGTTTATTTATGTTTTAGATTAGTATTTATTATGTTTTAAATTTATGTTTTACATTTTATTTATGTTAGATTTGTTTTTATTTATGAGTTAGATTAATATTATGTAGGCATGTTTTAGATTAGTATTTTATTTTTATTTATGTGTTAAATTAGTAGTTATGTATGTATATTTTAGAGTAGCATTTTATTTATGTTGGGTTTGTTTTTATATGTTAGAATAGTATTTTATTTGTGTTAGATTAGTTTTTTTTTTAATTTTGTTAATATTTATTTATATTTTTACCGCAATGTATTTATTTATATTTGCCATGTTTTTTAAGTTTGCATTTCGGATATAAATTGTCAATGCGGTGCCCTTTTATTCGAGCGTAAACGGGGCCAGTATCAGGCGTAGTGATAGTGGTTGGGCATTTACTCTCGAACAACGGGGCCTTTAAAATTTACTCGCACATATAACCAGATTTTAATTTAATTGTCACTTTAATCCGAAAAGTCTAATATTAATAAAGAGGTAATTATTAAAGTACCAATTTTGGGCGGTGTGGGGGTGCTAATCCTTCCCCATCCGTAACAGACTCCCGAACCCATCAATTTTAAATCTCTAGTTTTTACGGTGTCCGACCTACCTAAGTGGCCGGTGGCGACTCCATTTTTAAATAAAACACGAGTTTTATAAAACTCCCCGCAGAAGAAAATATTTTCAAAATAAATAAAACTACACATGCAATAACCACATACACATTTGTAACATTAATACATACTAGATACACATAGGCATACAATATACATTTAGACATTAATGATATTAAAACAACTAGTAGACACACTAACATATTAATAACACATACATAATTGTATGTTCCATGAAAGGTTGACAAACCACACACACTCATGATACATATAATAACACATATGAGCCTAATATTATTATCACCCAATAATATAAACATATATAAGTCTATTATTGCAAAATAAAGAAAACGTGTTAACCCGGACAAAATTAGTGAGTACACGTTCCTTTACGTTATTTTCATTTATGAAAATCTTTGAATTGTTAATCGAAGGTTGAAAGTAACTGAATCTGAGAGAATTTGAGGTCAGATTGCTTTCCTTTTTCTTTTTTATGTTGATAATTGTATTTTTGTTTCGCCTCAATTTATATCAGTTAAAGTGAATTTCTGTTCCAGTAAGAAATTTAAGAGTGATTCTAATGTAATTGATTAGTTGAAATTGAAGATTAGAGAGTACAGTGTCGGTATTTATACTAGTTTCTAGCTATTTAAAGATCGCAATTCCGTGATTCGAATTGTTTTTACTTATTCTCTTTGTATATTAACTGACAACTATATTGTCTTTCTGCATTGGGGGTGTTATTGCTTCATCTTTCCGTGTTATAGATTTGAATGATTTGGGAAAAATAAATGAAAATTGCAGTATTTTGAATGATGTCTAATGGATAAATCGCAAAACCCTTGAAGATGGTTGTTTTTAATAGTTTTGTTTCAATTTGATGTCCACTTATTTGGTTTCATGTTTTTTTACGTGCAGACATACGACAGACCCATTATACAAAAATGGCTGAATGCGGGCAATAAGACCTGCCCTCGAACACAACAGGTGCTTTCGCACACGCTTCTCACACCGAATTATCTTATTTTCGATATGATATCGAAGTGGTGTAAGAGTCAGGGGATAGAAATGCCAAACCCTGTTATGAATGGTAAAGAGGAGGGGGTCACGGAAGCGGAACGTGATCATTTCTTTTCTTTGCTTGAGAAGTTGGCTGCTGCACTTCCTGAACAGAAGAAAGCAGCGAAGGAGCTTCGGATGTTGACGAAAAAGATGCCTTCATTCCGTGCTCTTTTCGGTGAATCCATTGATGCCATTCCTCAACTGCTCACCCCTATCTCTGGGAGCGAATCTCAAAGTGGTGTTCACCCCGACCTCCAGGAAGATGTGATCACAACACTCTTGAACCTTTCAATCCATGACAGCAATAAGAAGCTCGTTGCTGAAACTCCAGCAGTTGTTCCTCTTCTTATAGAAGCACTGAGATCCGAAACTATTGAAATAAGGAGCAATGCGGCTGCAGCGCTTTTCACTCTATCTGCTCTTGATTCTAACAAGGCACTTATTGGTAAATCAGGTGCCTTGAACCGTCTGCTTGACCTACTAGACGAAGATCGTCCTTTAGCTATGAAAGACGTTTCTTCCGCGATATTTAACCTATGCGTTGTTCATGAGAACAAGGCAAGAGCTGCGGGGGATGGTGCGATAAGTGTCATTTTAAAAAAGATTATGGATGGTGTTCTTGTTGATGAGTTATTGGCTATCCTTGCAATGCTCTCAACCCATCAAAGGGCTATCGAGGAAATCGGGGAGCTTGGAGGTGTTCCATGCTTGCTTTGGATTATCAGGGAGAGCACTTGTGAACGCAACGAGGAAAATTCCATTGCAATCCTCCACACTGTATGTCTTAATGATCGAACCAAGTGGAAGGTGTTGAAGGAAGAAGAGAGTACCCATGGTCCATGGAACAATATCCAAGCTTGCTCAAGATTAAGGAGGGCTGTTAATATTACTCATACCGCATAGAATTGTTTATAGTCTAACTTCTTCTTTGTCCATAACATATTGCATCGTACAATGTAGATACTTTACTTGGAATATTTCTCATGTCTCATGTGTTGCGTGGATACAGCCACCTTGGAGGTAGTTTATAAACACTATGACGAAATCAAATTTTATGATGTAAAAATATGATATTTCTCTCTAGTTCCATGGGATAACTGATAGAAGATTACATTAGCTGATAGTTGATAGCGGATTATATTAATTGATAACTTATTGTATAAAAGTGTTTGGTAAAATTAACTGATAGCTGATGGATGTTTGATTATTTAAACAAGCAAATGATATATAAAGACATGATTATATTCGACGTTTGTTTGAATAGTTTATTAGTTATCAACGTTTTGTATTTATTACCGTTCACAAAAATATTTTGTATCTATTAATATTAATTAGATTATGAAAAATAATTTTTAATATAACAATACTAAGTATATTTGAAGGATCTATATAATAATTTATTATTTATATAATCATTTTTAATACAAGTTAATTACGCTCAATAAAAGTTCATCCAAATATATATTATACAAGGCATAAAAACTCAATACAACTTGATAATTTGTTGAGCGAATTTTCTTTTAGCAAACATCAAATGTGAAGGAATTCTAGAATCTGTATAAACTGCAGGTAAAAAAATAGCAAATTAAAACTTCCAATTCAGCATCAAACGTTATTGGTACATAACCCTACCTAAAATATTAAGAACACAAACAATAACCGGACTTCAAATCCCAATGCCTAGTTCATTAGCTTAAACCTTATAGGAAATCATCAAGACAGACAAAAAGTAAATCCCAAAACAACCCAACTATATATTTTATGAGTTATTTTGAATTAAGATCTAATTAATAGAGTATATAAGTTTTATGATTAAAAGTGTAATTATCTCATGACGCGTCCCATTTCTGTTATTTTTTTAACGGCCGATAACCAAAATATAACAAAAAGAAACGTTAGTGACGAAAAAATTAATAAGGTGACCAAAAAAGGAAAAATGAGATAGTTAGGTGACCACATGTATAATTGACCCTATTTTAAATATGACAAATAAAAATAAACTCATACGAAAATTTAGACCTACTGTGTTTACCCCATAATTTTTTTTAGGGAAAACTATATATTTAGTACCTAATTATTATTTTTGGCAAAATGGTACTAAACGTTACGTTTTGTTCTGTTTTGTTACCCCGATCGTTAAAAACTAACGGAGAGTATAATCACATTTGTAGTCTAAAACAGTTATATATATTATCAATTTAGTTCAAAATCCATCAATTTAAAGCATCATCTTAATTTTGATTGAATTTTGTCTCATCCCTTTTCCCACCCCTCGCATTCTTGTCGGTATCCCGATCGTGGAGTCTGGGTCCTCCAATGGACCCAACATTAGCCCTCATTGATTCGCAACTCCTAAAATTTTGATTGTCCCTAGCGTATTTTTTTAAATTTTAAAACCAAAAAAGTGTTCAACCGGAAGAATAAGAAAGTTGAGAAACTTGCAATTTTAATCCAAAAATTAAAATAACGTTACGTTTTTGTTCTGTTTTGGTACTCTGACCGTTAAAAACTAACTGAGAGTATAGTCACATTTTTAGTCCAAAACACATATATATATTATCAATTTAGTCCAAAATCCATCAATTTAAAGCATTATCTTAATTTTGATTGAATTTTGTCTCATCCCTTTTCCCACCCATCGTATTCTTGTCAGTATCCCTATCGTGGAGTTTGGGTCCTCCAATGGGCCCAACATTAGCCCCTATTAATCCACAAATACTAAAGTTTTGATTCCTTCTCTGTACTTCGCACGCACCTGACATTTTGTCATTATTGGTGTTTACTTTAATATTTCCTTCCTGCTATGTAAAAAGATTAAGCATAATACATGTCAAGCTTAAGCTGAAAACCCTTAAGACATTTAGCTAAGGGGTCGTGTTTGTGTGATATTTTTAGATAATCCGAATTCATCTTTCTTGATGCAGCCTTTCCAGAGTGGTTCTATATCTGTAGTGTACTCCAGGATAGCTTGTTATACTGATGGATTTTTTTTTTCCTGTAGGGATGCAACTGTAGCATATAAAGCTGAAGCCTTAGAGCTACAGAAACAACTTAAGCATTTGCAGTCTCAGTTTGATATGCTTACGGGTCAGGCTTCAGCTTTGATCCAAGGCAGACGGGCACGAGTTGCTGCAACATCTACTGCTAATGGATACCTTACAACTATAGATGATAGTCTCTCTGCAAGGAACTTGCAGGTTTGTAAATCTAGGCTATCTTAAATCACTTTAAACATTTGAAAGATTTTATGTTCAAATTTGATCAAACTGAGATGGAATGTATATCTCTGAGTTGTTTATGCTGCATGGCATGGTTTTGCAGCACAGAGTGTAAAAGGAATCAAATGAAAATTTAATCTTAAAATCTATCTTTTTGTTTTATTTTTTTACATAGCTTTCTTCTCAGAGGAAACTGTTTATCTGCTTTAACATTGAAGAAGTACTGGTCCTTTTTTCTGTGATTTAGATGAATGAAGTTCTTGGAAAAATAGCATCTACAGCACAAGAGCTGGCGCGTTACCATTCCAGAGATGGTACTGTTTTCATTTTTTATTATTTTAAATTCTATGCTGTTATGTTCTTTTAAAAATGATACATTTTATTTTGACCCAATCATTTAAGAGGCTTTATAATACCCTCCCTCATCCGTTATACCCATTTTGGGGGCCTATCAATGTGCATGTGTTCCTTTGAATCTCTTTGGCCTGCTGCATTACATTTGTAACTTTTTGTGTGTATTTGGTTCTTATCATGGTGATAAATGAACATTTGTGCTGTAACCTTTGTTGGTTCTCAAAAACTATGTCAAATAACAAATGGATATCGGAGCATGAGATAATGTGTGCCTAAATTAGGGGAATGTAAGAGTAGAGGGAAACTTTTCTTAGTTGCATGCTCCTTGTTGATAAACTTTTACTCATGACGTGTACATTCAGAGGAAGGCATCTACTTAGCTTATTCCGACTTCCATCCGTACTTGGTTGGAGATTCATCCTGCATAATGGAGTTAAATCAGTGGTTTGCCAAGCAACTAGACACGGTATGTTCTAGAAATGCCATTTTTATCTCATTTCTTTCTGCTGCTGAGTCTTCAACAATTTTATCATTCACCTTTCAGAGTTTCTGTTAAGCATCATTTTTCTGCCTAAAGTGTAAAACTAAGGGAAAGAAATTCCTTGAAAAAAATTTGGGAGATATTAGGGGTGTGCATTTAGTCCGTTTGATTTTTTATATACCAATAACCGATTATATAACCGATTATATATAGGTTAAGAAAAGGAAAAAACTTTGATACACATTAGTTTTAGGGGTTGGGGTTTTAGTTTAGGGGTTTAGGTTGTAGGGTTTTGAATTTAAGGTTGGTGTTTAGATTTTAGGGATAGGGTTTAAGGTTTAGGGTTAGTTTTTTAGGGTTAGAGTTAGTAATTTAAAATTGGGTTTTATAGTGTAAATATGTAGGCTTGTGTAAAATTAATTTTATACAGCCTGCGTATCAAAATTGTACCCTTAAAAAACAGATAAAAACAAGTTTTGTTAGAACAATTGAGATTAGCTCTTCAGTGACACGCCATGATGTGGCAGTGACATTTAATTTAAATTTACCGGTCATGATTTGACAGATTTGGAACAAGTGAAAGACAATGGGTAGAAGCCCAGATTGAGAATGCCAAGCAGCAAACCATTCTCATGGCCCTTAAATCCCAAATATCATCAGATGAAGCTCATATTCATCTTGATCTTCATTCCCTCAGGTAATGTTTTACAATTTATGAGTCGATTGATTATTGTAAGAACTCAGTGTTATATTTTCATTAACCACATTCCTTGATTAATGCATCCATTTCGCTGGTTAACTGCTCTTGTAAAGCAGCACCTTTGTTGTCTTCAAATGATCTTTGCTGTAATGGGCAATGGTCTCAGCAAGATATGGTAAAAAAATCAGTTAAAGAGAAATTTTGATAAAAAAAAAAATCCATCCCAATGACAATATTATACTCAAATGTTTATTTAGACTTAATTATCACTTTATTATCATAAGACTAAGAAATATTCTACTCGTGAAAATTAGCTTCAAAAAAGGCCCGAGTTTCTATAGGCCGTGACTTGTCATCACTGGAAAGATCTATAGAAATGTTCCTACTTATTATGATTGTTACATATTCATGTTATCTTGATTATAATTTGCAGAAGAAAGCATGCTGAATTGGTCGGAGAAGTTTCAAACCTTTATCACAAAGAAGAGAAGTTATTATCCGAGGTTTGCTTGTGTACTTTTCTTTCCGTCTTTTTCATTTCCTGACATTACCCAAATCTTCTACACAAGTAGTTGTTCCGTGCCATAGCTGTGTTCCCAACGAGTAACTTCTGTCAGGATACATATTTGCTAAAGTTTTCACTTTCATGTAGCTCTGTTCCAATTTCATAGTACAAATTCTAAGCTTTTTTTTTTTCTTGCTGCTGATAACAAAATTTTATTTGCAAAACCCTCTTAGTTGATTTCGGAATTTATTACGACATTTATTAGCATTTTTCAAGAATCTTTTTGTGGGATTGTTTGGTCATACTGTTTTCCTGAACACAGAAGAATTAAAATGTGTGATTTGGTGTTATAAACAAAATCTTTATCCATTCAAGATACTCAACATATACTCTATTAAAAACCATAATTAGATGAAGATTTAAATTCACTTGGTCGTTTTTCTTGATGTACTTTACGTAAACAGAACTGATTTGGAGAAATCCTTCTAGAGGCAGAATACTAGATAACAGGATGGTTTTCTTCTTGTCTTTTTAATTACATGTGCAGTTTAGAAATTTTGAATTATGGCAATGTCCATTGCTGAGCGTCGAATCAGAAATGTAAGGCTTGGCTGTTATGGAATAAAAATTAACAGCTGGTTTCCTGGTTGCTAGAGATGGCAAGTCATTACTGTTTCTGCATTGGCTTATGGTACAATTATGATCGTCTGCAAGACTGAGAGTAGTCTTTAGGGTCTGATGGAATGACAAGTTATGAAATTTAGGTTGTGTTTAGGCACCCGAAAGTAATTGCAATGAAGTCAGTATCTTGTAATTACGAGGAATTCTAATTCCCTAGACATGTTTGGCTGACATAGTGTAATTATAGTCAATTTAGTGGGGACCACTAATTAAAAATGAATAAAAAAGTTTGAAAGTCATCTTTGCTGATTACTGGCATAATATCCCCAATTCTAAACCCCTATAAGAATTGAAGAATGTAATTGAGGCGCTCCGATTGTACTCAGTTCACTGGGACTCACTAATTTCAATGGTTATCCAAACATGACACGTGTAACAGTGTAAGTACAAGCAATTACACTTAAATCTAATTGCTGGAATTACTGGTTTGTTGAAAACTGTATTTTGGCGTTTTAAGGCAGGGCTGAAAGGTTTAAAAAAAGTTCAAGGCATGGTTTCTTTGGTAATGATGAGAGGGATGTCAAGATCAGTGGTTTTTTTGGTGCCAAGTGGCCGTGGTTTCAGTATAAGTGGGTGTATTGGATGTTTAGTGATGTTATCTTCCATCACATAAGTTCTGGTCTGGTTGTGACTTTATCTTCAAGTTTGACCATTTTGCCTGTCCCCTGTTTGTATTATTTTGATGCTTAACAATAAATTATATAGACTGGAATTTGGGGTGATATTGGTGCCCCATTTGAGATGTGCCAGAACATGACCTAAAATACGACGGTGTAATGGTAAAAAGAGATGATGTTCATAAATTATTATATTTCTATATGTACTAGTCCCTTTTCAGAGTTCAGGGATTTACTTAAGCTGACTCCCTGTGTTTTTTCATTCCACCTCTCTTTCCAAGACTATTCCAGATCTTTGCTGGGAGTTGGCGCAACTCCAGGACACATACATTTTGCAAGGTATAGTTTCCTTGCCTTTTGTTTTGAGAACTGAAAGCAGAAGGTAAACAGTTATGTCACCGTGATCATGTTGTTGCAAATTTATCTGCTTTTAGGTGATTATGATCTAAAGGTTATGCGGCAAGAGTTCTATATTAGCAGACAAAAAGTGGTATGTTTGGCTACCATTCAAAAGTTTTTATTTAATTATATATTGTTCGGGTTTCCTTTCTTTTTCTTTTCATTAAAAAAAGCATAACCATACCCTAAATATTTTATGGCGACGGAACTGGTGCTTTGTTTTTATTGGAGATATAATACATTTAGCTAATGTGAGAAACTAAGAACAGGCATGTGGAATAATCACCATTGTACAGTACCTGTTAACAAAAGAAAATGTTCCTTTGGCATGTCAGTCGCATTCAATCATGTCTACAGTTGGTTAGATTTGATGTTTCTTTGTAAGAAAACCTGGCAGTTCTGTGAAAATATGGAAGTTGGATCACTGTTCCGGTTAAATAATTCGTATTTTATAGCACTTTCTAATTAAATATGTTTTGCATGATACTTTGATCAAGGACTAGTGTAAAGGTCAGATTTTTACTAGCATCAGAACCACTTGAAGCAACAGTCATGACTCATGAGTTGTTTAAAGTTGGCCCATCCCTTCTCTCTAGTTGTTTAAAGTTGTTTATCAATCATCTGATCAATCATCTTGCAAGGCATCAACTCTTAAAAATAGCTTGTCAATTGGAAAAGAAGAACATGCTTGGAGCATATTCATTGCTTAAAGTTATCGAGTCAGAGCTTCAGGCATACCTGTCAGCAACTGAAGGATGGGTGGTATGTTAGATCTTAAGGCGTGGTCCATATATTTTTTACGTATATATTTTTTACGTTCATCCTTATATTTCTACCAGTGTTTTTTTTTTCTTTTATGATGCCCAAAGGGACATTAATACATTTATCACATTTAACTTGCCAGTTGCTGCTGTCCTATTTTGAATTTGTACGAATTGTAATGTTATACATTTTTGTTTCTGCTTTCTGTTTGTGATACGGTCCATGTTAATGTCTAAACTTGAGTATTAGAGGGTAAGTTAGTTTTTTTACTTGTACTGATATTCAAAAGAATAAGGCAAAGAGCATTAAAAAATCCAAATTATTTAGCATTGCTCTAGAAATGGAAGTAAGGAAATAGAGATGTTTCACTAAAATTCCTATAGGTCTTTAGCTTCTTGGTGAATACCCCCCTATTTTTCTCTTCCTTTGTTCTGTTATTGTTTGAAGGGATAGTAGTCTTAGCCGCTACCGAGTAGGCTAATTAAATCTTAGCCGCTAGTTAAAAAGTTATTTGATATTAATCTAGAGTCTGTTCTTTCAGAAGTGCTTTGTGGATCCTTTTTCTTTTACATCTTGATTCAATTCTATGTGGGATAGTAGTCTTTCAGGATTCTGTTTCCGATTTCCTTGGAAATCCTTACATTAGAAAGGTGTTCATTATCATTTAGGGGCGTTGCTTGGCACTAATTGAAGCTGCATCTGAGGTCCAAGAGCAAGGTGCAGTGGATGATCGAGACACTTTTCTGCATGGTGTTAGAGACCTTTTAAGTGTCCATTCAAGTAATGTCCCCATGGTTACATATATTAGACTAGATTATTGTTTCTATATGGGGTTTTTGTTTAGCTGAAGGATTTTGTTTTGTGGTTGCTTTTGGCATTTTCTTTAGATGCACAGGCTGGTTTATCAACATATGTATCTGATCCTGGCATTGTGCAACAAATATCTGCTGTGCATTCAGAATTGATGGCTCTTCAATCCGATCTTGAGAATTCTCTTCCGGAGGACAGAAATAGATGTATTAACGAGCTGTGAGTTATTCTATTTTGCTTGCATTTCAGAATTTTTCTTCAGCATCACTATTGGAAACACAGTTAAATATTCTGAATTAGAATTGCGTTTGATGAATTTTGAATCTGGTATTTCCTTATTATGCCAGGTGCACTCTGATTCAAAGTTTGCAGCAACTATTATTTGCATCTTCAACAACTGCGCAACCAATATTGACACCTTGGGTATGTCCAACTATTTGTGCACAGATGTGTCAATTTTTCCCTTCATTTCAGCTTGAGGCATGATTCTGTTAATTATCATAGCCTAATTAATCGACATTTTGATGCCCCCTTTTAGCCTCTGATGAAAGAGCTAGATGAAATGGAAAAGATCAATGCAAAACTCTCTGCTGCAGTCGAGGAGGTCACACTTGAGCATTGCAAGAAGAATGAGGTAATTGGAGTTATTAAAACAGTTACCCTAATGGATGAATTCGACAATTCGTGCATATCACTTCAGATGATTACAACCAATTTTCAGTTCCCACTCCAGTATACTCAAGAACATGGATCATAATTATTTTGCCTTTAATGTTACATGTGTTGATCAGTTATCACTGCTGAACATGAATGTTAGATTTACATGATGGCAAAGAATCTTTTGAGAAGTCCTCTTAACCAGTGGTCAAATGATATAGGCTGGCCTAAAAGACCTATCGAGTGGAAGTTTTGCTTGTGTGATCGCATTGCATTTGCTAAAATCAACTATATTAAGATCTGTGAACATTTTGTTATCATATGCATCAGTTTTTTTTTTTTATAATAATTGGGGCCTTGTTAAAAATCATATGCATCAGTTAAGTCCGCGTTTGACATACATGCTTATGTCGGATGTGATCCAAATAACATATAGCTTATCTTTAATGAAATGTTGTTTGGAAGACATATCAGCGTGCATTGATTTATGGGTGGGAAATGCAGATTGTAAAACATCATTCGCAAGAGGTTGGTCTTCAAAGGCGGGTGTTTGTGACTTCTTCTGCAACCCGGAGCGGTTGAGGAGCCAAGTAAGGGAATTGACTGCTCGTGTTCGAGCGTTGCAAGATTCCTAATCCTTTCTGTTCGTTTGAATGTGTTAATTGGTGAAAATCTGATTTCAACGTTTCGTTGATCTTTGATTGTGCCTTTTAATCTGTATCTTATCATCACAGTTTTTTTGTTTTGTTTTATATCTGGAATTATAGTTTTTTTTTTTCATTATTTAACAAAGTTTTACTCCTACGATAACAAATCTATTTTCTGATTGTAAAATTCAGCATTAGATTTTGACATTGCTATTATTCTCTTTTCCAGTTACTTTTGAGGGATTATCTGAGATTTGAATTCTCAAGTAGCGTGAACTTTAGATTTGATTTTAACATTTAGCAAGAGAACTCGGGTTTTGACATTGTTAGGAGAAAGCCTCAAATCTCGAGTATAAACCTATGTATTATACTAAAAAAATAATATTAGGTCTAATGACATCTTTCACCCTTAAGTTTTAAAACGTTTAATTTCCTTAAGATTTTTTTTCTCTTTTGGCCTTGATCATAGGTAACAATAAATTATATAATATATTTAAATGAATAAATTGCAAAATTATAAAAAAAAATCGGGAAATATGAAAAGTTGTTAAAAAATCAATAATCTGTTATTTTTTCGTTAATTGGTTTAATTTGACAAGAAAATAAAAATTTAAGGATCGCAAGAGATATTAAATGAGTTTTTAAAAAAAAATCAGGGTAAAAGATATCTTTAGGCCAAAATATTAAATCTCAAGCAGGAGCAGACATATAGAGCGGTGCTGAGTAGCATTGATTTCGTGCACTGAGTTGCAGTGTTCCAGACTCAGTTTTGAGTTGGTAATACTAATTATTGAAGTGGGTCTGCGAGTTGAAATGCCACAACGATTTCACTAAGAAACATGTCATGAACTACTTAATTTACTGCAGCAATCTGAATTTTCATTAAATATAAATGATTACGCAATAACAGTTATAACTTAGCTGCACAATTTTTTTTAAATAATTTAAAGATGATTATAAGATAATATTTATTTATAAATATTTTTAAACTTTTAACAATGCATACACATCTCGCAGACAAAGTGATTAAATTCAAGTAGATGAACATAATTTATTTTTCTATTAGAACCACTTGTTGAATTCACAATTAAGCTTCACATGACATTATTCTCATATGCCTTGTCCTCTGGGTAACTTTATTATTTATTACTATTATTATTATTGTTATTATTATTGGGAAAGAGATCAAAGGAAAAGAAATTAAAGATTTTTTTTTATTTAGACCTTCAATTTGTTTGATGTCTTTAGACATTCAGACTAAACCTAGTTCGATTGATATTACAACATATACATTTGAAACATGAATTATTTTCTGATTTAAAAATTTGAGATTATTTAGATAATTCAATAGATATTTTTTTAATAGTCTAAAGGTGATTACAAGGTAGTATCTGTCTATACATATTCTTAATCTTTTGACAATGCACACACTTTATAGACAGAGCGATTGAACTTGGGTCTCCTAAACATGCAATAAACTAAAAAGAAATTTAACAAAAAGCATGACAGATTCTGGTAACAAGATTGGGGCATATTTAATGTTTTTTTATAAAAATTTGGATGTATAAATTAATTTTTTTAATTTAATATTTCTTTTAAAAAAATGGGGTTAACTGAAATGTTTAAAAAAATAACACTTAATGAGAACTTTTAAAAAAAATTTAAGATGGTATTTAATTTAAAATATTAAAAAGTTTTGAAACATAATAAGAAAGTTTCAAATTTTAAAGGGACCAAATTAAACTATTAAAATTTTGGAAGATTATATAACAATATTTTCAGAAATTTGGAGGCTGGACTCCCCCCGCCCTATTAACGTCCGCCCCTGATGAAAAGTATAAATAAAAGCAAATAATTGTGAGAAGTATATTTTACAAGAAATAAAATAAAATACTGTCTACGTTTCATAATCAATGTCGGATTTTTACAAGAAATTTTGTACAACAAATCGTATTTTATATCTTACGATTTCATTTTTCTCACTTTATTTTTGCACAAACACACATCTATATCTAACGAGTTTGAAACATTTTCAGTTGGTATGCGAGATTTATATTTAGCAACTCTTTTCAACCGGTCATTGGAAACCAAATTGATCACGTTCAAACAGTCCGTCTCGATCATACCATGGTGAATCTTGTGATTCCACATCATTTGGAGAACATCGAGTATAGTCCATAACTCCGCATTCAAACTTGAACACGAGCCAATGTTCTGGCAAAATCCAAATACCCATGCTCCAGTCCAGATTCATCTCTCACAACACCCCCTGCTGAAGCCAAATGCATGTTATCCCCTACTGCACCGTCTGTATTCAACTTAATCAACCCCCTAGGGGGTGTCGTCCATGTAGCACCCAATCGTGACCTCAAGAAATGTTGGTCATGTGCCTCCAAGACATTTAGCCCAAGCCGCAGCGGAGCGAAGAAAACCCATGACCGAACCAACAACCCCTCAAAGAACCCCAAACGAATGACGCCATCCCAATCAACCAAGGACATGGAGAAGAAATCCGCACTAACCCGAGCCGAGATCAATTGAGACCACACGCGCCAACAAACAATCCCCGTAGGACATGCATCGTATCTTCCACAGCGTGTCCACAAACCTCACAAGTTGAATCCGAAGTAAACCCACAAAGGACCCTTTCCTCATTAGTAAGTAACCGATGCCAAAGTAGTAGCCGAAAAAAATGACGGATGCGTTGCGGGCTATCAAAGGACCAAGCCAACGACCAAATATCATCATGGGGTTCCAAATACCATCACCGAGCAAGCTCCATTTTCTATGAACAAAGAAGAAGAAGAAGAAGCAAGCTCCATTTCCATCCCACTTCCAGCACCTAAGTAACTGCCAAGATGCATTGGACTTGCGCATCAGTAAAGTGGTGCTGAAGGAATTGAATATCCCAACCTCCTTGATTGTTACCTATGTCGCTAAGTCATAAGTTTGAATTGGGCACAATGTGAGCGTCCACCAAATGAATCAATGGTCCCAGCTGCAGCACCCAATTGTTCACCCAAAATTTTATACGGTGCCCATCGCCAATAGACCAAGCAAGATTCTCCCGAATAGATTGTCATACTCGACTCAAGGATCTCCATACAAAGGAGCATTAAGATGTTGCAATCCACTCAAGAACCATATCTGGCATTTTATATCTGGGTTTAACGGGAACTCACCTTATGACCAAAAAATCTACTGAATTGATCAAGAATGGCTCTGATGAAGACTTTCACAATATCAAAGATAATAAAGGAATAATGTCACAATTGTCACATGCACTTTAATAAATATTTAATGTGACATGTTTTGAAAAAAAATATCTAATATGGTATATGTACTTTTAAAATATCAAATATGATACCCAGATTATCATTTTGTATTTTATTATAGTACATGGATTAATATCGTTAGTAATTGTTTCTGTATTATTATGATATATGGATTAACACTTCTTGTAAGTGTCAAATCAGTAAACAAAAATTCACTTATACTATATTTTATCGAAGAACATGTATCATTTTAAACATTTGTCAAAGTATAGGTACCACATCAAATATTTTAAAAGTACAAGCACCACACTAAACATTTTGTTAAAGTTTATGTGCCATATAACATTATCCCACAAATAATTGAAAAAAAGGCATGAATTGAAAATGAAACATGAAAATTTCATTTAATTGTCAGAGGTAGGAATCACGTGCTCTCTCTAATGTGCAATATTAACATTGTGAAAAATTAAAAGGAATCACATCCGACCTCAAGGATCAAGAGGTCGGAATTTGATTGCTAAAGTAGGGTAAGTAGGTATACAGACGAGGATAAAAATTATCTGTCTCTTTTTGATGTTTTAATATTAAAAATTGTTAAAAAATTAAATTTTAAGTCTTAACTTTAAATTTTAAGTCATACACTTTAAAAAATACACTATACCTCAAATTTCTTAAACCCTACTCATAAATCTAAACTTTAAACCTAAATCTTAAACTCTAAACCTAATTTTTAGTATAGAGAAAAAAAAATAGAGAAGATTTCTATTCTTTGTCGTATGTTTTTCCTTCCAAATCTATTAATTTCAAGTCCCAAAAATAAACCAAGATCTCGTATTTTTCATTGCAAGATCTTTCACAGAAAGAGAGAAAACCCATTCTACTTGGTAACAAGATTGGCACAACATTCTTAACCAAATAATCCCTTTCCCTCTCCTTCAACTCCTTTAAACATAATTATATGTGACATGCACTGCGCTTCACAATACACAACTTGGCACCAAGCACCTTGAAAAGAAGCTCAACCCTCTCTTCTGCATCAAAAAATAAAGCTCAACCTTAATTTTTAGGATTTAAAACCAACTTGACACTGTAAAGCTTTGAATTCATATTAACGGGCTACCGTTTTGGGTTTAGCGTAAAGGACGTCAGGTGAGATTTTATAGAGGTCTTCATCAATGGGTTTGGGCGTTGGCCTCGCCATGGGACTTGGAGTTGGTGGTTCTTCCCAGCTTTGCTTTTTACCTTGTTTGATCATCATGTGCGGTTGTCTTACTCTGCCCTGCAAGATTGACTATCATGTTTATCAACTCACAATTCCATGTCTTGGAGTTTTTGAAATAAGAATTATGAAAATCAGAAAAGAAAACAACAGAATCTCAAATGCACGTGCAAACAGACAAACAGATGGAACTGAACAAGTCTAAACTTGTTGTTAGCAGTTACCCTTGAGCGAGGATCCACAAGGACGTGGTCTTCATAAAGACCACCGGCGACGTATAAATCCAGATCCTGAGAGTAGGTGTAAGTGTAACGAAGCAGCCCAGTTTGTCGAGCTGATTCAAAACACTGAGTAAAAGGGAGGTCACTGTTCCAATCCCAGCTGCCAAAAGCTGGAACATGGCTCCTCCTCCTTGTACGGTAATCCTAAAACCCAAAAAACAAACAAAATCATCATCTCATCACTGCAACCAAAAGAGAAGAAACACGAAACTCAATTCACCTACATCCATGCTGTGCTGTGCTGTGACAGTGAGAGAGATGGGGATTGACCTGGGTTTTTCAAAGGATGAAGAGCTGTAAGTGTTGGAGAGTGAGCTTTCAGCTTTGTTTTGGGGGTGGGACTGTGGGCGTGGCACTTTAAAAGGAGAAGGGGATGCCCATCACACAACCAATTGTCACAAGCACAAAGAGGTAAGAGGTCAGGTACAAAGGGCCACTGTTGGGTTGCTTTTGATTTTCTTAAAATGTTATTGAGAGTAAAGTTTAATGATAAGTTATGTATCCACATAACATCTAATTCAATGGAAAGAATAACTTTAATTGAAATGAATTCTTAGTTAACACCAAATTTCTTTGAACAATCTATTCTTCCACTTTGAAGACAATAATAATCTCTGTTTAAAAAACAATAATAATCTATATACATTACAAAAAAAAAATAGGGTAAATTACGTAAATCATCATTGAACTTTACTCTCAAACTTATTTTGGTAACTGAAGTTTCAAAACATTTAATTTACTTATTGAAATTTAGACATTGAACTTTTTTGTCACTCTTTTGTTAATTTTTTTACGGTGTTATGACGTAGATGCCATCCACCGTTCATAGTCTTCGGACACCACCATCGTCGATCGTAGATGGTGGCCGTTCAGTCCCAAATTTCATCAATTGCCCGTCTTGACCCTCGAATCTGAATACAACTTCCATTTAACGAAGGAAAAACCTTTCGATTTCTCTCTCGGTGATCTCCCTCCTCTACCATTAGATGAAACTCGTTTCTCAGTATATTGTTTTCCTCGTGCCGATGAAGCTTTTCACCGTCGGATCTTGAAGAAGTTTTTTCCGTTCATTGGCAAATGAGTGCCGTCAAAAAATTAGTGGAGAAGTGACAAAAACGTCTAATGTCTAAACATCAATAAGTAAATTGAACATTTTAAAACTTCGGTGACTAAAATAAATTTGAGAGTCAAATCCAATAATAATCCACGTAATTTTGTAGTGACCTTTTTGGAAATTCTTCTGAAAGCTTTTTGGGTTTGAGGTGCTACGGGTTAAAATCGATAAAAACTTGGAAAATTGATTTTATTTGCAAATAAGACTTGGAGTCACCACCGACCACTTGGACAATGTAGGCCGAACACCAGAAAACCACATATTCAAATTAAAAAGGTTCGGGAGTTGGTTACGCATGGGGAAGGATTAGCACCCCCATCATGCCCAGAAATCGGTACCAAAATATTTGTTGCTCTCAAAAGGATTGAAATTGTTGAAATTTAAATTGAATTTAATTTGGCGTTTCGAATTGAAAATTGACTTTAATCGGAAGGGCCTTATCAAATTGGTGAGTTCAAATTAATTGGACATTTAATTAATAAGGATGACGATACCTCTAACCATAGATTAAACCGACATCGAATAAGACCAACTACCGTGTTAATTTATGGTTCGAATCTCGTACGTCACCTTTATGCATGATGCAAGCAGTTAAAATATGATAGAATGATCTTGTCAAATTTTAATTTTAACCCGGGTCAGTAATGATTAATCCAAATATTCGGTCAACATCTATTGAGACAAGACTGTTACGACACGGATATCGAGATTAATAAATACATGATGTTCCAAGATTTAAATTAATTAATGTATGATTAATGGGGTCAAATGAATGACAATTGAAGAATGACAAACACAAGGCTTAAAAGATAAACACACAAAAAGAAGCCCGCCCAAAGTCCTAACCTAAAAGGCCCAAGTTATAGAAAGCCCAATTAGTGATCTAATTATGAGCTAAGTGAATCTAGCATTAGTCCCGAATTAATTAACCCTAGATAACTAAACCCTAAAAAATTATGATAATTAATTAAATGTTAATCTAAACTTTGAAGTTAATTTTATCTTAAAAGTAATTAAGAAACGTTCGATTAATTTAATGAATTTAACATTCACCCGAATAAGCCAAGAGCAAATTTAAATTCACTAAATTAATTCAAACTCTAATCTAACTAATGCTCTAAAGAATCTAATCCTAAATTAATCTATCGTTCCCCAATAAAGTGAGCACGCGATTCTAAATTAATTGAATTAATTCACCTAATCTATTTTAAAAGCCTAGCAAGCCCAAAGCCCACTTAAACTAAACACACCCTAAGGCCCAAACTATATAAAACAAGGCCTACTAAAAACTTAACCAAGCCCACAAACCCAAATTGTACATATCATAAACATATATGTTATAAAATTTTGTAAAAAAAAAACTATATATATTATAAACCTTGAAAAACCATATATGCATATATATATATATATATTGTATACTTTAAAAAACTATATTGTATACATCAAGAAGCTAACTTATATATTATGAAAACTAAGGGTTGTAAAAACATATATTGTATATTATACTATAGATTATAAAAATTGTGTCAAAACTTATAAAACTATATATCAAAATATAACATATATTAAAACATGTATTATATACTACAAAAACATATTTTTATATTTTATGTAAAAACTATATATTATATTAAATCCATATTTTGTATATAAAATGATATATTATTAAAGAAATATACACTATATATAACAACCACAAATCTAAGGATCTAACGAATTAAAACAAGAACAACATGGCGGAAAAAAATAAAATATAAATAAAGGACTGAATTAAAGAAATTTAAATACGAAGCAGAAGTTAAAAATGCATGATAAAGAGGGCAAACAACACTGAAAATTGGACTAAATTGAACAGATAAAAACCTTGAAGATCTAATTGAAAGAAGAAAAAAGGACCATATTATAAAACGTTTCAAACTTAGGAGGACCAGGGACAGGGTTTCAAAACACGGAATGGCTTGGGAGTGTAATTATACCATGTGAAGGGACTATTTGTGCAATTTACCCATGCGGAAGGACCGCGGACGTTATTTCGTTGGGGCAGAGGGGTTTATGAGGGAATTATCCCACTTTTAAAACGACATGGTATATAACAATTTTTAAAACAAAAAATCTATTATAACCCCAAAAAAACTCTCACCCTCTGTTTTCTCTCTGAAGCGGGGATGAACACCGCCGCGTGTCCATCCCCAAACACAGATTTCTGCGAGATTTTTAGAAACCGACGATGCTTCCGCCGCTCGTCGTGTCAGCCGCTGCTCGCCGGGGTCGGCAAACCCAAAAACAGCCAAAATCGACTCATCTTCTCGCTTTAAACTCAGATCTAAAACTCATTTTCCAAAACTGAGCCCTTTTTTACTTGAAAACTCGAAAAACAGAATCGAAAACTCTTTTCTTTTTGAAAACCAGAAACCAAAACCTAACCTTTTTTCGGTTACCACTCCCAACGTTTCACCATGTATGACCTTGGAAGGCCGAGTGGTTTATCAACAGCGAAGGAGGGCATCAAACAAGGAGAAGATAAAACGCCGGAGGTAAAAGAAACCTTAAACCCCTTTTCTATGCATTTTATGCTTTCAAAATGAAAAAGAGATGGATATACCTCTGAAACGGATGTTGCTTTTTCTATTGCTTTGAGAATTGTCGAATGCCTTACAAATGAGTTAGGGCTTTTGTTATATAGCCACCGAATATTACATTGTTTTACTTATATTAAAATTGTAAGAAAAAAGGTTATTGGTTTGTAATTCCTTGCTTTGAAATCTTTTGTCCGGATTCATGTGCGCACTCTGAGATGTTTGTTTGTCCCCTGTATTTGCTGATAATACCCTGGTTTTCTGCCAATTTTGTTTTGATCTCGGCTGACATTTGCCCTTGTTTGTTGCATATGAAGAGGAGGGGACCAGGGGGATTGCTGTGGGCCGACGCAGATGCGGGAGAGACACACATGGGCGCGTATGGGAGATGGAAGGCCAATAATGGACTACACGAGCGTTAGGTGCGATCTCATCCGTTCGATGTGTTCCCGATCCGATAGTTGTGCTCGATGTGGCGCCAAGGCAAAAGATGGCCAACTAGGGCTTCATCCATCAGTACGTCTGGACCGTCAGATCTAGATCAAATCTGACGGTTGTAGTGTGACTGCGCAAAGAAGAAGACAGATCAATCATGTTAGGGCTTTAGGGTTTCTGATGTGGTTACGGGCCTATTATGCCATATTGTATTATATTTTATTTCATTATTTTGTAAAATGGACTAATATAAAACTTGGGCTTTATTATTCAAACTTGGGCAGTTTATTATAGTTTATAATTTTTAGAATCTTTCCTGATTTTTCCTTTTAATTAATAGAAGTAACATATACTGATGATAATAATAATAATAATAATAATAGTAAAAAATGGATATAATAACAAAATAATAACAATAAAAATAATATAGTAATAATAATAAGAAGGTAATATCATATATATAAGCAATAATCGGGAACAATAGTAAGATAACTAATGACGATAATAACAACAAAAGCTAATAATATATGAATAATATTTTGGGATTTTTTTGAATTTTAAAGATAATTACACACACATATATATATAGTATAATATAGTTAGAAATAAACCGAGCCCATAACACCTATATATATATTTAGAGTAGTAAAACATATATGTATATATATAAGCCCATTATTGCAAAACACAAATAAAAATAAAACGGGTCTACCCTGGCAAAATTAGTGATTACAACTGCCCTTCTTTGCTCATTCTTGTGTTAACAAGGATAGAGCAAAGACTAAAATCACTAATTTTGTCTTACTTCCCTGTGAGGTTCAGATCATCATACACCGAAGTCTTACTGATGGCCGAAAATGAAGGTCCAACACTGATGGTTTTACGGACAGCCTAGCTTACCAAGCACAGAAGGTCTTACTGATGGTAATGGCCGAGAAAATGAGGGTCCAACATTGAAGGATTTACGGACAGCCTAGCTCACCAAGCACTAGAGGTCTTATTGATGGCTAAAAAATGATGGTCCAACACTGAAAGATTTACGGATAATCTGGCTCACCAAGCACTAGAGGTCTTACTGATGGCTGGAAAATGATGGTCCAACATTGAAGGATTTACGGACAATCTGGCTCACCAAGCACTGGAAGTCTTACTGATGGCTAGAAAATGATGGTCCAACACTAAATGATTTACGGAGAATCTGGCTCACCAAGCACTAGAGGTCTTATTGATGGCAGGAAAATGATGGTTCAACATTAAAGGATTTACGGACAATCTGGCTGACCAAGCATTACGGGTCTTACTGATGGCTGAAAATGAAGATCGAGCACTAAAGGCTTTCTTGTAATTCAAATTACCACGCGTTAAAGGTCTTACTGGTGATTTGAAGAAATAAGGGTTAATCACTGAAGGCTTTTGCTGATAGCTCAAACATATGATATTGAAGGCCTGACTGTAATTTTGCTGGATGAGTTCTTCATATTGAAAACTCTCGATTTTTGTTGCGATCTATTCTCAAGAAGTCATAGATCGGAGTCTTGTCTTGGTTTCGCGAAAATTTGAACTAAAATCTCACTGAAATCATCTCATTCTATTGTGAAGTTGCAGACTGAGATCTTTGTAAATATGTGAAAAAGATAAAATAATAAATGCATAAATTAGCATGTCCCTAATCCCAGGGATGTCTAACTATATGTGATGCATGAATGAACGAATGTCGATTGATGACCACTTAGGATAGCCTTCTTTTCCAAGAAAGTTGATTGAGAAATCTCGGTCTTGTTCTTCACTAGGGCTTCAAAGCGGCTAGAGTACCCCATCTCACACTTGAGTTCAACCTCTCAAAGTGTATCTTCAAAGCTACCATCCTAGATGGTTTTTCTTGAACCTCGCTCAAATGATTAATTTATTCTAGAGGGGTCTCGACTATTTCGTCATCTTCATGTCCCAACAAAAGTTTGCCCAAAAATTTTGTTGTTGCCTACTCTGGCTTTCTCGTTGCTAGCAAGTTTCCGACTTCTTCATCAGAAGACCAGAACAAAATTTTTCTCTTGTCAACTCTGACTCGGAATCCCCAGTTTAAAATTCTTGTTACAGGGCTACTCCGTTCTCTTCGAGGGACACTTCATTACATCAAGTCTCGCATAGCCCCTTCAAGTTCAGGCTCTATCAATCTTTGTCAACCTAAGATGGTCATTTGCATTGAAATCCTTATGATTTGAAAATAATTTTTGAATAAAAGAATTTGTTTAAAAGGGTCAGCTTGCTAACTGATACTTTAATAAGTGATACATTTTTGTTTTTTTAAATGATATTCAATGCTTGAAAGCTCAAAGATTTGAAAAGAACAGAAAAAGACTAGGATTCCCTGGATATCCAATGCGAGAGTGTCCTGGATTCAAACTCGGTGATCAATGGCCTGCATTTGAATGTTGTGGCGATATTCGTAGTTGTAGTATCTTTCTCAAATGGCTTGGTTCATCCTCATGATTATGGTATTTGCTTGATCGACTCGAAAACTACTCCTTCTAGTTCTCATCATCTCTCTCTACTAAAAAAATTGAGTTATCTGACTTTTATTTAGCCCATGGAGCGCAGATAAGATCACTCTCTAATTGTAAGAGTGTGCCTTTAATTGTAATTAATATTGTGTCAATGTCCTCAATGATTCATCGCTGGCACTAGGGTATTGAACAGATTGAGCATATCTCTTTATTAGATTTGTTCTCCCCCCAGCTCCTTCAGAATGCTCTAGGACTTATTCAATTCATTCATTCATTTCCTTTTTCTTTGGGGAATTCAACTCATTACAGTCATTTGTCTCGAGAAATGATGATAGAGCATACAACAATACCCCGAGTTACTCGGCATAGTCATGATTTGAAAACTTACTCATATAGCCAAGACTTTAGAGTAAGTGGAGCAAAGCATCCTTATTTAGCTTTTTTGCTATAGCGGAGTACCCCTATGATTTTTTATTATTTACTATTTTTCTATTTTAAGCACTCTATTTTCTTTTTATTTTGAAGCGCATTTAAGCGACTTTATTGGGCTTTTCTATGAGACTTTCTTATCATCGAACATCATTGAAAGGGGTAGTAGTGTTGCTTCTTGTGCTTTACCGACCAAAGCAATCTGAGCAAGAAATCATACTTCATCGTGATCACAACACTCGATTGATCCTTGTATTCGAATCAAGGTCACAACAAGCGCGTGATACCCAAGGACCCTAAAAGATAAGAAAAATATACATATATACTCATTATATATAAAAGGCATCTCTTCATTAGAACAAAACGAAAACAAGTGCCATTTACAAAAGATCATTGCTATCTTCGGGCCCAAAGCGGCTAGATTGATTTAAACATAAAAAGAAAGACTGAAAATGCAAAGGAAAACATGTAAAATAACATCTAAGACAAAGATGAGATGCATTTAACAGTTTCAGCGACTTTGGGCCGATCTTGACTTTTCCAATTCTCGGAAGAAACAAACTTTTAGTGGCCCTCGTGATTAGGCAAATGATTGGTAGCCACATCCAGTGTGTCAAGCTGCAAGACTCCGGTATTGAGCAGGTTATAAACCACCCTCTTAAAGGCTTTGCAATTGTCGATGTTATGGCCAGGGATTCCCGCGTGGTACTTGCACTTAGCCTTAAGGTCAAACCATACTGAATAAGGAGGTTGCATCGGAGTAAAGCGATAAGAGCAAACCAAGTCTGCTTCGTAAAGCTTGGGGTATAACTCACCGTAAGTTATGGGTAAATGAGTGAAGCCTCATTTTTCTCCCTTCGACCGAGCCCTTGTGAACTTGTTTTTGTCGACTTTGCTGCGATCGTGACATTGCTTGGGCGATGAGTACTCACATGGCTCACCTCATTGTTTTTCTTCGGGTACTTTTGCATATTTTCCACGGTCTTGAGCTTGCCGCTCTTGAAAGCCGCCTCGATGGATTCCGCAACTTTCACAAATTTGGCGAATCCCAAGGATATATTGTTGATCATCTTTTCATAAAGTGGACTTTGTAGCGTATCCACAAATAGGCAGGTGATCTAAACTTATGCCGCAATGTCCCTCCACCTCTGGGCGTACTATCTGACACTTTCATTTTGCCCCTGAGTTAAACCCTGAAGCAACATTCTACTTGGGACCATGTCCTTCACGTGTTTGTATTGATCGACAAAGATTCTCGACAAATCTTTCCATGTCTTTACATTGGTATGACTTAGCTGAGCGTACCAACGGGCAACTACCCCAGTCAAGCTGTCCTAAAAGCAGAAAATAAGAAGATTTTCGTTCTTCAAGTGTACCGTCATCTTACGACAATACATAGCCAAGTGGGCTGAAGGGCAAGTGGTGCCATCATACTTCTCGATGTCGGGTACTTTGAATTTGGGTAGGATGACCAAATCCGATATCAAACTTGACTCATAGGGATCTATTCTGTAATTGTCAGTCATTTGCATCGAACTGACCTTCTCTTCCATCTAGAGGTGTTACTCCTCAAACTTCTTTTCAAACTCTTTCCTCAATCTTGTCTCTACCTCGTTTATTAGGTCCAAGTCTGGGACTTTAATAGCAACGTCAGTCTCAAAATTATGCTCCACATCGATTGGAGTGTTAAGAGATGCCATGGCTATATGGATATTTTTCAGAGTTGACCCATCCGGTTGAGCCTTTGTGCGGGAAGTGTCTCCACCAAGGTCCTCCACATTGGAATGTTCATCCACAACTTTAGCTTTCCCACGGTCAGTCTTCTCTAATAACGCGATGATGCGGGCTATGATCTCATCTTGAGACCTTTCGATCCTTGACTCGATACCGCCCAAGCGTTCCTCAATATCTTTTTGTGACTTCTCAACATTAGCCAACCTATCTTTCATGACCTTCGTCTGAGAACGTGTGTCGTACAAATACGAAATGGTTGCAGTTCGAACTTACTGCCATGAGATTCCCACTATTAATCTAGGTTTCTCACTTATGAATGCAAATGCATTATATGCGCTAAAATGCTTGAAGACAAGTTAAAATCAATCAATAAATGTAATATGCAATGAATACAAAATTAATGTCTAAATGCAAAAATGTTGAAGCAATTAAATAAACGAGAAAACATTAATGAAGATTTGAACAATAAAACAAAAACTAATAATACTATAGTGAGAGAGAAAAAAAGCAAACGAGTGTCGACCGATGAACATCCTCATTAAACAACTTTCTATAACGGAGATCGAGTCCCATTATAATGAGAAAAGATAAACTTCTACATAGGTCATGACTTAAAAATCTAAGGTACCTTTGCTCATATTCTTGATCAACTTTGAACTTCGGGATTCTTGAGCCAATTGTTATGGATTCTTTCTCCCATTATGAAAGCCTTAAACTTTGGACTGTTCTCAGATCAACACTCCATTGAAAAAATGTCACGAAGATGCAAAACAAATAAACAGAATAAGACAAGACAAAAAAAGGTTACCAACAGATATAATAAAAAACAAATACATCAAAGCGGAGTAGCACAAAAAGGCCTAACAGCATGAATTCTAGTTTGCTATGGTTGTCTGCATGGCTCTAACGGGGTGGGCTTCTTAAGTTCTCACACATGTGTGTTTGGTTCTAAAAAAGTGTACTCGGACCTATCTTATTACCTACTAAGGTAACAAGAACCCCAATTCTGGCCCATCATAGGCTTGCGAATCGGTTGAGGTTCGAGGGAAAGCACGACCTAGTGACGTAGAAGGCTGCTCACGTGTTAAAAGATGTGGATTCCGGAAGTGAATTACCGACCCGTGGAGGACTTCTCACGTGGGTATGGGCGTTTCACTCCCATTTAAGGGACGAAGCTCGGGTATAGATCTTGATGATATGATGCAACACATGTCGATAATTCCATAGAAATTAAATGAAGAATTAATTCTAAGACCACCAATTATCAAAGCTCGTGTAATCGTAGTTACATTTTCAAAAAAAATCGACTTCCTTAAAATCAAAGTAAATTTGCAACATTTTTCATCATTAAAAGCAATAAATATTTTCTTGGCTTAACTCTCTTTTGTTTTGTAAAAACAAAATGTCCACAGCGAAGTCGCCAAGCTGTAGCGACCTTTTTGGAAATTCTTCTGAAAGCTTTTTAGGTTTGAGTTGCTACGGGTTAAAATCGATAAAAACTTGGAAAATCGATTTTATTTGCAAATAAGACTTGGAGTCGCCACCGACCACTTGGACAAGGTAGGCCGAACACCAGAAAATCACATATTCAAATTAAAAAGGTTTGGGAGTTGGTTACGCGTGGGGAAGGATTAGCACCCCCATCACGCCCGGGAATCGGTACCAAAATATTTGTTGCTCTCAAAAGGATGAAAATTGTTGAAATTTAAATTGAATTTAATTTGACGTTTCGAATTGAAAATTGACTTTAATCGGATGGGCCTTATCAAATTGGTGAGTTCAAATTAATTAGACATTTAATTAATAAGGATGACGATACCTCAAACCATAGATTAAACCGGCATCGAATAAGGCCGACTACCATGTTATTTTAAGGTTCGAATCTCGTACGTCACCTTTATGCATGATGCAAGCAGTTAAAATATAATAGAATGATCTTGTCAAATTTTAATTTTAACCTGGGTCGGTAATGATTAATCCAAATATTCGGTCAACATCTATTGAGGCAAGACTGTTATGACACGGATATCGAGATTAATAAATACCTGATGTTCTAAGATTTAAATTAATTAATGTAAGATTAATGGGGTCAAATGAATGATAATTGAGGAATGACAAACACAATGCTTAAAAGATAAACACACAAAAAAAAGCCACCCAAAGTCCTAACCTAAAAGGCCCAAGTTATGGAAAGCCCAATTAGTGATCTAATTATGAGCTAAGTGAATCTAGCATTAGTCCCGAATTAATTAGCCTAGATAACTAAACCCTAACAAATTATGATAATTAATTAAATGTTAATCTAAACTTTGAAGTTAATTTCATCTTAAAAATAATTAAGAAACGTTCGATTAATTTAATGAATTTAACATTCACTCGAATAAGCCAAGAGCAAATTTAAAATCACTAAATTAATTCAAACCCTAATCTAACTAATGCTTCAAAGAATCTAATCCTAAATTAATCTAATTAATTTAGGGATCGTGCCCCTATAAAGCGAGCACATGATTCTAAATTAACTGAATTAATGCACCTAATCTATTCTAAAAGCCTAGCAAGCCCACTTAAACTAAATACACCCTAAGGCCCAAACTATATAAAACAAGGCCTACTAAAAACTTAACCAAGCCCACAAACCCAAATTCTACATATCATAAACATATATGTTATAAAATTTTGTAGAAAAAACTATATATATTATAAACCTTGAAAAACCATATATGCATATATATATATATTGTATACTTTAAAAAACTATATTGTATACATCAAGAAGCTAACTTATATATTATGAAAACTAAGGGTTGTAAAAACATATATTGTATATTATACTATATATTATAAAAATTGTGCCAAAACTTATAAAACTATATATCAAAATATAACATATATTAAAACATGTATTATATACTATAAAAACATATTTTTATATTTTATGTAAAAACTATATATTATATTAAATCCATATTTTGTATATAAAATGTATATTATTAAAGAAATATACACTATATATAACAACCACAAACCTAAGGATCTAACGAATTAAAACAAAAACAACATGGCCAAAACAGAATAAAACATAAATAAAGGACTGGAATTAAAGAAATTTAAATATGAAGCAAAAGTTAAAAATGCATGATAAAGGGGGCAAACAACACTGGAAATTGGACTAAATTGAACAGATAAAAACCTTGAAGATCTAATTGAAAGATGAAAAACATACCATATTATAAAACGTTTCAAACTTAGAAGGACCAGGGACGGGGTTTCAAAACACGGAATGGCTTGGGAGTGTAATTATCCCACGCGAAATGACTATTTGCATGATTTACCTATGCGGAATGACCGCAGGCGTTATTCCGCTGGGGCGGAGGGGTTTATGAGGGAATTATCCCACTTTTAAAACGACCTGGTATATAACACATTTTAAAACAAAAACCTATTATAACCTAAAAAAAGCTCAGACCCTCTGTTTTCTCTCCGAAGCGGGGATGTGCACGCCGCGTGTTCATCCCTAAACCCATATTCCAGCGAGATTTCTAGAAACTGGCGACGCTTCCGTCGTCCGCCACCGTGTCGGTCGTTGCTCGCCGGTGGCCAACGAACCTAAAGACAACCGAAATCGACTCATCTTCCCGCTTTAAACTCAGATCTAAAACCCTTTTCCAAAACTGAGCCCATTTTTACTTGAAAACTCAAAAATAGAATCGAAAACTCTTTTCTTTTTGAAAACCAGAAACCAAAACCAAACCTTTTTCCGATTATCACTCCCAACGTTTCACCATGTACGATTTGGAAGGCCGAGTGGTTTATCAACGGCGGAGGAGGGCATCGGACAAGGGGAAGATGAAACGCTAGAGGTAAAATAAACCCTAAACCCTCTTTTCTATGTATTTTATGCTTTCAAGATGAAAAAGAGATGGATATACCTCTGAAACAGATGCTGCTTTTTCTATTGCTTTGAGAATTGCCGAATGCCTTGCAAATGAGTTAGGGCTTTTGTTATATAGCCACTGAATATTACATTGTTTTACTTATATTAAAATTGAAAGAAAAAAGGCTATTGGTTTGTAACTCCTTGCTCTGAAATCTTTTGTCCGGATTTATGTGCGCACTCTGAGATGTTTGTTTGTCCCTTATATTTGCTGATAATTCCCTGGTTTTTTGCCAATTTTGTTTTGATCCCGTCTGACATTTGCCCTTGTTTGTTGCATGTGAGGAGGAGGGGATCAGGGGGATTGTTGTGGGCCGACGCGAATGCGGGAGAGACGCGCATGGGCGCGTATGGAAGATGGAAGGCCGGCAATGGATTACACGAGCTTTGGGTGCAATCTGGACCATTCAATGTGTTCCCGATCCGATGGCTGTGCTCGATGCAGCGCCAAGGCAAAAGATGGCCAACTAGGGCTTCATCCATCAGTGCGATTTGGACCGTCAGATCTAGATCAGATCTGACGGCTGTAGTGTGACTGCGCAAAGGGGAAGACAGATCAATCATGTTAGGGCTTTAGGGTTAATGATGTGGTTACGAGCCTATTGGGCCATATTGTATTATATTTTATTTCATTATTTTGTAAAATGGACTGATATAAAACTTGGGCTTTATTATTCAAACTTGAGCAGTTTATTATAGTTTATAATTTTTAGAATCTTTCTTGATTTTTCCTTTTAATTAATAGAAGTAACATTTACTACTACTAATAATAATAATAGTAACAAATGGATATAATAACAAAATAATAACAATAATATAGTAATAATAATAAGAAGGTAATATCATATATATATATATATATAAGCTATATCCGGGAACAATAGTAAGATAACTAATGATGATAATAACAACAAAAGCTAATAATATATGAATAATATTTTGGGATTTTTTTGAATTTTAAAGATAATTACACACATATAGTATAAGATAGTTAAAATTAAACCGAACCCATAACACCTATATATATATTTAGAGTAGTAACACATATATGTGTATATATATAAGCCCATTATTGTAAAAACACATAAAAATAGAACGAGTCTATCCCGGACAAAATTAGTGATTATAAATTTACCCAAAAAATTAAATTATATCAAAATAAAATTAATAAATTAACTATCAAATATCAACGAAAACATTTTTTTTTGGCTTTCTTAACCCCACACGAGTAAAGGCTCTGGTGCTTTGTGTAGTAGGGTGTGGGTGATGATGAAAAAGTTCAAAACTGAACCACATAAGATAAAAAAAAAAAAAACTATACATATTTTATTTTAAATTTGGTAATGACAATGAAGGTAGTAATAGGTCAACAGTCAACGCTTTAATATCATTACTATTTTGTATGTTCAGAACTAAGAATAGGAGTTGTTTTTTTAGTGTCTTTATGTATAAAATAAAAATATTAGATTTAAGTTTAGACTATAAGATTATATTTTAAAATTTAGGCGTAGAATTTAATTTTTAGGATTTAAGATTAAAATTTAGGCTTAGACTATAGAGTTTTAGTTTTTAGTGTTAAAACATGCATAAAAACATTAAAGAATACATGATTTTTGTTCCAGAACTAAATATTTAATGATCTATATTATATAAAATAAAGTATCGTTTAATACTGTTTTTGAAAATGTATTTTTAGAGCCATAAATAATCTTAACATAATTTTTAAAGAAAAAATATGTCTAAACACAAAAATCAAAATTTCAGTTTTTGTGTTCGAAAAATACTTTTGGAGATAAAATTACGGTTTTAAATTTAATTTGTTATTTTATAGTTTGTTTATATTACAATTGATAAACTTGTAATATTTTATCAAGCTATATAATCACGCTTGAGAAGTCGCGGGAATATTAATCCCACGTCGGAAAGAAAAATGGAGGTCTTCAGATATATAAACGGTGTCACTGCACATCCTATCAGACATGTTTTTAGGAAGAAGGTAATGACTATGTGACAAGTGGTTTTAGAGCAATCCTTTTGATTGCCCAATTTCCCGCCGAGCGCCTATAAAGTGGGTAGGCATGGTGGACAACCGTGACAATGGCCATCACGAGTGTGGTTGACTCGTGAACTCGTGACCCTCATCACAAAGTTGAGTTGGGGAGAATGTCCCGCCTGAGAAGAGGCGGGGACATTAATCTCACATTGAAAAGGAAAAGAGAGGTCTTGAGATACATAAACGATAACGCTGCACATCTTATTAGACATGTCTTTTGGGAGGAGGAAAATAGCCCCGTGACAATATTATATGGTGGATGATTTTTTGTGGGTTTTAAAATTTTATACCTCATCGTGCTAATTTTTAGATAAAAATATTTTAAAATTTATATATTTTCATGTAACATGTGCAATTATTATACATTTACTTTTTTATTAAAAAATTCTATATTTTCATAGAACATGTGAAATTATTAAAAATTTAATGTTTAATAAAATATTTTTTTATATTTTTATCATAATTTAATTTGATATATTCCAAATATTTATTAAAGAAATTAAATATCACTTGAATGTATATTTTCTTTTAACTTACAACATCGTCTTTAATTTTAGACATCAATGCTAAATATTTAAATCTTAAACTAAATTTTTTAAAAGCTTAAATGAAAAATCAACCCCTAAATTATACTTCTTGTTTGCTTTTAGCCCTTAAACTATATTTTGGTCAAAACAAGTACCTAAACTATTATCTTTGGTCATTTTAAGTTTAATAAAATCTATGTCAAAATTATTTCAGCCAATAAAATGTTAACATGTTACAAAGATTTTTGACCAATAGATAAATTAGGGACTAAAAACAAAAAGATGACATATTTTAAATACTTATTTTGACCAAAAAAATAGTTTAGGTACTTAAAGTGATAAAAATAATATTTTAAATATTTGTTTTAACCAAAATAATTTAAGGGCTATAACTAAACAAAAAAATATAACTTTATGGGATGATTTTTTATTTAAGTCTTTTATAACAACAATGCTAAACTAGCTCTAAGATTATGGTGTGGTGTAAAAGGTCATTGTTTTAGTACTAGTTGACCTGAGGCATTAGGTACAATTCTCGACAATCCCTCTCCTTTCTCTCAACAAAAAATAAATTTATATTATATATTAAGTGGATGATTGAGTTGGTATTAAAAGTAGGGTTGTTTACAAAAATTCGAACCGGTGTACCGTATAAAAAAATTAAAAAAATCGAACTAAATGGTAGGTAACTGTATCGGTTAAAATTAGCCAAAACGATACGGTAACCGTATCGATAAAATTAGCGGTTGAGCAGGACGAAAATATTTACGATTTTCGCTAAACAGTTAACCGAACTCAATATTACCATACTTAAAATATAAAATTAATTATATATTAATATTAAATTATTCATTATTACTAATATATGTGTAATTATCATACTTAAACTACATTTTATAATGATATTAAATTATTAGTAATAATCAAACGTGTAGTGTACGTCTATTCGAACGTGCATCTATTCTAGTATTGAGATATAGTGGGATATGTGTTGCATCCTTTTGTTTATGTTGGTTTTCAGTGTAGTTGCAGGCAGTTTGTGTCTTGACATTAGTTTGATCTTGCAGTTCCTTTTACAGTTCATGTTGTCGTATCTTTGTTTTATTTACATTTGCTCTTAAACAACTCTATTGAGCTTGTGTTTATGTTATTGTGATCATGGAATGAAATAAATTTAGAGTATTTTTTTTCTCTTTTCGATGTTCTTTTCGTGATTTCGGTTGACTCAAACGACGAAAGGGATTTTAACAAAGTTCTTTTTTAAAAAAATTATAATGATATCACATTATTGATTATAAAAATATTTGTGTAATTAATATAATTTATCCAAACTTTTAATTGTTTTAAACTTTGAAGACTTTTTAAATATAAATATTGAAGATTTTATTTGGTTGATTTTTTAAATTTAGTAGTATTAAATATATAAAACGGTTCATGATTAACCGAGTAATCGTACCGAATAAGCCGGTTAACGATTTAGGCGGTAACCAATTTAGACGAAATGATAATGGTTCATCAAAATGTCGAACCGAGACTTTTGATAATCGTACCGATAAGCCCAACCGGTACGGTTAACCGTCCATAAACACCCCTAATCAAAAGTCAAGGCATGAGCTCCATCAAAAATGACTACAAATTGTTTTTAAAAGGCTTAAAGGATAAAAAGCCTTAAACTATTTTGGAAAAAAAATCAATTAAGTCCTTTATTATTTTTTTCTACTCAATTCAGTCTTTGTGAAATGAAAGATTTCACCCGTTAAGCTCTTTAACTTATGGTTTTCTTCCTTGATTATTACCTTGCTAATGCGATAATCAACATGTGAACATAACATGACATAAAGACTTGATTGATTTTTTAAAAAAAGTTTGAGGACTAATTTATTTTTTAAGAAAAATAATAAAATTTTAATTATAAAAATATTGAAAGTAATAAAAATTTAAGATATTAAAAATTTGTAAAAAAAAATATTTGAACTTCTTTATGAAACAAATCTTCTCTCTTGCAAGCTCGATTCTATTGTGAACAATTTTTCAATAGAAACAATTTATGTTGGAGCCACTATTTCTTATGAAGTTCCCTCATACGATTTAAACATGATGGAGTAGAGTTTGCAATAAATTGGTGCTCATGGGTCTTAGTTTAGACCTCAAAATTTGGTTTTTCAAAAGCAACTGACATAGTAAGACAATCCTGGTTGGAGTCACTTAGGTACAAATTTTGTCATAACATTTTTAAATTGTAGGAGAAAACCCTGATAGCTATTTTAATATAAAGTTCATTCCATTGAAATTGTATTTAAGTAACAACAATAGACTCAGGCTGAGAAAAGCAAAGACTTGTTTGTAAGAAATTTTATTTTTATTTTAATTTTTTTTACAGTTGTTATTCTTAAAAATAATTTTTGTAAAACTTTATTAGTTTCAATATTTTATTACTTTTAAATATTTTAACTTTGTTTAATAATTTTAATTTATCTTAAAATTTTAATTTTTAAAATTTAAATAAATCCTCAAATATCCTAAAAATTAATCAAACTTTCTATCGTCTCATCATTCACACATTGTCACACCAATAAAATACAACGGTCACCGTTAAAAACTCCTAAAATTAAATACTAACCCTTTTGTTTCACCTTTATACTTTGGGAAAGACATTAGTAATTACCACCGGGTGAAAAAGAATATGTAAATATCCTTTTCTTACACCATAAGAGGATAAAAATGGATGATGGAAGTATATTATGTATATAGGGCTGTGATTGAACCAATAACCACTTAGAGACATTAATATTAAAATCTAAGAATCAAAATAAGTAAGAACCAATAACTACTACTTGCATTTTGGCTTAATAGTAAAAAAACGTCTAAACTAGATCTTTTTACCAGATAAATATCTAAAGTATTCTTTTGGCTCAAGTAAGTGTTTAAAATTTTTATCGTTATTATTTTAAGTGTTTGGCCATTAACGGTAGTTTAAAAAAATTCTTTTAACCAATCAAAACATGACATGTGGCTTTAATTTTAATTTCTTTTTTACTTTTTATTTCCATTAAATTAATTTTTTTTAAAATTTAAATTTCTCAAAATTCATAAAATAACCCCGAACTCCGACAATTGTCGTCATCGCTCATCGCGATGCCGGCGACGGAATGAAGCCTCCTAAAATAAACATTATCCTTTATTTTTTACTAGGACCGCTTGTTAGGTTTAAAAAAATCTAAAAACTAATAAAAATATTATAAAATATAAAACTTATTTAAATTTTTTTAAAATTCACTAAACATCAGAGGCTACATGTTTAATAATATTATGGTTTGGATTATAATTTTTAATAATTTTAATAAACAATTTCATAAAGGTCACCATTTCATTTTAATAATGTATAATATTTTTACATATAATTTTTTAATAATCTCTCGGAGCCAAGTCCCTCATTATCTCCTGTGATGTTGTTCTAAGATCGAGTCATTCTCCTATCAACTCCTCCGATGACTTTTCGGAGTCGAGTCATTCACATACTCTCCTTCGAAGTCGAGTCGCTTACTAACTCAGATAGTCTTTCGAGGTTGAGTCATTTATTCACTCCCTTGATGGTTGTCCTAAGGTCGAGCCATCCATTTACTCCTCTGATGATTTTTCGAAGTCGAATCAATTTTGCACTCATTCCCTTGACAATCTCCCAAGGTTGACGTTCAGTGGACATTATTTTCTCACCTGATTGCGGTCCTAGGCCTGAATCAACAATCAACCATAGTCTCCCCAAAAAGCCCTTGAAAGTTCTTTCTCAAAGAATCCTTGAACACCTACCTAATGGGAACACTCCCTCCAAAAGAAGTTCCTCCCAAACCATAGCACCATTATTCAGGTGGTCCACCTTGTGGCTCTTCGCCCTCATTTATAAAGGGTGAACCACCTAAATTCGTCAACATGTCTCCACCTAGCCCCAACTCTAACTAGCAAAAGCAACCCACCATGGTTTCTTTGATCAAAGCCTTGGGAAGAAGATCTTTCGCCAAGGACACAACGCCGAGACACCACCATTTCGGTATATCTCTGCTCCGAGACCAACATATTAGCAAGGTCTCAGTTCGTGTCACTTTATGGCACTCCTTCAACTAATAGGGGATTGATGTTGTACCTCTGTCAAATGTTTCTGAAAAATTCTGCCTCCAAAGACCCCCACACGGCACTCTGGTACTTTTCTTCGAAAACTCACCTTTAAGATCTGTGAAGCCCCACAAACCTCCGGAACCAGTAAGCCCCCGGGACAGAACCCTAAACCTCGAACAACCACACATCTCTGAATTCATCAGCCTCTAGAGACCCTATCCCGATCATCGTACCACGATAAGACAACCATCAAGTCTAACTAAGCTCGTAGCCTGACAAGCCGAGCTACCGCATTCTAACCTACTAACAACCATTACTAAGTCTGGCGTAGTCTTGTCAAACGTCCCGCCATCTACACTTTCAAGGGATATAAATACCCCTAAGACCGAAGGCAAAATGGACGCTCCCCTGACTCTCTACAAGGGCTACCATCGCCCATCCTACTCTGATCACTCTCTCCCTTTCTTCAAATGGCTCCGACCACCGACTCTCCACTGATCGCGACTCTCGACCCCAAGTCAACCAGGGGTGAACAGTCAAATCCAACGACCAACCATGGTTCTTCGTTGCTCTTGGCTCGTCTTTCGACGAGTGAACCACCCATCATCATCCTCAGACCTTCCTTCGACCACCATCTCCACTTCCATGTCTGGTGTTGTCTAAAATTTGCATCAACAATACCGTATCATAGTAAATGTTCGTTTCATTTTTAAAGATAAAGTGACATGTTTGTAAATTTTAAAAGAAAAATGACATGTTTATTACAGAATCCAGAGCCATCTTGAAAATTTTCACGACCATGAGTAAAAACTAAAAAATGGCCCTTATAGAATGAAAATATGTTTCATTACTTTGAACAATTAATTTAATATTTTATTAATCAGACATAAAATATGATTAAAATAATGTGTCCAACAAATTAGACATTTGAAAACACCTTACATACAACTAAAACTAAAGGCGTAACTCAGAAGAGTCCGTGGGGGCCATAGCTTCCCAAAAATTTTAAATATTTGAAAAATATACAATAGTATAATGGTAAAATTGTTATTTAGTCCTCTAAAATTATATAATTCATTGTTGCCCCCATAAATTTAAACATTTTCAAAAGACTCCCTCTATAAATTATGTTGAGTTCCACCATTGACTAAAATAATAAGGGACGACCACTAACTTACTAGATTATCACTTGAAAAATCTATAAAATCATAAAGGTAGAAAGTAGTGACCCTAAACGGTCACTCATACTACTCTACCGTATCAAACGCTACTGACAGAATCTATAATTACGTGACCTTAGATGTATTTTACCGTATTCTTTTATACATTCCAATCAACTAAAGTATTCATGACCTATTATCTTTCTATTCTATTCTTACTGTATAGCATTGCATACGGTTTCTTTTTTTTTTCAATACAACGAATCAAAAGTACCCATAAAGAAATAGAAGAAAAGACGGAAGACAGGTTAGGGAATAGGAAGAATGAAGTGGCCCATCGGCTCCTCCTTTCTGCTATATCACTTGTTTACATCAATTCCTTCCTTTTTTATTTTGTCTGCTAATCTTTTTTTATCACCACCTTTTGCAGTTTTCTAAAACCTTTTTTAATTATTATTATTATTATTCACAATTTCTTCATGAAAAAAAAAACAAAAACAATTTCTTTTAATTGGGTTTTAAGTTACCTAATATATTGATGGTATATACTACATCTCACTAATGAAATGAATATAAATATTTAAGGTTTTACCATTTATGGGTTGGTCTAACATTAAAAAGATGTTGAGCCTTTAAACAACATTTAAGATTTAAGTTTTAAAGTAATGAAACAAACTGAATTAAGAAAGTTGTCCCAAATAGACCTCTACAATATTCAATATTCAATTTAGATGATTTGATCAACGGAACATATATCGATCGTTTTTAATAAGAAGAGCAAAAAACCCTCAGTCAATCTGTTGTCAATTGTGATGGAGAAAAGAAAGAGATGTAGTTTCGAAAACAATGCCATGTTGGTCTTGTTAAAGAGAAATGAAATAAAAAGGAGTCAAAGAAGCGCAAGGTTCCAACAGTACAACTGTTGTACATCTTTATATATTCCCTATATTTTGTCCTGAAATGCTTTATTTTGCAGATTCCAAACCATACAATTACAACACATCTCCTCTCTTATCATCTCCCATATCTTTTCAGGGTTGGTATATACTTCCATCACCTTTGGCTTGTCTCGTCCCCCACATTTTACTACACTGTTCTTCCATTGGGTCTACTTTCTTAGTGATTCAATATATATCAGATTTCAAGTTTTAAAATTTTCAATCATTTCAATCCAAGTCGGCTTGAACTTCAGGTCGTTCGATATTTTAAGTCAATTTTAGATTGAAGTTATGTTTAGTTTGAGTTGTTTTGGATTCAGTTTACTTCTGATTCTAACCATTTTAAACTGGCTTATTACACAAATTTGTTTATGAACTTGACCACACTTTTCTTAAATTGGTACTTGAACTTCGAAAGAATTCTCAAATTGGTAAGTAAACTTGTAAAGGAAGTTCTCAAATTGGTACATGTTAATGTTGGTATTTCAACAACCAATCAGGATGTGACACGTGACACTTAATAGCGTCATTATTTTGACTGGTCAATGTCACATCAACAACTTAATTCGATATTGAGATGTCAAGTCTACATATGTACCAACTTGAGAATTTTTCTAGTTCAAATATCAATTTGAGACAAATAAAAGTTTAGTTACCAATTAAAGAAATATTACCAAGTTCATATACCAATTTATATACTCCTTCCGTCCCACTGTTTGGGTCACATGTTGACTTTTCATGAAGTTTTAGGAAAAAAAATGTTTATATAAGATGTGTAAAATAATGAATTTTGCTCTTATTAGATCTTGAACTTGCAACCTAGGAGAAGGAAAAAGTGTCAATTGAGAGATTTAACTACATGTTCTAGAAATTGTTGACAATTCATGTCATTTTGAGTTACTTGTTTTGGTCATTTGAGCTTTGATTGTCCCAACTTTAATTTATTTTAATTTCAGAAGAATTTTAAGTTGGTTATTAATCTTTTGGACAAAACTCACAAATGATTATTAAATTATTCTAAAATGTTAATGTATTATGCATGTTACTTTATGTTCAAATTTGTATGTACTTTTTTATTAGAAGATAATTCATTTTGCGTATATTTTAATGTATTTATGCTTGTTACTTTCGGACGTTACATTTATTCGGGCAGCCCTATAAGTCTTCCGCTATTCATGGTGTTGATCTATTTAGCAATGACAGGCCACATAGTTAATATTAAACAATCATGGCTCAAACCGATTAATTTTGAAATAAATATAATCTTAAAAAGTAATTAAATTATAAAAATTAAAAGAATTTAGGTTTATTTTTACAAATTTTAAATTAAAAAGTCTTAAAAAGTAATTAAACTAGAAAAATGAAGGATCAATGTTTAGTGTTATAAATTTTAGATTGTAGGGTCTTAAAAAATAATAAATCATAGATTTTGAGAGGGACAAGGGCTTAATTGCAATGATTTTAAAAGGCTAAAGGGTCAAATTTGTCCCCGTAGTAATCCAAAATCAACAATGTTGCCCCTAACTTTTTCGTAATTTTGCCCTCAATGTCAGCTAATTGCAGCAATGTTGCCCTTTGGCCAATTTTGATCGTTAAATGCTGACGTGGTAGTTAACGGTGTTGACGGAGCAATTTTGACCTCGAAGATTAATTTTTAACATCTTATTTATTTTATTAAGTTTATAGATTTTTTTAAAAAATATTTTTTGTGAGAGCTCTCACTTTGCTTATTTTTAAAATTACCAAGAACCCAAAGGATATTTACATCAATTTGTTAATTGATTTTTCATATATTCGGTTTGTTAAAGTTCAACTCGAAAAATCAAATTATTTATCTAATTTTATTCAAAAACTATATAAACCAAGGGTTAAATTGCTACAATTAATGACTTCGATGGCAAAATTGCATGAATGACTTCAATGGTCAAATTGCTTTGTCAGTACCGTTAATTGCCACGTCAGTATTTAATGGTCAAAATCGGTCAAATGACAACATTGCTGCAATTTGCTGACTTTAAAGGCAAAATTACGAGAAAAAATATGGGCAACATTGTTGATTTCGAACTATTATAGGAGTAAATTTAACCTTTAGCCATTTTAAAACTATTAGAGTTTAGAATAGAATTAACCCATCATTTTTTTAGGGGAGAATTGCCTCTACCCCTTTATATGCCGTTCCGTCCTTAGCAATGAGTTCGCAATGAGTTCGAGCGTGTCTAACATACGATAAGCTACGATGCAACACCAACTGAAAATGTTATAAGATTTGAAAAATAGAACTGAAAATGTTATACTAGTTGATAACATTTTCGGTTGGTTGTATGTATCGAAACTTTAATTTCGAGTATCAAAATTTTTATCACTTCTAGTAACATTTTAAATTTTTATAAGTACCAAAAATATTATTAAATATTATAACATTTTCAATTTTATATTTCAAATGTTATAACATTTTCGGTGTGGCAGATTAATGCCGCACCGTAGAATGTCGTACCGCAAAACTACTCAATGAGTCCGTCCAAGAATCCAACGAAGCATAAGCAAAGGTGTCGTACTATATTCCTTCCCAGCTAATATTTAAATTATGGACCTCCTATCTATCACGTAATATTTAAATCATGGTTAAAGTATGCCAAGAGTCCCTGTACTTTCAATTATTTTGACATTTAGTCCTTATACTCAAAGAAGTTAAGAAATAAATCCTTACCTTTTGACAATTGAATTCTAAGTAAACACATTTTGACAAAAAACAAATACCAACCTTTGGAATGATTGAACTAAATTTTTTAAATTAAAATAAAAAGCACGAGGATGGCTTTTAAAAGTGCCAGCAATTTTTGACCTTAAATAATAGACCAGTTAGAAGACAGATTGCAGATAACAAAAACATAAATGTAAGAAAGATCTAGTAATAAACGACCCTGCCAAAGGTTAAGATTTAACACTATGCACTGCTACATTTGCATTGCCACCACCACCAGTACCGGAACTAATCGATGTTGTTCAGAACATACAAACGGAGACTCCAATTCATTAGTATCCGTTCTCTTAGCACACCGTTTGACATAGATAATAAGTTACTAATCAAAATTAGCATTACAAACAGATCAAGGGATACCAAATCCTCTTTTTAGTTCCAAGTAAAAACCTGGAATCCTACATTTTGATCATCAGGACACAACAAAACGAGAAGGCCTGCTTTTTCTTAACTTATCCATAATTTCAAGTAGAAACAGGGAAAAGAAAATGGTCTGATAGGGAAAACCAACTTCGCACTGGGGCTAAAGCTTAGCACTCCATCGGCTTCTGAAGTTGAAAATTTCTCCGTTCACTTCCACTAAAGCCTTATTGCAAAAGCTTTACTTCACTTCCATCCCGAAGTATTCTGTGTCATACATTTTTCCCCACTTCTTTTATAAAAGATGACAAACGCCAGATTGCACTTCTGAATTTGACCTCCAAAGCTGAGGTATTATAATTTGAAGGTGATGTTTGATGAGTAATGATTGCACTTCCCCTCTGGTATTTATATGTATACTACCATTACGGGGAAATCTGAATATCACCTGCGGCAGAAAAATGTGAAATCTGGCTGCTTGACCTGAAGAAGTCTCAACCAATTGTCAGCAGCCTGAAAGAGGCTGTTTGCCAAGTGACAATCACTTGTTCCATAGGGTGTCCACAACGAAGCCTTGAACTTGTACCAAGCAAGACCAAATACAGGCAACGACATTGTTGGAAGACCATCCATGTCATTGGAACATGTCATAGCCAGTGCCTGAGCACGTTGTCCACCTGAAATATGACAAGTTACATAAAAGAAACAAGACAAAGATTTCTTTTCGATTGCATGGATGCTACCAATAACTATTTCTGATTAGTGGCAAGTCTATAAAACACCAGCTTATGCACTCTGTATTTTAGTAAATGTTCAGTTGCAAAAAGTTGCTATAAAAGATATCCCTATCTAACACAGAATAAACCGAAAATACAACTGAGTTCAAACAGAGCAAGATTTTCAGTCAGCAGTAAACTTTTGAGGAAATGAGATGAAGAAAGGATATGGTTCTTAAAACGCTTAGAACTACTTCTGAAATTTTACAAGTAGTTAGACACAGATTATGAGAGACTCGACTCCAATTGACAAAAATTCACAAAACTTGTTAGGGATGAAAAAGGTTCATAATTACAAGTAAAGCCAGGAAAGACCACTCCACAAGAAAGCCTAGCATCACTTCCTCGCTCACACACACTGGGGGGAAATGTTCTAAAAAGAAATTTATGTTACCTCCTATGGGGGTGTGAAGATAATGGTAAGTCAGAAAGCAAGCATCTAGATCTTTTAATGTAGGTCCAGTAGGTATTCTGTAAATTGGATACCTACAAAAAAATCAAAATAAAATGTATGCAAAGGCAAGATTGAAAATAAATGTAATGTCAAGGGGAAAAAAGGGGATAATTATACCATGCCACAGAAACCCAACTGAACGATAATAAATCACAGCTTCTCAGTGTCTTCAATTCGGGGAATCGGAAGGCTAGATCTGCAATCTGTTCCCACAGTTTAAGTTTAGGAACTGACCACAAGTGAGAAGAGTTGATCTTGACACTAAAAAACCTCCTGCTGCAGGAAAGAGAAATGCACACTAACCTTGTTGGCTAAAGGTTCGCGGCTATAAGGAGTGTCTTGTTCAAAATGCTCATAAATCAGACAACTCCGTGAGTTAACAGATTCACCCTCATCACTAGAAAAGTCTTCTTGAAGTATCTGCTGGTCTCCCATGAACAATCTATCCATCCTAAGAGACATCTCACTTTCCATGTGGTGATTTCTTTTTTCTCTTGAAACATTTGCTCCTCTTTCAGGTTCACAATCACTACTACCATCACTGCTTGAGTCCCTAAAGTCACTATCACTGTCCTCGCCTGGTTGCCTATCTTAAAGTGAATCAATAATCATATGATATAATATAAAATATTCTTACTATTATTTTAAATTTTGATGCAAGAACCAAAACATCAACAACTGCTAACATACTAAGCCCAAACAAAGAGGGTAGGTTCTGTGTGTGTGCGGGGGCAGGTGAATTGACATCAAATTTATTAGCTTGGACCAGAAAACGAGAGGAGGCAAACACAGAAAAAGAATAAAGATATATATATATATATATGTGTGTGTGTGTGTGTGTGTGTGTTCACCGTTTCAACTTCAAATACAACCTTCTTATTGAAAAATTCTAAACAGAAAACAAATCATTGTGTTGATATCCCCACAAACAATATTGGAATGCATAATTTTATTTAAGACACAGTAATTGATTCACTTTTAAGGCACATTTGTGGAATCACTTCAAAATCGTCACCATAACACTCAGTTACTCTGCAGTGCACATGGCATTTTGGCATTAAATAGGAACTGGAACACAATAAAAAGGATTTTGCAAAGGGAAGGGTGGGATAGGGCTCATCAAGAGAAGAACTCATCTTCACTTTCCCCAAAAAATGCTAAAAAGCAAAGTTTAAAATACTCCCGTCATCCTTAACACAAGGGAACGAAGGCTTAAACCAAAAGGACATCTAAATTCAGGTAATGCACAGAAAATTTGAGATAATGTGATAATAAGAACCAAGCTTTCACAGTTATGGATTGCAGTTAATTACATTCCAAGAAGAGCATCATGCTTTAACTAAATAGATTGGAACGGTACTAATTCTGTTCAAAGCAAGCAATAAGCCCTCAACATAGGAATATAGCAATCATTCAACCATAAAGAGCCATTGAAGAAACAGCGGACTTAATAATATGATATCATGTACTCTAACAAAGAGAATAAACAAATTAAACAGAACTATGTAGACACACTAATATCCACAAGTTCAAAGTGTAATCAGAATAAACTTCAATAATATTGATAACAATGCATAGTTACCTTGAGTTGGCAGACATCTTCATCCGATCGGCGTATATTTGAATGCCGGATAAATAAGGTACATAGTACTGAACAACAGAATCGCATTCATTCAAAATTAGTGGGACACCTACTCCATATGCACTCCACTCTTTAAACGACTCCCATAAATCACCTAACACAAAATATGGCTCAAACTCAACGTTACGCGTCTGCCGCCCTCTCGTCGTCATCTGTCATACCCCGTTTTCAAATATCAATCACAGTTTTTACAGAAAATACTCAAATCTCCTAAAAATTACAGCAATGTTTTATTTACACTAGTTGATAAAAAAGCAGCAAAATAAAATATTCCCGATTCCAGACGAAATAAATACGAAGGCAGGAGATTGAATGAACCTTAGATAGGTGGAGCGCAGGGACGGAAGGCATGACTGACTCCAAAAACCGCTCTAAATTACTCAAAGGAGAAACAATCGGTTCGGAAGAGGGAATAGAGACCGGTTTGGGATTGTCAGTTGAACCAACCCCCTTCTCAGACTCCAGGTTCGCATGAGTGGTCGCAGAAACATCGGCTTGATCTCTCCATGGCTGATTCCGGTTCTCTCTTCTCGCCTTGTAAAACCGATCTTCGCCTCGTATCCTCCTAAATTCCAATCCTGTCCCCAACATAGCTAATAAAGAGTTTCCTTTCGAATCGTTTTCTGTGCCGATAATCTGAGGTGCGGATCAAAGAGAAGGGGTTGCAGACGAGTCGAAAGGGGAAGATGAAGGGTAAAATGGTCAATGCAATTAGGGAACAACACGGAGGTAGATTGAAAGTTGCAGAGAAGAGATGTGCTTTTAAAAGAGGCAGCGAATAATGCGACGATTACATATCAAAGCAGCGTATCCATAATTTGTATTCTCATTCCATTTTGATTTCAATTTGGATTTCCTTATCAGAATATATCTACTGTTAGGTAAAATGCACTCTACATCGTCCCAAATGTATTCCGTTATAAATAAAATATTTCAAAATAATAATTTAATCTTTCAATTAAAATTTCAGTACGAACTATTTCGTCGTTAGAAATAAAATATGTTCCGATATGATAATGAATTTAGTTTCAAAATTTATATACTATATCAATTTGGTTCTAATTCAATAAATATAAATCTTAAAATCACTTGATAGGGGCACATTTGCCAGTTGATCAAGCTGCTCATCTTTGTTCTATGATATTCCTTTAGGTCATGATTAATTTAGGATTTATCAAAAAAAAATATCACTTGCTAGTAGAAATTGTTAAACTTATTCTTTGATTTTGATATAAATAAATAAATTTTAAAGTATGTGAAATTACTTATATAATGACAAACATTCGAATAAAATTGACCCGATTTAAAGCTAAAATCATTTATAAGTCAATCCTCTTTTAAAGTTAAATTTTTCTAAGGGCTTTGGTACTCAAGAGACTATTTTGGTTGGTGAGTACTCGTACGGCTCATTGCGTACCAATACAGATTTTTGAAATTGTTTTTCAAAATAGTTAACGAGTATTGATACGACCCTTTGCGTACCAGTACGGTCCTTTAATTATTTATTTACGAATGCTTGGTTAGTACCGGTACGGTGGACTCCATACCAATATGCCCTGGAGCCTTTAAATATTTTCAATTCAGTGAACACCGATATGGTGAACCCCGTATCGATACGGCCTGATGATAATTGCATAGTTTTTACAGTGATTACCGGTACGACCTCGAGCGTACCAATACGTAAAGTTCCATAAATTTTCTAGTGAGCAATTTTAGTATCGGTATGGCTTTTTGCGTACTAGTACCTCTTACTTTGTACCAATAAGCGGTCTTGCGTACCGACACGCCCTGTATTACTAACAATTATTTCTTCTTTATGTATGATCAAGTTAATAGGTTAAAGGTTACGTTTTGGGACTTGAAAAGTGATTTTTCGAGCCTTGAAAGTCATTTCTGGGCTTCGGTACAGATACACGGGGAGCCTGTATCGGTACCTTGTGTTATGAATGATGAACAAAGGCAAATTTTGAAGGGCGTATCGGTACCTCTATTCCATCAGAATTCTAGTAGCGAAAACGTGTACATGTACGCTTGAGAGTGTATTAGTATCGAAGGGGTATTGGTACACGGCCCTAGTATACCGGTACGGGGTGATGGTTAAACTCATTACGCATGTGAAGTCTGTAACACCCCCTTCCCGGTCTGGTAGGAATCCGGGTCGGATAGTGTTATCGGAAAGCTAATCGGAGGTTCAGACACAGAATCAGAGTTCAAACTTAAGCCTGAGTGTCTTATTAACCAATCTAAAAGCTTTAGCAATTCTAGTTATTCCAATCTTATCGGAGTTGTGGTTAATTTTAAAACTTTTTCGAACTCAGGGACTAACTTGAAGTTTTTACAAATTAGAGGTCCTTATTGGAACTTCTTCTTATCAACTTGCAATTAGACTATCTATTTACTAGCATGTGAAATTTCGTTACTATCCGAGATCATTTACCTATCCAATTTAAGTTATTCAATTTTAGTGATCATTTCATAATTGTCAGTTTATAACTTAACTAATTTTACCGAATTGTTAAGCCATGTACCGATACACCTAAGGCTGTATCGATACGGGTATACATTTAAAATGCCTATATTCGAATCTGCCCATCCCTGTATCGATACACCATCACCTGTATCGATACAGTTGACCAAGGTTGACTTTTCTTAACAGGCTTATATCAATACACTTAGGTCAAAGTTTGACCGTTTCGATACACCCTAAAGGTCGTATCGATCCAATTAAATTTTTGGACCTTACTGGCAAAATCCGTTTCGATACACCCCTGAGGCGTATCTAAACGCCCTGTTTCACTTAAGCAAATTATGCAAGGCCATATCGATACGCCATGACCCGTATCGATACGCCTGGCCTGTAATGATAGATTTTAGTTGGTTTTAGTCCATTTTAACTTATCAAATGTTGTCCAAATACCACCAAATTTTTCCAGCAAGTCTAAAAACCATATTTCTAATAGCATGTCAATTTTTATGGCATTTGAAATCCATTTACCAAGTTTTCACCTTTAGCTCATTTTAAGCTCCTTTAAGTAATTTGCCATCCACTAAACATATCATTCTAAGCATACAATTCTAGGAAATTATAAAGCTATTACACAACCATTAAGAGGCTTATACAACATGTTTAAAACATATGCCACACTACTAAGAGTTCGACGCAAGGATAAACATACGTATAGCTATGAAGAGGTGACTTGCAATGGAAGCACACGATCGAAGGCCGAAATTCTTTAGGATCCTGAAATGTATGAGGCGCACACGTGTTAGGCTTACATAGCATAGTGATATAGTTATTACAATAACAAATAAATGGACAATAACATAAATGTCGTGCTAGAAACATCATATACACATTTCATGCTCAAATCAAATAATTGCATACTTTCACATAACAATTCACCAACCAAATCACATATTAGTCTTTAGGACATGGTAACCAATGGATACACAGATCCCCTGTACACCAACATATCGAAAATTGGAAATAGGCCGTAGCCTTGAGTCGTAACTCCGGATAGTCCCTTACACAATCCATCATTTTCTCCCCCACATATAGGCCGTAGCCCCGTACCGTAGTCTACCCTTACTTATACGAGCTCAAATGATCTTATGGCATGCCAATTGTATCCAATGTTTATAGTTATCCAAGTTTACATATCATGACATAATTCATAACTTTTCAAGCATAGAGTACCAGATATCACAATAAGCCTTATATCATGTAACATATTCATATCATTGTATGGTCATACCAAATCCACATATAACAAATCAACTTACATCAAAACTTACCAAGTCTTGCCTTGGACATGCACATCAATGCTTGATCTACTTGAGCTTAAACCATATGCATAATCAATTTCTACCTAACAAATACAATGGGATAGCACGCATATCCATTGACACCACTACACTCACCTTAGAATACAAAGGCTTTTAGGATTCTCGAATATTGATTTCTTTGTTCCTAGCTTTGATTGGGGATGGTGGATTATTTTTCTCCTTGTTTTAAGCTAGGAAAAACATATAGAATCATCAAACAATAGAACAATCAAGGTTTCAAGAATAGCTTAGGATTTTAATTCGAAATTAAGCTCTAATTGTTTATGGAATCCAACAACCGAAATGGGGCTTTTCCTTACCCAATGGATAGCTTTGATACGATACCTTTAGATTGAAGAGGAGATGAGCTTAAGGTGACTAGAGAGAGAGGTGTAAGCTTGAGCTTGTGGTAGAGGATGAAAATAGAGGTGTTAGCTTGTTTTGGCAGCTAAGGGTAAGTTTGATTTGCCGGGGATGTAAGGTAGGAAAAGTGAAAGCTTCTCTTGCTCTATTCATTTAAAAAGGGTTATGACCTCAATCATTTCCTACCTACATGTTAGCCAATAGAAACCTTTCCTCCCACGAAGGGTTTTCTAAGTCCAAGGTTAGCAACTCCTCAAGTTGGCTTATGACCTCATTTGGTCATGAGTTTTAATGGTTTTCACGTGATATTAGGCAAACATAGGGGTGACTCACCACCTTACTTCATCTCTCTGCAAAACGACATCAAATCTGCTCAAAACAGGGGACCCGTATCGATACACTACCTAGCTGTACCGATACAACCTTGCCAAAATAAGTAAGGCAGTTAATATCGTTAGGTCTGTATCGAAGCAACACTGGCTGTATCAAAACGCCTAGCTTAACCGTATCGATACATGTGGGACTGTATCGATACGTTAGCCCAAGATCAGCCTTTTTTGTTTTGGATTCCTTACAAAATGGTCCCATAACTTTCATTGATTCAAAATTAGGTACAAAGACTTGGAAATTTACATTACATAGTACAAATTTTCCAGTCACTGAAGCCTAATTTCGACTAGGCCAATTTTTGGGATGTGACAAAGTCGAGTATCGATACGCATAGGGTGGGTATCAGTACTCACTAGGTAATCTGTCCGTAAATGTTGAAAATAAGTTCTAGGGGTTGATAATTCGAGGACTATGGTCCAAGGGACTTCTAAGGTAGTAAAATGACTTGTAAAACTAAGAAACCGAGATTTAACCATCATGGATAAGCATAACGTGCAATAACTTGGTAAGTGATAAATCGAGATAACCATGTTGGTTAGTGTCATGCCTTGGGGCATTTGCTTGATGGCTTGGCTTGATGCCACTTACCTCTTGGTGAGGTGTATGAACGATCAGAGAGCATGCGTTATCTTATGATTGTTGTAAAAGAATATGGATGTCCTAGAGTCAGTACTACGGTACTTGTATAAGGGTATGCATACTTCAGGCTGAGTAAACAAGTACATCCAACGTACCCACGGGCTGAGTGATCTGGATGCGGTTGGAAACCTATCTGTGGATATGGATAAAGAAATTAACTCAATAGGCTACGTGAGCTTGAGTAACCTAATAGGCCGAGTGACCTCAGGTAAAGACTACTTGTAGCTAATATGTTCCGAGTATGTCTAAAACGTATCTGTGGCTATGGTGATCCGGATACAGTCCTTTCAACCCGACGGCTGTGTAAGCACTAGTAAAGTAGGGTTTCGTTGGCTATTTATGTAGATGATGTATGAATGTATTATTATATGTTGTGTGGATGCTATAGATAATAGCTTATGTACATGATGGCTGAGTGATCAGGGTACAATATGAAACCTATTCGATAAGTTGAGTGATCTCGAGTATGATTAAGCATTATGGGTTATGTAATACTTCTTGTAGACTTAATGATGTCGTGAGATATGTGATCCAAGAACTCTAGGTAGTGTAGAGTAGATAATTAACTCATAGATAGTGAAGCCTTATCTATGCTCTCTAAATTATATTTATCTTGCATGCTTATTTTATAATAATCACGAATTGTGATAGAGTAGAAATGTACCACTGAGCTCAACGTTTGGAATCGCTGTTTCCGTTTGTATGCTAGTAGGTTGATCGTGGTCGAAGATCATATCAAGAAGGAATTTCCCAGCACCGCATCGCTTCAGAGTACAATGCTTAGTATTTAATTTTGGGCTTATGCATTCATAGGACCTTACAAAATGTTGAGTTTATAAACTCTATTTGCTTTATTATTTTGATATACAATATTTTAAACTTAGAGCTCCTATTTTGTAAATTGATTTATATGGATTGATTTCACGATAAAATATTATGGATGTTTAATGTTTTAAATTCGGAGCTCCTATTTTGTAAACTGATTTAAATGATGGTTAAACTTATGGTTTTAAATTAGAAATTTGATGGATCGATTTTTGGGTGATCCGAATGTAGTACTACGGATCCGAATCGAGATCGGAGTATTACAGATGAGCTATTTGTTGAGTTGTAATTGTTTAGAGGGCTTTCACCCAATAAAAAAATAGGAGCAATAGACTTATTAAAAATTTTGAAACGTTTTAATTGTTTTCCAAATGCGAAAATTGCATATAAACTCTTATTGACTATTCTTATTACTGTTGCTTCTGTAGAATGAAGCATTTCAAAATTGAAGTTTGTGAAGTAATACTTACAAACAACTATGTTCCATTGCTTCGAAATATGCAATAAGAACAACATTTTTAAGTGAAAATATTATACTTTTAGATGTTTGTAAGTAATTTTAGGTTGCTCAAGAGAGTAATCTAACATTTTTTGTATTATGGAACTTTATTTGAAAATAAACATTATACCTCTCTCATACTATACATAAAGAGTCTCACTTTAGTAAATTGTATAGGGCCTTTAAATCTTTGAATCGCTCCTGATTAACAACAAATGGTATTAGCAAACATTGACAAATTATCCCATCTATTCCGGAACTCATTAATAAAGTGTTTCACCTCTATGAAAACATGGTGTGCGAATTTATTCAGTGGATGTGCTGCATTTGTTTCATTCTTCATGATAGCTTGGACTATTCATGGCAATGATGTTGGCTTTATTCCCTGAACGAGGAAGGAACAAACCATGAAGCATTTTTGCATTATCCACATTTATTAAATTCACTGAAACAATTACATTTACTTGAGATTTCAATCACCCGACAACTATTATAAATTGGAGACAATGATTCTACCATAGAAAAGGTTGAAAAAGATTCAGTCATGGAGGAGAAAGGGCAGAGGAAGATAGAAAGTTAATGGCCTTATCAGCGTTCTTTAACGGGAGTGGACTTAATGAAAGCGAATTAAAAGTTTAGTGATTATATTATAAGTTTTAAAAGTTGAATAACCAAAATGAAAGCATCCAAAAAGTTTGATGACTATTTCTATAGTTTACCCTAAATAATAATGTCAGCATCTAATAAAAGTTTTTTAAGAGGATTTAAATGGAACAATATAATATATAATTGTCATTTACGAGAGGAGGTGACAATATCTTTTCCGGCCAAAGATTCCCCTTAATTTAGTCTTTCTTTCGACATTTGTACCAATCCGTCTCTTTTCTCATAACCCATTTCCTATTCTACTTTCTACTCTAAGCTTCTCAGGTTAGAGACTTACCTTTGTTTTCTGTGTGTTTTTGTTTTCATAATCTTTTATACGAACCATGTATTATAAACTTATTCTGAGTTTTTATTAGTATGATTATCAATATATCTATTCTCCATGTAGACGACAAGTGATTGCAGGGAAATGGGTTCTTAATGGATACGAAATTTTGATGTATGGTGCTTGGATTTAACTTCTGCCTGTTCCTTTTTTTTTAACAATCTTCTGCCTGTTCTTGGTTGGAGGAGACTTTTAATGTATGTATGCTTAATGGTATTGAATACTGTGATGTGCCTTCCTACAATTAGTTTTAAGCATGTTACTTTGTTTGAACATAATCGATTCCATTGTACTGGGAAAGTCTTGGTTTTACTGTTTACCATTTTAAGAGGATTTGTAGCCTTGGATCATAAATTTAGTTTCTTAATCTGATGGGTTCGGTTGAACTTTAAAAATAAAGCTAAAAGAGAGATTTGGATTGAATCTGAGTTTTCTAATATCTTGCCGAGTATAAAGTATCTTGATCCCTTAATAAATGGCATTCTTTTCGTGGTATGATAAATGCTGTCTGAAGTATTAATATGTAAGAATTATGATAATTCTAACTTTGTATTCATTCTTTGCATGTTGTTTGAAAGCAGTTTGGCTGATTTATTTTGCTATTCACTTGTATGTATATTCAGGAAAGATGTCTGAGAGAAACATCTTGGATAATGGTTTTGATGAAGGAGATAAAGATGCACCTAATGATTCTATGTATAAGGTAAGCCATTTTTACATTTTGGGACACGTATAATTTATACTTTTGCTTTATGGAATTGGGGTAAGTCCGTTTTCTACTTATTTTTATCAGAGTTGGAAGCCTTCTATGAATGTACTAAGTGGATATAATTTTTAGGTTTTTCGTAATTGTTGTTAGTCACGGATATGAGACCTGGCATCCGGTCCCTTTTAGAGAAAGAAGTTTACAATCTAGTAAAGCCTGATCACATAGTCTAATGAATTAAATGATTATTCAGATCCCGGCCTTTTGATGTTGAAGCAAACATGCAGCTCTCTCTGTTTTCATATACTTTTCCTAATTCACCATATGAATGAAGGAATGCTTAATTCCTTATGATGTAAAAAGTCTAGAAAAGATTCTTTGTCCAATGAATCTCTCGTTTATGGATGTCAATGTCATTACTGCTTTCATGTTTCAGAACTGTATTTAGCATCTGATAATGATTTCTATAGACAAACTTTCCACTTGCTTTTCAATATTGTGAAGGCTCTTTTGTACATATTCATATCTCTTGAATGCTTTTGCTTGTTTTGCCTAAGGTTGACCCTGGGAAACCACCATCGCTGACTTGGAAGCGAAAACTAAATGGTGAGGGACGTGTTCCTTCAATGTTCACTCTAACTTTTCAAGAGAAACTTCACATGGTATGTTTAGACAGCAAGATTTTTCATGGTTTTTGCAAAAAATATACCTCATGATGTATATACTACATAGTTTACTTTTGTTTTTTCATATGTAAATGTGTAATGCTCTTAGAGAGACTGAATTTTCAAAGTTATAAACAAAAAATAACTTGAACTGAAAGGAAGATTAGCAAAATGACTGTGAGTGAGCACCCATTCATTACAGTTATAGGCTGTTAAACATAGAATTCCTACTCTCTGCATAGGAATTTCAGAATTTGTTTATAGAATCGAACACCATTTCTTTTTACTGGTAGCAAATAGATACCACTATGATTGAGAGAGTGTGCTGACATTTTCTGAACAGAACGTACAAGATTTTCAATACATTTTATTGTAAATGAATTTTAGGTCTTGAATTTTGCTAAAACAAATTTGTAATGCCGTTACAGACATAGGGAACATAAGTTTAGTTTTTTCAAGTGTTTAAGTGTCGATACTTACTAGAATTTCCAATGAATAATAGCACCCTGATATGATTACTCAAAAACATGAAGCACGTTTGATAGTGGTATGAAAAGTACACGGGGATGATAGAGTTTGAAAAACATTTATCAATGCCTTATCTGGTGGTAAGTATCACAATGTTTTGAACTTATTCTAACCTGATATAGAAAATCCTAACTGTATAATGCACATTTGGTGGAAACATTTTGAAAATGCGTACCTTTTCTTATTATTTAATCCATTAACCATTACTTCGCCTTGATAGGCTCCCATAGGTATTCGGCTATGGCAACATATACGAGAAAACTCAGCCAAAGGAAAGGTATTTTTTCTTAAATTTATCCTTAGCTTATTGTGTTACAAATGGGAATATCACCATTCCGCCTATTATCTCTGGTTTGTTTACTGACACTACATCTTCATGTTTGTTTTGCAGCGGGGTATTATCATCGATCCATTTACTAAGCGCTATATCACATCTTCTCATGGTGTTCCTCTAGGTGGTGTTGGGTAGGTCTTCATTTACTTGCCCACAATCTTGATTTCCTTTTACTTGCACTGAAACACCCAACATGCACCAACTCAACATACAAAGCATCATATTTAAGATAAACATAAATCATTTCAAAGTTGGAAATGTACTATCTTACAAAAAATTACGAAAGCTTTACCCTTTCTACAGCTAGCATCCACCTTCTTTCCCCTTGCTTGGGATGACTCACCAAGTTCCTTAACAAATCAAACAAGTTTAAAACGAATTACTACTATGATGAAGGTGATAAAGAAGTAAAGAAATGAACTTAGAATCTATTAATAGGCCAGAACCAGCTTGTGAAAGCTCAAAAGCCTTAAACCCTCAAGCAAGCTTCTCATCACCTTTCTAACAAGTTGTTAGATTTTTCATGAAGTTTTTGTGATGTAGATTAATAATCTAGTCTTCTTGAATCCCAAATAACTTGGTAGTATGAAATAATTGAGATTTTTAATCTCTAGTGGCTAGGATTTTTGGGACGGAAAAAGTAGGAGAAAAGATGAGAGGAAGAAGATGAATCAGATTTTGTCTCCCTCTCTCCCGCGTCCAAACAAGGTTAATTAAAGGGGATTCAACCCTCTTTTTCAAAAATGAGATAGTTGCCCTCTTGATCACTCCTTTGCTTCAAGATGAAAGTAACTTTGATTCAAGTGAATGGCACAATAGACCACAAAATTGTGCATCAATTTGGCTAAGGCATCTTTATTCTTTTTATCAAGTTATATCTTTTTTTAGACGATCCTTGTACTCTTGTCCCATGAACCACAATTCAACAAAAATCGCCCAAAAACATAATTATTACTATCTTGTAATTTGACGGTAGTAATAATAGATGGACATTGAAGTATTGGACAAGAAGGGTTCGGGAAATCCATCCATGTTGAGAAGAATAAAGAAATACCCAAAAATCGAAAAATATCAACACACCAAAATGAAGCTACTAATAGAGTCAAAATTACTGTGCCAATTGTCAAAGAAGCACTGGCTTAAAAAGGTTGTCGGAGGAGGCCCTAATGGTGGGGGCAATGAGAATAGATTGGCCCCAATCCATGTGAATTGAGAAGAAATTGAAGGTTAAAGGAAAAAAGAAGAAAAAGGAAGAAATAGAACAATTATTCTGAAATATTCAGCTTGATTAATCCTCAAGCCTAAACCTAATTTTATACTAATAATTATGTACACAATAAGGATAAGAGAATATTAGAGTAAATATTTTCAATAAAGAGAATCCCCAATACCTTGCTAAATCAATTCTTAATATCATGTATATCTGAACACCCTTGTTAGTTTATTGGTTATATGTTTGTTTTGCTTATAAAGTCACCTTACACTATTCCTACATTTATCAATTTACAATCAAATAAAAATGTTAACTCTTAAGTTATTTATGTATTTAAGCTGCACATATCTATATATAGTTTTTTGGATTTTGGAATATGACAATTAGAACGAAGATACGGTACCTGTAACATGTGTTCACTGAATTTTTTGATGCACCCTCTTTATGTTTTTAGTTTGTTTTTAAGTATTTTGTGACTTGTGACCAACTCTTTTAATATTCTCATTCCCCTCATTCCATTTGACAATAACAACCTTCAGTGCTGGAAGCATAGGAAGAAGTTACAAAGGTGAATTTCAGCGCTGGCAACTATTTCCTAGAATATGTGAAGAGAAACCAGTTTTAGCTAATCAGTTTTCTGTAAGTTGGTTATCCCTAGCCACCATAGATAAAGGAAATATGCTGGTGTTCCATCATTTATATTCTCAGCAACTATAATTAATAATTAAACTAGGTACATGTTCTATCGAAATTTGGTAGTTATAAATTGAGAAATTCCTAAATGAGCATTACATGCTATGCTTCTTTAAATCAGAAGTGACTGCAAGAGAACAAAGTTGTGTGATTAAGAATTGTTCCCCCCTCACCCTCTGCCCTTTTGTTTTTCAATTGTCATTACCATGACCTTTTTAATTCTAGGAGATGATGTGTAAGATTCATTAAATTAGTATAGTACGATTGTTTATTTGCAAAACGTAATCCTATTTCTGGCTTAATCAACATTAAATGTTTCTTGCAGGTTTTCATTTCACGCTCAAGCAGCGAAAAGTATTCTAGTGTACTGTGCCCCGCAAGTCCTGAGCTAGTCAAGTAAGCAAATATCTTTTACTAGGTAACATAATATATTACATTAATTACAATATATTTAGTCCTAAGTTTTAGGCTATAAACTAGTCTATAATTATATAACACATAGCAAGAGAAAATGTTTTATCTTACTAATCACTAATACCATGTGCATTAACAGAGAAGATGCAGTCTCAGGAATTGGTTCATGGGACTGGAATCTGAAGGGTGATAATTCTACATATCATGCTTTATACCCAAGGGCTTGGACAATATATGAAGGTATCCACAATTAGCAAGTGCCAAGTGGTGAACTTTTGCCTTATTTCCTTTTTTGATGGGATTTTACTACCACATTGTTGTGTGTGTGTGTGTGTATCATCTTATTGAGTGGTTACCATCTTGTCTTAAAATGCAGGTGAACCTGACCCTGCGCTTAAAATTGTTTGTCGACAAATTTCACCTGTTATTCCTGATAATTACAAAGAAAGCAGCTTTCCTGTTACCGCTTTTACTTTCACTGTGAGAATGGTTCTTCTAGAAAATTGCTTTGCTATGGTGAATACAACCTGCTTTGGCATTGATCACTTGATTTTTTATTGTTCAGCTACATAATACTGGAAACAACACCGCAGATGTCACGTTGCTTTTCACTTGGGCTGTGAGAAGCTATTTTTCTTTTAATACCACTTAATTTACCATTAGTATCTGGCATTCATGCAACATTTTTATGCATATCTTCTCAGAATTCCGTGGGAGGAGTATCTGAATTTTCTGGTCGTCACTCCAATTCGAAAGTAATGTAAGTGTCATGCCTCCTTAAGCTTATTTCGACACACACACACACACACACACAGAGAGAGAGAGAGAAACATATATACATGTGTTCTGTATTCTGATTTTCAGTTATACTTATTTCCATATTAGTTGTTTATCTAGTAGTTTCTTCCCTGTCGGAATATTCTTCTTCTCTTTGTAGCATAATTTTTATACTAACATATCAAGGAGCCGATTTTGCTAGGATGAAGGATGGTGTGCACGGTGTTCTTTTACATCACATGTAAGGTCATCAGTGAAGATGGGGGGAAAACGTTTCAACTTGGTTTGATCTGTTGAATAGCTTTGCACTGTTTCTTTTTAGTTTCACTAATAACACCTTGTATTACTGGTACAGTACTGCAGATGAGCTACCTCCTGTGACATTTGCAATCGCAGCGCAGGAGACTGATGTTGTTCGTGTTTCAGAATGCCCTTGCTTTTTGATCTCTGGGAACTCAGAAGGCATAACTGCAAAAGAAATGTGGCAAGAAATAAAAGAGGTATGTTGACATTATTTGCCTCAATTTCCGTGTGCACTAGTCATTATATGACCATTTCCATTGACTTCTCATTTCTGCTTTGGCCATTAACTTTGCATAACATTGGCTAAAGTTTTCCTTAAAAAAGAAAATAATTTGGTGACCCTGTTCCTCTGCAATTATTCAACAAGTTTGATTCTAGCCAAATAGTAGAAGCTGTGATTGGTTTGCAGTTAGCAATATCCAAGTCCAAGCCTTTTCTCTACATTGTTGCTGCCCACAGATAAACTTTGTGCTTAAATCTTTGTTAAGGTAATAATTTCACTGAAATTGGGACATCTCTAACTGTTTTTTTTAGCATGGCTCCTTCGAGCATTTGAGATCGAGTGAGTCATCAGTGTATTCAGAACGAGGGTCTTCTATCGGTGCAGCTATTGCTGCTTCCGTGATGGTTCCATCTGATGCCGTACGTACTGTTACTTTTTCATTGGCGTGGGACTGTCCTGAAGTAAAATTTCTATGTGGAAAAACTTATTATAGGTTTGTGCTAACACACTTGTAGAAGAAATTTCCCTACTTGAAAGCTTATTTGCTTGCTGAGTAGTGTATGTAATTACAGGCGTTATACGAAGTTCTATGGAACCGATGGAAATGCTGCAGCAAATATTGCACGTGATGCTATTCTTGGTAATAATTCCCTGTTAATCGTGGTTTTAATAAATTAATAATTGGCTAAAATAAAATATTTTTTGTATTTATATAAATTTGAACTTCATTCATTTTAAAACAGCCCTGTCTTCATTGTTCTCCCTAAAAACACTTTGCAAAATTGGAAAAGTTGAAGGTTTTTTTTCTTCCTAAAATTTAAATTTAATAGATGAATTGACCTTTGTTTAAGTCCATATTCCCTTTTTAAACGGTTTTTTTAGAATCAAACTTTTAATCTTCGTTCAAGTTTATATAAATGTAAAACAAATATTTACCAAATTTGTTTTTCAATTTTTAAAAATAGAAAATACAAATTAAAAAATGTTTTCAAAAACCAAAGTAACCTAAAAAAATTTTCATGAAAACGAGCCTCAAATTTTAAGTTCATCAGTCTCGCAAACTAGTTGTTTACATTACAGCACTAATTTTGCATTTTGATATGTTGTTTTTTTCTTGAAACATAGAACACAAACATTGGGAACCACTGATTGAAGCATGGCAGAGGCCTATACTTGAAGACAGGAGTCTTCCTGAATGGTTAGTTGAGTCTTAATTATGGAGTCCAGTTATTTGCAATTAAATGACAATATTTAATCACTACTTAAATATTTTATCAATTTAATTCTAATCTTAATTTAATAAGTTTAACCCATCAATCAAATGATGGATGTCACTTAGTTATAGAATGACAACATTTGTTATTAAAGGTTTTCTTGTTGGTGAAAATTAAAGAGGTAAAAATGGATTAGAGAGATTCAAAACCTGGTCTAATGGGGAATAAGGTGAATGTTTAACCTCTGAATCAATGCTAATATTTGGTACAATATCATAACATATTATATACTGATTAAATTGTAGTTAATAACTATTAATATAATAAAATATATTACTATTTTCTTATATCAATAATATATAATAAACTATTAATATAATTAATAATTTTAATAAAAATATTATTTTACTAAAAAATATTAATAATATATTTTAAATACCATTAAAAATGAAAACTCATTAGTAACTTATTTATAATATGTTTGAAATATTTTAATGTTTCTCATTATTAAAAATTAATAATATGATTTCTAAAATAATATAAGAATAAGTAAATAATATTAAGAATAAAAATATTTTCTAATATTTTTTAAAAACTATAAATAAATATATTCGAATTATTTTAATAATTATTTTTTGAAAATAATAATAAATATTATATTAATAATTTTTTAAATAGACTAAAAGTGATTGCAAGATAGTATTTATTCATGGAAAATTCTGTCACACTCCACGAGTACCAATGAGCACCAATAACAACGAGCACCGATGAATACTATTAATTCAATTTATAAAGATTAAAAATTTAAAAGACTCGCCGTATAATTATAAATTATTTAAAAATTAAAAGAAAAATTAATTAAAATATATTATTTATTTTTAATTTTCTTTTAAACATAGATTAAAATATTTATTTACCCTTAAATTATAAAATTTTAATTTTTGTTCATTTGAAATTTAAGTTGCCACCGCTGCTTCTGCTGTCGCCGCCGCCATTACTAAAATTCATTTGATAAATTGCAGCAAGTTGTCGCACCAGCAAATAAATTAAAAAGTAACACTGCTGACGAAGCTTTTCAATATTTTCGCTATGGCTGCTTTTACATCATTTCATTTATGGCTGTTCTCATGTCTGGCTGTGATTTCCACCGCCAACGCTCAAGATCCCGACCTATTCGTCTATAACCATGGCTTTAAAGCATAGTAAATCCTAACCGATTAGGGTTTTAAAATTCTTTTACGCTATTCAAATGTTGTTCATCAACGGGGAACAGTGGCGACAGCAGGAGGCAGCAATGACTTAAATTTCAAATGAACAAAAATTAAAATTTTATAATTTAGGGGTAGATAAGTATTTTGATTTATGTTTTAAAAAAAATAAAATAAAATAATATATTATAATTAATTTCCTTTTAATTTTTAAATAATTTATAATTCTACATAAGTCTTTTAGATTTTTAATCTTTATAAATTGAATTAATGGTGTTCATCGGTGTTCGTTGTTAGTTGTGCTCGTCGAGTGTGTTAGACTCATCCATCTATTCATATATATTCTTAACCCTTTGACAATGCGCATACACTTTGTAGACAGAACAATTTGAACCTGAGTCTTTTAAGATGAACATCATCTGTTTTTTCACTAAGACATTAGTTGATAGTATATAATCCTTATTAATATTTATTAAACAACATTATTAAAAATAATAATCTTATTTTTAAAATATTATAAGTAAAAATAATAACAATTACTAATATATTTTAAAATATTAAACAATATTTTTATGAAAAAAATATGACAGTGAATTAAACTATAGTTAATAACTTATAATAAAATATTATACTATATTCTTATATTAAAAGTATAATCCTTTTTTACACTCTTTAATTTTCACCAATAAATACTATAAATGTTATAATTCCGGAGCATTAGTTCTTGACAAATGAAGATTAAATGTATGATTATACAAATTTGTTTAAGAGTTATTATTTGATACACAAACATGTTTATTTTTACTTTAAAATCTTAAATTTGTATCGTTAAACCTAAAACTCTAAATCTTAAACCTTAAATTGTAAACCCTAAATTAAATACTTAAATCTTAAAATAACCCAGCTCGTAGAATAATATTTTTCCACTGTCAGTATATAACTTTTTTTAACCCTCTCAACAGCTATTGTCTCGCTTTATTTAATAATGAGCATGTTAAGTTACACTAAAGGTAGTTTATCTTTTTTTTTTACCCTAACAGGTACCCTGTCACTTTATTCAATGAGCTCTATTATCTTAATTCAGGGGGGACGATCTGGACAGGTGTCTGTATATTAGACTCGATTGTTAAAATTGGATTTCTTGTAAAGGACTTGTGCTAATCTTTCCTTTTTTGTTTGTACCACAGATGGATCACCTCCGGCCCATAGTTTAGGAAGCATTGGAGGAACTAAGTTTTCCCTTGATAGATCTCAGTCTGGATCGAAAAACATTGTTGGTGTTCCCCATCAAAATGATACTGCCATTGACATTCTGGGAAGGATGACTTCTATACTTGAGCAAATACACACTCCAATTGCATCAAATTCGGCTTTGGGAACAAATTTGCTTCAAGAAGGAGAAGAAAACATTGGTCAATTCCTTTATCTTGAAGGAATTGAGTATCACATGTGGAACACCTATGATGTCCACTTTTATGCATCTTTTGCACTAATAATGTTATTTCCGAAACTTCAACTCAGTGTCCAAAGAGATTTTGCTGCTGCGGTAATGATGCATGATCCTAGTAAGATGAAACTTTTACATGATGGCCAGCTGGTTTCAAGAAAAGTTCTTGGAGCTGTTCCACATGATATTGGAGTTGATGACCCATGGTTTGAAGTAAATGCATACTGCCTTTACGATACTGATCGATGGAAAGACTTGAATCCAAAATTTGTTCTCCAAGTTTACAGGGATGTCATTGCGGCAGGTGACAAGAAGTTTGCAAAAGCCGTTTGGCCCTCTGTTTATGTCGCAATGGCTTATATGGATCAGTTTGACAAGGATGGTGATGGGATGATTGAGAATGACGGGTTCCCTGATCAGACATATGATACATGGTCTGTGTCTGGTGTAAGTGCCTATTGTGGTGGGCTCTGGGTGGCAGCCTTACAGGCTGCATCTGCCTTGGCACATGAAGTAGGAGACAAGGGTTCTGAAGATTATTTTTGGTACAAGTTTCTAAAAGCGAAAGATGTCTATCAGAAATTGTGGAATGGAGAGTACTTCAGTTACGACGACAGTGGTAGTTGCACAAGTTCATCTATTCAGGCTGATCAGTTGGCTGGCCAATGGTCTGTTGCACTTTAAATCATTTTCTTTTTAAATAAAAAGATGACGAAGAGATGCATCCATCGTATAATGTTTTAGGTCTAAGCATGAATATTTTCACAAGTTGCCCAAACTGATTGAGATTTTAAACAATGTAGGCTTGAGAAACTTATGGCTGTTCATTTTGTTGCAATGTTCCTTTTCTTCCCAGCTAAATCTCTTTATATTGTTTTGTTCATGTGGTAATGAATTACAATGTCTTTGTAGGTATGCAAGGGCATGTGGTCTTTTCCCAATAGTTGACGAGGACAAAGCAAGAAGCGCGTTAGAGATGGTATACAATTACAATGTCTTAAAAGTGAAAGGTGGGAAGCGGGGGGCTGTAAACGGGATGCTGCCTGATGGAAGAGTCGATATGTCATCGATGCAATCAAGAGAAATATGGTCTGGAGTTACGTATGCAGTGGCTGCAACAATGATCCATGAAGATTTGGTGGATATGGCATTTCATACTGCAAGTGGAATCTTTGAATCAGTGTGGTCTGAAGAAGGACTTGGGTAAGATTGACTTTTCCTTTTCTTTCTTTTTTCTATAGTTGGTGGTATGATTTTGTGGAAAGATCTTTTTTTTTCTGCCATGGGTTGGACCTTAGAGGAAAGTGATCCTTGCTGTTCTGCTTTTATGTTAGGACCGTGGCAATTATCAACTTCACTCCAAACATAACCGTTAGGACTAATGTAATGTAGGCTGAAAAACTAGATAGTTGCACCAATCTCCCTGAGCCTCCTAAAGTGCATCTATTTCTTGAAACTTCACATTGGTGATTATTGCTTGAATATTCATTTGTTCACCATATTGCTGACATTTTGGCAGCTACTCATTTCAAACTCCGGAAGCTTGGAACACAGATGATCAATACAGATCTCTAACTTACATGCGTCCGTTGGCCATATGGGCAATGCAATGGTCCTTATCAAGACCAAAACTTCCAAAGCAGGAGCTAAATCCCCAAGTGAAGGCAGACTCCGTTCGATCACCCCATGCCGGATTCTCCAGAGTTGCTCGCCTTCTAAAACTGCCTGAAGATCAAGGCTCCCGAAGTCTTTTGCAGATTATGTTCGATTATACTTGCAAGAGAATGTTGGCCTAATCAAGGACAGAGTCAGAAATCAAGATCAAGGGGACAAGGTATAATCAACCACAAAAATATGAGGGACAAAGTTCAAATGAATTGAAAATTGAGGGTCTAAATAAGTAAATAACCCTATTATATTTATAGTAAAAAAAATTGGGATATAGTTCCGTCTCTGGACTTTAATTGTTATTGTATATCGAGTGTGCAATGTACTACTCAATAATAGCAAAAGTCAATCTTTGACACGAGATAAGCCTTTTAAAGTGTTTGCATAACTATGCTTTTTTTTAATTAAAAATAGTTAATTAAGTACCTGTCGTTTTATTTTTATTTTTTTTTCTTTGTTTTGGTTTCATTTTCATTTGCAACTATGCATTGTAATTTTGGTGTTCACTAAATTATTACATGAGAATCATGATAGAATTTATCTAATTTTCTGATTTCATACATCAATAAGCGTATTCATTAGATTTTCAGCGAAGGATAGAATTTGAACAATACTAAATGGACACAAATCATTACACTTTTAGGGAAAACTGCATTCAATGTCACTTGATTATGTGTTTTGATGGAATATCTAGTCAAATTAAACTATGAAGTTTAATTCATGATTCAGTCATTGTCTAAAATCTTTAATAGAAACAATTTAACTTTGTATAATTTATTTGACATATTAAAATAAGGGTTAAACTTTGATACACAGGCTGTGTAAAATTAATTTTACACAAGCTTGTGTATTTACATTATAAAAACTCAAATATTAAATTCCTAACCCTAACCCTAAAAAACTAAACCCCACATTCTAAACCTTAAACCCTAAGTTCTAAACACTAATCTTAAATTCTAAACCCTACAACCCAAACCCCTAAACCTTAAACCTTAAATTAAAATACTAACCCCTAAAACTAAAAGGCACGTGTAAACTAAAGTTTATACGGCCTGTGTATCAAAGTTTTTTTCCTTAAAATAATACTATTAAAATTCGAATTTTTTCTTTGAAAGATTTAGGTAAGCTGATTTTTTTTTGTTGGAATGAGTTATTTTGAGTCAAAAGAAACATGTTCTTGAGTTATTTTTTTTTACCACGCCTCAACTCCCTTCTTCAGATGGTGATCCATGTCTTGATGCCACGTTCAGACAATAGAAGATCGACTGCAGGGCATTGCATGTTTCTTGGTGGAAATCTTATAGCATGGAGCTAAAAAAAACAAGGAGTGGGTTCTCGATCTTTAACAGAATCTGAGTTTCGTAGTTTAGCCAATGCCTGAAGTTATGTGGATCAAGTCGCTATTAAATGGTGTGACAATACGAGTGCGATTGCACATTCAGCAAATCCAGTTCACCATGCAAAGCTCAAACATGTAGAGCTTGATTTATGTTTTGTAAGAGAAAAAGTCAAGGATGGATCCTTTCAAGTGAACTACATTCCTGCTGTTGATCAAATAGCTGATGTTTTGAGTGACCAAGCCCTTGTCAGCACCTTTCTTTGTTCGACTCAGAGAGCATCTCAAAGTTTATTCAGCAGATGAGTTGAGATTACAGAGTGTGAATAATGTTTTTCTTCATCAGCAAACATAAGAGAATATGTTCTGTATTTTGTATAGAGTCTGTTTAAAAACATTTCAGTTCAGGAAAAGGAGAAAGGTAGGAAGTACGTTAGAGTTATGATTAGAGGCATAATACGTTTGCTGTTAGTATGGATAAGACAGTTGTTAATATAGATAAGATAGTTGAGTCTGTTAGTAAGTTTGTTATTCTATAACAGACTGAGTCATCTTGTATATAAACGTCTAAGCTCTATTAATAAAATTATGTTGATTTTAAGTACGAAATGAGCCACCTAAGAAAGCAAAATTGCAATGTTAGCACATATATTGGTGAATTTAACCTGCATTTCCACTGTATTCAGCGTTGAAAATTTGCTTGGCACTTATTAAAGTCTCTCCATAGTTACAATGGATAATTGATACAGTATTTACCAACAAACAGCAATCTCAGCGAGGCAAAACAAGGAAAGCATGACCGAGAGACCGGAGACTAAGTAAGATAAAACAACAGCGGAGTCTGCGACTTTTTTTTATAACCACCCAAATTTTAGATCCCTGTGTGGGCCTCGCCCGAGATTTGAGCTTTGGGTGTTGGGCCGAAGAGTTGAGCCCATTCGGTTTGTAAGTGAACCTTAGTGGGCTTGTATCTTGTCTTTTGGGCCTGGTTGGTGACCAATGTGTGATGGAAGAAAGATATGAAGGATTGATGTGGTAATTAACCCTCTTTTCAAAAGAAGGCTGAAATTCTCATTAAATCTCTGCAGAGGTATGAGAGTGATATCATCACTCTTGTCTCTTTCCTTTCTCCATCTCCCTTCTTTATTTCCGGACAAACGTGACGGGTATTTTTTAATATTAGCCTAATATTTATAACCATTTCACCCATATAATAAACTATTATTGTTTTTAAATAAAGGGGGAAAGTAAATAAAATAATAAAATGGCATTGGTCAGAATGGCCGAGAAAGAATGAATGCAACACTTTAACATGGAATAAAAGGGCAAAGCCTATATGCACAGTAACACAATTCCAGTCTCGATTCAATAAATCAACCGGAAACTATGTGAATAAAGTTACAACATCTCTACGATACCCTCTTACCATCAAAAGTCTGGGCAAATTATCGACCAACAAATCCATGTATTCCATGTAGCAGTAAGATGGGTGGCTGATCGGAGGTGGCGGTAAGCTTACAAGCACAACTGCAGCCATTCTAGAATATCTTAATATCGTTGAATTCAACTTCAATGTTGTATAAGGAAACTTCTCTACTTGTTGCTCATTCACAATTACAGGCTTTCCATCGGCCATCAATGGGGTCCCTTCTTTCTTTGCTGTTGCCTTTATCTCTGGCAAGTAGTAATCAGCCACCCGTTGCTGAGCGGCGGTAAATGCCTCCATTGATTCGTCTGGCTGAGATCCACCCTCCGGTTGCATATCCCATGACTTGATCGTTATAACAATCACTTCAGCCTGCATCCGAAGATCGTATAAGAACTTCTTCACATCAGCCTTCAGGCCCTCTGCGTCTGAATCGTCTTCTGCAATGCAGAAGACCTGAATCTTACAACTCTCAAAGCTCTCTTTTGTAAGAAGAAGTTGTGACAGAAGAAGCATTAAACCGCCGTCTCTAACAATCCAATACAAATCAATGGTACCATATTGCCTTTGATACTCATTGGGCCTTTCATCAAGGCCCTTGACAATGACAACGGCCTTATTTGCGACAATGCAGTCATTGATTATACCAACAAATCTGGCTGGGATTTCTTGTAGGTTCTCACGACGCCATATTTCTGGGTATCACATCACTACAATATTTGGCTTAAGGTTGCCGAGACCCATGGTCTGCACAACTCCACGGAAGCCTTCAGTCATATTAGGTGCCACAACTATTTCTGCAACACCTTCACAGTTCTTGTAATTAATGTAGGTATCAAGTTGCTTGCAAGCAACCTTGGCATCTTCAGCACGTTCATGATAGTCCCCATCTAGTATATTGATAAATATGGACATTCCACGGCCTTTCTTCTTCATGCAGTTGGCAAAATCAGCAAGTTTTGGATGGCAAGGTACATTCTCTGGCAGCTTACCCCAAGGACGGCAGAATACAATAGGAATGGGATACCAATTCTTTGGATGAACTTGGCTGGCTGCAAACAAAATGATAGGTCAACAGGAACACAAGAGGCAATACTCGTGTCAATATGTATAAAATACAAGTAGAACATGCCTATAGACGCAGAAATGCAATTGGTAAAGATACATATGTACCTCCCAAAGATCTAAGACTGCGAAGGGCTAGTTGAAAATAAGCACTTTTGAAACCATCTCCCCAGTCCCCAGCTTTTCCTTTAATGCTCACATAATAGTATATGAGGCCGGCAAGGGCCAAAGACACTACAGTGAATGACCATGAGATCAACAACATGATCACTGCAGCAAACAGAACAGTTGTGACCCTCAGCTTCCAATGCTAATATACAGGATTTTTTTCATCTAAATGGAGCACAAAATGTTAAAAATAAGATTGCTCGTATGCAATGAAACATACCTATACAAAGTGATGCTCCAAGGAGAGATAAGCTCCAGTGGTGAAATTTCCATCGAGGAGGCCAACTGGGAGCATCTAGAAGGTCCAGAAGGAAGCAGGACAAGTTCACACCATAATAGCACAGAAGGAAAAACATAGTTACAGTTGGTGTGATAAGATCCAAATTCCCAATAATCACACAACCCATACAGATAAAGGCAGTAAAGAGGGTAGCTATATAAGGCTCACTCCCGTCTGCAACTTTGAAGTAATTGAGAACAGGAAGAATATCATCATTGCTTATTGCTGCAAGGAGGCAAGGGGCACCAGTCAAGCTTTGAAGCGCTGCACCTAAAGTTGAAAGAATAATTCCAATATGAATGATAGACGGAAAAGGCCAAGCAATTGTAGCCGTAAGTAGCCTGCATCAAAAGTGGTTTAGCATTACAACAATACCTAAATCTTAAATCCTAAATAAAATAATGCACACGGGGAAACATTAAAGCAGAGTCCAAGGAGAATTTTTGTGTGAGACCAGAAAAATGATACCTGTCAGTCAAAAGCTTGTCTCGGGTGGCAACAGCTCCAAAAAGTAAGACAGAAACTAAATAGAGACCAGTAGTGGTAAGTGTGGCAGCCAATGTTCCAATGGGGGTAGAACGCTGAGTGTCTTTAAGTGAGGCAGATCGGTTTGAACCAGCCATGATTCCTGTTACAGCTGGAAAAAAGAGACCGACCAAAGCACTGAAGAAACATACAAACAAAAAGGAGTTAGGAACTCCATGAAAAGAAAAACATTCATCACATCAGGCTGGAGATAAATCTTGGTTAATCAATATCAACCCTAAATAGTAGGGGAACAACATTTTCTTTTCTTTTGATAGTTAGAAAGGTCGAGGGAGAGAGATGATGAACCAACAGTATGGCTAGCAATTAAGCCTAGGATCTTTTTTTTCCTCCAGACCTCCAATACATAAAAGTTCGAATACAATTAAGTGAAAGTGTGCTAATTGGTGCTATTTCTATAGGACCACCAACAGGAATTAAGATTCTCACTGGAAGTTCCACTGCACACTTCCTTCAGCATCAGGGATACCAGCACTGTTTGTATTCTGATAATCTGAATTCCAGTTATCATTAAAGCTTTCTAAACTCAAGCCCGTAACTCCAGCTGTAACAAGCATCAAAAGCAACATGTTTCAAATATCCACTTAAATCCAGGTAAAAGGAGTAAAGGACCGAAAATGACAAGAAAAACATGCACACTCAACAAAGGAGAAATGTCAGATTGATTTTGACCAATGGCATATGCCTTGCCACAAGCAATATGCCACTGTTATGTTCAGATGCACACAAGTTTTCTATGGCAAAATGGAAGAGGAGAGAGAGAGAGAGAGCACTCACGTGCAGGATCATCCTTCTTCGCCAGAAAAACCCCGATGAAGATGCAAAATATTGAGAGTAAAACAGGTATAAGGAAAGCAGGGGCAACCCTGTTGATCATTTTCACCCCGCCAAACACAATAAAGCAAAGTATAATAGTCACAACAATCCCATATATTTGCAAGTCATGTGTACTTATACTCTGTATAGGTTCTGAGAGAGTGCCATTGACCTTTGTAGTGGTCTCTGCATTGCAAGCAAGATTAGAAACGAATTGGTACAAAATTTTTTTCAACAGATTTATATCTATACCATGGCAATTGCTTCCAACAACCAGTATGCACGGTAAAGAACAAAATCGTCAGCAATTGTGCTGTTGATAGCAATCAATAATTACCGGAAAAAATCCCAGCAGAAGGAAGAGCTTTTAGAAAGGTTTCGACAGCTCCCAATACATAACTTATTTCAAAACCAAAAGCACAAGATATCAGTATTAGCATGAGTTGAATGTTGTTAAATACATAACACATTATGCTATCAAGTTAGCAGAATTTACTGAGCTTGTATCCTAAAAAAAGCAAAGGGCCAGAAGATACACTCACAGAGCTCCCGCAACTGCATTGCCAAGAAAGAAACATAATCCAATGCTAACTCCAACCTCAGGACCAAGGGCACGACCAATGAGATAATAAGGACCACCACCCTAGCAATAATTAACAAGAAAATCACTAAATTCACCGCATACAATTATTTAGTGAAAGAAATATCCAAAAACAAGGTAACACAACGCAAAAATCCAACACCAAAGTAGATTATTGGCTTAAGACATCATAATCTCTAATATATGAGAATCACCAGTCACATGAGAACTGAAAAATGACTGCTAAGGATGTATACAGCTATAAAGAATGTATACCTTCATAGCACCATTGGTTGCAATAGCACTCAATGAAATTCCTGTCAATAAAGTACACAGACCACAAAGTGATACCAGGAGCAGTGACTCTCCAATGCCACCCATGCCAACAATCCTGCAATTCTCAAAAATGAACCTTAGCAACAAAAGTGATCAAATCTAGCTATTTTACAGCATATGTTACAGCTCAAGGGCACAAAATCAGAATAGAATTTATATCCTTGACTAAAACCCTTCTTTTACAGCATTAATGAAAAAATAACGCAACAAAGTTTTACAAAATTCACTTTTTAGCAAAAGAAGCTCAGCTTAAAATTTATAAGCAGCACCATCAATTAGAAGCAAAGCATGTATTCAATTTACATTTGTACATGCTCTTCTGCTCGTCAGTGTTGTCAAGGCGTGCACTTGGGCGTGCATGCACCTTGCGTCTTAGCACTAGAGAAAAAAAATGCCTGAAACCCTTGGGTGAGGCCTATTTGATCAGGCACGTCTGGTGTGCACACACCTTTTTTGTAAGGCAATAGGAATGGTAAAAAAGCCCGCCTAATTGAAGTTCTTTTTAATTTCTTTCATTTTTCATTAGATATACTTTTACTACTAAGAAAGAGAGTATCAAACTCTATACATCTCAATATTTGAGTATTCAACAACAGACACCGACCATAAGGAAATCATGCATATTGACGAATAAAAAATAGAATGTTTTGCAGATAAACTAGAGCATACTTTTGAGTTTATTATATGCATAAAGTATGTATGAACAAGCACACAATAAAAAAATTTGCACATAAATAAATTGCGCTTTACTTTACTTAGGCTGGTTCTCCTTTTCTTTTCTTTCTTTTTTTTTTGCGCCCTGCACCTGAGGCAATTTGAGGGTTCTACCCCGTGACAACACTGTTGCACATACATGATAAGACAAAATAATGGACGCACAAATTAAAAAAAGAAGTTAACATCAAAAGAGATAAAACTTACCAAGAAAACCGGATATAGTAGATAATACCCAAAATACTTTGCAGGCATGGGATAAATACCCCCATCATTGTACCCATTTTGACATCAGAAGGCTGCATGATGTATGCACAGGACATGGAACAGCATGAGTAGGTTGAAAAGTACAGTTTCCTATGTTTTGTTACCAAAGAGAACAAAGGAAACTAAGAATAATCTGATACATTGCATAGTTTTTCATAAAGCTGTTGCACATAAACAAAATTTATCAATTCTTGCTAGCATTTCAACTGAGACAAACATACTTAACAGAAATCCAAGGAAATTAAACATGGGTACCACTTCCTAGCTTCAACACCCTACATAAATTAATTTTTAAGTACTCCATTAATCAAATTTTGAACAACTTGGACAAGATTGACATATACGCCAAGCAGGAAGGAGATTCAATTAGTATCTTTTCGTCCTTTCATCATACTAGGTCTAGAAATCAGAAAAACTCAAAAACCAATAACAGTGTAATACCATACGATACCATATTCTTCAATATATTCCTTATTTTATCCATGTCTTATAGCTTTTATTCTTTCACTCACCAAAACAACATTGAAGTTGATGAAACACAATGCCAAATAAAGGACAGCATAACTGTAATCAATCTTGCTAAAGTAAAAGGAGCGCGTACCTTTGGTTGACCACTGGTGATGGAAACATCTTCGCCATCTCTAGGGCTGGAGACTGCAGGAATTTGCTCTCCTGTCATACTGGAAAAGACGTCAAAAGTGATAATAATCATAAGTTCAAAAATTCAGATATAATGGAAACTTGCCAAAAACCAAAAAATTATCCATTAGTCAATTATACTTGGAAACATTAATCAGCAAGTACAAAAATGAAGCAAACATCTTGTAATTATTAAGCAAAAAATGAGAGACGGAGCATTAATGAAAAATTACCTTTTGAGACCAAGAATACTCACAAGAGAATCAAAACCAAACAATTCCAACTTATGTTCCCTGTAGAGACCATTGGCTCCACCAGATTCTGGATTCGAACTTCCCTTCCATCGGAATCCAAGTTCCCTGGCGTCACCACTTCAATTTTTCTGCGAATATAAAGATGATTATCGAATATTGTTAAAAGAAAAAGAAAAACTCTCAGTGAAGGGGATACCTGACAGAAGATTTGGAATCGGAAGAGGAAGATACATGATTAATGGGGGACACCTCGAGAACGGCGCGATCGTGAGCCACCACTGGAGTATATTTGCGGCCGCCTTTTCCATGAAAGGCCAAGTCTCCGCCGCCATCTTCTAAATCTCCATTGTCCATTTTTGGAATTTTGTTTCAAAGTATAAATTGTAGATCTAATTCCTTTAGTCGGATCCAAAAATGAAATGACCAACTATGAAAGATATAAACTAGAAGCAATGCAGCAGCAGGAATAGATCTCTCTGATCAAATCTGTATTTTAAGGGAATGGGAAATAGATCTCTCTGATTAAATCTGTATTTTACGGGGATGGGGATGGGGATGGAGGCGTTTTTACTTTTCTTTGAAATTTTTATTCAAACAACTATGAATGGAAAGTCAAGAGTAGACTTCATTTCTTCATGTTTTCTTGTTTATTACACAAATCTTACCTTCATCGTTCAGATTTACTACATGTTTTCCCACCTCATCATCAATTACTTCGATAGAATAAATTATTGTTTCTCTAATATATATATATATATATCATCTTTTTTTTATAAGAAAAAATTAACATACACGTAGAAGGCAGCAATTCTTAAACTCGTTTCTCACACCTATAGCTTCCAATCAGGTTAAACAAACCACAAATATATGGAATTAGGAAGCAAGCGCCCATTACATGATCCTGGGAGAATCCTAGAAGGCAGCAATTCTTAAACTCGTTTCTCATAACATACACGTAGAGGTGAAATGAAAGAACAATGAGACGCCACATACTTTGCAATCTAGTATACAAGTTTTATCATTTCATATATATATAGCATCAAAAGACAATCGCATATACATGCTAAAACATTTATTGCAAACGAAACGACAACTGTGTGATGAACAGTAATGAGTTTAGGATTACTCATGGAGTAAGATTTAATAGTAGAATAAAAATTATGCTTGATTTGACAATCAAGTATCCAAGTTCTCCATTTGAATGCTGCTCTTGAGAGGCACATACTCCCCGAGATACCCACCCAGATGGTCGTGCAAAGCACTCTTGTCGATTCCCTGATGATGATAACTCTTACAAACATAGTAAAATACACTCTGCACCAACAAGCCAACAAGGTTGACGATCACCAGAACTCCGATCAAGAATCCCCCCACCACAATCCTCCAAAACACTCCATAACGTTCCCCTCCATGCACCACCACGGTTCCAAAGGTACCCCCAATCACCGCACAGATTGCCAAATACCCTAAAACCATAATGCAAGCCATATTCACCCTCCCTTTCAACAACTCGCAGCTCTTCTTCATTGCTGCAAGACCGTAAATGGGTTCAAGCACCGATACCACGCTGGCCAAATGCCATAGCGCCGTGATGTAAACGTGAACACCCAGAAAAAGCACCAAAATCAACATGAACGCCAAGAACGATAAAACGACGTTCTGGATATTAACGGCAAGGAAAAATATGAACAAGAAGGCAATCAACAAGGCATTGTAAACGGACATCAAGAGAGCAATCCATCCGAAGGTTACGAAAAGGCGCTTAAAAACCTTTGGTATAGCTGAGATGGTGGAAGAGAAAGAGACGGCCTTTGACGTGTAGAGAGAGGCGACTGTGAAAACAACGGCAGCCGTCGATAAAAGAGAGAAACCGAAGAGGAAGATGAGGTAAAAGAACTGGAAGGTTAAAAGGAGTGTCCACTGGTGACGGGTCTGAGCAGGGTTGCCTAATGGGTGGGACTCGAGTTGATTTAAGATCGGGTGGGTGAAAAGCGAGTGAGCTAAAATGGCGAAAGAGAGAGGGAAGATGAGAACTAAGGTTATGAGATTAAAGGCTTTGGGGGATCTTTCAGGGATTGAGACTGATTCTCTGAGGATGTCTGGGATCGAAAGGAACTGAAGCTCTTCCGGGGCTAGATCCATGGTGTTTTCTTCTGGTAATAACTGGGGATTTCAAAGAATTGAAAGAGCGGTTGGAAATTTGTGAAAGATGAAATTAGCTAGGTGATGGTTGGGAGAGGAAGCTGGTAACGAGACCTGTCAGTTGGCTAATTGAGGGTAGTTTGGACATTTTACACCGCTTTTTTTTATTGTTTCATGAATAGGATACGATATAATCGCCGCTGTCGTTGTCTTTTTGGTATTACTTTCTTTATTATTCGCGTGAAAAAAGTTCGGTAACTTAATTTTTTTAAAATAAATATAGTCTAGTCAGTTAATTTAAAAATGGTTAAATGTATAAGAAATTATTGAACTTTAAAAAAGAATAGTTATATTTTTAAATTTTCTACAGCCAATTTTTTTGATAAAATTTAATCATTAAATTTTCACAATTTTTTTTATTAAAGCGCTCAAATCGCTAGTTGCCGAAAGCAAAAGCAAATTTCAAATGGCATAAATTATGCTGCAAAACTTGAGGACTTATAGAGGATTGCTACGACAATGCTGGAACAGGTTGAGGATGACTATACCTCAACATCAAAAAAAAAAAAGTTAAGCCTAAACACTATTAGGGTGATAAGTTTAATCAAAGGCTTAGTAGACTTTTAGGAAATAGGTTCTTTAATTTTTTAAGATAGTTGTTTCAAAGCTACTATAACAATACATTGTTGAGTTGATCACTTGATAGAAATGACCAAGAAAATGTCAATTGACAATTAAAATTTTGATGGGAGCAAATTGTAAAAAGAAAAGAATTCTGCACAAGTGATTTATAGTGGTTTAACCTTTTAAACAATGTCTACATCCACTGCCTTATATCCTACACTAAAGATTTTACAAATTCACTAATTAGTTTTTTCTTCTAGGCAAAAAGAGATAACCTTACAAATTCTATACTTGTATCCTAAAGTCTAGTAATCCTTTTCTTAAAATTGAATACGATAACAATGCACCAAAACCCTCCCCGGCCTATACACCAAATGATGTAGCCGATAACAATCCACCAAGATGTCCTCGCCAATTGCCTTGGAGTTACGCCATATTCAAACAACACCCCATGGGCGAGGCTGTGTAAGAACAAACGAAACTCAACTTCAAACAAATACAGTGGCAAATAACACCACGCCTAACTTTCATTTTCTCCTTCGCCCCAGTCGCTCAAACAGAATGTCTTCTTTAGAACCTTGAATTTGAGCTCAAAGTTCGACCACTGCAGCCCGCGGCATTCCAGCAGCTTCTTCGCTTTATTCTGTCTTGTTCGGCACTTCATTGTGATCCCACCTGCATCCAACACCTTATTCGCTTCAAGTTCTTTCAACAAAACTTTCGCACTTCTCACCATTTCGACCAAACGAGAAGAATGAGAAAGAATTCAATGAAGTTGGAGCTTGCTTTTTCGAAAATCAGTGAAATACTAACGAAATTAGGGATTTGATCTCTTCCTTGATTTATAACCCGCCCAAGGCGCGCTATGAGTACAAAGTTTTTAAATCGCCTACACTCACGTCAATGATGACCTATATTCTTGAGAAACGACCCTTTTAAAAGCACACCACGAGCACAACAACTACAAGCACGATCCTTGACTTCCAGTCTCAGCTCGTGCCAATTTATAACACTCATTCGACTGGGGGAGGGCAAGTGTTATACCCCGCTTAGAACTGTCACATCTCCGTTTACAATCGTCATACTTTTGCCTATGCCCCGGAACTCTTAGCCTTTGCGTCACGCCTCAGCATATGAAACATCATGGCCTCTGAAATTCTTGCCTCTATGTCACTTTCGACATGACAGCCATTAAGTCTGTTTGACCCGCTAGTTTAGTCTACTATCGGGCAGCCAAGCTTAGTTTGTCAACCCATGTGATTATACTAAAAAACCTACCGATAAGACTATTAATAATTATCACTAAACCTGACTTAGTTTCATTAAGCAGTATCACTCGCTTATAAATATCGTTTGATTGTAAAGTAACAACTACGTGGAATCCCAACCCACGAGAGTCCTCCGCCATCTCTCCCTTCACTATCAGTAGTTCTTTGCCCACCTCAAAATAAGTGAATCACCACAAACCGTCCTCATATTCATCTCTACCTTCATATCTACCTATTTGTTCAGTGTCTGATGTTTTGAGCATCAACAAAAAGCAATCAGGTTATTCTTATTGTGGGATTTGTTTGAAGTTGGGTAAATCAATAAAGGCCAATTTTCCACAGAAATAAAAAGCAGGGAACTTTCGATAAAAGTGAGGCTGAAGGCAAGCTAAAATTATTATTATTTGCAAGTTGCTCTCAATTGTCGGTATGTTTGAACTTTGACCCATGCTTTTATTTCTTTCCTTGTCAACAATTAAATATAAAATTATTGTATACTTCAAATTTCTATTTAGGCTTAAATCGCATCCAACATTTCCAAATTATCACCTCCATTTTAACTTCATCGTTAAACATTAAAATGTTTTTAGAAAATATTAATATTAATACATTATACTCTCCGTTCCACTAAAACTATCACATGTTGGTATTTTTTTGATATTTTTTTTTTAAATTTTAACTATAATTTATTTAAATATTTTAATTAATTAGAATTTATAAAATATACATTTAAAACTACTTGATTGAAAGTTTTTAAAATATATATTTTTTATATTTTTATCAATAATAAATTTTAAATTATAAGAAATCAAAGTTAAAAAAATTTGACAACAAAAAATATTAACATAACGGTTTTAGTAGAACCTAAAGAGTATCAATTTAGATATTGAAATACCAATTTATATGATGTGACTAATGAACCGAGTGGTTCAAGTGTGAAAATAAGTGTTGTTATTCTTAAAAGACCTAAATTTAAATTGTGTCTGTAAAATGTATGTGTGCTTCAATAACTAAGAGTAATAAACATATACTACTATATAATCATATTATAATGTCAAAAAAAATTAAATGTGACCAATCAATTTAGAATTTATTATGTTGAATAAAAGCATAAACAAATAATTCCAAGATTAATTTCTACATATTTTATCCAAGTTAACGTTATTCGTAAGTAGATATAAACGTTTAAATACGATTTATGAGATTTGAGTTTACTCCCGTCTTTTAAATATATTTTATGTTAGATTTGAATTGCCATTTAACTAAGTTGATGAAAATTAATTATTTGAGGATTTAATTAGAATGCTTTTAAAAATTAGAAAATTTAAAATCTTAAGTTTCTTGACCGTAGTTTGTAGGAATGAATATTCGATTGAGTCGAGTCTAGTCAAGAAATTTTGAGTTAGTCGAGTCTACGAGTCCTATTTTTAAGTCAAAACTTTATTTTAAAAAAATTGTATCAAGTTGTTCAAGTTTCTATTTAAATTTAATTCTAGATATACAATAATTAGTTTCAATTTAAATGACTTTTTTATAACCATATACGATAACATATATATTTCTTCATGTTTTTTTCATATGCGATATACATATATCAAGCAAAGTTGTGGAACTCGACTTGAACTTAAAAACTAATCCTCTAATTACTAAAAAATCTGAGTTATTCGAGTTCTCATTTTATAACTCAAACTTTATTTGAAATTATTTCGATTTGAGTCGAAATTATATAATTATGATCAGAGTTAAGTCAAATAAAGTTTTTTGTGTCGAGTTAAAAAATTAATTTTTTGAGTCTAATTTTACTCCCCCTAGTAGTTTGAGAACTTTAGTGCAATTAATCCTTTTATTTATAGAAAATACTATGATGCACAAGCCTTTGAATTCTAGGGTTTAGGGATTTAGTGTGGAGAGTATATAATTTAAGGTTTATGATTAGAATTTAGACTTTAAGGTTTAGGGTGCTAAGGTTAGGGATTTAGGTTTTATATTTTATAGCTCAAATATGGAGGTTGTGTAAATTTTTTTCACAGCTTGTGCATTAAAATATAACCATTTATTTATTTGTGGATCAAAGTATATCATGTTTTATATTCGGGGTTATATTTTGATACACAAGTTATTTAAAAAATTTACACAACCTTTATATTTAAACTATAAAATCTAAAGCCTAAATCTATAATCCTAACTCCCTAAAACATGAACCAATAAACCCTAAACTCTATCCATAAACCTTAAATTATACCCATACAACATAAACCCTAAATCCTAAACTTTAATCTAAATCTCTAAAATTGAAAAAGCTTATGTAAACCAAACTTGTGTATTAAAATATTTTTCTTTATATTTACGTAAACAAAATAGAAAATACAAAGGTGTATAAGAGATGTGTAATTAGGGGTTGGAATTAGGTGATGAATATTCGAAAATTGTAGTGATCCAATCTGACGGCATATGGATTAATCGAAATTTTTACCCATGAGGACTGAAAAGGGAGAAGTTTTATCGCCGAAACTTAAATGGGGATGAGGATATAGGATGGAGACTACTATATCCAAACCGCGGGAATAACCGAACCGTGATTATATTATTATCACTTTAAAATATATACTACTCCTAATATATATCTTAATAAAAATTCTAATTATATTATTTTCACTCTAACTTTCTGTCAAACTTAAAATTTTTATTTTTCAACATATTTCTATCTTAAGTTTTAAATATACTAATTTTTTTTCCAACGCAACACTTTTAATTTTCTTCGAAAGTTGCAGGAATCGGTGCGAAAATAATATGCAGACGAGAAAATTCATAAAATATTTAATGAATTTTTTATAACTATATATAACCACAAATATTAGGACGAAATGAAGAATGCAAAACGCTTTCCACCCCACCCGATTACCACCGCTATGTGTAATTGCATTATATATGTTTCGTAGTTCGATGAAAAAGAGGAAAGAAAAACTACTCCTACTTAAGAAACAGATCGGACTGAGTCTCTCTGTCTCTCACGGGAACCGGATGCATCCCTTCCCGTTGACCGCCGCCCTCTAATCAAATTCTTCACTTTCCGCTCTTTCACACTGTTTTTGAAAATTATAATTCAAGAAAATCAAACGTATAATTTAATCAATCCTCCAACTCTTCTCTTTTCTCGTGTTTATTTGTTCCTCGGTCCAGATCTCCAATACAATCTGCCCCCTCTTTTGTCCAAGTAAGCTCTTTTGTTCTCTTCATTTGTGTAATTTCCTTTTCTTTAATATAAGGGAACCGTTATTATTTGAAATTATGATACTTAGGGTTAGCGCTGCTCATGATCATTATTTCTATTTTCGTTGGATAAAAGGGAAGGGGGACACGTGAGTTCTAAACCCAGCAGGAGCACTCCCCTCCCCCCTCTCCCCTAGGTCTTGGGGATCAATTCTCAGCAGAAGCAGTCCCCCTTCCTTTGTTCAAAAAAAAGGGAAGGGGAGTGAATAACATATTAATTAGTGATGAGCAAAACACGTCATTTGCCTCCGATTGATTGCTAATTTGTTGTTTCTTTATTTAGTAATATATATTTTTAAGAACTTCATATGACATGAAGGGAGGTTTTTCAGGTTTATTAGTTGCATTTGATGCTGCTAAGTGCTAACTTGTCATATTAGCCTTATGTCATTTAAGGCGAATTTCTATACATGCATGTATAACCTTACCTTATACATCATTGGTGATGCAAGTGGGTTAGATTAATTGTCGCATTTTTTATAGTGAATGTGTAGATGTAAGTAGTTCAGTATTGACTTTGTTATTTATAGTTTAATGGGCATGTGGAAAAGATTGAAATTGCTTGTGGATTTTCCTGTTTTTTGTTGGTATGAGCTCTTGTGGAGTTTTTAACTCTAGAACTAATGTATAAGATAACAATCCGCCGCCAAAATTTCACACTATCTAGGCTGTGATCCTCCAAATGTAAGATTCCATGATTTACGTTGTAATGCTTCATTCTTGTTCAGCAAAGTAACCATTTGGATCAACACAGATATTTATGACCATGGTGACTGCAATTTCTTTCTTCATTTCATGTATGTAGCAGTGGTTTCTTTAAGTCTCTTTTTTGACAAGGACCTAAAATGCAGGAATGGGGCTTTGAACTCCCAGAAGAGAAAATGCAGACAAATACAACTATGAAGTATACAGATTTTTTGCTGGCAACAGCCTCTGGTAGAATTGAAGGAGAAAGAGTCCCCGGTAAACTTGCAACCCCTTTTGAGAAGACAAAAGTTGCTGCTTATACACTTGGAGCTATCGCACCTTGCATGAGGCTCTTTGCCTTTATAAATAAAGAGATCCAAGCTCTTCTTGATCCTAATGATAGCGGACACATTTACAAGAAGTGGATTGATCATTATTGCTCTCAAAATTTTGAGGTTCATCAGATTATTATTACTTCTGCTGACTGAACTAGAAAACTCCCTTGGTTTATTTGGAAAAGAATTTCACTTTGCTCAATTCTGATTTCAGGCTTATGCTTTTCGAATTGAAGAGTTGCTGGATACACTCAGCGTAACTTTAACAGGCGATGTAAAAGCTCTAAATGTTTACTACAATGAATTAGCCTGTGAAGAGTACATCACCACAGGGGAAATCATTAAGAAGTTAGAGTCTCCCATGGAAAAGCTTCAAGCTTTCAATAACATATTAAACAACAGAGACCGCGATAGCCAGCCCTTGACAGTTTATATTGGAGGTTCGATCGGTGACTTACTCTGCATGCTCGAAGCAGACATAGGTATCATGATGGGTTCAAATCCCACCCTAAGACGACTGGGAGAACAGTTTGGCGTTTCTTTTGTGCCATTGTTCTCTGGTTTGGTGGTGAAACAGAGAGAGTTGGTCTATGTTGGTTCTTCTAATTGGAAAAAACTTTCCGGCACTTTATATACGGTCTCTAGCTGGGATGAGATACATGCATTTATTATGGGTTCATCATCATAAATCCCTCTTTCTCTTCTTGATGAAAGGAAGCAATCTACAATTATATATATGCATATAGAATCTCAATTGTGGCTAATTTTTCTCAAGGTCCACAGGTCAGCCCTGATTGTTTTTTTCTTCTTCTTTCATTAGGGACTGCCACACAGAAATTCAATATACAGATCCTGGTATTACAGGTACAATGATCCGATGTTTTGGCTCAGTTGTCTTTTGAGCAAGAAAATAGTTTCCGATTGGTTTCTACAACACTCGAAAGGAATGTATGTTTGGTTTATTATTTATTCTACTATTTCTTTTCCCCATCCGTTTGCAAACCTTTTGTTAAATGTTTCTCAATATCTTGGCGTGCAATGCTTGATCCCTGCCGGTGCTCACTTTAGCTTCACTCTAGCAAAAATGTCTAAATTTATGGGGAGTAAATTATATATTTTAGGGACTACAATAAAATTTTACTATTATTCTAACTTAAAAATTTTGGATGACCGGATCGCTTTAAATTACTGACTTGTTGAATTAATTTTCAGAATAATCAAATAATATTATCGTCAAAGGATATTTAATAAATTGGATTATATGACAAAAAACAATCCTCATTCTCATGTGATCAATTTAAAGTCGTGTAAACAAAAAGTGTTGATTTTCATTCTACTTCTCTAAAATAATGTTGAAATGTCTTATAACTGGAGTTTCAAAATCAGAAACCTTACCATGTCAAATTCAACATTTTTATTTGCTTATCTACCCTTCTATGTGAGCAGTATTTTTCATAAAAAAAATATAATCTAATTTAATTGAAGTACCTTAAGGGTGTTAACAATTGGACATCAATTATTAAACAAAAATGAGTAGAGAGACTAAATTCGGAGGATTAAAAGTAGATGGACTAAATTTCAATGTACGAAGAGTAGATGGATTGAGGACGTGATTAGACAGTTTTAGAATTCAGCCAAGCGCCTATTGAGTTATGTTGGTCTAAAAGTAGACTCTCCCCACAAATTTTAAAATTGTTTTTTGACCACTAACTTTGATATTAATCATATTGAATCCAATAAAAAACGGTATAACTATGTTATGTCCTCCTAGTTTTTGTCTTATTCAATTTAGCCCCTTTCTGGTTGCATTTATTTGCTATTTTTAGTGCCTTATATTGTATTATTTTGCAATTATATTATTTTTATTATCTAATAAAAAAATAAATTTTTAGACAAAGTATTTTACGTACGACTAATTTGACATTTAAATGTCTTTGGTTTTAGTAAAATTTTAAGAAAAAATTAAAGACAGTTTGAGGGTGAAATGGTAAAGGAATTGGAGAATTAGGGTTTGCATCTGAGAAATTGGGAAAAGCTGCATCAAGGGAGTTAGGGATTGTTACAGAAGAATTTGGGATTTCGGGTATGAAGGAAGAAGAAAGAGCACGCGAGAATTTGGGATTGTAATGAACGTTTATTTTCATCAATAAAAATCAGAAACAAGTCTTATCTTTTCCGCCCATTTTCTCTTCTAAACCTAATCTTTCTCTTCTTTTTTTCTTAACATAAATCTTCTATCTCCTTAATTTATTACATCAATCGTTACAAAGACATATATTATTAGTTAAATAAAAAATCATTTTACATGAAATTGATTAATTTAATACGTGTAAATTAAGAAATTTCAAAAGAAAATTTGTAGAAGACTATAACCATGAATTGGTTAATACAATATGATTGTTTTTCAAAGAATTCCTTTGCATGTATAATCCCCCCCCCCAATGAAATTTATCTTAAAGACCCTAAACAATATTTTTTTTTCTTCTAGTTTTGGATTTGGTCCTTCAAAATTTAATGTTTATATAAACTGAAAATGATGAATATGGAAACTGCATATACAGGTGTAGCTATAGAAGTAGAAGAAGATGGTGTTGTTTGAGGTGAGATAACAGCAAGTGAAAGCCATGTGCCACATGTCTAATCACATTTGAAATACTCCAACCTTTATTTATTTATTTTTATTTTGGATCTAATTCGATCTGTGAAAGGCTGGTTTAGGTGTAGTTTTCATGTGGGCAGCATAGCCTGTCAGCTTTCATTTTCTCAGAAATTCCCAAACATTTCCATTCAACAATTAATTTACTCTTCTACTAGTTGTACATATCAAGCATGAAAAACAATATGAATGTTACTATTATCATTTTACCAACTTTTTCTCTGTATGAATATTTAGATTAAGATTGATTATATTTACGATCACGATAAATACGATAGATCGAATATATACATTCAGAAATGAGGTGTTAATTGTCACAGGTGGAGTGGCGGTTCACATGGTGTCCATAATTCAACTTAGGCAAATAAGTAATTATAGGAAATCCACCTTTTTTAAGAAGAACACTGATGAATCAGCCCACATGTTGGCATGTGCCATCTATTACTTATCTCTTCCTTATTTTATTATTTATCTGAAGGAGAAGAAGAAAAATGATTAAATGAAAAATTGGTGTTTAAAGTATATTTTTTAAAAATTTTAGATGTTTAAAGTATTTTTTTGTAAAAATAGGTACTTAAAATTTTAATTGTTATAATTTTAGGTGTCTGACCGTTAAAAAGTGTTAAAAATTTTCTGATGCTTGGCACGTGTCATGTTTATTTTATTTTTTTAAAAAATAAAAATTTAAAATATTTTTTTAACTTTTTATAAATTCCTAAAATTTTGTAATCTTTACAAAACAGTACTCAAATCCTTAAAATCTCTTAAACGAAAACTTCTAAATTGTCCCCGCTTCCGCCGCCGATCGCCTTTGGTTGTCGAACCTATCTGGCCGTTTCTCTTATCACGGCGTCGTCGAAAACGATAAACGACGTGGCAGTCGAACATCAAACGTGAAATCGACGTTCGGCTGCCACGTCGTTCTTCGTTTTCGACGACGCCATTCTGAGAGAAACGACCGGCTAAGTTCGGCGATCAAAAAGGTACGCTTAACGGAGACGGAGGCGGAAGCGGCAATTCGGGAGTTGATAGATTTTAGGGATTTAGGAACTATTTTGTTAAAATTGTAAATTTTCTGGAATTTATGAAAAACTAAAAATTTTAAGTGTTTTTCTTTAAAAAAATTATAAAAAAATCAAATTAGTGCCACATGTCAAGCATTGATTGGTTAAAAAAATTTAACACCCAATAACTGTCAGACACCTAAAATTGTAACTTTTGAAACTTTAGACACCTATTTTTACAAAAAAATACTTTAAGCATCTAAAGTTCAAAAAGAGTATACTTTGAACACCTATTTTTCATTTAAACCAAAAAGAAATGGAGCGAGTGAGTGAGTTGGTGAAGAGGACTGACTCACTGCAGCACCACTTCTTCCCATTTTCTTTTGCTTCCCACTTCCTTCCTAACCCAAAGACAAAGAAAGAATATGATATCGTTCGATTTCCTTTTAAAAATTCATTTTTATGAAGTAAACTTCTTTTTCTTTAATAATGCAATTTGGACCCTCTGGAAAATGTATTCACATGCATTTTTCACCCTATTAATCAATTTTGGCTATGGCACAGTAAATTTGATTTTTCATGAATAAAAAAATCTTAAAATTACGCATCAATAATGTCAAGTTTGATATATAAATTTTAATTTTATTTAAGTATACAAATGAATTCTCTTTCAAGCGTGTACATCATATTATGAAACTTTAATTCTCTTGCAAATTATTTATTTATTTATTTTTATGTTCAGTGATGCTAAAAAATGTAATTATTTATATATGTAATATATAAAAGTCGATGATTGATTTTTTAATATACTAAAATGTAAATGTTTATTAAAATATCAATCATCGACTTTTATATATTGCATACATAGATAATTACATTTTTTAACATTACTGAATATAAAAATAAATGCTTGTCAAAGGATTGATTTAAGTGGTAAGTATTTTGATATCGTTTAATTAGGTCTCAAGTTTGGAACAAAAATCCTCTACTCCCTAACTATGCCCCTTATATGCTCCACACTAAAAGTCACTTAAAAATTAAATTTTAAACCTTAACCCTAATTTCTACATCCTAAACCCTACACCCTACCCCTAATTCCTAAAACCCTACCCCTAAACCCTAAACATTAAACCCACTATTTTAAAATGGGGCACCAAAGGAGGCATGGTTAGGGGGCAGACGATTTCCATCATCAAGTTTGAGGCGTTGTGTATGCAAAAAATTCTGTTAGGAGACCTACCCACTAAAATCAAGTATGCGACGCGGATTGATTCGGATTAGTCAGGACGAAGTCTTGAAAACTGGAAGAGCAACCAAAAAATAATAATAAATATTTTTATAATTTTAAAAAATCGAACCAAAACGAAGCTTCAAATATAAAATTACAAAAAACCAAATATTCATTGAATCAAAAATCATGTATGGTAATCTATATCCGACATGTACTCGAATATAATTCTCAAATAATAGAATTCTTGTTTTTAATATGCTGGTGTGATTAAAAGGCAATATCTATTCAATCAAATAATAGAATTCTTAGTTAAGAAAAAAAACATATTGATAGAATTCTTATAAAAGAAGTTAACATACCGGAATACCAAATCCAGATAACTTGGAACAACATCAAAAAGAAATGCAAGAACACAAGATCTTGGCCACATTAATTTTGTCTTTGTTTCTTCGAGAGAAATGTTAGGGCATAACATGGAAAGATTCCTTGCGATTAAATCATAACGAATAACTAACACAGTGTTTAATTTATTAGGACATGATGGTGGGCATGATCTGTATTGTTCAATGTTCATGTTCTTTAAAATAACCTTAACATGGAAAGGTTCCTTCCTATGTCAGTACTTGCTGTTTCAGAACCCAAGATCTCACGACCTCTTCACTAATTAATCCCTTTTTATTTATATACCACCACTTTTCCATCACCCCACTCCTCATTTCCCTTTCATCTTCTTCATCAAAACAAATGATCAGCTTGAAACCACCCCACTTTGTTTGTTCAGATTAGGACAATGGTGTTCTGAGAGATTAATGATGGCAGTTAAGAACAAATTAATCCATTTCTTCTTGTTATTCTTCTGGCATGCCATTAAGGCTGAGAACACCTACTTGAATGAGGAAGTATTGGCTTTGATGTCGATCAAAGCTGGTTTCATCGATCCTTTGAATAGACTTCACGATTGGAGATTGCCTGCAAATGATTCAGCTCAATGCAACTGGACTGGTGTGTGGTGCAACTCTGATGGGGTAGTTGAAAAGCTTGATCTTTCGCGTATGAATCTCAGTGGCCGAGTTTCGGATGATGTTGGAAACCTGAAGAGCCTCAGATCTCTTAACTTGTGCTGCAATGAACTGTCTTCAGTTCTGCCGAAATCCATGCCGAATCTCACTTCACTCGACAGCATTGATGTGAGCCAAAATCTGTTCACCGGCAGCTTTCCTCTGGGTTTCGGAAGGGCTTCGGGACTAACTTTTTTGAATGCTTCAAGCAACAATTTCTCTGGCATTCTCCCAGAGGATCTTGGCAATGCAACTTCATTGGAGATTCTAGACCTGAGAGGGAGCTTCTTCCAGGGTTCAATTCCCAAGTCTTTCAAGAACTTGAAGAAGCTGAAATTCCTTGGTCTTTCCGGAAATAGTCTCTCCGGCCGGATACCGGGAGAGCTTGGGGAGCTTTCATCGATGGAGACTATAATTCTGGGGTACAATGATTTCGAAGGTGGAATACCAGTTGAGTTTGGTAACCTCACCAATCTTAAGTACCTTGATTTGGCAGTTGGCAATCTTAGTGGTGAGATTCCTGCTGAACTAGGGAGGCTCAAAGTATTAGAGACCGTTTTCTTGTATAAAAACAATTTGGAAGGCAAGATCCCGTCATCGATCGGCGAAATCAGTTCGTTACAGCTGCTCGATCTGTCTGATAATAGTATATCTGATGAAATTCCTGCTGAGATTGCTGAGCTTAAGAACTTGCAGCTCTTGAACTTGATGTGCAATCAGTTATCAGGCTCGGTTCCAGCTGGACTTGGAGCGTTGACAAAATTGCAAGTGCTTGAGTTGTGGAACAATTCATTTTCGGGACCATTGCCGGTTTATCTTGGCAAGAATTCACCGTTGCAGTGGTTGGACATATCTTCGAATTCATTCTCAGGTGAAATCCCGGCCATGTTGTGCAATGGAGGCAATCTCACCAAGCTCATCGTGTTCAACAATTCTTTCTCTGGTCCGGTTCCAGTCAGCTTAACAAATTGTCTGTCACTTGTTCGAGTCCGAATGCAGAATAATCTTCTATCCGGGACGATTCCTGTTGGACTTGGCAAACTTGGGAGCCTTCAGAGGTTAGAATTGGCAAATAACAGTCTCACTGGTGAAATACCTGATGATATTGCTTCTTCAAAATCACTTTCTTTTATCGATGTTTCGAGTAATCGCCTTCGATCTTCTCTCCCTTCTACCATTTTTTCGATCCCGAGTTTGCAATCATTTATTGCCTCGAACAATAACTTGGTTGGTGAAATCCCAGATCAGTTTCAGGATTGCCCTTCACTTGCTGTGCTTGATCTCTCATCAAATCATTTTACAGGAAGTATCCCGGCTAGCATTGCTTCTTGCAAGAAATTAGTTACTTTGAATCTGAGGAATAACCTATTGGCCGGAGATATTCCGAAATCGATTGCTATGATGCCGACATTGGCTGTTCTTGATTTATCTAACAACTCTCTAACAGGTGGGATACCTGATGATTTCGGGACTTCTCCGGCTCTAGAAATGCTCAATGTTTCATATAACAAACTAGAAGGTCCGGTTCCTGAAAATGGAGTGATGAGAACAATCAATCCCGATGACCTCGTCGGCAATCCTGGCCTCTGTGGCGGTGTTCTCCCTCCATGTAACCAATATTCTCCGTCTGCTTCGAGGCAGAGAAGCTTGCAAGCAAAGCATATAGTTACAGGGTGGCTCATTGGGATCTCATCAGTTTTAGCAGCCGGAATCTTACTTATCGGAGGGAGATTGCTATATAAAAAGTCGTATTCCAGTGGAGGCTGCTTCGAACCAAGGTTTGAAGCAGGCAATGGAGAATGGCCATGGAGATTAATGGCATTTCAAAGACTTGGTTTCACAACCGGTGACATCCTATCCTGTATTAAAGAATCGAACGTGGTGGGAATGGGAGCCACTGGTGTTGTATACAAAGCTGAGATGCCAGAGTCAAATACAGTTGTGGCAGTTAAAAAGTTATGGAGATCAGGAACCGATCTCGAAACAGGAAACAGCAGGGATTTCATCGGAGAAGTGAATGTCTTGGGGAACCTAAGGCATCGAAATATAGTCCGGTTATTAGGATTTCTTCACAATGACACTAGCATGATGATAGTATACGAGTTCATGCATAATGGTAGCTTAGGGGAAGCCTTGCACGGCAAGCAAGCCGGAAGGTTGCTGGTAGATTGGGTCTCACGGTATAACATAGCACTCGGAGTTGCACAAGGGCTTGCTTACCTCCACCATGATTGTCATCCACCAGTTATACATCGTGACATCAAGTCGAACAACATTCTGCTCGATGCAAACCTCGAGGCAAGAATTGCGGATTTCGGTTTGGCAAAGATGATGGTGAGAAAGAATGAAACAGTCTCGGTGGTGGCAGGGTCTTATGGGTACATAGCTCCCGGTAATTTACAAACTAAAATGGATTCCATTTTCTGTGTATATAGTCCTTGATGATCTCATATATTTCGGCTAATTTCACTTCTTAATGACTGTTGCAGAGTATGGTTACACCTTGAAAGTTGATGAGAAGATTGACATTTACAGCTTCGGGGTGGTTTTACTCGAACTTCTAACCGGAAAGCGGCCATTAGATCCCGAGTTCGGAGAATCCGTAGACTTAGTGGAATGGATTCGGAGGAAAGTTAGAGATAAGAGAGGATTAGAAGGGGCATTAGATCCGAATTTAGGAAACAGTAAGCATATTCAAGAAGAGACTCTGTTAGTTGTTAGGATAGCACTTCTTTGCACTGCCAAGCTCCCAAAAGACAGACCATCGATGAGGGATGTGATGACAATGCTTGCTGAGGCAAAACCCAGAAGGAAAAGCAGCAGCAACAATGGCGGAAATACATCTAACAATGCCAAGCCAGTGTTTAGCACATCACCTGTAAATGGCCAAGTTTAGGGCCAGACATCACAACCCCACTTTTTTTTGGCCAAAACTAAGCTATATTCGTCTTTGTATGTAGCATTGCATTTTTGTTAACGCTTGTAGCCATCGGTTCATATTGAAACCCATTGTACCTGATTCTCATTATAATGGTAAAGATTCAATAGATCAATTCTTGGAAACTCCATCTTCTGCTATTACAAACTCATACATAACAGTTCTCAAGTCTTTCCCAGTAACTTCAAAGAAGAAGAAAAAATCACAGTTAAATGGCTCTGTTACTTGCCGCAACAACAAAAAATATACAGCACTTGACAAGGTATTTTCTGCATATAATATTGCGTTGAAAATCCTTAATTTCTCAAACTTTTTGGTGTTTATTTCATGAAGGAACACCGTTAAAGAGCTTATAGTCAAAGTTTTTTTTGTTATATATGACTATATGTTATGTAAAAATATATAGGGTAAACCACCTATTTGGTACTCCACATATTTTTGTGTTTATGTTAGTCACCGGAATCATTTTTTAGAAAAAATAGTACCCGATGTTGCATTTTGTTTTCATTTTGATACTTTTACCGTTAAAAATTAACGGCAAAGTTGACGTAATACTTTTTTATTATTATTATTGTTATTATTATTATTATTATCTGTCTCCTCGCAAAAAATGTCATGTCAATTTTATCGTTAACTTTTATGGGTGGAGATGTCAAAATAAAAACAAAACGTAACATCAAGTATTATTTTGTCAAAAATAATAATTAAGTAATCAGAACAAAAATACAAGAATAAATAAGGTGCCGGTAGGTAGTTTATATATATATATATATATATAAGAAAAGAACTTTGATTATAAGCTAAGATAGTCGATATTGTATTTATATTGGTCGTACAATTTCGGTATTACATCAATATCAAATAGTTTAAATTATAACCACCTAATTCAGGTGATATGGTATGGATCTCTTCTATCTTAAATAGTAGTTGGGAGTTCAATATTTACCTTGGGTATAAAGCAATTTTAAAATTTGTGATCAGCGTCTACCCTCTATAATTTATCTAGTCTAACAAATACAAAAAAAATAATCACTACACTCGTTCTGGTGAGAAAAAAAATAGTTTAAATGATACTTAGTCAAAATTTTAGTGTATTTTAACCATTTCAATATATTTCATCTATTTTGGTATATCAACATGTGTCGATGTGCATGTCCATGTGGATTAGTAAAATATTTTAAATAGGTCTTAAATGTTTTCCAATCTTTAATTACTTTTTATTTATAATTTATGTTTAAAAATAAAATATCAATTATCAAATTAATTAATATTAAATCCTATGTAATAGGTTTATATAAATGTAACTGAAGTACGATAAAATTTTAATTTTAGGGACCCAATTATAAAAAAATATAAAGAGAGAGTATTATTATAAAATCCATAAAACATTTAGAGGAAAATTACATAATTAGTCCTAGATCGGGGTCGGTCGAATATTTTCCACCCGATCCAACTTTATCTTTAATAAAAACCCGACCCGACTCGAACTTGATTTTTTATTAAAAAATTCAACCTGATCGGACTGAAACCCGACCTAGTCGGGTAAAATGCCCATCTCTATAGAAAATACTAATGAGCCAAATTGACACATTTGCTCAAGTGTTTAGATTTTGGGTGAGTGCTTAAATTGTAAACACAAATTGTCACCTTTGTTTGTCGATTTTTATTTTCTCTTTGAGAGAGATAGACAAGACTTTGGGGTATAAGTCTTGGGGTTGTAAAGAGTATCTCTTTGAGCCTAGAAAAAGGAAAGACAAATTAGTAAATTTATAGAAAATCCTTAGTGCAGATAGCTAAGGTAGTAGAAGTAGACTTGGTTTAGAAGTAGAACCACTATAAATTATTGTGTCCCAATTTTAATTGATTAGCTTTTCATCCACCAAAGCAAAAACCCAATTCACCCCCCTCTAGCCACATTCGGTTCATCATTCGAGCTCAACACTAATAAATAAAATTATATAATTACTTATGCAATAATTGAACTAATTGAATGAGTTTTATGGTTAAAATATAGTAGAAGGCAATATATTATACCTAAAAATATTTTTTGAAAGCTAATAACTTTTATTGCTTAAAAAGAGAGTCAAACAAAGTGTTTCAAACAAGAAAATATTCATACTGAAAAAAAAACATAAAGAGAAATTTAAAAGAGAAAGTGATGAAATGACTATCTTCTTTCTCGAAAGAGAGAAAATTCAGTCACGCCAGTAAATGATGCTTTTACTGTTGTCCAGATGGATAAGCGAAGGCTCCATTGATCGATAAAAGGTTAGGACAGTTGTCAACATACAATAGATAAATTGAACCCTCTAAGAAACATCATCAACAAAAACGCAACAACCATAAGCAAAACTATTATCTCAATCCAACTAGACGCTTGATAATTGATATGGAGCGGTGAGCGAAACCAAAAGTCTTGCAGGCTACTTCGATGAAAAGATCTAATTGCATCAAAAAACAACCACAAAAAGGGAATCAAACTACTAAATGACCATCGATAATCGTACATTAGAACCGAGCATTATGAAAAAATTTACACGAACGCAAATCTACCTCAAAGGTAGGCGAATGATGTGCTATAAAGTAGAGACAAGTTATAAGGGAGAGGAAAAACATGCCACAAAGACAGAGAAAAATATGCGCAACAATATGTGTGAGAAATAGGAACTCAAAACAAAAATATTCTAATATAAAAAGGATATTCTAATATAAAGATCTAAAGAAAAACCAATGAAAAAATAAAAATAAAAGTAGGGTATATGAAAGTAAGGGAAAAGAATATCAGCGGCCGGCAGCCAGCATCAAAGTTGGTGTCTCTGTCTGTCAACTAAAAAGATGGAGTAAGATGCAAACCACGCTAAGTTACCTAAAAATTCATTTTTGTTTCTCTTTTATAAAATTGAATATTTTAGTTCTTGTACTATACTTAAAAAGTTTATTTTAACCTTCTACTACAAAATGAGACATTTTAGTCCATGTATGTGCTGGAAAGTGAATATTTTAATTTAAAATTTTAAATTATAGTTAGTTGCATACATTGTTAATTTTTTTTTAATTCAAATTCTCTCATTAACGAAAAAAATGTATTTACATTAACGAAAATTCTAACTCAAAATTCAAAATTTACATTAACGAAAAAAATGTATTTACATTAACATAAAATTTACATTAACACAAAATTTAGGTTAATGGTCTGGCACGATAATTGGAAAGATTGGATTTGTTCGGACACTTATTTTTTGTGTGACCTAGTCCCCTGCAAATAGTACAATGTTTAACTTGAACTCCTCATTCTCTCATCCGGATCATCCATATTCATATGAATGTGAGTGGACGGCGGTCGGCCCTTAAGCTTTCTACGAAGCTCTGGATTTGGTAACCATTCTTCGTATATTGGCTCTTGAGGCCAATAATCTTGGTTCGAGATCGTGTTGAACCGAATTTTGTATATATTTGCCATATTCTCCAGTTTATAACACTCATCCGCAAAGTTGTAAGGGTCGAAACGATAATGCAAACATGCGGTGTGTGCATGAGAGCATGGGTATCTAAATGCTTGAAATGCACCACAATCACACCATCTTTGAAGAAGGTCTACGATGAACATTCTTCGCTCACCTCGGACCTTAGTTTCGACAGAAAACTGAAAACCATGTGGGTCGAATGTTCTGACTCGCATAGAGGTGGCATCCACGTGAAGTTTGACCACTGTATCCTGCAAAGTTTGAGACCAATTTTGTCTGTTGTTTATTTGGGCGTTAACTTTTTGCCCTTTGTCGGACCACGCTTTACCCAATCTGAAGTAAGTCTCTCACACAATACTTGCAATTGGGAGATGGCGTGTTCCTTTAAGCATCGAGTTTATAGTCTCTACAAGGTTAGTTGTCATATGGCTACAACGCCGACCTTCATCATAGGCTTATGACCATCTTTCCCTGGGTATGTCATTTGCAAAATTAAATACAAAAACACTGTGCCGCTTCAACCTATTTATCCTCGCTTCGAATTTGGGTCGAACTAGTTCATACCCTATTTTAAAAAATAAGTTAAATAAATCAACATGATCATCTTAAAAAATTACTAATTTTAAACAACGGATAACAACTTACCTATGCCTATAATCTCTTTCCAGATCTGATTATTTCTGAAATGCGTCTTCGCATTTGCCGCAATATGTCGTACACAAAAGGCTAGATATGCATATGGAGGATTCCATAAACTCTCCTCTCTGTCAATTATTGATAAGAGCACAGCCCCTCTATCAGAAATCATGCAAATCCATCTTCTTTTACTACATAGTTGCGTAGATGCTTAAAAACGAATTATCGTCCATCCGTATCTTCCTTTTCAACTATGACAAAGGCAATTGGGAATATATTATTGTCTCCATCTTGTGCAACAACCACAAGTAATATATGATTGTACTTCTCATATAGCCATGTACTATCCACTTGAATCATGCGTTTGCAGAATGGAAACTCTTCAATGCACGCATTGAACACCTAAAATAACTTACTAAATATCCTTTTACCATGAATTAATTCACCTTGTAAGTTGAGCGTTGGTTTTGTTTCATATTCTACTATGTTCCCGGGTTGAATATTGCATTGCTCATAAAAGAGCTGGTAGCTCATTATACGATTGATCTCAATCACCATACACATGCGCCATCACCTTATGCTTTGCCATCCATGCCTTGTAGTATGATGGAATATATCCAAGCTGATTTCGGATGGATGCTACTAACACTGCATTCAAAATTCTTGGTTCTTTTTCAACCAATAACCTGGTGTAAGCACATATTAGATCGGAGTCTAAATTAATGTGGTCTTGTGATAAAGCCATATTTGAACAGGTGTGTTGCTCAATGAACCGTGACACTTCCCACATCTGACTCCTCTTCTTGTATGAAATTCGTACCCACCAAAGACATTTGCTCTTCCAATTAATACACCTTACACAATAGGTTTGTTTATTAGGCTCAACAATAGAAAATGATGTATGACGTTTGATGCAGTACTCTTTAACTGTCAGATGTCCAGCTTCTTTTGTTTCGAACTCAGCCTTCAGTACCAATTCCCCAAAGTTCAAAAATGATGAAAAACCAAATATGTGGGCTTGATGTTTCGGATCTCGCATTGCAGTATAGTCCACCTCATACATGCGGGCAGGAGGTTCATAAGCTGGATAAATGGGTTCCGGTTGCTCAGGTTCTAGTTCAACATAACCCCAAATTGGTTGTTCATTTCCCAACCCAAGCCTAGCAACAGCCATGGCCCAAACATCATCTTCAACATTTAGACCATTACCCTGAGACGCATCTGTCATAACAGCATCAACATCATCAGCATCGAGTAAGTGCACACCATCATCTTCCGTAATAGGCACAAAATTTTCTTCATCCTCACTAAAATCATCAAGCGATTCGCCCCAACGACCAACTATGGGTTCAGTGTCACAATGTGTGGATGAACTCATTCTCTCTAAATATTCAAAAAAATATCATTAAACATTCGAATATATATACAACCAAAAAATGAGAATGTATTAACTTCAAAAAATTTTGATTTATAAGAACATAAATTTAAAAAAATACAAAAAATTACTGGATTCGACGAGAAACCGTGTAAATGTACTATAAAGACTTCAACAATAAAAAAGTTATATCATTTGAATATATCTTCAATCACACACAAAAAATTCTACAAACCCTCTATAATTAAAAAACAATAGATTAATTAAAAAACTAATTACATACTTACTTTTTAGAAACCGAGATGATCTACAAAAATATATACTTCTACAATCTTCATTGTCTTCGAATATATCTTCAAAAAATAGATATCACCAAAATTTTCAACTCAAGCTCTCTCAAAATTCTAACTCAAACTCTATCACTATTTTCTCTTCTCAACCCCTATACACTCAAACCCTATATACATATATATATATATATACAAAGAGTTAACAAAAAAATAATAAATGGGCTGCCAGCTTTCACGTGAAAGTTGGTCAGACTGCATGCATGCCAAACAGTATCTTGCCACCTGCACATGGCGAGGTCTCCTCTGTACAGCTCAGCTACAAGCTGCTGAGCCAGAGCTACCATAATCCACAGCACCTCGCCACCTCCACATGGCGAGGTCCAACGTGGCCCAAAAACGTCAGGAGCACATGGCGTGGGACTGTGGATTTTGGCCTATTATCCCAAATAAAGTTTGAGACACCCTAATAACTAAATAAAAATTTTAAAGTGGATTATCCCACTTGTTATCAAGTGTTTTGTTGGGATTTTTTTTTTGACTCTAGTGGCTCAAGATCGGGTCTTATTTTGAAGAAATGATGAATGATCCGGCCTAAAATTAAAGAAAAATTAGGGATTCTCTATGGTGTAGCATGCCAGTTGAAAGGTGTAACCTGCCTCATTACTTTATACTGGTCTGAATAGCGTGGGTATAGGGTACGCATAATAAGTTTAGTATATGGGTCTAAATGAACCGAGCTTGAATGAACAATATTACGTTCGTATTTGTTTGTTTATTTTTAGAGGTGTTCATGCTCGGTTTATGTTCGTTTAAATATTTAATAATGTGTTCGCGTTCGTTTATTTATTTTTGAAGATCTTAGTGTTTGTTTGTTTAGTGTTCACGATCGTGTTCGTTTACGAACGTGTTCGTTTAAGTGTTCGCGAACATGTTCATTTAAGTGTTCGCGAACGTGTTCGTTTACGTGTTCATTTAAGTGTTCGCAAACATATTCATTTAAGTGTTCACAAACATGTTTGTCTATTCGTTTGCGAACATGTTCGTTTATATGTTTAGAAATGTTAACTAAATTAATAATAAATAAAAGCAATAAAATAAAACTTACATTTCAACATAAACTTATATAACAATATAACATACTTAGAAAGTAGTATTTAGATACATCCACAAGCATTTTCATATAAACAAGCTTATAAAAGAATATAAACGAGCTTGTTCGTGAGCATAAACGAACCGAACACACATTTGTTCGTGTTTTGTATTATTAAACAAACATAAAAAATTTGTTCATACTTGTTTATTTAACTTAATAAATAAATATTATACGAACGGTTCGTCGAACGCTCTATTCATTTATCCCTTACTTGAGGAGTTGTTGCTACAGGGGCGACATAAGGTTGTTACTTGTTGGGCTGGGTTTAAACTTTTGGTAGCAGTTTGTTTCTTTTATTTGTTCTTGACAGGATTTATCTTAAGACTTTGGTAGAAATGTTAAGGAATTGTTGTAAGGTTAAACATTATCCTAAAAAATTTAAGATAGTGGAGTAGGCAATTGGGACTGAACTAATAAAAATATATGTGAACATTGTCTATATTTATTCATTTCTTTCATAAAACTTTTGAAAAGTAAATTCACCCCTCTTTTCCAATTTCGATTGATTGTTTGCTTGAGTTAACATTAAGGAGTAAACATTGAACTTGCTCAATTACCTAAACGAAACAATGTCTTAGAAATTACAATTTTCAAGATATCCTACTATCTTATAAGGATACTGTGACGCAGAATAGACAAACAGGTAAACTCTACTGATGGATATGTTTTTATTTTAACTCAATTACCTGAACATGAATTTGTGAGATGTATAATTAAGAATGAAGCATTCTACATGGAGTACATGATGACTAATAGGAATTTAGTTGATCTCTCAACCAAAAGATTAAGTAGGAAAATGGTTCTTGATTCGTTGAAGGGATAAGCTTTAAGCTCATTAGTTGAGTAATTAATGGTGGATAGTTTTGCTAGGTTTAATGTGATCAGATTAAACCATGAAAATACTCATTAAATACTTTTAAAATCCTCTCTACGGCGTACTTTGTACACTGGCAAGGATAAATTTTGTTCTTAATAAATTCATAGCCCGAGATTTGAATTGTCATTTTAAGACAAACTTGATGAATTCATCAAATTTACTTTGTGAGGATGAGCTTGTTAAATGTTTTTATAGCTTTGTTTTGGTTGTCTATTTGAGATCGGATTTGAAGGACTAGCCTATTCCATGAAAGAATTGAGCCATCTTTCTAAATTACTTACGAACAATTCGAAATATATTAACTAATTGTTAAAATATTACAAAAGTTAAATATACCTAAAATTAATTGTATATTATCAAGTGTAACTATTCTTTTAACAAATTCAAGTTCCATTCACTTGTTAAAAGAAGAGTCACACTATTTCACTATGCATTAGTTCAAATCGCAAATATACCAATTCTTAAACAACAAATTTCATTGTTGTCATTTTCTTTACTTAAGTGTATGAATTTGAGAGTTTTATGTTAACTTTGAGGAAGAGGTTCATCTTTCGGATACCCTTATCAAGACAAATTTGCTTCTGAAGTAGTGATTTCTTACGAAACAATAACCTATTTTTGTTTTCTTTTTATTGTTTTATTTACAACAATCGTATTTCTTACATAAGTGATTAAAAATGGTGAAAACTAATTAGACAATTATTCGTTGAATGTTTTTTTATTTAGGGTTTATGATTAATGTTAGTTACTTTTATTTTAATTTAAGATTTGTGTTAGTCGGAGTTGTAAAGTTTTAGATTTGTGAGTGATCTTTAGGGTTATGATTAATGTTAGTGTTAATACCAGCAAATTACAACTAAGCGAAGACGCGAATACTCAATTACAACCCTTTACGAACATAGTAGATCACGATCGTGCGAATAAACTAATTATGACCTGTTGTGAACTCGACATGCGAGCGCTGCCCTAGACCACGTGATCCATATCGACACTCGGACTACGACTGCTCATCAAAACACTTGTCTTTCTCGTTTGATACGTGTCCTCATCTCATCCAGCCTCATATAAGGAACTATGCACCCTAAATAAAGAGAACTATCTAAAAAAACCCAAGAAACCACCGTTCAAAAACACTAGACAGAGGATCTTGCATCTCTACCCTCTGATCATCCCAAAATCACCGTCTAAAAAGGTTGCTCACTTAGGTGATCAACAGTTAGTTGCTTTTATTTTAATTTAGGATTTGTGCTAGCCAGAGTTTTAAAGTTTTAGATTTGTGATTGATATTTAAAGTTTAACAATTATTGATTCGTCGGAGTTGAAGTCCAAAGTTCAAGATGATGGGTTAGGGTTGCTTCTTGTTGGATGTTTGCTGCAGGTAGCAACAAAAGTTTTATTGAATTGATAATTATGTGGGTTTTTTTTTTACCTAAATATCACCTTAAAAGGTAGGGTAAATTTTAAAATTGGTTACTAAACTATCTCGAAGTATCATTTTAGTCATTAATTTTTTTAAAAAGTTAAAAAAATAGGTATTATAACTTTTGATTTTGTTACAAAATAAAAATTAAGCCGTTAAATGTCCTTAACAATCTAATTGTGGGCTAACTAGACAATCAAAGTAATATATTATTTGTTACAAAATGATCATTAAACTTTGTAAATGTTATAAAATAGTCAATGGAATATTTAATTGATATAGAATTATTATTAAATTGTTTAATTGTTACAATATGATCATTGAACTATTTAATTGTTACAAAAATAGTAAGTTATTACATGTTATATTGTAAATTTTTTGTCATTACTTGCAAGAGACTTTGTTTCTATAAACGTTTTGTAACAACCTTTCATTTAAAACATTTTTTGAAACAAAAAAACTATTTCGTTCATTCATTTGAATTAGTGATTTTTACTAGTCTTAACTATAAAAATATCTAATCCTCTAATTTTAATTCAAAACTTTGTCTACTAAACATGATCTATATTTAAATGGGTGAAAACCCAATATCTAACAAGTGTGAGATTTAGTCATGCAAAGTTAGTTTATTTTTTCTTCTTTTTGCCTCTTGCTTTTCATTTTCTTCTATTTTGATCATGAATCGTGTCTTCTTACATAAAGCTTAACCAAGGCGTGCTTTGTCAGCCGCACTCATAAAAATGTGCCACATGGGTGAAACACGTTCTATCAGTCGCGTATTTGCCTTTTTGTCAGAAAGGATGTTATTTCAGAAATTATTTTTTAATGTGTTGTTTTGGAAATAACTTAAAAATATACCAATAGCAGTTTTTTTTATTTCCATATGTAGTATTAAAAAGGTTAAATAAAATTAAAGTTAATCCAAATGGTAAGTAATATGATATTGTTTAAGTATATTTTGAGTTTGATGTGTTGTGTATGTAAATAATTTCTGTTGGGATTGAAAGACTCATGCATCAAAGTCAAGTATGCGACGCGGGGTCAATCCAGATTAGTCAAAACGAAACAGTAGAAGAGCAACAAAAAAAGGATAAATAAAAATTTATTAATTGATTAAGTGGTCAAGAATGCACATATATTCTCACATTGTATGAGTTCAAATCATGATATTTACTTTTTAAAATATAAAAACTCTCTATTTAATTTTAAAAAAAAAAAGCTAAATAAATGAGACATACTAACCCTACTTAAAAGGGTCCTTCCGAATACTTCCAGTAAGACCAGGTTTGGGTCCTTTCCTAACATTTGGAGAACTCGTTATTTTTGGACTGAGGTTAACGATGTCAATCTTGCAGCCTTTGCCATTAATCTTGGGAGAACATCGTGCGATAATTGGACTCCGGTTAACATGATCAGTCTTTGCCTTGGGAACTTTCCTGATGGTGGGAGAACTTGGTGCTACATTGCGACTCCGGTTAACGATGTCGGACGGACGCTTCTTCGAGGCCCCGGATCCTTCATAATCTAACTTGTTTATGTTACCAATCATCCCATCATTTTCTGAAACCAAAGATTAAGCTACTGAGATGAACAAAGATGTTAACCACGAAGCAAAGAGAAAACAAGAATGGGATAACAACCAGGACTGGACAGAACAGCTCTAGGAGGTAGAATTGAAGCAGGTTTTACATTTGATTTCATGTTCCTGCCAACCTGCTTGTCGTTCTTAACTGTTCCAGCATCTGAGAGAATAAACTGTCTGATAAACATAACAAGAAATGTGTTGCCATAAATGAGCCATGGCCATATGTAAAAACCAAACCTTTAGTTGCAGATAAAGATTTTGGTGTCGGGCTGGTGAGATACGCCTTTGTGACCCTGGGAATAGAGTTTGAAGGTGGGGAATTGATTTTATTCTCCTTTTCTGCCAAAAAGAATTCAAATGTTCAAAATGTTTGAAACAAGTAGATATACTATAACCTTGTTTTTTTTTCCCAACACAAACAAGCAAACCTTGTTTGGAATTGGATAGAGATCCGATAAGCCTCAAAAACAGAGAGGAATCGTTGTTTTGGAGTGGGAAATGAGCCTCCTCCTCCTCTTCTTCTTGAACCCTCACTTTGACCCGTGGATACACTTGATGAAAATCAACAAAGGGTAAACATTAGAAAATCTACTATTATCATTAACATCACAGGAGCAGAAGAATCGAATGATTGAGAAATCCTACTTTTTTCGAATTCGAATGGCTTTGGTTTGGCTCAATATGGTCTGTGTTTTTGGAATTGAGAGAGGCATGTTGAAATAAATATAAGAGTGAGTAATGGCCATGGGTACGGTATACGTAGGGTGGAAGGCAGAGGCGTAACGGCTACCTGGTGGTGGGACTCGGAAAAAAAAGGGGGTCGTTTTCTTTTCTTGACTTGAAAACCAAGGACTGGGACGGATTCTTGAGCTTACATCTGGGTGGGTTGGGGGCTCCACGTGACTACTGACGCCGGGGTGGGTCTCTCTGAATCGTGTCGCTTCGCACGGACGAAAGCAAGGAATAGTAATTACATGCACTATTCCCTCATTTGAATTTGATATTTGGCTTATTATAGAAAAGGTAAAATCACAATCACTCAATTATTTTTTTTATTTTTATTTTGGTCATTTAACTTTTAAATTTTTTAGTTTATTAACTAAACCCAAACGTCGGGACGCCAGCTATCTCAACCACTCAAATTATTATAGTTCGTTTATCATCGTCAGACGCTATCATCGATGGCTATAAACGATAATAGTTCGGCTTTAAGCATGAGCGAAAGCTTTAAAAGATTTGTGCGGGCTATAGCCTCCCTTCAATTTAAAAAATAATAATTTGTCAAACATAATTTTTAAAAAATCATATTAAACTTTTCAGATTTTTTGAATTCTTTTAATTAAATTTTTTTCATAATATTTAAAAGTTCTCATTATATCTCTCAAAACGAGTATAATATATTGTTATCACTCAACTATCTTCTCACTCTTATTATACTCTTATAATGGTCAGTAACTGTTAAAATTTTCAATTTAGCAACTGAACTTTCAAATTGTTTCTGTTTTAGTTACTCTAAATTATTTTATTATTATTTTAGTATGATATAACATTTATTATTATTATTATTAAATATAAAAATAATTTAAAATAAAAATAATAATATCTTATTATTATTAAATACACAAATATTTTTTAAAAAAACCCACCAATTCCTAAACCTCAAATTCCAACTCCACCAAATCATAAATCCCAAATTACAACCCCACTCCATCCTCACCGACAGGCAACTCCCGCACTTCATTCTCCCTCACCTTCACCAGCCATCAACCGAAGTATGATTATTCCACGGGCCAAAAACAGTTTCAACAATCTCTGCAGTTTTTTCATGGTGAATATTTTTTCACTAATCAAACATATATTTATCATTCTCTAGAATGGCAAGACATTCGGTTCACAAAACATTTTAATGCAATCTCACCCTTCGATTAAAATTAGTCGGTCGAGTTCTCCTAGGCACGAGGAATTTTTCCGGCGAATTATGGCTGTGAATGGCCTCAAAAGCCTGGACATAAGCTTTGGAGAATCCCATTAATGCCTGAAAAACGTTGAGAAGGTTAGTTCTTAGGTTGTTTAAAATCATGGCGAGAAATTACACTTGGGGGCCCTGAGGTTGCTTCCCTCTTTCAAGTTGATGAGAATGGGAAGGTGAGTCGGCCGGTGAAGTGAAGGTGACGGAGAGTTGGGGGTTACAACTTGGGTATAAAATGGAATTATTTTTTATTTTAAATATTTTATATTTACTAATAAAAAAATATTATTTTCTTTTTAATTAAATTATTTTACATTTAATAAAAATAATAAATTCCATCTCGTAAAATCATAAAAAATAAGAGTAAATTACACAAATCATCACTGAACTTTGTCCCCTAACCTATTTTGGTCACTAAACTTTCAAAACGATCAATTTACTCACTGAACTTTACTTTCTAACCTATTTTGATCACTCTAAATTATTTTATTAATATTTTGGTATGACCTGATATATTTTATTATTATTAAATATAAAATAATTTAAAATAAAAATATATTTTATTATTATTAAATACAAAGATAATTTAAATTTTAAAAATATAAAATATGTAATTTATCCAAAAAAAAATAATAAAACCCGAGATCATATTTAATCCCCAATTCAAAAATTCAAAAATTCAAAACTCTTTCCTTTACCGGTCAAAGGACCCTAGATTACTACTCTTACCAGTGTAGTTTACCTTTACCGACATTACCCACTCATTCACCGATATCACCCAAAAACCCTAGGTCACCATTTGTGAATTGGTCTTGCAAGAGTCGCCATCTTTTACTGTTCTTCAATGCCTTAAATCACCAAAACAACCTATTTTTGCTGCTTTACGGTAATCATACTCTAAAATAGGTTTAGATTTGTGGGTTTGATATAGGGTTTATGGCAGGCATATAAGTGCAGAAGAAGATGAGATGTTTAAGGAAGTCATCGACGAACAGGTGGGTGATGCCGAACAATGGGTGGACGATGCCAGTAAGGGTAATGTCGGCGAGTGAGTGGGTGATGCCCGTAAGGGTGAACGTTGTTTGGGGTTTTGAGTGTTTGAGATTTTTATTTTAAATTACTTTTTATTTAATAATAATAAAATATAATTTATTTTTATTTTAAATCATTTCTTATATTTTATAATAAAAATATATATATCAAGTTATACTAAAATATTAATAAAATAATTCAGAGTGATCAAAATAGGTCAAAAAGTAAAATTCAGTAAGTAAATTAATAGTTTTGAAAGTTAAGTGACCAAAATAGGGCAGGGAGGGAAGTTTAGTGATGATTTGTGTAATTACCCAGAGTGACTAAAACATGAGAATTTTGAAAATTCAGTTAATAATTTAAGATTTTAAAAGTTAAGTGACCAAAATAGGAGTGAAAAGATAGATGAGTGATGAACATTGTAATTTACCCTTTAGAAATTTTAGTTACACTCCATTTTTTTAAAGAAATTGTAAATGAAACCCTTTATTTTATTGAAATTTCAGTTTAAACTTTTATTTTTTAAAAAAGAATTAAGTCAGTCCCACAAACTCTTTCGTCAAATTTTGCTATTGGTCCTAAATTTTGCTAGTCGCTTCGTCAGGTCTCTGAGTTTGAATTTGTCTTCTATTTTGTTGAAAAGTGCTACAAAATCCACGAATCAGTCAAAAATCTTCTAATTTCGCTCTCGACGATCTCCTTCCTCCGTCGTTGGATCGAACCTTTTTTAATATGTTGCTTTCCTTATGGCGATGAAATTTTTTACCATTTGAATCTTGAAAAAATTTATCTGTTCGTCGGTAAATGACCACGATGTCGAGGTTATAATTTAAGGATTGGATATAAAAATGAATATTTTTATTTTAAATTTAATAATAATAAAATATAATTTTATTTTTTTATTATTTTTATATTTAATAATAAATGTTGTCGGACCAAAATAATAATAAAATACTTTAGAGTGACTAAAGTAGGAACAATCTGAAAACATCAGTTAGTGAATTGAAAATTTTGAAACTTGAGTCCAAAATAAGAGTGAGAAGATAATTAGAGTGATGATTTGTGGATTTTACCCATATAAAAAATTAACCAAATTATACTTTTGTTTTTATTTTTAAGTGCCTACAGTTTTTAAAAAAAATAGATATATAACGTTTTCTTTCGTTCCTTTAATATATTAAAGTCGATTTGTAAAAATCGCCATCCATTCATTTCTTGATAGGTGGTTAAGTTTTTATTAAAAAAAATTAAATATTTTTTTTAAAAAAATAGAATTCTTATTTTTTTTAAAAAATCTTGTGTTGTCACGAACACTACGCAATTGTTGCAACAATAATTTTTTTTCCTCTCGTTGAAAGAGCCTTAAAGTCCTGTTATCATTTTTGAAATTCATTTCACGTCGACATCCACTTGATACCTCGATCGTCGTTTTACCACAATGGAAGAGTAAGGTAATCAATAATGAGGCTCAACGACGAAAGGGTGGATGGGTGGTGGTTAAGCCCCAAAAGATCATTTCAAAATATTTTAACATCCATGACCCCCAATCTTGAACCGTTGTCGTTCGACGGTAATAAGAGTCGATCGATTATAAGGAGTTTGTTTGGATTTAAAAGTTAATTTGATATTTTATATAAAATTCAATGGTCAATTTGATATTATATTTAAAGTTTAGTATCAAATTAATATTTTATTTGAAATTCAGGGATCAATTCAAAAATTTTAACTTATTTTGTTAACGTGTAGTATCATCAAATTAATTAATAACGTTTTACTTATCAAAATGCTATAAATCGATAAAGTCAGTGATCAAAGTGTTATTTTTTAAATTTTAATGACCAAAAGTGATCGTTTTAATAGCTTATCCCTCTATAAATTGAAAAATCCCAAACGATCAACTTTTACGCCGTTTAGTTCTCGCTCTTTCAGTCTTCAACGTAAAATCCTCGAATAAAAACCCCTACTAACTCAAGCGACGTGGTGAGGGGCAATCCGCCTCCAACTCCGACTCCAGCATTCTCGCCAAGATTACTTCCTCCCCGATCGTTTCCCGTGGTAAGCAGGCCGCCAGCGACGTCGCTTTCGTCTCCAAGAAAGTCCTCCGCAGCACCGGGAAAGCCGCCTGGATCGCTGGGACAACCTTTTTAATCTTAGTTGTCCCTTTGATCATTGAAATGGACCGCGAGCAGCAGTTCAACGAGCTTGAGCTCCAGCAAGCTAGTCTTCTCGGTGCTCCGCCTACTGGACCCGCCCATAAGTAATCGGGTCGAGTCGTATCAGGTCAGAGCATTGGTGTTTATCGATTTTGTGACTGTTTTAGGTCATTGTTCGGGTGATTATTCTAGTGTAGTTTTAGATAATTTTTTAAATAATTTAAATACGGTTATGCTTTTTTCGGTATTTGAAGTTTTAATTACTTGTGGAAATGTTGATTATTGGACTTGGTTTTATCAAGTTTACCCCTATAAATTTTATATGAGATTGAATTGTGTTTTATTTTGCTGTGATAAAGTAATTGAAAACTGGGGTCTGGGAGTGCTCATGTGAGGTACTTTTGAACCATGTTAAATGGTTTCGGAATGCATGCCTTTTTTTGATGTTTGATGACAAATAATGATCTGAGGAATCATTGGTAATTTGCGACAGTGGCGAAAAGTGCACGAGTTTGTATGTTAGATGAAAACTATTCTTCTATCATCAGTTTGGACATTGGAAATATATAAAAAGAATAACTCATATTTCAAAGGACCATCTCGTTATGGTTTGCATTTTTATGCCCAAACACATTTACTTGATCGCTTTGCCTTTAATCAGTGTTTCTGGACTATGTTACGGTATTCGAGTTTAGATGTAACATGACGTACATAGATATGTTACAAGTTCTAGCTTCTGTCTTGGAATCTTACGCTTCATTTGTGTTCCATTCTGTTAATGTTTGTGGTGAATAGTTGGGAGGTGGAGTAGATTAAATATTATTTCAAGTAATCACTTCCTTGCTTTCTTAGTTCTTCTCCTAGTGGTTCTGATTTGCTTCAACTAGATCTAGAATGTTCAGAATCACGTGCTCCTGGAGTACTCAGGATTTCAACTTTTTCATGGTTATGAGTATCGAGTAATAGCATGATATTGGAAGACTTTAGATATTAAGTTTTTGAATCTCGAGGGATTTTAGTCGTTGTATTCATAGTTCAGCTATTAGACCAGAACGTGGTCATGAGGGTCTGATGGTGATTTTTTAGTTACATTGGTAGTTGATTCTATTAGATCAGAATAGCATGTATTGAACTAAAGGTCTTTGATGCCTTTGCTTGTTTAAAAAGGTTGTTTGAAGGTTAGGTTTTCTGATAAAACTCTTGCACTGGAACCACCCTGTTCAATCTTTTCTCTCCGGAGCTTCAGATCAGAACAAGATTATATGTTGTCTTGGAGGGCCTATAATATTTTGCTGTTCAATAAGTTAAAATTCCATCCGCCAAGGATTCTAGTTTTTCACCACTGATTAATGTCGTTATGTTTCCTGCCTTTGCCATTACTCCACCATTTTGGTTATTTCACTTTTAGCCATGTGGAAATGCAGTGTTGGGGTGAAATGATCAAGGAGGTGAAAATGATTGAGAGTGATCTGCAGTGGTGAGGATGTAAGTACCCTAGAAGAAATTACTACTAGTATTTTTCTTTTTGGGCCAATCCACTAACCCTCCTAGTTGTTTTGGCCGAAACCCTCCTCTAGTTTAAGCTCTACCATATTAATCATCATCCTATAAAGGGGCAAAACAAAAGCATGAGGCTAGGGAAAGAAACTTGTCAGTTCTTGATACTTGGCTACTTCTTTCCAGGGCATCTGCCACTTGGTTAGCTTCCTTGTAACTAGAAATAAGATGCATACAGTGAACTTAGACGATATCTGACAGTAGGAAGAGCTGATGAAACAACATGATGAGGTTTTGGATTTGGAATTGGAATTGCTTCACAACCAAAGTAACAATCCACAATTTCCCTTGTTTATTTTGTGGATTTGGTATTGCTTCACACACTATTTTGATCATTTTTTTGTTAAATTTGGTACTTTATATTTTATATTAAGCTCTATATAGTATTACTAGTTTTTGCATATATGTATATATATATAAACAAGGGATAAATTCTGGTGAGCTTAACGAGCACGAGTCGAACAAAATTTTATTGAGTTTATCAAATATCGAGTCAAGTCGAGCACTCGCTCGATAAGCACCCCTAATCACAACCATCTTCTTTGTATATGTAGCCGTGGCTCAAGAAGTGAGATAATTTGATCCCAGAGTGACTCGCCAACTTATGATAGAACATCCCGTTTGGTGGAGAGTTAGAGAGGTTGGGCCCTAATGAAAGCTATTGAAGATGATTTGTTTGCCTTTTAAGATTAGTGGGGGGAGAAAGTATAGGATATTGTTGTACTCGAAGCAACCTCCACTGCTGTGCACTAGGTGATGCTTTATATGATTGATGAAATTGGTGTTGCCCTTTGAGACCAGAAAAGAATGGTTGTGATACGCAATTGCCTGTGCTGTGCCTGCTTTTTTTATTATTAGTTTATTTTATATGATACCCACCAAAGAGAAGGCAAAAAGACCAACAAAATTTGTGTTCAAGTTTGTTGGATCATGTAGTCACACAAAACGATATCAAGCAAATCTAGTTCGAATTTTATAATATTTGTTTATTCCATTATTAAATTGCAATCTTTATTGTATACGAAAATAAAAACCTAAATTCAACATAGAGTTTGGTTGATTGAATTTTTTTATATCTTTTATGTCTGTTTTATGATAATGAATTTACTAAGTTGGTAGATTGTAAATATTGAATTTGTGTTTTTGTTTTTTTTTTTAATTAATTAATGGTGGGTATCTAAAGTGGCTACCGTATATTGGAGTATTTACTTTTTGCAATCATTTGCACGATGAGATTGTAAAGTAATGATCAAAAAAAAAAAAGTTAAACAGGTATGTTTTCTTAGACATCAGTTTACATGTACCGACTGTTGAGTTAAAGCATAAGAATTCGTTTCACATAGTTTGCTTCTGACAGTATCAAAGCTATACAATTAAATGATTGAATATTATGAGTAGAAATGAAGGTGTTTTTTTGTTCAAAAAAAGGTGTTTTTTTGCTTGACATCCTTTGTTTATTATAATCCGGCTTTTTGTTGGGTTGTAATGTAAATAGCAAATGATAGAGTTTGAAGAGAAATATTTATATTTTCCGGGTAAGAATTTAGGGTTAGTTAATGGAAATAAATAAGTTGAAACAACTTCTTAAGTTTATTTTTGATGTAGAAATCGAAAGGCCTGTAATATTTCAATTGCCCCATGAATTGGTTATTCCTAAACAAGCCACGAAGGATATAACGAACATACCTTATTTTTTCCCCCAAAGTGTGTTGGTTGGGCCGGTTCAAGAACAAGATTGTAGGGGTCAAAAACGGCTAATTTATATGGAGCCATTGAACTGGCCCAACTAGCAACCTGAGCACTTTGGGCAAAAACGTACTAGTAGCTTATATGCCATGAGAATGCTACAATTTTGAGGATGTTGTGCTCATTAGCGAGCATTTAGTAATATGAAGATATTTATACTTTTTTCACATATGAAAATATGAAATTCAGACTCAGGTGACAAGTCAAAGTTCTAAAAGAATCATTAACAAAATACCGCATTTAAAAGCCCATTTACTCTACAATTTATACAAAAATAGAATTGTGATGCTGAGATCTTAAGTGAAGACAGGCAATATTTTAGTAGGTAAATTAATGCCTCAGGTGGGGAAAGAATTACCACATGCTCTAGAAGATAGATTATTCAGACATACACTTCAAAGAAATTTGTCTAAAATTACCTATAGGTGGGAAGGATCGAGTCATCAATGTGAGATTGATCTAGAAAAAGGGGTATAAGTATGATTATTGATACCAACGTATAAAATTGTACAAAATTGAACTTTAGATTCAAATTTTACTGTGTGGGTCTTCATCAGTTTAATCTTTAGTTGTTTAGTGCTTTATGAGTGTAATAATTGATTTGCACATATACAATAATGAAAGCAAAGGGGATTGAAACTAGAAAGTGAACGGGGGAGATCAAATCTGTGTAATCACACTATTAGCCTCTATAATTGGACGTTACATGCTGTTTTGCTTTTACAAAATAACCTCAAGTTAAAAGGTTAGCCGTATTTGAGTATCTCCAACTTTGTAAAAGAGCTTCTCTCTTTGTAGATTTTTGGAGCCACCCACCCATATCCTTTTGAAGGAGCGCTCAGCCCCTCAATAGCCTGCACAAAGAACATGCAAGAAGAGTCTCTAAAATATTCTATTCGAATTAGTCGATGGCGATTATAGAAAGAAGAAAAATTTGCTCAAATCAATGTTGTTTTTGGAGTTGTAGAGAAATCTAACCTTCATGTTTCTTACTTCGTCTCTTCAACACTGATTTGAGACACATCAAACAAACAACAAGGAACCCCAGACCAGCAACTCCTCCAACTGCGATTGCTACCGTCTTTTGTGTACGTTCCCTCGTATCTCCGCTCCCTACAACAATCAGCTTCTTCAGGGAAAACAGAGCAACAGAAGAAATGGGACTCTTTTTGGGACCTATGCTCCTATACTAACATAATTAAAAGACAATAAATAAAAAGTGGCCTCTACAAGACTACACCCACACCCCACAGGGACCCAATGCTTTTTGACTCTCTCTCCACCTGTCTTCTTAACACTTCCGACATATTTCAACTCATTTATTTTAGCTTTGGGTAAAAAAAAGAAAACAAAAATCAATAGGTCATTGTTCTTCATGATTTAGTTCTCTTCTTTTTCACTTCAGCTTTTATTACCTGAAGATATGGTTGGAATTCCATTGGGATAGTAGCTGTAACTTATGTAGCATTTGTCCAGATAAACCTGGGCTGAAACCGAGTCGCCACAATCCTCTTTCGCCGTCTCAAAAGCAGTCTTCACGCAGTCCCCACAGCTACCCGTGCCCAAATCACCCTCGCACTGACCCAACACATACACCGATTGATAATCCCCAGTGTAAAACAAGGTGCTGCCGCTTTTCACCCCATCAACCGCCATGTTGAAAGCCGTGTCCCTTTTGCTCTCGAACTCGGTCCTCACACTCGCCTGAGATGACGTCCCGCAGACCTTGTACAAGAACTCGGTTTCCGGAACCTGTTTGAACCCGGCAACCTCGTACCTTAGGTAACACCCACTCAACTGAACCCTGGCAGCTACTGCTTTGCGACAAAGTTTATCACTCAGTTCCGGGGTCTTGCTCACACAGCTGTAACACTGGCTTGTCGTTAGGTCTCCTCTGCATAGGTAAAGGCCAGTGATTGCATTAGCGTCCTCACCGGAGGCGGCGGTGGAGAAAGTTCTCTGTGATGATTGTGAAACCAAAGTTTGCAGGAGAGTTTTGAGGTTCTGTGAGTAAACTTCAGTTGGGTCTTGAAATTTCTGGTCGGCACAGCCCTTGAACACCAAGTTGGTGTAATCTGCAGCTGTTGCAACATGAGGAAAGTACCCCAAAATGATTGTGATTGAAACCAAAGAAACAGGTAGTAGCAAAGAAAAGGATTTTCTGGGGAAACCCATTTGAGAACTGGGATTCTTTTTCTTCTTCTCTGTCACAACATGGAAGTGATGGTTTAAAAAAGGGTTTCTAATTCTATGGGAACTGAGATATGGGTTTTAGCTGTAAACTTACAAGAGTGCTATTGCCTGTTAATTGCTATATATGGCTTTAAATCTGAACTGTCTTTAAGGCTTAGCTTTATTTCCTTGGGAGGTTGCTTTTTTCCTGTTTGTAATTTTCCTCTGCTTTCTTGTTTTCTCTTTCTTCAAATCCAAGTGCTTAGCTTTAAAGATGGAAGGTGATTAATAATTGTTTGACGCAGACATTTGAAATTGATGTTTTGGTCCTAATTTTCACAAGCACAATATTATTATTATTCTTCTATACAACAGTCCTCGGGTTTTGGTAATATATTTTGAATTTGAAAAATTAATTTAGAGTTTAAGAATTTAAGTTTTAATAATTAAAATTTAGAGTTTTAATAAAAATTAAGGTTTAAATATTAAATTTTATGTTTTAGGGTAATTATTTGATGCACTGGTGGTATAAATTAAAAGTTTTTACGAGCGCTTTAGTTTTAGGGTTTAGGAATTTAGTTTAGGGTGTATGATTTAGGGGTTTAGGTGTATGAGTTTTGAATTTAAAGATCGTGGTTGAAATTTAAAATTTAGGGTTTATAAATTAAAACATAAAATTTTCGCCATCTTACCCTATAAATTAAACTCTAAACCTTAAATTCTAACCATTATCCCTAAATTTTAAATCCCTACACCTCAACCCCTAAGTCCTAAATTAAGCCCTTAAACCCTAAAATTAAGGTGTTTGTGGAAACTAAAAATTTTCACCGCCAATACATGATATATTTTCCGTGTATATATATATATATATATAACACCTACTTTATTTAGAGTTCAAACTTGTTTTCTTCCAGAATTATTGTCTCTCTTTTGTTTTCTCTTGTTCCTCTGTGAATTAGGATTTTTTTTCCTCTTCATCTCTTTTGGGTGGCTCCGTTTTATTGATTTGAAATGGTAGCTACGCCAGATTCTCTTTAGAACTTTTATTTCTTTCCCTTTACTCGTTTTTCTCTTTAAATTTTTTCTTTTTCTTTCCTTTCGTATTATCTATGACTTTTTTGTGAATTTTTTCGTCATTCGATGAGGGTTTTTTTTCTTTCGGTGTCGGTCGTCACCCTTCTTTAGACACATGAACAATTTTAGAAAGGGATTTTTTTGGAGAAAAAATTGTCTTCTTTGCTCTCAGGCTTAGGTTGAGGTTTTCTTCTCGTCATTTTTTAGATCTCGTGTTGTGATTGTTTGATTTTTTTGTTGCATGTGGCTCGGTGGTTATCTTTAACATTTATCTTGTCGAAGTTGGCTGTCCTCAATGGTTGCTGTGATAAGAAAAATGTGCATGTTGGATCGTCGGTCTTGATGGCCTATTCGATGATGTTCTCGTTTCTTCAGTCTTTGAGTTCAACGATGGGTTCTCCTTATCGTCCAAGATGATTGTATAGTGTTATAACACTTGGGTCAAGACTTTCGACGATGTTCGTTGCCATGGTTTCCTCCGCCGCCTGCGTCAGAAGCCTTTAAATTGTGCTTTCTCCATGGCCTTTGGCTTTTGTTACGTTCGGCCGTTGGTAAGCGTTGTTTCTGTTGGTCTTGGTGCCTTTTCTGATTCCTCAACCATATTGGTTTGTTTTTCCTGTAGGCTTTTGGAGTCTATGTTTGTTCTCTGCCCATGAAGATTGTTGTACTTTCAGTTTAATTTGAATGCAACTGTCTTTTCATGGTAAAAAACTCATTTTCTTCTCCGATTATAAAAGAAAGTCTTAACTATAAAATAGGTCAGTTTTTGTTATTTTTTTTATAACAGGTGCTTAAATTATTTTTTAGCTAAAATAAGTATTCGACGTTTTATTTTTGCCCGTTTTAAAGTCAATCTATTAAAAAATCGTCACCCAATTATAGCTTGGCACGTTATTGTTTTTAATTTTAAAAAACAAACTGAAAATAAAATAAATTAAAAATATCTCAAGATTTTAAAAAGTTACAAAACAGTCCCAAATTCTTAAAACCCTAAACCCCAAATTTCAAAATTGGCGTCATCGTCGCCAACGATAGCCTCGTCGAACCTCACCACCTCCGTCGCCGAAGTCCCCCAACCACCCATTGCCGGTAACAGGCGAGATGCGCGGTAATCGAACGACGAACGAGAAAGGCTCTAATCGTTCGACGTTCAATTGGCACGACTCCCTCCGATTACTGGTGATGGGTGGATGCGAGAAAAGGGCGGGAGACTCCGGTGACGACAGTAGTGAGGTCCAGCGAGGATACCGGCGGTAATAATAACACCAATTTTGGAATTTGGGTATTTGGATTTAGGACTTTAGAAAATTTCGAGAAGTTTCTAATTTATTAAAACATATTCTTGTTTTCAAATTTTTTGGAAAAAAATTAATTAAATAAAAAAACACATGTCAAATTTTGATTGGGTGTTAATAAAATTTAACGGTGTTACCTTAAAATAGTAACAGAATAAAATTTTAAGCACTTATTTCAAACAATAAAAACGTTAGACACATATTCTAGCAAAAAAATAATTTAAGCACATATTACGAAAAAATGGTAAAGTTTAGGCACCTATTTTATAGTTAAGCTTAAAATAAACTTGAGCGCAATTAATAATGTAACATACAAATTTGTTTGAAAAACACATGGGTTCGGAGATAATAAGGAAGTTATTTTTAACTTCTTAATTACGTTTATTGTTTGTATTTTATTTATTATTAAATAATGGAGGAAAAACACAAATATTGTGTTCTATTTTTTTATTCCTAAAATATGGCATATGTCAGATTATTTCCCACAATATGATTGTTTTTACAGTAATTTTAAAGACCCTTTCATCTGAATTCGTCTTTAAACAGTGTATTGATTAATTCAAATAAAAATTGAAAGTCTAACTCGGCAGAACTCACTTCGAGCAGTGCCAAAATAAAGTTTAACTCATCAAAATCCGACTTTAAACATTATCCTATGTAACACGTGGAGCGCAACCAAGGTAGACGACACTGTTCAAAGACGGGCTCACCTGGCTCCGTCTTCAAATAGTGCCACAATGTTTGAAATGGGATGGCAGGCTGCATTATCATGCACGGGATGACAGGCTGCAGCTACAGCGTGGCATGCATGCATGCGTGGCAGGGGCAGACTTCGGGAATGGGCATAATTTATTTCAGATGCATGCAGGTCTGCATGACTTGGCAATGAAATAATTTTTTTAAATTTTTAATTATATTTTGTATGATTGATTTAAGGGTTAGTAGGTGGGTTGGGTGGTTGAGATTAAAAGTTTTGGGGTTAAAAAGGGGTAAAATGTGGTAGGTGTTCTTAAATTTTAAATTTTAAAATAATTTTAAATTATTTAGGGGTAGTGTAAATTTTATTGATTAAAAACTTATTAGTGTTAGTAAAAGTTGGGTAGGGGTATGTAAGGGAAAAAATTGTGGTTTTTTTTAAATAGGTGAGGGTGAAAGGTAATTTGTTAGAGAAAAAATTGAGTAAAAATTTGAGTAAAGGAGGAGGAAGAGAATAAGAAGCAGCAGAAGAAGAAAGTTGTGGGGAAAATATTGTAAGTCGGTTTGAAATTTTGATTTTATTTTATCCATCTAACATTTTAAGTTGTTGATATTTAATTTTTATGTTAGAACGATGAATGTTTTATTTTTGTTTAGGATTATAGTAGTGGTGTTCAATTAGATTAAAAAAATCGTAATAGTATAATGCAATTAGTATTTTTGAGAAATTAATATAGTTATATAAAGTCTTTTCAAATATATATGTATATATTTGAAATAATTCCGTAAATAAGTAGTATTGTTGGAGCTCGATAATCAAAACCGAATTGCTTGTCAAGTGGTGGAGAAGATGTATTTTGGGTGTTTGGAGTGGAAGCAAAAAAGATAGAAAAAATATGGACAAGGATTTAGAGTGGTTCGGCTTTTTAACCAAAGCCTACATCCACTACCTTAGCTTCCTACTAAGGATTTCAACTAATTCACTAAGAATTTTTCCATTTTTCCAGGCTAAAGAGGCAACCATTTACAACCTAGACTCACTCACCAAGTCTAGCATCCAAAGCTCACAAACTGAGCTTTGGGAACACTCTCTAACAAGAGAAAACTTAGCAAACTAGAAATTCCTCTAAAAGGTGTTTGTTTACACTCTTAAGCTCTCACCCAAATTCTAATACACTTGAGCATATATTGACATTTTGGCTCAACAAGTGTAGTTTATACAAAGAATAAGCACTAAGACAAATTTTTATCATAATGTTGTTGACTTGTGGATCATTAGTCTTTTATAGATGCTTGGAGGTCCCTTTTATACTCCCAATTGAGCTTTTAGACGTTGGAGGCCGGTGGAATTGAATTGGAGCAATTGGGCCTTTATTTCCCGCAATAATTGCAGTTCTGAAGCTATTTATATTGATACGCCGGTAGCCGTATCGTTACGCCCTTCTTCAGAACTAGCTGTTGTGCTCTTCAAGCATTAGAATTGAAATTGGAATTAAAATTGAATGAACAAAGAAATACGAGTAATGTAAATAAAAAATAATTAATTAAATCGAATGAACAAATAATGTTGTCAAATTAAAAATATATTACAAACTTTATTTTTTTTAAATCAGTTCAATCATCCCCTTTATTTCAATTTTATTGGAATTAGAATTGGAATTATTTTAATATCAAAATTAAATCGAATTTGAAATGCTATTCACTAATTACTAAAGAAAGATAATTAGCTTTAGATTAAGTAAAAAAATAAAAAAAGACAATAAAATTCAAACTCAAACTCAAATGCCTCTAATGTATTACACATAATACATAAAATCATTTTTTCTTATGTAATTTTTGCCCATGTCTGGGTGAGATCGAAAGATAAGTTTGCAGCGATCGTCGAGCACGTTGTGGCCTATGTGGTGCCTCTAAATCCTCTTCCTTGTAGCTCACCTCCTCAGTCATCGAGGGCATATGAGGCGATGTTGTGAACAAATCCATGTAACCGCTCTGCCCTCCCATAATCTCTGGTGAATTCAGGAAATTTTGCATTTCCTGAAAATCCATGTTCTGTCCAAAGTTCGAGTAAATGGGCGACTATAGTAAATTAGCATCATCAAACCCTATATTATCTGAAGAGTCGACCCCACTTCTTGTTGTATACATGTAGGAGGCGGTTTCTTTTCCCATACCACTGTAGGAAGCGGTTCTATTTCCCATGTAGTTGGCCAACCTTTGGGGTTTCTACTGCAAATGCTTGTACTTCCATATGCTCATGCTACAGTCTTCGACGATTTACCTTTGCCATCATATTTTTTTTATACGTTAAGCATTCTTCTCATCATTGGAGAGTAGTTAAGTACGACATTCTATGACTACGATAGTAGATCATGTGCTCTGAACTCTCAAAATCAAAATCATCAGCTTGCAGTGGACTGCGATACGACAACGATAAAGCTCTGTCGTTCCACAAAGCAATGTAATCGACATGTACGGATTCCCAATCCGTATATGGCCTGCCACGCCCATCAAAGTCGTAAAGAACGTAATGATCACGTGGAATACGCGGAATGGGCTAGTGGAAGCCAAATTGCCTCAACATCCTATTTCTAAAGTGGAACTCCACAGTGGAAAAGTATATCAGCGGTGTAACACTACACCATAAAGCTGAATCAACCAACAAATCATCCGATAGAAATATGTGGTCATCTTTGTTGTATGACATCCAAATAAACTGTAAAAAATAATTATTATAATAATACATCTCACTAAAATGTAAATAATACATTTAACCAAATAAACAAACTTTCCATTTAAATACCTGATCTTGACAATACGAATCAATCTCAGATCTACATACTCTAACGTTGTTGTGCACCAATCCCGTCTCATGTTTTTCTTTGCACCATCTGCATACAAAACACAATAATATTTAAAAACAAGTATATTAAATTTAAACATTCAACTCAAAATCATGATAATTACCTTGCAACAAGAGGAAATCGTATATGTGTTTGAGTAAGCGGTGTAAAAAAGGAAAGTCGCTGCTAAGTCCACGCTTGCAATAATAGCAGACACCCACCAATATCGCCTACCTTCTTACCCCTTTCTAGTATAGCGCCCTTGCACAACTCACGATACAAGCACGCTAATATGTCTGATCCCCAACTATATTGACAATCAGCTTCCCAAGGAGTATCCCAAAACCATAAATATCATACACTGACTAGATTGCTAGATTTATCCGGCATCAATATCCCTTCAATCATCCGTAAAATATATGTTCGACTGGCCTTATAAACCCCATCAAACGTACTATAGTTGTTGAGTCCAAATTCATTCTCCAACCAACTCAATTTCACACGAGACCCTTTCACATCAGTTCTATATGGCACCTTCCCAAGGTACCTTTCACAAATAGCAGTAGTTGAACCCTCATTCGGTGCGATCAATGGCTTACTGTTTACCGGGACCCCGATAAGATAAATCACGTCTTATAGCGTGATCGTGCATTCTCCACAAGGCATATGGAAAGTATGAGTTTTGGGTCTCCAACGCTCAATTAGAGCGGTAATCAATTCGGGTACCAACTTGAACCCACGAAGGAACATCGCATGATAGAATCCTGTCGTATACAAGAAATTCAGGATTCTATTATTTAGGGGAGTTGTTACCATATGCCGATGATGTTTAAATGTTTCCTCCGTATCTTGTAATTAACACATAATTTAAACATAATTATTAACAAAAATACATAAGTAACTAATTTCGTAATAAATAAATTAGTAAAAAATTTGTATCAACTCATCAACCCTAAAACTAGTAATGTGTCGATCTTGTAAATGCAACATATGAGTTTACTCAGCCATCCTACATGACAAGTAAGAAAATATTAATAAACCGGGACCAAATCTATTACATTAAAAATTTTACTTAACATGAAAATTAAAATGCATGAACAAACAAAAATAAATGCTAACATAAATAAAATAAAGATACATGTAGGAAGTAGGAACATCTATTCTAATAATAATAATAATAACAATAATAATAATAATAATAATAATAACCGGGGACTAAAGATAGATAAAGATATATATAATATAATAATAATAATAACAAAAGATATTTATAAAGTTTTACAGTATACTCCCCCTCTGTAATACATATATATAGGAGATATATATAGTAATATAAAAAACAGTGTATAGGAAAAATATATAGGAAAATGTATTCATACGATTTTTTTAAATAAATATATGTGTGTGTGTCAATCTTCCTATATATGATATATATATATAATAACATGTACATATAAAGTAAATTATATACTAATATTTCATATTTAATAAAAAAATAACATGCAACCAAAATAAAGCATAAGCATCATCCAACATCAACCAGAAAATAAGGGCTAAAATTAAATTAAATGCAATTAAATTCTAAAAAAATAAATAAATAATACACATCATCTACTTACTATATTAAATTAAATAATTTATAATATTGCATACAATTTAAAAATTAAAAATAAATCTAGTGAACCTAAATTAAACAATAAACTACACACGTACCTACTATACTTTCTTCAAATCTTCTTTCTTCGTCTTTACTCAATTTTCTTACAATTTTCTCCAAACCTTCAACTACATATTCAACACAAAAATATTCAAAACATCAAACATTAAATTTATACCAATTTAACATTTTAAATAATTATATTAAATTACAACATACAATTTAAAAATTAGTAATATTACTAAATTAAAAAATAAAAAACAATATTTCTCACCTTCAACCCCTATTTGACACAAATATTCAAAACATTAAACTTATATTAAACAACATCAACACTAGGTTAAAAAATATAAATCGAATTTTCGTACTACATCTTAAAAAATATATTAAACTACTAAATTAATAGATATGCTTACAATATTTCTTCAATCTTCTTCTCAAAAATTCTCTCCTTCAACCTTTAACAATATTTCTCTCATTCAAACTTCATCCTACAACCCCTATTTAACGTACCAAAATTAAAATCTCAACCACTCACCCAACCAAAATTAAATCCCAACCACTCACCCAACCGGCATATCCCTAATAAAAATTATGTCCATTCCCGAAGTCTACCCCCTGCCAGGCATGCATGCATGCCACGCTGCATGTTGCAGCTGCAGCCTGCCACCTCGTGCATGATAATGCAGCCTACTATCCCATTTTAAACATTGTGGCACTGTTTGAAGGCGGAGCCAGGTGAGCCCGTCTTTGAACAGTGCCGTCTACCCTTGGTTGTGCGCCACGTGTTACATGGGATACTGTTTAAAGTCGAATTCTGATGAGTTGAACTTTATTTTGGCACTGTTTGAAGTCAAGTTTTGCTGAGTTAGACTTTTAATTTTTTATTCGAAATAATCAATACACTGTTTAAAGATGGATTCAGATGAAATGGTCTTTAAAATGACTGTAGAAACAATCATATTGTGGGAAATAATCTGACATATACCATATTTTGGGAATAAAAAATAGAACACAAAGTGTCTTTCCTCCTTAAATAATGTCGAAAGAGTAAATATCAAATTAATATTATTTTCTTCTTCGATACATCATTAGGGCTGTAAGCGAACTGAACGTTCAACGAATCGTTTGACGAGAAGTTCATTTATGTTTGCTTATTTATCAAACGAACGGACATGAATAAGATTTTTTGTTTATTTAATTAAATGAACAAACATGAACAAAGAGCTCGTTCCTTCATTTACGTTCGTGAACGTTTAATCCGTTCATTTATATCCGTTCAAAATTATTCACATATGTATTTTTTACCAAACGGCACACTACCCTTTTCATTTTACGATAGATTGAAAAAAATCTAAATTATTTTTGCTCTGCTTTCTAAGTTTCACTCCACCCCAACACGAGCACCATCGTCGCACCCCGGGCCGTCAAAGACCAATAGCCAGACAAGCCATTGTCGTTCTTCTTCTCTTCTTTTCTCCTCTCCTCCTCCTTATTTTTCTCATTTATGTACGTTTGTTTTATGTTTGCTTGTGTTAGTTCATCATTTGAACGAACGAACACAAACAAGCTACATTCTTTAACGAACGAACGCAAACAAGAAATTATGCTCGTTTCGTTGTTCATATTCGTTTGTTTATTTGCTCAGTTAGATTTAATCGAATGAACATGAATATATCATTGTTCGTGTTTGTTCGGTTCGTTTACATGCGATTGGCTAACAAAGAGATCGCCAAAATTGAAATGACTATACATCATGATTGGCTAACAAAGAGATAGCTAGAATTGAAATGAAAAACTTCTTGGAGTTGGACCGGGCATAGCTACACAACTTTTGCAAGACTTATTTTTGTTGGAAAAAAAGAGAGGCAAAAGCAAATAGTTAAAGCAAAGCTCACTATCATTTTTCAAATGCATTATTTTTCCTTTCTAATAGTTCAATTTTTTTCCAAAAACAAGTAAAGGTGTAATATAGTAGAAAGCAGGGAAAGTTATATACTTTTACTATTTTAAAATTTAATAAAACAGTCTATTAATGATAGAGAAAATGTCGATTGGGTTTAGTTATATTAACATGTCTTTGTTACAATATACAAGAGAATGTGAGTTTAAACATATTTAAGTATTCAATTTATGAGTAAGAAGAAATATATAAAATAAATATTATATCAAACTGTATTTTAAAAACAATAAGAGAAATTAAATTGTGAATGTTTTCTTTATTTTCTAAAAGTGCATTATGAAATTTGAGTATACTAATTGTTTAGTTGGTCAGGTTTCACTAAGCTTTGTCATTAAGGACCCATGAAGTATTGAATATTGTCTTATTTTGGTTAAATTAATTCCTGCTTTGTTTTTGTAGAAAATATATAAATACTCTTAATATTTTCGAATCCGGTATTTATGAGTACTTTTTTTTGTTTAATCGTGAAAATTAACCTCCTATGTTTTTGTTGTTTTATTCAAAACTAACTATAAAACGATCGGAAAATAAGTTTGCATTAGCGGTGGAAATTTAATTTCCATAAATGCCTAAATTTTATGGTTTATAAGTTAGGGTTTAGGGTTGTAATTTTAGTGTTTGTGATTAGATTTTAAGGTTTGAGAATATATGTTATGGTATAATGTTTAGATTTTATAGTTTAAAATTTATGAATTAAGACATGTGTCAGCTTTAGAAGCTTGCACGTAGAAAAAAAATTCAATGGCGGTGCATTAAATAATTACCCTTAAACAACATATTATTTTCAGAAAAAATATGTTTTTTTTAATTTCTAGTCTTATCTAAAAATAATAATTACATATAATTGTTTGATACATTGACAATAAAATTTCCAAATGAAATTAAATAATTGTATTTAATTAGTTATTTTATATAATAATCAAATTAATTGATATTTATAATCATAACATAACAGGCCTGATTGAACCAACTTAATGTTAGTCAATTAAGTTGGCTAATGAGTTTACTTTAAAATAAAATAAATAAATTTAATATATATGTATATATATAATCCTTTAAGTTGTTTTTTAGTTATAATATTTAATAACAGTCTAATGGAAGAAAAAAAATCAACTTAATCAAAATTGACACAATTAAATCGATTTTGATCGACTTGATCTTTCTTCTACTTTTGGTTGTCTGAAGCTATGTCTCCTTACCGAGTGTTATGGTGAAGAGGAACTATGTACAAATTTAACGGGTTTTTTAAAATTAAATAGAGATATATTTATATTTTTAAGATAAATATTAATATTCGAATTTATATAAAATAAAGTAATATAAACATTTTTGGTCATTTAGCTAATTAATAGATCTCGAATCCTACTGCTTTGTTCTACGAGTACAACATGATTTCTATGACAAAGCTGTGAGCCCATATGAAAGAATAATGTGATTAATATCTTAAAGGGTGGTATGGGGCAAGACAGGCTTAGTGTTTGACGGGTTTGGAAAACTTTTCCTTCCGAGATGTTAAATTTTGATTATTTTTGTCGTTCAGTTTTTACTGCCACTCTTATTTTAGTTATTAAATTTTAAATTTTTTAAATTTAATTTTTAAACTTTCGAGTTGCTCATATTTTGATCACTATAACATAAAACAAAAAAAAACAATATGATGACATCTCATATCTTTTGAAACAAATTTAAAATTCAGTGACAATATTACAAGTTTTAAAAGTTTGGTGATCATGTTACAAGTAGCCTAAAATTTCAGGGACTATCGGTGTAGATTATCCTAATATATATTGAATAATTTTTTTGGCTTAACAGTCAAATAAGTGCTCAAATTATACTTTTTTTCCAGATAGGTGCATGAACTATATTTTGAGTTAAATATGTCTAACATTTCATTCTGTGACCCATTTAAAGTTTTTTCGTGACATACATTATTTTTCTGTTATGCAATGAAATTTGAATACGTGACATAGTTTTATCATTTTTTGAAATTAAAATCCGAAAAGTAGAAAAATAAAATAATAAAAATATTAATTAATCCAACAATTTTTAACTTCTCTAAAAAAATCCACCCCAATCTTAACCCTAAATTCCTCCACTCCAACCACTGATTCAACCACCACTGGCTACCCTTGGCTTCATCAGATCCTCTCTACCGAAAGCCCAATGATCTCGTCATCAAAAATGACGAATGAACTGCCGATTTCACCGTCGACGAACACCTAACAATGAAGAAAAAAAAGGTCGATTGGGTTTCGATCGGTGACTGGAGGGTGGAGAATGTCAAATGGTGAGGTACCAAATACTTGGGCGGTAAACGATGAACTACCGACGTGTGGGGATACTGGACGAAGAGAGAAATCTAATTTGGGGTTTGATCGAAAAAAATTAAAATTTAAAAATTTGTAAAAAAAATCAAATTTCTAAAGAAATTTAGTACTTAAAAATAAAAAAATATGTTACGTGTCATGTTTTAATGGGATCACGAAATTTTTCTAATGTGGTTCACGAAAAATATTAAATAGATAGGGAAATGAAATGTTAGGTTTTCTCTATACGATAAACCTATCCCAAGACAGAAACATAAAGAGCCCGCAAAGTAAAACTACTAGCTTCGTTTTCTCTATCACTTTTAGGTTTTCTTTAGCCTTCTGATACAACAAGGTGTGGCGGGAAAACTAAAAAGTCACATCTTGAAACGTCCATCATCTTCATCCCCTTCATTGCAACCCACACCCAGACCCTGGTTGGCTTCAAATCTCTTCCTTATACCTCGTCTGGTGTTCAAAGAAAATGTCTGTAGTCTGTACCCTCTTTCTCTCTTCTTTAAAGGCATATTGATTGATTGATTCTACTTTGTGCATTCTTTTCATATCCGAAATAGGCGACGCAAACTATATGAACTGAAGTTTCTTTCACTATACTGTTTATATTTTCGGCGTTTAACCTGTTTGGAATAATTGTGTATCAAGATTCATCCTTTTCATTAAGATCTGATGTACATTGTTTTAGTACATACAAGTGCAGATGCATTAGTTGATTTTGTCACTTCAATTGCTTTGTCATATTTTCTTGATAAGCAAACTATTAGGATGGTGTCTTCAGGTGTCAACGTACATTTCTGGAAAAAAGAAGTAGTGAAATGATGTGTAAGAGACAACTGTAAGTTTGTTCCACTTGATAATGATGTAGTCATGTAAGCTTGCTTAACCGTGGTCGATATGCATCCTAGAAGCCAGTGAGTGTCCCGTGGTTTTTCGGAGTTTTTTCTTGTCTAGTTCTTGCGTAGCTATGATAGATTTTAAAGCTGGGGAAGAATAAAGTTTTTGAATGATACATTTCAAGGTATATTGAAAGTAATGGGACTTGAAAGCTTGTTTAATTGTTGGGAAAAAGATGGTCTTGTTCTAAAGTTGCCAATTAGTTTGAGACAAACGCAACTTGATTGTCTTTGCAGAACTTACTACTGCAAGATGGCTGCCGACCCTAAGGAACAACTCATTGCTGACGGAAGGCTATTTAACCGTCCAATCGAATACTACGATGTGCCGACTGTTCTAACCATCGATCTTGACTTCGCCGCTCTTCAGATCGCCACTAAGCTTGAGGAAGTCTACCTCAATGACCACCGCATCTGTAACCGTTATGGTGGTTTTAGAAATCTTATAACTCAGAAAATCCGTAATGGAGTCACCGCTATGGTGAACTATGCTATGGGAGAAACTTATAACAGACTTAGGTATGTTCTTGAACGATATGCTCCCCATGCCCTTACCACAAGAATGAAAACTCGATGCCCCATACCTTTGAATCTGCAGTTTCCAACTTGGACCTCATCAACTTTGAGTTGCATTGGACCGTGCCGTGTAACCGACGGTCCAACTGACACTCTAATCGTTTATGCTTCCTCTGCTGCTACTATGCAAACTTTTGGAGGAATCCAAAACTTTTGGACGAGTAATCCAGAGGCGCTACCAATTCACCATCGCTCGTGACATATCACTCACCGACATTCATCAGCTTATGTTTTATAGGCTACTTCCTTATGTCTAATTTCAAATTAAACATTGGAATATGTTTTGTTTATTTGCTATATTGTTGATTGTCATCACTCAGAACACTGGGAAAGTTTTGCTACAATTATCATTATGATAACATTGAACTTTGCTTTCAAGAAAGAAATTAAATTATCTATAATATATTTTTTTATAAATAAAATGTTATGATTTAACAGCAAGCTAGTAATTGCATGGTTAAAAAACGTGTAAAGATTTTCATAGGCAAAAACTAGAAAAGAAAGTAAAGGATATGAACAAAAAGGTAATACTTGAAAGAATGGAAATGTAACCTACTAACTAGGGATGACTATTTAATTCGAATCTGGTCGATTTGAAGAAAAAAATCTGATCTAAATTTAATTGGAAAAAGTGTGAATTTGAAGAAAAAAAGGTCTGAGTCCTAATAGGAGACGAATCAGATATGAATATTGTCTGGATCCGATTCGAATTTGATCTGAGTCCATGTCCGATTCAAATTCGATCCGAGTCTTATCCATATCCGAGTTCGAATAAAAATCATTTATGATTTTTAATTCTTTAAAAGAAAATATCATTTATAATATTTACGTTAAAACAATAATAAACATATATAAAGAAAAAATTACCCTAAATATATTAAAAGAAACATAAATATATATTAGTTAACTTAGAATAATGGAAAAAATAAAATTATATTGCATATATATATCCATATTAAAAGTGATAATAAAAATATAAATGTATTAAAAATGTATCTATTAACTAAACCAGCAAAACGACCAACGACAGCCGCCGGCGAAAAAATAGTACAAAAAAAGAAATAAATGTATCTATTAACTAAACCCTATTCAAAAAATATATCTTTTAACTAAACTTAATAATAATAATAATAATAATAATAATAATTACTATAATTTATATCTATTAACTAAACTTAATATAGTGTCATATATCTACGTATATCATATGCAATTATGCATATATACATAAATATGAAGAAAAAAAAAGTAAGATAAAAGGGTGGACAAATAAACAAGAAAATAAATACAATAGATAAATAAATAAATCTAAAATATCAATGAATTACCGAAAATTAAAGAAATTAGTTAATAAAATAATAAATGATGTGAAATTACAGGATAAAATTAAGATATATTAGGTTAAAATTATGAATTAAAATCTGAAACAAATTAAAGTCAAATAATAAACACAAAATTTTAAATGGAGTCAACAAACAAAAGACAGAAATGAATAAATACAGAATTAAATGACATATATTAAAAGTGTAAGAAATTAAATACACAAAATTATAGACTGATTTGCATTAAAATAAAAATTAGAGGGTTAAAACACAATATACTTTAAAGACGCTAAAACTTGTGAATCTACCCCTCAATCTCGGGTCAACAATAAAGATGGCAATTTTAATCTAAAAAATCTGATCCAAAATAAATTCGATTAAAAAAATCTGAATCCAAAAAATTGTCTGAATCCGATTATAACCAAATTTGGATTTAAACTCATACAGTCCAATCCATCTTCATTCGTACTGCTAACACAAGTTTCAAACAGGCAGTGGAACGCATGCATTACATGTGTTCGACTTCTCAAATTTTAAGTAGGCTTTTTAGGATAAAATACAGAAATGATTATTAAATTATCTTTAAAAATATAAAATGGTCATTAAATTTTGAAAAATTATATAATGATCATTAAATTTTAGTTTTTGTTACAAAATGGTCACTGGATTGTTAACTGCCGTTAAGTGGTAGATGTGGTAGTTACGAAAATTTGAATAGTGATATATTTAATCCTCCATATTTACACATTCAATCAATTTGTTTCTAATTTAACCCTCATTATTGATGTCTAAATTGATTGAGTGTGTAAATATGGAGGGTTAAATGTGCTATTACACAATTTTTCGTAACTGCAACCCACTTAACAACCGTTAATGGCTCAGTGACCATTTTATAACAAACACTAAACTTTAATAATTATTATGTAACTTTTAAAAGTTTCGTGGCCATTTTATATTTTTGGAGATAGTTTAGTGACCATTTGTGTGGTTTACATTTTTTTACATCAACACACATGAACAAAAATCCATGTCATTGTGTATGTTTCAATATTAAAAAACTAAACTCTAAACCCTAAAAATTATACTTTAAACTCCCTAAAATCTAAGTTTTGCGCCCTAAACCTTAATCGTAAATCTCAACTATAAACTTTAATCTTAAACCTAATTTTTTAGTATTGAGACATAATAGCACAAAAAATAAATAGTGAATTTCTGTTCAACACCCATTTATTCAGGAAAACACAACAAATGCTAAGAACATAAATCCACAACAGTGGCCCAGAAATAGAACAGAAAGGAAAAGTCTGCCATGGAGGCAAGACAGACGGGCGGAAACAAACCGCAACGAGTTGCAAGCATGAAGACGGGTAGGGACGATACCGTACATTTGTACCATCGAGTTAGATTTATATTTGGTACCAAAATTAGATACTTTCTCTTAAGTTAGTAATTAATTTTTTTTTATTCTCAATTTGGTAATTGAACTAAGCACATTCATCTAAGTTGATACCAAAACTTTTTCATTTTATTAATTTGGTCTTAATTTAAAATAATTCAATAAATTTAACCCTTTATATTTAAAAAATTATCAATTTACTTTTTGTTCTTATCCTAAAGTAAATTATTTGTTTTTCTCTTATAAATGTTATATTGCTTCACCCGTATAAAAAAAGTTAAACAATAACTCATTGTTGTTTTATAGCATAATATAGTTATCTTATTGTTGTTTTGATCCATTAGGCTTGATTGATTTGACTAAATGACTAAATGAGAGCAACAAAAATTGACTAAATGAATTTTTAAATATAGAGGGTTAAATTATTAATTTGTTTCAAATTAGGACCAAATTGAGAGCAAATATTTTTAAGGTGCCTATTTGGGAGAAATTGTCTAGTTCATGTACCAAATTGATAACAAAAATTATTTAGATATCAATTTAGGAGAATGTGTCTAGTTCAGATATCAAATGTATATTTAAGCCAAATAAAAAAAAATCGACCGAGAGAAAGGTGGCAGAAGAAAGAGAATGATTGGACAAAAATTATATGCGCCTTTTCAGTGCCCCAACACTAAAAAATACTAAAATTTTAAATTATAAGCTCTAACCCTAAATTATAAATCCTAAACTCTACACTCTAAAAAAATACACCCTACTCTAAATTCCTTAAACCTAACCCTAAATCCTATTTTATACTTTAAACCATAAAGTCTTAATCCTAAACCTAATTTTTAGTATGAGTGAGGGCACCAAAAAGTCATAGTATTTTTATAAATGGCTCCTAACTTTTATAAGTGTTTTGGTGTAGTTAAATTTGTATAGGAGGAGAAGCAGACGACACATGTCTTTGGAAGGCAGGAAGTTGAGGATAGATTTTGAATCGACGATGGCTTGATCTGCTACACCATCTCTTGTTCAACTATTATGGAAGATAGAATCATTGTCTTGTGCCGCCTTTCTCACTTTTTGGTTTCATCTGTGATGCAACACTATTATGGAAGATTTTTTAATTTCTTCCGGTTATGTTCTATAAGAGAAGCTTTTTTTCTTTTGTATTTACCACTTCCAGTAAAAGCTCAAACGGTTTATTTAAATAACAACCACAACAATAATGTCATTATTATGCTCTTGATCTAACATTGTACAAGGAAATAGGAGTTCATATAAACAAAACATTCCGCGAATTATTTATGAGTTGTTTGTATAATATTCGTTTATTAAGCTAAGTAAATTAACATAAACAAGATTTTTATGTTCATTTAATAAGCAATCAAACACAAATAGATGTGTATTCAGTTTGTTTATGTTCACAAACAAACTAGTTTATGGACTCGTTTATCTGGCACCTTTTTTTTCTTTATTTAATTTTTAAATATTGGTTAAGATATAGACTAAATAAAACAAATGATGAACTTTAAAGTTCAAACTATGAAGCTTGATGAGCTTTTAAGGACTAGTGACGTAGTTACACAATTTTTCTTTGGCTTGCAAAAATAAATTATAAAAAGAAGTGTTGGTTGCTGAACATGTTTGCGAACATTTAAACGAACATGTTTTGTGAACTTTAAATAAACATGTTCATGAATATTTAAACGAACATGTTCGCAAACATTTAAACGAATATGTTAACATGTTCATGAATATTTAAACAAACATATTCGCGAACGTTAAAAATGAACGAACACCAAATGAACGTAAAAACCTTCAAAAATAAACAAGTGGACATGAACAAAATTTTATTTGTTTAAGCTCGATTCATTTACACCATAGAAGGAAACGACAACAGGTAAGTTTCTGAATTTGGAGTCGTGTAGAAAATGATTTAGGCTTTGTTGAGCATTGATTTTCAAACTAGCTTTTGGCTCTAAAAGCTTGTTTGAGGCCAAAACTTGTGCTAAACAGCTAGCTTTTGGAGAAAAAACTGCTTTTGAAAAGTGATTTTCAACCCAAACGCAAAAACTAAAATTTTAAACTTTTGCGGTTGTAAAAGTGATTTCGAGAACCAAATTACAATTTAACCTTCATTTTCTACTGTGTTTATTTATAATTTATAAATTTACAATTCTTTACGAAGATATAATTATATAATTAATAATTATTTTTTAATTTAAAAATGATATATATTTATTCATGTCAAGTGTTTTAAAAAAAATATTTCAAATTTATTATATTTTCATGGAATACATACAATTATTAAAAAAATATATTTATTAATAAAAATATTTTTATAATAATTTAAGCTGATATATTTAATATATTATAACATTAGAGAATTTGAATATCATTTATATAAATATATATACACATATATAACTTACAATATCATATATACAATGATCATTTATCTTTTTAAAAATACATTTTGACAATCAACTTTTTAAAATTTATTTTTAAAATTTATTTCTAACAACACTTTTAAAAATAACCTTTCAAAAACAATTCTAAACTAGCCCTTAAAGGCAGAAACATGGGAGCCTGCAAAGTAAAACTAGCTTCATTTTGAAGGCCCAAATATGATCCCAATGAACCCAAATATAATAAACCTGTGTTTTGAAGGCCCAAATATGATCCCAAATATAATAAACCTGTATTTTGAAGGCCCAAATATGATCCCAACGAACCCGTAATTATTTAAAGGCAGAAACATGGGGAGCCCGCAAAGTAAAACTAGCTTCATTTTCTTTCACTTGGCTTTCTTTGGCCTTCCGAGACAACAAGCTGTGGCGGGAAAACTGAAAAGTCACATCTTGAAACGAAGCGATCTCCCACACTCCCATCTTCCGCTCCATTGCAACCCAGACTCTGCTTGGCTTCAAATTTCTTCACTAACCAGTGTCTCATTGCTAGATCGTGCGCCGCTGAAAACAGAATTCACGGAAGAAAAATAGAAGAATGGGATGGAATCACCCAGTCATATCGTTGGAAGAAATGATGAAACTGATAAAAGGGTTTGTTGATATCCTGATTTTAGCATCTGGGTATCAATCGTCTGGTCTTCTCGCCCACTGGGACTCCCATAACATCAAGCGAGCCTTCCACTGGGCCCTCTTCTTTGAAAATGTCTGTAGCCTGTACCCTATTTTTCTCTTCTTTACAGGCTTATTGATTGATTGACTGATTCTACTTTGTGAAATAGTGGTTGTTCAAGAAATAGATCAAAAAAATATTTTTTCCATATCCAAAATAGGCGATGCAAACTATATTAACTGAAGTTTCTTTCACTATATTGTTTAGGTTTTTCGGCGTTTAAGCTGCTTGGATGTTTATCAAGAGTCTGTAGAGGAGCTAGATGAAGCTCTTTTTGAAATGACTTCTCATCCAGCGTTTCCTCAGGTTCTGGTCTTTTATATCCTGCTTTCTTTTATCCTAATTGAAATTCAATGAGATTGTATTGTTATTAGTTATCTCTTTTTATATTCCTTATGGTGTCAGGGTCTTGCACATTTATCATCTGCTACTCTTAGAAGGGCAAGAAGTTTTTTGTCGGAAAACTTGCTCCATAATTTACCGTTGAGGGATTCACATCTAAAAGCTGTTCTTACAGCAATCGTCGAGATGGATCTTAGTGACCTTTCACAGACTGAACATGACTGTCTCAATGCATATTTGAATAATTTGACATTGCAAAACAGGATTTGTATGATGGATACCAGCACATCATCTTCAGATGTAACTCCGACAGTGGAAACAGAAAATTTTACTAAAGTTGCGGTTAAGGAACTCTTCAGGAGACAATCTTCTGTGTCATGCATATCAATTATTGAGGAAGGGGTTGATGTTCTTTCCAATGCTGTAAAAAATAGCAGCTGGACAGACTATGACTGCAGCCTATTTAGGGAGCAAATGAATCTTGAAACTGTTCCAGCTTTGTTGCCGTAAGTACTGATTTATTGCTACTAGTTCCATGCTGAAAATCATGTAAGCACAGAAATATGAATATATTAGCAAAGGGTTAGTTCATAAAAGGAGATGGAATCTGTTTAAGTTCTTCACACCATCCTTTTAGAGTCCAAAAAAGTTTCTTTTTGTTCTTTGTAACTCACGGATCTCCCTTGTTACTATTTCAAGCATCCGTTTTCTATATTGTATTTGCGATCTGCAAGATTCATCAATAGAGCAATTGCTTACTCTTTATCCTTTTCGTCAAGGTCTGACCCAATGTGCTTTGTTTGTGTACATAGAAGTGCAGATGCATTTGTTGACTTTGTCACTTGGAACCGATGGAAATCAAGTGCTTTGTCATATTTTCTTGATAAGCGAACTATTAGGATGGTGTCTGGTGCAAGTTTAATATTTTCTGGCGCCAGCGAACAATGGGGGAAAGTATTTAGGCAGCTGAACATTTCTGAAAATATTGAAAATGATGTGTATGAGACAATTGTAAGTTTGTCCCACTGGATATGAATGATAATGATGCAACCTTGCTTTACCATGGTTGATATGCATCCGAGCAGTGAGTGTCACATGGTTTTTCGTGGCTTTTTCTTGTCAAGTTCTTGCACTTCTGTTGGTGCTATGTTTTTTTGGTCGTCATGTCACATATCCATCTAAATTATAGCCATGATAGATTTTAAAGCTGGGGAAGCATAAAGTTTTGCTATGCTATGTTTTGCATTATATGCCTTTTGTTTATTTGGAGTTTGAATGATACATTTCAAGGTATATTTGTTTATGATTTATCAGGCTAAGAAAAGTATATTTTGTTTCTTCCATTTACCGTTTGATGTTCATAATACTGCTGTATGGCTGCAGTTATATTGAAAGTAATGGGACTTGAAAGCTTGTTTAATTGTAGGGAAAAAGATGGTCTTGTTCTAAAGTTGTCAATTAGTTTGAGAGAAACTGCAACTTGATTGCAGCAGAACATTTCTTTATTCTTACTTACAAGTGCATAGTTTCAGTTTTCCTTTTTGGACTGGTTGTAACTAATTAATTTCACATCTTAGCAGGACCACTTTGTCTTTGCTAGCCGAGATTTGTTTAGGTCATATACTGGTCTGGTGGTGGTAGATTTGTTGTCTGTTCAAGTTATATATGTTATCTTATATGAGTCTCAGTTTGGAGGTATTTGTTTCCTTAAGCTTTAAATTTACTTATAAATCCTTGTTTCCCCCTTATCTCTTGAAAAACAGGAGCTCTTGTTACTAGGAAGCATTGCAAGCAGATGGAATTGCATAATTGAACACTTGATGTCAGTATCTTATGATTCTGTTACCATCTCAAAGCAATATCATGTACTTGCTAACTCAGTCTTTGAAATATCTCAAAGTAGTCATCAAACAGAGGAAATTAAAAAATCAAAGGTATTTTTTTAAGATCAGTGATTGTTGCATATGCCCATTTTCTTGAAGTACAACCATCTTTAGTTTACTTGTGTTTATGATATTTGTGCTATGTATGCATGCATGTACTGGAGGAGCTTAATTTGGATTTGGTCTTATTTAGCATTCTTTTTTTATGCGAGCTTTCCGTTAAAATAGTAAAGATGGTTTTTATCTTCTATCCTTGTTAATAAGGAGGTGGAAGATTTACAGGCCACAGTTCTATATTAAGTCCCTGATGCTGCAGAAGCAGAAGTCACTGGTTCTGTGCCTGCAGCTTTACTGATCTCAGAATCTGAATAGACCTTCAATATACCCAGAGTTCATCCAACTCTTGATTTTTATTAGAATGATCCTGACTTTTAATTGTTGGTAGAATTGTTCCTAAGCTTTATGTATAGTTTAGCTGCATTTCTTCATACCATTTTTACACCTTTCTTTCCTCCTTAACCATGAACCTATCATCACTGGACAGATGCACTAAAACATTTGGAAAGTTTTTTTTTGATTGATACTTAAAAGCCAAAAGCTAGTATTAGCCTCGTTGTCATATCTAGCTATGGCATTAAAACCATTGCCCCAGGAAGGATCAAATCTTTGTAGTTCTTTTTCTGTCAACTGTTGGACATCTTTAGTAACCATATTGAATATGCTATGCTATGCAATTTGTGCATCTATTACAAAATATTGAGAAAGATTCTAATGAATGTGTTAGAAAAACTACATTTTATATCTTCAGTTGTAGTACAAAATTTTTCTGAAGTTATAGTATATTTTGTCTATTTGAGAAGTATCATGTGCATATTGTTATACTGGGCTGTAGCTCCCAATCAATATTTTTATTTCTTCTAATCATGTAGTTTGCGTCACTATTTGTTGTTTATTTTGGATGTCTAAATTAGGAAGGCTGTATTCTCAATTATCTGATGGGACTGTTGGGTGGTCAAATTCATCTATTGTGGAAATCATCTCCTGCTCTGGCAGCAGTTTCACTTCCATTCTGGTACTGTTAATCTCTGTGTGGCTTTGGAAAACATGAATCATCTTTGTGAACATATAATTCAGACATTTTATATGTCACATACTGAACAGTCACACTTCGTTTATGCTTGTTTAAACTTTTGGAGATTGCACAAGTTACATTAGTTTAAATATAATGCCTATTATATATACCTACCCAACGAATTAATAGCAGAAATCATATCGGAAGTATGAAAACTTGTCAGTATTGAGTAATTTGATGATTATTGAATGTATCTGTGCATTACCAATGAAGGAGTCAAATCCATTGGATCATTGGACATTTCTGAGAGTGCTTGTAGTTTGCCTGCTCCATGATTCAAGATGGTTGTAACTGGCATTGCAGGCCAACCTTATTTAGAGTTTACATGAGTGAAATTGAGATACAATTCAAAGGAAAGCCTTCGAAGATAAGGTTTGGCATTTGTAAATCAAATTTTAGTCGTTCGTTATAATATGTCTAAAATTTGTAAATCAAGGGAGAGCCTTTACATCTCAATTCCTATATATGTTGTCTTGCAGATGCTGCAGTTGTATTCAAGACGGGAATGAGCATAAAGACTGTGAGTATATATATAACTTCTCATATAACCAGCCTAATACTTAAGAGTCTTCTTGTCTGTTAGTTTTGACACGATCAGTTATTGACTGATTTATGGTTAAAAGAAGACTGGCTTTTGCTACTTGAATGCACATTCTCTTTTTGTCTAGATTTATAATTGAGCTGAACTTGAACGTGTGGGTCATTGTTCGTTTGTTTAATTGTAATCTTCTTCGTATTTTACTTGTGTTCATTTATGTAAAAGGGAAAACGACATATTTAGTACCCCAACTATGCTTGTATTACTGTTTTGGTACCTCAACTATTATTTTTGGCAAAATGGTACCTAACGTTACGTTTTTGTTTTGTTTTGGTACCTGGCCGTTAAAAACTAACGAAAATAGTGACGTGGCCTAGGTTAATAACAATTTTAGTCCAAAAGCTTATACAATCTATCAATTTAGTCAAAAATTCTATCAATTTAAACATTATTTTAATTTTTGGATTAAATTGTAAATTCCTCATTTTTCTTCTTCCATTTGAATGTAATTTGCAATTTTACCACCAAAATTAAGATGATGTTTTAAATTGATGGATCTTAGACTAAATTGATCATATATAAGTATTTTGGCCTAAAATTGTGATTATACAAAGTCATGTCATCATTTTCGTTAGTTTTTAATGGCCGAGGTACCAAAACAGAACAAAAATGTAACGTTAGGTATCATTTTGCCAAAAATAATAGTTGGAGTACCAAAACAGTAACGAGAGCATAGTTGGGGTACTAAATATATAGTTTTCCCTATTTAAAATTATATATGTTCATGTTTAAATTAAATGAATTTGTTTGTAAACTTTGAACGGATGTGTTCTCGCTAACATGTTCATGAATAATATAAACAAACTATAAATAAACATCCTTATTATTATTTAGATATAAAATAATTAAACAAAAATATTAATAATTATATTATAAATAAACAAAATTAATATACAAATGATAATATTATTATTAATTACATAATCTAACAATAAACCAGTTTTAAACTAGCTTTAAGAGATACGATAATTAAGTTTGTTCATGAACATAAACGAATTGGACATGCCTTGTTTGTGTTCGGTTCATTTGATAAATGAGGTTTAAGAATATTGTCCATGTTCATTGATTTCCCTTCATAAAGAATAGAAACCAAACTGTTACTGAATTGTCGTCAAATGCTTTGTTCATCTACAGCCTTCTGTCATAAGGTTGCCTGTATCTATGTAGATCACTGGAATAGACATTAATACTTATGGCTACCAACACTAGAATCTTGTTTATGAGATGAAAGCCATAAGTATGACGTCAGCAATTGGCAAAGGTGTGTTAGCTAAATAATTTGAAATTGTTGATGCAAAAAATCCTTCCATATGATGCCTAGTCGATCATATAGGGACAACAGAGAACCTACCCAACTTTTACTTACAGCTTTGTGTTTCTTCTTTATTGAGATTCTATGCTTTATGTCAACTGAAATAGTTTGCTATAATCTTTGTTTGTATTTTGATATCAAATAGACGAGCCTTTTCTTTTTCGGATAATTGAAGAACCTTTTAACTTTTAGAATGGAGGGAGATTCATATAACATATCTAAGTAGATAGTATGCTGTATTCCCAGGTGAACTTGCTGAGAGAATCTGGTGTCTCTACATCCTTCATGTTTGTGGCTCTCAAATAATACATGGCCTATGTGGTGCTCGATAGCTGAAATTTAGTGTGCTGTTCTTCAATAAGGTTCCCTTTTTGTTTCTTATATCTATTGCTGAAAGTGGCATTTCATTTTTTATATGCTTGTAGTGAGAGCTACTTTTGATCTAAATTTTTGTTGTTAAACATAGTCTTCAGCACTAACTCTATGTGGACCCTTGGCCAAGATCTTAAAAACACAATCAAGAAAAATCAGTCTCTAAAAATCAACAGTGCATAGATGTTATTGTTCCACTATGTGAGATTAAATGCTGTGAAAAGGTCCATTTTAATGTGTGAAACAAAGGTGAATTCATATTTGGTAATTTCCACTTCTCCAAAAGGAACCCCCCCAGGGAGAATAAATTTGCATGTAAACAAATTGTTGCATACAGTGTTGATGCGTAATTTCCACTTCTCCAAAAGGAACCCCCCCAGGGAGAATAAATTTGCATATAAACTAATTGTTGCATACAGTGTTGATGCTGGTGCCTGTTTTTGTTACAATTTATTGTTACTAAGCATCTGGCCATGTATTATCTGCCTCACAAGATATTCTCGCATCTTTGTGGGCCTCCCTCCCTAACTCTCCATATAAAGTGAAAGTATTTTCGTGGGGCAAATTAACAGGGTCAGACTTGGGGCACTAGAAGGGTCACTGTCTCACTGCTTCTCTCTGTTTCTCCTCCTTTCGGCACTAGAAGGGTCAGACTTAGGCATGGACGGCATAATTTTTTTAGTCATAGCAAACCTAGTCTCTTCTCTTTTCATTAATATTTGGGTTCTTCCCAGAAAATTCTGATTGCGTAAACCAGACGAGAAATCACGCATGATAAACACTAGCACGAGAAATCACGCATGATAAACACTAGCAACTTTTTGGAAGACAAGCCAATCCAAAAAGTGCTCATCTCCGACATCACATCACTACATTTTTCTCCAAGTTGAGACAATGGATGACCTAGGAATGATGGTAAAAGCAAAGTGGAAAGAACATTGAGTGGTGGTGGTTCTGATTTCAGACAAATGGCTAAGTGCCATCTAACATCTTAGACAACGATGTCTTTTGGTAGGGAATTAGATGCATGAAAGGTTCAATTCATGCTGTCCTTGAAACTATATATCTTATCCTTCTTGTTGCTTTTAGACTTGCAAGCTCTCCACTTTGAGTGGATATAAAGCGAGAAGTTAGCTTAAGAGTTTATAACTGAAAATTCTGGAAATGCAGATCATGAAGAGGATTCAGTTCTTTAAGTGGGAAAAGAAAGTAGCAAACAATGAGTATGCAGTCAAACTTATCGGTGTAGAAAGAAGGCCAAATTTGTGTTGCTGCTCAAAGTTACATGCGTGGAGGCAGTTTGTTTTGAAGCTCAAGTCACAGTGGAGGAAAGCTATGAGAATGCAAAGAAGCAGCACGCAGTTCAGTTATGACTTCCACAGCTATTCTCTCAACTTCGACGATGGGTTTTTGCGTGAACATACCATACACTGAGTTCAACACACCGTGAACTTTTTGGCTCTCATCTCCAAATGAGTAATTGATCATTTTGTTTTCAGTTGTTTGAGGGGCGATCAGATGCATAAATAAAGATGGTTTTAGCATTTTATGTGTTTATTAGATTTCCTGTTGGCCTGAGGCTGAACTGTTTGTTTCTTGTCACTTCCATTGAATTTCCTAAGATATAAAAGTTGTAACTATTTTTGAAATCTTAGATGGTACAACCTTTATACTGTATATTTCTTCCCCTCAAACCTGTAAAATTGCTTGAAACTATTCCTGATTCATGCATAGCTTATCCCTTGGGGCTCCTTTTGGTTGCCAAAAACAAAAGGCAAAATCTGGGTTTAAACGTTTGAAATGATTGCATTTGCAACCCCAAATTGTGAGCTTTAAGTAGACCTTGCAAACTTGACTCGAGAACTGAATCGATTTACCCGAATCTAGACCCAAAATTGACTTGAATACGATGACCCGAATTTGATCCGAAACTCGAAATAAACCGAACCAAAACCGAATCGAAGTTCAATTGAAACGAAATTGACCCGAACTGATTTTCAACTGAACCGAATAGACCCGAACCGATTTTCAACTGAACCGAATGGAGCTAAACCGATTTCACCCGAACTGAAAGCAACCGAACCGAAGGCAACCCGAAATTAAGAAAATATATTAAAATAAATAAAGATGAGATGTGAACTGTCGTACAACTTACCAAAAAGTCTAATATACATGCTATATAAAGTCATATATAGGGTGAAAAAACCTAACTCGGCCTAAAAACCCGACTAAAACAATCGATCTCCTATTAACCCGATACTGACCCGCCCGAAATCAACCGATCTGAAAATAACCGAACTGAAAATCAACCGACTCGACGTCCTGGCCCTATACCTAGACCGAAATCACCATAGACTCGAACTAAAACCGAACCAGACCCGAACTGAACCGAAATAAACCGAATGCAGCCCGAACCGAAATAACCCGAACCAAACCCGAACCGAATGACCCGTTTGCCACCTCTAACTTTAAGCAATGTGTTGGCTTCATTATGAGATCACTTTAGTTTCCATGTACATAAAGAGTATTTAATTGCATCCAATCACATGTTTTTCTTTCCCTGTTTGATGGCAAGGATTGCGGGACATACTTATTCTTCGGGCCCTGAAATAATTGAGAAACCAGCAATCATATAGGGCATCCGAGGCTAAAAATTTTAGCTTTTATATATTTAAAAATAATGTTTAAAATAAATATTTTATTTACTTAAAAAATATCTTTTTAATATTTTAAATTAAACAATACATAAACACTTTCTCAGTACTGTTTTTCATAGAAAAATTTCTCACCACTTTTCAAAAATAATGCCAAAAACTAATGCTATAAAAGACGTGGAAGCATGAGTTGGGCACCATAATTCTGACTGGCCTCAACTAATATACCATCTTCCATTTAAATAAATAATCATTGCATGTGAATATCCAAAGCTGGATCATGGCTCCATTCCAGAGTCCAGACCACACCTCCATGTGCCCCCTTCCCTTTTATATGCCCCACATTCAACGTTCCAATTCATATCAATCTTCATTCCTCACCTTCTCTCTGCAACATGGCAAGGAAACCTGCGCTCGTTCTGGCACTGACAAGCCTCTTCATTGGCCTCGCAGCTGCCGATTGGAACATTTTGAACCCGAAATGGAGATTCGATGCAAAACAAGATACCTTGAAAAATTACTGTGAAAGCTGGAGGATCAATGTGGAGCTGAACAACATAAGGGAGTTCGAAGTAGTGCCCCAAGAATGCGTTGGTCACATCAAGAAGTACATGACTTCATCTCAGTACAAGGCCGACTCGGAGCGAGCAATCGAGGAAGTTACACTATACTTGACCCGTTGTTGTTCTTTGAAAGGTGATGACAAAGATGCGTGGATTTTCGATATCGACGACACACTGATCTCCACCATTCCTTACTTCAAGAAACATGGTTTTGGGTAAGCTTTAATTTTCCACCCTACTCCATTGTTCAGTGTTTGGTTACATAATGTGACTCTGCTGAACCCAAATCAGGGGAGAAAAGGTGAATTCATCTTCATTGGAGGCATGGATGAAAGAGAGCAAGGCGCCAGCTCTAGATCACACATTCAAGCTCTTCCATGAGATCAAAGATAAAGGGATCAAAATCTTTCTAGTCTCTTCAAGAAAAGAAACCCTTCGATCTCCTACGGTTGATAACCTCATCAAGGTTGGATACCATGGATGGACTAGCCTCATGTTAAGGTATGCAAATGCAACATCACCAAAATTCTCCAGTTTTCCTGCTTGTTGATCCACACATTTTGCTTTTAATGAATGGATGAACGAATACAGGGGTCTTGATGATGAATACATGCATGTGGAGCAATACAAGTCCCAGGTGAGGAAAAGATTGGCGGATCAAGGATACATCATATGGGGAATCGTTGGAGATCAATGGAGCAGTATAAAGGGACTGCCAGAAGCAAAGAGGACATTCAAGCTGCCAAATTCCATTTACTACTTGTCTTGAAACTTCATCTGGAATCCATTTTTAAGCCCCCATTTCCCCAGCTAATGTGCTTTTGTATTTGATTGTGGTTGTTTCCAGGGTATTGTAATATATATATGTATATTGTATTGTAATAGTTGATGCAATTCAGGATGATAGAGATGAAACAAAAAACAACATTGGCAGGGCAGAAAATTAGAGCTCTATAACCACGCCATCAAAAATCTACAGAGCAGATACTGCCTGCAACAAATCACAGTGTTTTATGTTCTATCGAATTCTTGGATATTTTTGCAGAAATAATAATAAAAAAATAAATTTCATTTAAGCAACTTTTTAACAGCGTTTGCAACCGCAACAACAGTATTAAACTAGAGCCATCTTTAGGGTTCATCTAACATGTCTTGAGATTATGTGCAGTGGAACTATACTTTTGGAGTTAACATGTCAAATTATATATCGACTATAAGTCTATAATTGAACTTTGAGCTAACAATAAATTGTCAAAGGACACGGACAATTTGTGTTAACAAAGATATTTGCACCTTCCTGACATGTTCCTTAATTTGGTCAGTCAAACAGACTTTCAAAGTCTGGAATTTATGTATTGGAGGAGCCATTTTTCCCACTCAAGGCAAAAGTCAATTTCTTACCAGAGAAAAAGCAACAAGTATTAAAGGTGATAACGATTCTTCTACTCAACATGCATCAAAGAATCAAGTTGAACAGAAACGTTGAACATTGCTCTTGCAACGGTCATTGGTTATTGAAGGTGGGGAGGGGGGGGGGGGAGTACAAACAATGAACATCGATCCCCGGCATGGGGACAAGAACCTCTGAATTCCATTCTTCTTATCTTATTGGTTATATCATATATCATACAATGCACAAGCAAGCATGTTTTATGTGACTGGACTAATTCTTTGCCTCCCAGTATTGGAATCTTGCATACTGTTTCAGTCTTGTTCTATTTCCGGAAGCTGGTTAGCTTCTCCATGGTTATTGTTCCCAGTGGCTGATCCAAGCAAGCTTGTGTTCTTGCTGGTAGTTCTTGTGCCACGAAACGCATGTCGGGTCGTGACTCCGGCATGGGTCGTATGCAGGCTAAGCCTATGGTGACAGCAAGTACAACTTCCTCTGCTACTTGCTCGGTAGGAGGTGGAAGCCGTTGGTCTAGCAGATCCTTGAGAATCAATTCAGTGTTGTTTGATAACGATGTTATTGATGACAGGGAGTTCAAGAGCTCCCCCGGGTGCTTTCCCATCATGATCTCTGTTGCGCGTAATAAGTGCTACGCAAATGTGCAAGTATACACGTCGCAAGTTATAGTATAAAAGATATCGTCTCCACAGGGATTGGTGCTACTTCAAGAATCTAGTCTCTTGCACTGTAAAAAGTAAAAAACACAAGTGAAGGATTATAGAAGTTTTAACTAATATAGAAAGCAAATAAGTAAAAGAAAAGATGAATTCAATTGAGAGAGAATAGGCCAGGTTATCGTGAGTTGAGGTGTGATAGCTGATTGGATTGTCTTGGTAAAAGAGTGCACGGGCAACTCAGTTGCCGTGGCAACTTGCACGACAGGGTTGCCTTGGCAACTAATTGATGGTTGCCAGGCGACTAGTTGGGCAACTACTTGGGCGATCGGGCAGCAACTTCAAGGTTCGGCGGAGCGTTCTTCAATGGTTTCTTCTTATCCCTAAGTTGAAACTCTAGCTACTTGTGCATGCCTTGATAATACATCCTGCGTGAATCAAGGGTGAACAACAACCAATCTTGCGCTCCTCTTAGCCGTTGAAATCCTTAACTTATTCCTAAGCGGATTAATCTTCACCATCATTGGATTGCATAAAGATCATATTCATTCGTTTCTTGAATCTAACTCTCCCGATATTAGATAAATGGATGAAATCACGAGATCCTCTCCCAATTCACTGCAAGCAATAATAAGAATCAAGAATGAATAAACCTTGAAATAGAAAAGTGCAAACTCAGTATTACCTAAACAAAACCAATAGTTTCTCACAACCACAAAACACAATAACCATAGCCAAGTAAATTTAGTTCATGGCTAGGTTCCACAAAACACAAGATAAACAATCCCTAGCATGAACCCAATCGAACAAGGAAGAAAAAGATGAAGCTTGTCGAAAATCCCTTGCCCTAGATGCTTGCCGAAAATTCCCCTTGCTTCCTCTCTTTGGAGTTGTCGAAATTAACTCTTGCTCTCCCCTTGGATTTGTCGAATTTCCTTGCTATTTATAGGGCTAGGCCAAAGTCCTTCTTTGAGGAGGAGTTTGAGTTGGAATTAAATTATCTTTAAAGAATATAATTCTTTATTATAATTTTATTCCTATTAGAACTTCTCCTATCTTCTTGGAATTTAATTCTTCTTTAATCTCTGCATGGCAATCAAATTCCTTTGGGCTTGGGCCTTGCTCCATGTCATATTGGGCTTGTAAAGTTATGAATTTCGACATCCATATTGCTTTTGGTCTTTGTCGACAAATGCCATGGCAACTGCCTCAGCGTCTCCTTCATGCACTGCCGCAACTAGCTCGGCATATCCTTCATGCATTGCCCTGACAACTAGCTCGGCATTGCTTTGGCAAGTGATCCTGCACATACACACACAAAAACACACCAAAGCAGCATCTATTTCCACAAAAATCACCAAGTTATGTAATCAAGCTCAACGATTGAAGGAAACGTGGATTAATGCATGAATGGCTAACTATGCAACTAATATGAGCCTAAGTCTAACAATAATATGAGTAAAAAGGGTAAGAACAATAGTACTTTTGAACACTTATCACACCCCCAAACTCGAACTATTGCTTGTCCTCAAGCAATGCAAACTCATAATTACCTGCCAAGACTTCAAATTTTCACAAACTTAGCTTTGAACTTGATTTCAATTCTTGAACCGGGGGCACAAAGCATGATTGGCTTTTTATTTTCGGAAAACTGAGGAGTTACTCGGAATCAAACTATAATGCTTGTGAGTGTGTGCTGAGTTGTGTGCAAGTTGATTTTTCGGATTCTATGCAAACAATAAGTTTTCAAATTACTTCATTGGGTTCTTTTTAACATGTTTTAACTAGAGCCAATTTACGCACCTCTAGTGTTTTATTTTTAGTTTTCTTAAGTTAATTAAATCGACTAGAGCCGGTTTTGGGCACCTCTAGTTAAAAAAAAAAAATTAACGCCTCCTAGAGCCAGTTTGGGCACCTCTAGTGATCAAATTTTTTAGCATATGCTAGAGCCAATTTCGGGCACCTCTAGCATTCATCCAATTTTATTCTAATCCCCAATTAGTTAATTATCAACCTAAGTTTACTAGAACTCCTTAAATCAATCAAACCACAACAGTGTTTCATCAAATTTAGCATCATAGTAAAATTCTAAGTTTTTCCATGGTTATCCTAGAATAAAAATTCTATCAATTAAGTGCATTGGCAAAGTCATCATTGAATATTCATCAAATCTAAGCAATTCTTGTTCCAATTAAAGGCATGGCAAGCAATTTATGTATCCTAAATGTAATGCTTAAGATTAATGTAACTAAACATGGTAATTACTAATAACAATCCCCCAAACTCGAGTGAGGCATTGTCCTCAATGCATGCATAAAAATAACGAAAAATAAAAATAAAAATGCATACGAGGACTTACTCTGAGAGTTCGTCATCGTAGATGATTAGTTTCCTTCTAGTTGGCGTCTTGACTTTCTTGCTTGAACGCGATGGTTGTTTTCTTGTTGCCGGTGGTGGAATCGATCCTCGTACGGGGTTGTCCTCATCATCATCTTCATCAATGTCAATGGCTTTTCGTTTGGAGGATTCAATTGGTGCGGTCTTTATTGGTTCAATGGAGGACTCGTCCGAATCTGAAAAATCAGAAAATGATTCCGTAGGAGTTGATTCGGGCATAGGTGCTTTACCTTTGGCTTTTTCAGTGGTTGCCGAGGCATTGTCAGGGTTGGTTGCCGTGGCGTCAGCTTCCTTGGTTGCCGTGGCAAGGATATCGGCGGGAAAGATTGGGAACGGCACACGATTGTCCGGGTACTTTTCTAGGATGACTTGGGTGATGGCATTGTTGTGCTCCTTCATGTACCGCATGAACATTAGTTGCCGATCTTCAATTTGCCTTAGGCGGCTTGCCAATGGGTGCAAAAGTGCTTCAAAGTGTCCCGGGATTAATGGCCGAGTTGCCCTGGCGTTAGGTGCTTGGGCATTAGGGATTGCCGCGGCGGCAGGAGTTGCCGTGGCAATTGGAGGCCTTGAAGAATCTTCCGGTGCCTCTCCCATTAGCTTTCGGATTAGTGCTTGATTCCAACCAGACTTGGGTAGGGCCTTTTCATCGGTGGACTCACTCGGGACATGCATCTCCTTGCAAAGATTAGAAATTAAGCAAGGGAAGAAAAGATAACCCTTATCTTTTGAGCTGCATACAAAAATCTCATCACAAATAATTTTTCCAATGTTAATGATGCGATTATGCAAAATAGAATGTATGAGCAAAAGACGTGGTATATCAACGGTAGTATTGTGTGTGGAGGGCATTAAAGAAGTTTTAACAAACTTATTCCATAGTTTTGCCTCGGGGTTAAGCCGAAGGCGATTTACCGTGCCCTTGTATTTACCGTCGTTCCAATGAGTTCCCGGTTGAGTGAGTTCTTGAAGCACTTTGTCGAGTTGCTTGGGATTGATTTGGTTAACGAAGGCTTGATGCTCGTCCTTCTCAATGTAAAGTCCGTAAAAGGTGTTGATGCTTTCGGGACTTATAAGTATGGCCTTGTCACGAACAAAAACATAAGGATTATCCGGGTTAGGTGAGTGAGCATAGAATTCTCTTACCCATGAGATATTACCCGGTTCCGGTTGATGGTAAAAGATTTGCCACTTTTGATGTGCAATCCTCTTGAAGATGAATGGTTCAAGGCCGAAATCTTGATGAGAGTTGGAGTATTCAAAGCCTTGTTCTTCATGAATCTTCCGGCTTTCAAACTTGGATTGAAATCTTTCTTGAACCGCCGGTGTGTAGCAAACTTCTTGTATCTTGGTTCTTTGGAGGAACTTGGATGAACTAAAAGTTTAATCTTGGATGCCATGTATGATCTTGGTTGTGAGTAAAAACAAAGAAAAGAAAAGAAACTAAAAAGTTGCAAGATATAAAGTAGGAATAGGTTAAGGGTGATGGGTTTTATAGAAAAGATAGGAGGTTGGATTGGAGAAATCGAAAAAAGGGTTTAGGGTTTGGTAGGAATTTTTAGACAAAGGGTTTTTGTTTAGGATGAATTGGAGGCTTTATATAAGCCTTAGATTCAGCCCATTAGTTTCCTTGTTGAAGATGTTTTCCTACTTGGTTTAGAATTCCTTCTTTATCTTGAACTTCCTTTCCTACAATTCAAAAACAAATCAAATAAGGATTAAAATTAAAGATAAACTAATAAAGAAAATAAATAAATATGTGTAATATGATTCTTAGAATTGAATAAAAAAAATCTATCCTAAAACTACTAATAATCGGCAAAATAATAAAATAAAATCAAAAAAAATCAAAAAAATGAAAAATAAATAATTAACTAATCGACAAAAACAAAAATAAATAAAAATAAAAATATCAAAAGGGAGAGCATGCTCATGCATCTCCTAAATTGACCACTTCCTTGTTACGTTCCACATGGGCACCATTGTAGTGCTTCAATCTTTGTCCATTAACTTTGAATTCATGGTTGTCAGAGATGGACTTGATTATCACAGCACCATGGGAGAATGGTTTGACGACTTCAAATGGTCCCGACCATCTTGATTTCAGCTTTCCCGGGAAAAGTTTTAGCCGAGAATTGAATAGGAGAACTAGTTGCCCTGGCGTGAATTGCCGTGGCAATAGTTTCTTGTCGTGCCATCGCTTTGTTTTCTCCTTGTAGATTCGTGCATTGTTATAGGCGAGTGCACGGAATTCTTCTATCTCATTGAGATCCATCAAACGCTTTTGTCCGGCACTTTCTCAATCCATATTCACAGTCTTGATTGCCCAAAGACGCCTTGTGCTCGATTTCCACCGGTAGATGACATGTTTTACCATAGACAAGTTGGAAGGGGACATACCTAAGGGTGTTTTGAATGCGGTGCGATATGCCCAAAGTCGTCATCTAGTCTTAATGACCAATCCTTCCTTGAAGGATTTACAACTTTCTCGAGTATTCCCTTCAACTCCCGGTTGAAATTTCGCTGCCCATTGGTTTGTGGGTGATATGCCGTGGCGATCTTGTGTGATATGCCGGCGTTGCAACATCTTGGCAATTAGTCTGTTGTCAAAATGCTTGCCCCCGTTGCTGATAATTGCTCTCGGCATCCCAAACCGTAAATATGTTTTTCTGCGAGGAATCGTTGCACGGTCTTGGAATCGTCGTTGGGAACTGCAGCAGCCCTCTACCCATTTAGACACATAGTCGACGGCAAGTAAGATGTAGAGGTTACCGAATGAAGATGGGAAAGGTCCCATAAAATCGATCCCCATACATCGAACAGTTCCACCTCGATGATGTTCGAGTGGCATCTCATGTCGCCTAGAGATATTGCCCGCCCTCCGCAACGATCACATTGCTTGTAAAAGTCTTGGGCATCTTTGTACAATGTTGGCCAATACAAACCGGATTGCAAGACTTTGGCCATGCGATGCGAGTTCCTCCAAAATGTCCTCCATATGGTGAAGAATGGCATTGCCGGAGTACATTCTGTTGCTCTTCTTCAGGGACACATCGGCGTATAACCTGATCTGCACATTGTTTAAACAAAAGAGGCTCATCCCAAAAGTAATGCTTAGCATCATGGCGGAACCGTTTCTTCCCTTGGTGAGTAATGCCATACGGAAAAATACCACAAACAAGGAAGTTAACTAAATCTGCGTACCAGGGTATTGCCGAGGCATGTGCTGCCGTAGTGTCTGCTCCCAAAATTGCCGAGGCGTGTGCGTCAAAGACTGCTGCGGCGTCGAGAGTTACCGAGGCGTGTGCATCCATGGTTGCTGAGGCGTCATGGGTTGCCGAGGCGTTGAGGGTTGCCGAGGCAATTAGAATTTGTTCATCCGGGAATGCATCGCATATCTCTAGATCCGCGTCTTTCTCCCTATTGCGTTCCAAACGTGATAAGTGATCGGCCACTTGATTTTCTGTTCCTTTCCTGCCCCAATTTCAATATCAAATTCTTGTAAAAGTAATATCCAACGAATCAAACGAGGTTTAGCATCCTTTTAGCAAATAAGTATTTGATTGCCGAATGGTTCGTATGAACAATTACCTTTGTACCAATTAAATAGGATCGAACTTGTCAAATGCAAAAACTACAGACTAGTAACTCTTTCTCCGTTGTTGTGTAATTCACTTGAGCATCATTAAGAGTTTTACTAGCGTAGTATATCACATGGAAGGTCTTACCTGTGCGTTGGCCTAGGACTGCTCCTACCGCAAATCACTTGCATCACACATGAGCTCAAAAGGTAGCGTCCAATCTGTGGAACGACAATGGGTGCCGAGGCAAGCTTTTCTTTAGGGTTTCAATGCTTGAGTGCAAGAATCATCAAAATCGAAGACTTTATCCTGTTCAAGCAGATTACACAAAGGTTTAGTGATTTTAGAAAAATTATGAATGAACCTCCCGTAAAAACCTCGCATGTCCGAGAAAACTTCGAATTCCTTTAACCGAATTTGGTGGGGTAATCTCTCGATCATGTCCACCTTGGCTTTGTCTACTTCAATTCCTTTGGATGAAATCTTATGGCCGAGCACTATTCCTTCATCTACCATAAAGTGGCATTTCTCCCAATTGAGGACTAAATCTGTTTCTTCGCATCTTGCCAACACCTCTCTAAATTGCCGAGACAGCCGTCCGGTCATTACCAAAAACCGAAAAATCATCCATGAAGATCTCAAGGAAGTCTTCGACCATGTCCGAAAAGAGCGCAATCATGCATCTTTGGAAGGTTGCCGGGCGTTACACAATCCGAACGGCATCCTTCGGAAGGCATAAGTACCGTAGGGGGCATGTGAAGGTTGTCTTTTCTTGATCTTCCGGTGCTATGGCAATCTGATTGTAACCTGAATAACCATCAAGAAAACAAGAAAAGGGTTTACCCGCAAGACGGTCAAGCATTTGATCAATAAAGGGTAATGGGAAGTGATCTTTCCTAGTGGCTTTGTTTAGCTTTCGATAGTCCATACAAACCTCCAACCGTCACATCCTGGTTGGGATAAGTTCATTATTTTCATTGCTTACCACCGTTATACTTCCCTTTTTCGCACACATTGTACCGGACTTACCCACGTACTATCGGAGATAGGGTATATAATGCCTACGTCAAGCCACTTGATGATTTCTTTCATTACAACCCCTTTCATGGCATGATTTAGTCTCCTCTCGGGCCTCAATTGAAGGTTTGTGATCATCTTCCAACAAGATCTTGTGCATGCACACCGCAGGCTAATTCCCTTCAAGTCGGCAATTGTCCACCCTATTGCCTTTTTATGTAGCTTCAACATGTTGATCAGCTTCTTTTCTGCTCAGGCTGTAACTTAGAGGAAATAATTACAGGTAATGTATTATCGATCCCTAAGTATACATATTTCATTGCTCGCAATTGTTTCAACTCAAGAATTGGTGGATTTTCGATGAGGGTTTTTCGAGCTTACCCGAGTAGTCCAAAGGTTCAAAGTATGTACCGGTCGATTGACTAGCCAATTTGCCTCTTCCGTTGTTCCTCATCGACCGGTTCTTCATACTCCTTAGGTTCCTCTTGATCGGCAATGTGGTTGCCGAGGCAACTAAATTCCTCATCGGTTAAACTCTGCCGTGGCATGAAGTAGTTAGCATTCTTCCGGATCATCGGCATGCCTTAGTGTTTGGAACACATTTAGTTTTACCGCTGGTCATTCACCCTCATTGTGAGTTCTCCCTTTCAACATCAATCAAAGTTCTCCTGCCGCTAGGAATGGTCTCCCGAGAATGATAGGCGCATGCTCATCCGCTTCACAATCCAAAACAATAAAGTCACGGAAAAATAAATTTATCAACTTTTACCAAGATGTCCTCGATTTTTCCTCTGGATGCACATAGGATCTGTCATTCTTAGCCGCAGCAGATAATCATTGTAGGTCTTGCCTTCCCGATTCCTAGTTTCGAAAACCGATTTCGGCATCAAGTTTATGCTAGCCCCTAGGTCGCATAGTGCTTTCCCGACATAGTGATTTCCAATAGAACAGGTATTTTGAAACTTTCGGGATCCTTCAACTTGGGCGGCATGCGATTGTGCAACATTGCCATGCATCCCTCCTCATCGCGCCCCAAGTTTCAAACTCTCCTAGCCTTGTTCTCTTGGACACAATGTCTTTAAGAAACTTGGCATAGTTTGGCATTTGTTCAATTGCTTCCACCAATGGCAAGTTGATGTGGACTTGCTTTAGGATATCAAGAAACTTCTTGAATTGGTATTCTTGCTTTTGTCGCTTCAACCTTTGTGGGAATGGTGGTGGAAGTCGGATATCTTCGATCCTTTCATTGGTTTGAAATCTGATTGACGGTATTGCCGGGACATCTGGAGTTGCCGATGCGTTATCAACTGGGGTTGCCGAGGCATGTTTATTGCTGGTTGCCGCAACAATTCCTGGTTCAGCATCTGAGGCTTTGCCGCTAGGTTCGTCTTGATCTTTTTGTGGAGTTTTTTTTGACGGGCGGGTTGGAACCTCTCTAAGTTGTTGGCCACTTCTAGTGGTGATCGCCTTACATTGCTCATGGCCAGTTCCTCTCGCGACTTCAGTATCGCTAGGTAAACCTCCTTGTGGTCTAGTGTTTAGATTTTGAGCAAACTGTCCGACTTGATTCTCCAATGATTTGATTGCCGCCTCTTGGTTTTGCAATCTCATCTCGGTCCTGTTAATAAAAGCATCAGTTCTTTTTATGAAATTGCTATTCTCAGCCATATAAGATTCAGTTTTCATCATAAAAGCATTTAGAGAATTTTCCAAAGAACTAGATGTCGCTCGGTTGTTGCCGCGGCATCCATTTGTCGTGGCATATTCTCTATGGAATCCTGATGCTTGTGCATTTTGATTGTTCGGTTTAGAGCATTGTTGGGATTACTCCATGAAAAATTCGGTGCTTCTTCCAAGCTGGATTGTATGTATTTGACATCATGTTGTTGTCTGATTGTAATTCCCCACATAGAAGCTAGATTCGGATTCTGCATACATTCGGAAGAATTATGGTTATCGCCACATAACTCACAAAAAGAATCCATTACCTTGACTTCATGTGTGTTGTTTGGTTTTTGCATGTTCGGACCATCTTGGTTAAAGCGGCCAATTGTGCGAAAATTGAATCGATGATCCTAGTTCATGTATTGTGGCTTGCAGCGTCTAACTCCTCCTTTTCTAGTAGATGGGAATTGATAATCATTCTTGGCCAGCCTGTTTAAAATTTGCATTGCTTCTTCCGGCGACTTATCTAGGAGTATGCCGTTTCTTGCCGAGGCGTCTAGCATCATCCTTGTTGGTGTATTCACGGCGTTGTAAAACATTGTTACTTGAGTCCATACCGGGAATCCGTGTAAAGGGCATTTGTGTAGAAGTTCTCTATATCGCTCCCAAGCCTCGTACATGGATTCATCATCCGCCTTTGCGAAAAGAAGTAATGTCGTTCTGAAGCTTATCACCAAATTTGTAGGATTAAATCTAGCAAGGAAATCACGACAAAGATCAGTCCAAGATGCTATGGATCCGGCAGAATGCTATTCAGCCATGCTTTCGCCTTATCCCTCAAAGTGAATAGGGGAATAATCTTAATCGTAGGACATCGGGGTGACTCCGTGTATCTTGAACGAGTTGCAAATCTCGAGGAAAGATTTCAGATGTTGTCGTGCATCTTGATTCTTTGAGCCGCCAAATTGACCTATTGTGTTGATCATATTAAACATTACCGTTTCAACTCAAAGTGGTCGGCTTCAATTTCGGTGCGACAACTCCGGGTTAAGTCCATCAAGATCTTCTTCAAGATAGTCTCGAATAGTTCTGTTTTCGTGCAAGAATCACTCCTCCTCCCGCTCGAACATCTTGATTCATATTGCCGTCTTGATTTGCCATTGCTTCTCTTATCCTTCGTCTAAGTCTTTGTAAGGTTCGTTCGATTTACGGATCAAAGGGATATTCTCGTGAAGTCGGTCTCGCCCGGTCATATACCAATGCAAAACCAAAATTTGTTAGCCCTTTGAATTTTAAACAAGAAAAATAAAAAGAAAGTGCAAGAAAGTAAAAACAAAGTCGCTATTGCCAATCCCCGGCAACGACGCCAAAAACTTGTTGCGCGTAATAAGTGCTACGCAAATGTGCAAGTATACACGTCGCAAGTTATAGTATAAAAGATATCGTCTCCACAGGGATTGGTGCCACTTCAAGAATCTAGTCTCTTGCACTGTAAAAAGTAAAAACACAAGTGAAGGATTATAGAAGTTTTAACTAATATAGAAAGCAAATAAGTAAAAGAAAAGATGAATTCAATTGAGAGAGAATAGGCCAGGTTATCGTGAGTTGAGGTGTGATAGCTGATTGGATTGTCTTGGTAAAAGAGTGCACGGGCAACTCAGTTGCCGTGGCAACTTGCACGACGGGGTTGCCTTGGCAACTAATTGATGGTTGCCTGGGCGACTAGTTGGGCAACTACTTGGGCGACTGGGCAGCAACTTCAAGGTTCGGCGGAGCGTTCTTCAATGGTTTCTTCTTATCCCTAAGTTAAAACTCTAGCTACTTGTGCATGCCTTGATAATACATCCCTGCGTGAATCAAGGGTGAACAACAACCAATCTTGCGCTCCTCTTAGCCGTTGAAATCCTTAACTTATTCCTAAGCCGGATTAATCTTCACCATCATTGGATTGCATAAAGATCATATTCATTCGTTTCTTGAATCTAACTCTCCCGATATTAGATAAATGGATGAAATCACGAGATCCTCTCCCAATTCACTCACAAGCAATAATAAGAATCAAGAATGAATAAACCTTGAAATAGAAAAGTGCAAACTCAGATTACCTAAACAAAAACCAATAGTTTCTCACAACCACAAAACACAATAACCATAGCCAAGTAAATTTAGTTCATGGCTAGGTTCCAAAGAAACACAAGATAAACAATCCCTAGCATGAACCCAATCGAACAAGGAAGAAAAGATGAAGCTTGTCGAAAATCCCTTGCCCTAGATGCTTGCCGAAAATTCCCTTGCTTCCTCTCTTGGAGTTGTCGAAATTAACTCTTGCTCTCCCCTTGGATTTGTCGAATTTCCTTGCTATTTATAGGGCTAGGCCAAAGTCCTTCTTTGAGGAGGAGTTTGAGTTGGAATTAAATTATCTTTAAAGAATATAATTCTTTATTATAATTTTATTCCTATTAGAACTTCTCCTATCTTCTTGGAATTTAATTCTTCTTTAATCTCTGCATGGCAATCAAATTCCTTTGGGCTTGGGCCTTGCTCCATGTCATCTTGGGCTTGTAAAGTTATGAATTTCGACATCCATATTGCTTTTGGTCTTTGTCGACAAATGCCATGGCAACTGGCTCGGCGTCTCCTTCATGCACTGCCCTGGCAACTAGCTCGGCATATCCTTCATGCATTGCCCTGGCAACTAGCTCGGCATTGCTTTGGCAAGTGATCCTGCACATACACACACAAAAACACACCAAAGCAGCATCTATTTCCACAAAAATCACCAAGTTATGTAATCAAGCTCAACGATTGAAGGAAACGTGGATTAATGCATGAATGGCTAACTATGCAACTAATATGAGCCTAAGTCTAACAATAATATGAGTAAAAAGGGTAAGAACAATAGTACTTTTGAACACTTATCAATCTCTAATGCCACCACACCAAAGCTGTAAACATCACATTTCGTCGTGACCCGCATTGTGAGTGCAAGCTCTGAAAGGCCAAAAAATTAAACCAACTCAACAATTACATTGCAGTAACAACTAAAAGCAGCATTATATTATGAAACATAGAATTAAGTAAATTGTTGTTTGACCTGGTGCCATGTACCCATAAGACCCAGCAACCATGGTCCAGTTGGAAGAATTTGGATTCAACAACCTAGCAGTGCCGAAATCCGAGAGCCTTGGCACGTATTCTTCCTCGAGCAAAATGTTGTTCAAAGATATGTCTCTGTGTATGATAGGTGGAGAGCAATCATGATGCAAGTAAGCAATTGCATGAGCCAATCCCTGCACTATTTTCACCCTTGTAGCCCATCCCAACTCCACTCCCATTTGTGCTCCATACAATACACTTCCCAAACTACCTCTTTCAACATACTCATAAACGATGTATATGCCCCCTCCTTTCGAACAGTATCCATACAACTTTATGATATTCCGATGCCTAACTTCGGTCAACATACGAATCTCATTCTCAAAGCTCCTTCGATTTGTTTCTTGAATATCACTGGAATCTGACAAATTGAGTTTCTTGACTGCAACTACTTGACCTGAGGGCAATACTGCTCGGTAAACGCTTCCAAATCCTCCTTTACCGACGCAATACTCATCAGCAAACCCTTCTGTGCTTCTTTCAATGTCACCAAATGTAAATTTTCCTTCTCTTCCCCAAATGGACAACTCAAAAATCTTGGACCTTCTACTACCTTTTATCTCCTCATCAAGAATCTTGCTATGCTTGTGATATAGAAACACTCCCGTAGCAATCAATGCTACAATCAATATGCCACAAATAGGAACAACGATAACAATAAGAACCATCTTATTGTTATTGGACTTTCTCTTTGTGACACTTGAATTGCAAGGAGTTAATCCTTCAGCATTTCCACATAAGCCTGGATTTCCAGCAAAAGAACTTCCAGTAGCATTTTGGAATACCCCACTAGTTGGAATCGGGCCTGTAAACTCATTGAATGAGAAATCAAATGAACTGAGACTGAACATGGTGGACAAAGAAGCTGGGATTCTGCCTGAGAGTTCGTTACGAGAAACGTTTATAATCTCCAATGATACGAGGTTCCCTAAGTCTTGAGGGATTGCACCAGAGAGAGAATTGCTGCTGAGATCCAGTAAGTACTGCAAAACTGATAAGCTGCCCAACTCATGTGGTATTTCACCAGATAACTTGTTGTGACTCAAGTTCAAGCTCAACAATTTTCTACAATCCTCAAGTTTCTGTGGTATTGATCCTATAAGTTGGTTCGCCGACAGATCAAGGTACTCTAAACTCACTAAGTTGCCCACAATCTGAGGGATGCCACCTCTGAGATGGTTCTTGGCCAAATTGAGGTTGAACAACATGCTCAAATTCTGCAGTTCCAAAGGAATACTTCCAGTCAACTCATTGTCGCCCAGGTTTAAAACACGTAACTGAGTCAACTTCCCAAGCTCAGCAGGTATTCCACCAGAAATTCTGTTCCTCTCCATTTGTAGATTGGTGAGATTTTGGCACTGACCCCACTCTGGCGAGATTTCACCAATGAATTGGTTGCCACTCAGAGAAATGAAGCCAAGACTGGGATGAACACCGAATGCATTGGTGATGTTGCCTGTAAATTGGTTCTCATCGAACCGGACTCTCTTCAGCTTTGTACAGTTTCTTAAGCAAGTTGGCAATGACCCTGTGAAGTTGTTTCCATTTACAGTGAAATTTTCAAGAGCAAAACCACCGCACAATTCAGGCGGTAACTCTCCTGCAAAGCTGTTGTTGGAAAAGCTTAGGAATGCCAACCGAGGGCTATTCTTCCCGAAATCCCGAGGGATGGTACCCGAGAACTTATTGGTGAACACCGAGAATGTTGTCAGGCTAGTGAGGTTAGAAATTGTGTCCGGCAATTCACCATGGAAGATGTTTGTGTTGATATCAAGAGACTTTAGGGACTTCATATTGCCAACCTCTGGTGGAATTGTGCCGTTGAGATTGTTGTAGAAAAGCTGTAGATCTTCCAGATTTGATAGACTCCATATAGTTGAAGGAATTGGACCCGAAAGCTGATTCTCTGAAAGGTCTAAAGTTACCATTGAATTCAAGTTTCCAATCTCTGAAGGGATTGAGCCGGAGAGTTCATTGTTATAGAGATAGAGGAGCCTGAGGTTAGCCAATAAGCCTATTTGTGGTGGAATTCTCCCCGTGAACAAATTGTTCTGAAGTTGCAAGGAGATCAAGTTGGTCCAGTTGGAAACCAGGGACGGCAGGATCTTGCCGGAAAAAGAATTTTCGGATAACCCCAACTCAGTTATTTTGGTAAGTTGTGACAAGGAAAGAGGCAATTCCCCACTCAAATTATTCACAGCAAGGGCCAAAAAGGTGAGGTTAGTACATGAACCGAGCTCGGATGGGATTGTAGAATTTAAGCTATTGCCGTGGAGATCAAGTCTTTTGAGCTTCTTTAATTGGCCTAAAGAAGATGATATCCTCCCATGCAACAAATTTTCATGCAATCCAATAGTTTCAAGATCAGACATGGTTCCTATACTATCAGGAATTGAACCGCTGAACCGGTTTGTTCCTAGTTGAAGAGCTACGAGCTTGGAAAACTTAGAGATGTTGGAGGATAATGGTCCTTCAAACAAATTACCAGAGAGATTAAGATACTGAAGCTGGCTGAGCTTGGTGCACAATGGTTCTGGTATTGAACCTATCAATCTATTCCATGACAAGTCTAGGAAAGTAAGATTATGACAATTGAGTATAAATTGAGGGAATTCCAATTTGAACTCATTGTAAGATAAGCCAAGGTGTTTCAACAAAGGCATGGCCGAGAAATCGGAGTCAACAAAGTAGTTAGATCCAAGGTCGAGGTACCTTAACTTTTGGAGATTGCTAACTTGAGAAGGAATGGTACCATTGAGATTGTTGTCGAACAGACTCAGATATTGAAGCTCCTTTAAATTCCCTATCTCCACCGGCAGGCTTCCTTGGAAGGAATTATCACTCAAATCCAAGAAAACAAGCTTTGCCAGAGTACCGATAGCGATCGGTATTGGCCCGTCGAAGGTGTTGCTCTTGAGGTTAAAGTGAGTGATATTGGCAAATGGAGTGAAGTTGAATTGAGCAATGGAACCAGAAATGTTTCCATTGGAGAGGTCGATTTTGGAGACGGTCCCAGTGGTGGCATCGCAGGTAATGGATGTCCAGTTGCAGAGATTTTCGAGATTGGAAAGAGACCAAGAACTGAGAGAAGGCGGGGAAACAGAGAAGCTGTTCTTCCATTGGAGGAAGGCTTCGGCTTGTGTTCTGGCTGAACATGTGGTTTTCAATGGAAGTAAAGAAAGCAAAAAAACATGGAACAGAAGAACAAGGCAGGGATTTGGGACGGTCGACATGCGTTCAAGTTCGGGTTTGGTTTTGTACAACTTCAAATGAAACTGCGTACTCTTATAGACGGGCAGGGGAGAGGCCTATGTTCATGGCGTCGACTTTTTCAAGTCCACTGTCAATTGATCGTTGTCAATCCTTATAGATTTGGAAAGTGCAAAGAAGAGCTGGGAAGGTGGTTGGAACTTGGAAGTTGCAGTATAATATCCGGGGCCCACACCGTGTACGCCATATAATTAATATTTGTATCAAGGCTTTTCTTTCTTCTTTTCTTACCGGAAACAAAATTGTAATCTTTAATGTACCCTTTTGTTAGTAAGTACTATATTGGGATAACTTTTTTATAAAATATTTTGTTAGAAGTTGTGACCTGAAAAAATCATATTACGTTTAATTTGGTAAAAAAGAAAAAAAAATTTTTAAAATTCGATTATACATGCAAGTTCATTTTAAAGGGTTACAATGTTCGAGGAATAAACGAAAACCATCACCTACGTCTTAGGTACTGGCCAAATTTACTCTCGAAAAAGAGAGCGTCGCATTGACAGTTTATATTCTAAATGCAACAGTGATAACAACATGGCACGATATACAAATGAAAGCATAAAACATAAAAAACATGGATGAAAGCATAAATATTAAATGACAATATACCATAAATTATATATATATATATATATATCAAAGTAGGAAACATACATATAATACTATAATAAGGTAGATATATATAAGATGACAAAACTTTAATATATATGAATAGACGTACTAAACACTTATAATATATATATTATACTACATACGAAAACATTATATGTAAATATATATATAAAAACATACGTAACATATATAATATAGTAATGTATAATATAGTATAAATAATATAATATATTCATATTACATTTGTACTAAAAAACCGTATGTAACATATATATAATATTTAACTTAACACAATATGATATATATATATATATAATATACAAATATATATGTATTAAAATGCATTAGTAAACAACAAACGTAAGCAAAAATAAACATGTATTGAACAAATAAATAAACGTACGAACAAAAATACACAAAATAAAGGACTAGAATTAAATAAATGTAAAAACAGTGCTGAAATTAAATATACATGATTAATTAGGGACTAGATATGAAGATATACCACTTGATTAGGGGGGCTAAATTAAAAGGAAACTAAAACTTTTGAGGATCGAAAAGGATATTAAACCATTTAGTTTTTAACTAAATCACGAGAGGGGACGAGATTAAAATTTTCTGAAATCTTCAGGGATTGCAAGATGAATTTTAAAAGGTGGAAGGACCTAAAACCGTAAATATCTTGGGACGAAGAAATTTATTATGTAAATAACCCATTTTTAATTTAAGACCAAGTATATAAGATATTTATCAGGCAAAAATAACCCCTTTCCCATTTTTTTGACTCAATTCCAAAAAAACTCTCAATCCTCTTTGATAGAGGATGAACACAACCGGGTGTTCTGCTATTTTTGGGTTCGAACTCAAAATCTGGCGAGGTCTGGCCGTGTCGGCCGCTGTTCGTCGGCGCCGACGACTTCCCAAAACTCCAAAAATCTTCTTTTTTACTTAAAACCAAATTGGACCACCCTTTTAAAATCAAATACTCGAACCTTTTTTTTTATAGAAAAGCAGCCCTCTCAGTCTGGTTCACCCTTTAATCCCAAAGAAAAACGATGAGTTTGTCACCGGACTTGGACAGAAATGACTCAACGGCAAAAAGTAAAGACTTGAATCTCTTTTTTGTTGTTGTTTATTTATGCTCGATATGTAAAGAAAAAAATAAAGAGAATACCTTATGAAATTTTCTCTCTCTTTTTTTGATTATCCGAAAAAAAGAACTTGTTACAAATAAGATCTTTACATTATTTATATTTGACTTCTTGTTTACAAGAATAAGTAAACTTTAAATGCGAAAATTGTAGATGATTTGGGTTCTGATATCATTTTTTATGGTTTTGACTGATACGGTGGTTGGGGGAAGAGATATGGTGGTTGTACGGTGGCAGCGTGTTCTCCAGCGTCAAGGGGGCGTCGATTTAGACACGTGACGGCCATCGACGAAGAGAAAATGAAGAGTCTATCACGGTCAGATTCGATCTGGGCTGTTGGATCAAATCTGATCTGACCCAATGGTTGAGATCTCGCCTGAAATAGATGATCCAAATGGCATCTAAGGGGTGACATGGCATCACTGGATGGTGACACGTGGCGCGTGAAAGATGATGAGTCTTAGGCGTGGACTACACGCGCGCGTGGAAGACAAACAGTCCGAGCGTGTATCACACGCTCCATCTAAAGGGTTTCCTACCTTTGATCATGACTGTTGGATCAAATTTGATCTAACAGCCCAGGGGCTACTGTGCATATGAAGAAAAGATTAATATTAGATATCATATTAGAGTTTTAGATTGGGCTTAACATGCCATATAAATATTAAATGGTTTTTAATTATAATGGACTTGGATATTTAATTAAATGGGTTATTATTATCTGATCTGCCTTTTTATTTACATCACCAATAATAATAATAAAAGATAATAATAATAACAATAATAATAAAAACCCAGGTCGACAGACCCGAATAAAATTAATGTTTACAGGAGCTCTTGCTATACGGTATATGTCTCAATAGTAACGTATGAATTGTATAATTTATCCTCAGTATGTGATTTTTCTCGAAAAAAAAATTCACATAAATTTTGATGTATTTTTTATTGTGCGATCATGTTATAATTAGACAAACGCTAACGGCGAGAAAAAACGAAAGAACAATGATCACAAATCAAACAAAAAATTATAAATACCAAAACTTGAACGAAAAACTCAAAAAGGAAAAAATCACATGCAAAGATAAAAACTTTTATTATATAGGAGAAAGAGATTACAAGTTTACGTCTAAATGCTAATTAAGGTTTGTTTAACTTATTTGCCATATCTAAAACCTTAACCCCTAATATCTATTTATAAAGATATATTACTTGTTAAAAAAAACTTTTCATAAAAGGAAATTTCACTTAAATGTGCTTTCTACTGGCTACCAAGCTAGCAAAGAACAAAAGTTTTGCCGCCTGTAATTATGATATGGGAATTGAGTTCACAAGTTCAGTTCAGGATATTGTTTTGGTTAGTCATGTTGAAGAGGATGATGTCGAGAAATGTTGTTTGGCAGCCGATGATCACGTCAATGATCATCCGCGGGGTCGGAGATCCCTTGAGGCTCAAGGGGTCTCGGCCCTTGTTATAAAATTAATATATTCGATCGATTTTAATTTAATTATCATTTGGTCCCTGTAAAAATAAATGTTTAAATTAAAAAATACAAGAGTTTATTAAATATATGATCAAGTATGGATTGAATAAAAAATAATGGGCCCGCATTATCATTTTATTGGTTCTAATATCAATTGAAGTCCTTATAAGTTTAAATATTCGACAAATTAGGCATTGCCCCATGAATTTTGAGTTTTAAATACTTAATAAACCCTTGTATTTTTTAAATTCAATATTTCGGCCCCTGTAAATGTTCAATCCTGGCTCCATCCTTGATCATCCGCAATCCGAATAAAGGTTGTTGTTCCTACCATCGTTATCTGTTGGAAGGTTAAGGCGATGGTAATATATGTTTTTTCTTCCCTATAGATCATCTTTTCCCCTTTTGTTTCGGCTTTGGTGTCCTTTGATCCTTGGTTTAATTCTCGTATGAGCGTCTCTTTATGTTGTGTTCTCTCCTTCGGTTGAGGGTTCTCGACTTTTGCTTGTGGTCGACCCTAATCTTGTGCTATCCCGTGCTCACAATCTGGCCCCCTCAGCATTTTTGATGACAAGATCTTTTACTCTCACGAGAAAAGAAGCTTACCTCCGGATAAAGCTCTCGCAAAAGTGCCACCTAATTGAGCCTTTGATTGATTCATGTACCTGGGTTTCCTCTATGTTTTTGCTGATGTCTGTTGTTTTCCTTTTTTTTTTTTGTTGGTTAATGTTTGTTATGTTCGCTTTTGGCCCCCTTTGTTGGTCGGTTTGCTTGCTGACTGGATGGATGGCATGTTTGCTTGGGGTTTCGTGTGTATCGTGTTTGTTGTTCTTATTTTCCTTTGAATGAATGATTTTTTTTATGTCAAAAAAATTTTGACACCATTTTCAACCGCAACTAGGATAGAGGTTTGCGAAAAAGTTATTATATGAATATGTCTTACCACATCATCTATGGTTTCATCCACTAAAATCATTTTACTCATCTCTTTTTCCTCTATTATTTTTTCTAAATATTTTTTACCATGTAAATAGAGAGTAAGTAGTTACTTATAAGTTAATTATGAGTGGATCATTGACATGGAAAGAAAATAATAATTAGCTGGCTGATTTTTAGTAGATAATACCATGAATAACGTGGTGAACTGAATTCATATAATAATTTTTTCAATAAGTGGGGGAAGTGTGCCAACCCCGCTTCTAATTCTTTTTACTTTTAGTTTTTATTAATAGATTTGAAAAAAAGAATATGAAATAATTATATAAAGTACCCCTAATTTTTTTAAAAAGATATTTTAGTCCTAAATTGGTAGTATGAGTTTTGTCCATGGCCGCATCAACAATGTTAAACCAACCAGGTTTTTAATGATACATCTATCTAACATGTCTTGCGGAAATGCTGGCGTGCAGTTAGAAAACGACGGTTTTAAGTTCCAATCTAATTTTTACCAATTGGATAACATTTCAAGTTGAATTTGATAAGAATTTAGGTTAGAATCAAAATTCTTGTCAACTGAGTAACATTTTATATTTATAACCGATATTCTTACCAATTAGATAATATTTTATGTTGAAACCAAAGTTATTTTATTATTCATAATATTTTAGGTTATAACTGAAATTTTTACCAATTAGATAATATTTTAAGTTGAATTCTGTGTTAGGTAAAAGTTTATGTTGAACGGAGTCTTAACTTAGTCGCAGCCTAAGGTACGCACCTAAACCTCCCCATATGTGTCAAATTATATATTGACTATAATTAGTCAAAAGACACAGACAACTTTTCTTTTCTTTTCTTTTCTTTTCTTTTTTCTTTATGTTTTTTTTTTAGTTAACAAAGATGTTTGCACCTTCCGGACTTGTTCCTTAATTTGGTCAGTCAATCAGAGTGAGAGTACAACACACTTTCAAAGTCTGGAAATTATAACGCAAAACTCAATTCCATTTTCCTACCAGAGAATTGAAGGTGATAACGATTCTTGTAGTCAACAAGCCCCACAGAATGAAGTTTCCACACTAGAAAAATGGGCTTTGAACAAAAACGTTCAACATTGCTCATTGGTTATTGGAGGAGAAAAAGTACAAACACCAACAGTCATCTCCAGCACTGAATTCCATTCTTTTTATTGGTTATATAGGTTTGTGATATTATTGGCGATTAAAACTCGATTCGAGTGAAAAAATAATTTTTTTGACTCAACTCGAATTATAATTTTATAAACTCGATTCGGAAAAAAGTTGAATAAAGTTTGAGTTATAAAATAAGATTCGGATAACTCGAATTTTTTAATAATTAGTGGATCGATTTTCAAGTTCAAGTTAAGTTTCTCAATTCTGTATGATATATGTATATCACATATGAAAAAATATATATGCATAACATATATGGTTATAAAAAGCAGTTTAAATTAGAACCAATTAGTATCATAATATTATTAATTTCTACAATTAAATTTGAACAAAAACTTAAACAATTCGACTCGCTTAAAAAATTAAATAAAATTTGAGTTATAAACTAAGACTCGTTAACTCAATTAATTCGAATTTTTTACTCGACTCGATCAAATATTTACCCTTAAATGATACATGTCATCGCTTGGTTTGAATCAACAATTTCAAAGAATTGAATTACATCGTATAATTACAACCTTTCAATGGATTTTTTAAACCTGTCAAACCCTTCAATTCTCCCGTTTTCAAACCTGTCATATATATTTTTTAAAAAAAAAACTTTTCCTTTATTGGATAATGTGACACTTGTCCCATGTTGATCAGCCTTAGGCTTCTAAAGTACCCCATTTTCTACCATTTATATACACTTTGGCATAGTGCATCAAATTGTAACAAAACAATTGTAGAAAGCTCTTTAGGTGGATAAATAATACCGTCTCTCCAATAAAAAAGCCTCTTTTGACAACCCATATATCGAGTCGAATCCGAGCAACTAGTAGACAAAGTCATAGTCGTAGATTCTAGCAGTAAAAATTCGCTTTTAAATTGTTAAAAAATATACTATTGTAAAATGAGATATTAGCATTGACTGAAAAATATTAAATAAAATAACCAAAAGAACGATAATCATGACGTGGTAATTCACTGCCTTAGAAACGAATTTGTTCTGATGTGTGAAATCGCTAATATGAGCGAACGACCCCTGAGGTTAGTACGATTCTCTAAGTGTCGTACACCCAAAAAACAGAGTAGACTTTAGTGGTACTACTCTTCTCTCAAAACTCAAAACAACATTAAAAAAAGTTTATAAAAATCAAAGAGAGCATTTCAAAGAAAAAATATATATATTTGCTTAGGAATATTTTTTTCATTATTTATAGAATAATAGTGAGGGTAAAAACATCATTTTTAAAGCATAATTTAAAGCTATTTATAATATAATTAAATAGCATTATGAAATGAGTTGCATTTTAATCATTAACAACAATATTCATATGTTAGCACCAAGACATGCTCATCAATAAACTCAAGCATGAAAATATACCATTTCGCACGCGCATATATATATATATACACGTAATCTTGGCAAAATTGGTTGGATAATCTAATTTCAAAAAATAATTTGGTTTATAGGATTCTTCCACGGATATTTTGAGAAATAGGCCAAAATCTACAGTGCTAGGAGAAAATTGCCATTTACAAATGACATCATGTATCGTGTTGTAGACATCGCCATGTGCACATGTCATTGTGTTGTTGAGATAACCGAACCAAGCATGCAATCAGCGCTGCCATGCGGGCAGCTTTAATCAAGCCATGTTATTAGCTGGGGCAGGACGCCACCTTTAAGTGGCGAGGTCCTATAGGAGTCAACCTTGGCATGCATGCACACAGACCAGCTTTCACGTGAAAGTCGATCATGTAAGATAATTTTTTGTATATTTTGTATATATATAGGATATAGAGAAGAAGATGAGTGTATAGGGGTTGAGAAAAAATTAAGAGAGTTTGAGTAGAGAAGTTGAGTGATATTTTTTTGAAGATATATTCGAAGAGTTGACGGTTGTTGAAGTATATTTGTTTGTAGATCTTCTGGGTTTCTCAGAAGTTAGTAAGTAATTTATTTTTTTAATTAATATGTTGTTTTTTAAATTAGAGGGGTTTGTAGATTTTTTTGTGTGATTGAAGATATATTCGAATGATAATTACTTTTTATTGTTGAAGGATTTAAAGCACATTTACACGATTTCTCGTCTAATCTGGTAAGTTTTTGTATTTATGAAGATATATTCGTATAGATCAAAATTTTTGAAGTTAATACATTTTTTGTTGTAATATATTCGAATGATAGTTGTTTTATATATTTGTTTGAAAATGACATCTGGAGGAGTTTTGTTGTACCGTGACCATGAGCACATTTCGTCTCATATTCATGAAGAGCATGTAATTTAATTTTTTTATTATGTTTATTGTCATGTGTAAAACGAAATAATTTATTATAATAAATTAATTGCAGGGTGTGGAGCATAGCATCCGCCATCGAGGAATGAAGATCAATGAACCTTCTGACCGCATAGTTTATTACTTACAGTGCGCCAGTTTTATAATGCTTCATTTCTCCGTGGATTTAAGATTGTCCCCGGGTTGATTACCAGATTGATTGAACGACGGAGACCATGACTCACACATTTCATTTTCCATTTGGCGAATGCACAATAACTCTAGAGGATGTAGCAATATAGCTTTGTGTCCCAATAAATGGGAATCTGTTGGTTGGACAAAACAAGTATAATGTATTTGAGCTTTGCATGCAGTACCTCGGCAAAGTTCCTCTTGAGGCATGTGTGAACGGTCTACGTTTGAGAATTTCATGGTTGTAGAATAAATTCATTGTAATAGATAAATCTACTTGATAAGAACTTCAATATGCAGCTCGAGCATACATACTGCAAATCATTGGTGGGATATTGATGTCAAATACATCTAGTAATCTGGTTCACACACAATATCTGCCGATGTTGGCTATTTTTGACACAACTGATGCATATAGCTGGGGATCTACAATATTGGCATTCTTGTACCATGAAATATGCAAGGCCGCAATTATGGATGGTGAGAAGAAGAATTCAGATATGGATGGATGTCAAATCTTATTACAATCGTGGGCGTGGTATAGGCTGCCTTATCTAACACCCATTGTGGAAGTACCCGCACCCATGGAGTTTTCACTTGCTGGAAGGTAATATTGTGATTACAGTCGTATATGGCTATTTTATTGATCTAATATTTATCTGTAGTGACTTTGAAATATAAGTTCAATATATTTGCAGATGGAGACATGAGTTGAAGAATGTCGGGGTGGTGCACAACACTGATAATGATACAAGACTAAAGATACAAACAATAGAAAAAAATCAAGTATCATAATATTATTTTTAAATTAATTTTCTGACTTTGTATTTTTCAAAGTAATATGTTTGTTTGTGTATGTATATTAATATTTGTGTTCTACAGTTTATTTGGATGTCATACGTGAATACAGCAATCAAGGCTTGCATACCAGAAAGTGTGCTTCAATGTTCAATATTCTAGGGTGCAGTTGTGCCTTTGATCCATTTTTCTATTGTTGAGTACCATTGTGCTGATAGAGTGTTGCGGCAGTTCAACTTCCATCAACCTATTCCTAGAGCTCCACTTGCTATTGAACATATCCATACTGTTCGTAGAGGTAGATTCGATGAAAATTGGGTTGTGAAGAAAGCCGATTTCATTTCGCGGTGGGAGGAGAGATGGACGCGGTGGGCTGAAAATTTGAGTCCAATTGAAGCCAGTGATTTTGAATTTAATACAGGGTACTATTCGTGGTTTTCGAAAAATAGAAAACCGTTCATAGTATCTCTCGAAGCTGCAAATAAATGGTTTCAAGATCCGCGGTGTAACATCCTAAAATAGAGCCTAGGAGTATGTTTTAGATTAGTCATAACTCAATTTGATTAAAAGATTTGTTAATTTGAATAATTGGAAGCTTTGGACTAAAATAGAAGTATGAGTTAATTAGTAACCCTAACTAAAAGGACCAAGACCGAAACAATCAAAGATACGTGGTTTGCATGTAAACCTCTTCTTTTACCAAGGGCATGTACACATGTCATAGTGGGAAATCTAAGTGGAAGGGAGGGGGAGGATGGTTCGGCCAAGTAGGAATTAAGGGAGAATAATCTTCTTCTTCCTCCTTAGTTACCGAATGCCATGGGAGAGTATAGAAAGAAGGAGAAATCCTTACATGGTGGTAGAATAAGGCTAGAATTTGATAAATTCTTGGAGCTTAATTTGATTTTACATCAAATAGAAGGTATTATACTCTTCCTTATTGTTCTTACATGTTAAAAAGGTTTGGATTATCTATGATTTGTGATACAAATAGTTGGTGTAGATATGAATTTGTTCAATTGTAAAACTTGTGAATTAATGTATGGATTAAGTTGCTTGAAAGTGATCACATAGATATTTTTGGAATATGAATATTCGAATTATAAGTAAGTCATGCATTCCTTGTTCGAAATGCTGAAATTTATCTTATTCTATGAAATGGTCTTGGCTTAATCGAACCTAGGACTAAGTTGCCTTAATGGTTATGTGAAATTTGTTGTGTTTGCATCGAATTGGTTTTAATGTATAAGCTGCCCTATTTTTGGAAGGTTCGAACAGCCCCTAATTGAATGTTATGTGCACATATGTAAATGCATGATTTATGGACTGCCTTAGCTTTGTATTAAGAGATTTAAGATTGTTTTAGGATACTTATAAGTATAAATATGTAATTGGACATATTTGATGTATTTAGAAAGGTACAAGTAAGCTGCCCAGTTTTGAAAGAATAAAAGAATACGTGTGTAATCTGTTTTGTGAATTTGTGCTCAAAATCTTGGTTGATAAAGGAACGAATTGTGTTAAAATAAATGTTTGGGCTGCTGGATGAATATACAAATATATACATATGAATTGGAATTTGTTAGAATGTGTAAGAGCATGTTGTGGACTGTTTTAAGCACATTAAAAACATGTTGGCCTGTTAACATGTTGGCCTGTTGGAGTATATACGCGTATAATACATGAATTTGAGGACTGTTATGAGTATATAATATAAAGTATGGACTAGTTTTAACAATGTGAAAACAGGGGGAAACTGTTTTATTGTAGTGGGGACTGTTTTACCACAATGAAAATACCTTAGGGACTGATTTATGTATGTATGTGTATGTTGATGTGTTTGGGACTGTTTTGCAATAAATAGATATTCAGTGGATTGTTTTAATACATGAAAATGTATACATACATAATAGGACTGAATTTCACACATATGTATTCTTAATGGACTGATTTGGCAGTGAATAAATAAGTTAAAAACTGTTTTGGTATGTTTGCATATGTATGCTAATGTTGTGGATTATTTTGTGTAAGAATTGTGTAAATTCATGATCCTAGAATGGTTACTAGTGATATGTGTTAAGGTCAATTTCTAATGCATCATTTCACCTTTTATTACTTCTAGACCAAGAGGAATTTGGTGGGTTAAGGTCTAACGAGGGGCATTCAGTGGATAAACAAAAGGGAGTCGAGATTCGCAAACATAAATAGCTTGGATGTAACTGTGAGTGTAGTTTAAAGCCTTGGGATAAACTGAAACTATCCTGAGCATGCTATTATTTTAATTACATTGTTTGAACATCGAATTAAATTATACAAGTGCTTTAAGCTTGGAATACAAGGTGAGTACCAAACCATAAGAAATATATGATTGATTATGCATGAAATACATATTATGTTTGAAATATACATGAATTAAGTATATTTGACGTATTAAACAAGAACCCTTACTTGTATGATTGAACTGGTTTATTAAGTAAATCAATGTTAAGTTAACCTTGAGTAAGAACTTGAATATGAAATTGGAATCATGAATGGTTTGAATATATACTTGTCATAGTGTGAACTAATTATAAGTACATAAATTTGAACCATGCTTACCTTATGAAGTAATATGACATGCTCTTGTGATTAGAAAATCTTGGAGCTATGCTCTTATTAGAGATGAATAAGTCATGTTATTCGTATATTTTGCTCATGGAAAGCTTACATGAACTTGTAAATAAGATAATAATGGAAGATTATGAATGGTTACAATGTGATAGTAACCCTTGCTATAATGGGTTTCGAATAAGGGAAAAGGATACAATAAGAAATTCACATGAAGTGAATACATGCCTAAACTGAAAAAGGCAATATACTTGTGGATATGATATCCTGATAAAAAGCTATGCTCAGTCAGTTCTAATAAGAGATAACAAATGAGAAAGCCTTGGTCTCGAGTCAGTCATAGGTATAGTTAGCATGCCATAGAGTCCATAGAGCTCGTGTTTGGGGTGGACTACGGTCTTTATTTGGCGACAGTAGGAGGGAAGTGTTGTGGTCACTTGGCGACAGTAGGAGGAATTAACCGGTACTGCGAGTACCATTTTTATTTGGCGACAGTTTGGTTGGGGATTCGTGTACCTAGGCTATTATTCGATTCCCAAGGCTATATTAATCAAAGAAATTATAAGGAAATTAAATGATAAGCAAGGAATTATGGAATGGCTTGCATAACAAGTAAAATGTATCTTTGACTCTTGATTGTTCATTTCAGTAAAAACATATGTCTTATTAGAATTCTATATATACGAATCCTTATAATAACTTGAATGACAAGTAAGATGTATCTAATGTACTCTTGGATATTCTTTTGGAAGAAGAAGTATGCCTTGTTAATGATCGTTATATATATGTATGTTTGGTTGAATGCTTATATTCATATACCTGTTCGAATGCATATGTGCATGTATGTATGGTTCAAATGATTTGCTTTAAAATAGCTAGTTCTTGTTTAAGCTTAGACTTACGTATTACTAAGATTAATGATGAAGTGATAGATGGTTTAGTCTAAATCCTTGAATCATGGTAATATCTTGCAAAGATAATTATTTTACATCTATACGATTCTTGTATTTTTCCTTTAGAGAAAAATATAGGCTATGATCGAATAGGGATATACGTATAAACATTTGTATTTATATGCATGTAAATTTGGTTGTTTTGGAATAGCTTTGAATGCATGATGGATTGATTTTGATTAAATAAATTGTGTAAACAAGTGTATTGTGTATCTTTACAAATATACAATATTAATACTGTGAAAGGGGTATAAAATAGGTTATACCTAAGATATGGTTGATGTTCTAGGAGACAAGTAATTTGGGACTAGGATAACATATGAGATAAGTAAACCCTGTCTCTGAAATGCTATGATTAATAGCTTATTTGATAAGTAAACTCTGTCTCTAAAATGCTATGTTGGTAGCTTGTTTGATAAAGTAAACCATGACTCTAAAATGCTATGATTAGTGTCTTGTTTGATAAGTAAACTCTGCCTCTGAAATGCCATGTTAGTAGCTTGTTTGATAAAGTAAACCATGACTCTGAAATGCTATGATTAGTAGCTTGTTTGATAAGTAAACTCTGTCTCTGAAATGCCATGTTCGTAGCTTGTTTGATAAAGTAAACCACGACTCTAAAATGCTATGATTAGTAGCTTGTTTGATAAGTAAACTCTGTCTCTGAAATGCCATGTTGGTAGCTTGTTTGATAAAGTAAACCATGACTCTGAAATACTATGATTAGTAGCTTGTTTGATAAGTAAACTCTGTCTTCGAAATGCCATGTTGGTAGCTTGTTTGATAAAGTAAATCATGACTGAAATGCTATGATTAGTAGCTTGTTTGATAAGTAACCCCTATCTATGATATATTATACCTGATAACTTGTGTAAAATGTAACTGCATTATGAGTTGCTATGAATCAATAATGTTCGTGTCAAAAGATCAAAGTTGATAACATGCTAATTCTGTTAACTTGTATAACAAGCAATACATGTTATGTAAGATAATGCTTGCAAATTGAGGTTTCGCTCAAGAAAGGTGATGAAGTCACAGACAAATCTGATTATCACACTGATAACTTGCACCGCCTATAATATGTAATTGCTTGACTAAAATAAAAGAAACCTTAAAGGTTATGGATTGAAACAAAGATTTGATAAAAAAAGGCTTGCTTAACAGTAATACGAACCAGATGATTATTGAATATTTCTTCTTGAATGCAAATATATACTTAGTTGGAACACCTACGCACTTAAGCTACTCTAATTGTTTAGTACATGTGGAAATGTATGGATGGAGTGCTCCTTCGTAGATAGATATGCTACATTAGAATATCATGTGGATATATATATATATATATATATATATATTTGCATGTTTTGACTAAATATTATGTATGAACTTCCCTTAATTGGATACTCGTGTATGTAATTGAACTTTTGGTCGAATGATTAGATCCCTTGTCCAAGCTTAGAATTTTCATAAGGATTAATAGTCTTTGAGAAAGGGATAAATACGAGTTTCATGCCTTTGCTTTACCTCAAGTTACCTCACTAAGTGATTGCTTACTCTATCCTTTCGTTCCTTTATAGGATAATCGTGCCTTTGGTTTTCTCCTGGGCTCGGGCGTGGTCACAATGGTCCATGAGTATTATTCGAATTATATCTATAGAACTCCTAGATGGTGACACTTAGATTTAAGAATGCATTGTGCATTAGAATTTCTGATTTAAATACATATGTTTAAAAGATTTGTAATTATTCAAAGTTTTGTAATGGGCCCTATATGTGCCTCTTGTTTGTTAGTTGTATGAGTTATATCTGTTAACATGATTGAGTGATCATTTTAAAAACTTGCTACCATGTCTAAACCCTAGAAGTAACGTAGCTCACATTATAGAATTGTTGGTTAAAACGAACAAGTAGTAAGTATGTCAACAAATTAGTATAAGGTTTTGCCATATGCAAATTTCTTGAAATCGGGTATGAATGGTTAAGCTTCGAAATAGCCTTGATCTTAGTTATGCTTGAGTATAACTATCACTTTACATGTAAATGGTCTTTATACCTTTTGTTGCTTGTTGGATGAGCTATGTTAAATAAAGTTTGATTGATTTCTTGTTAGTCAAGCTAAGAGGGTTATAAAATTCATATGTAGTTGTATAGTTAGATTGATGTTTGAAAATGAGCAATTGGTGGTATGTTTATGATTATATATATATATATACGGTTTTGCTATGTAAAAGATATATGTATCTAATTGAAATTGGTTTAAGCCTTGAAGTAACCTTGATCGTAATATTTGATCGTATCTATTATCTTCTCGTAATTAGTCTTATATGCCTCATGACTGCTTAATAATTAAGCTAGGCCGGTCATGATGTTCGGATGTTGTTATCATGATTACATGTTGTTTGTGAAATGTGAATGCATGGTGTATGAGTCTATGATAGCATGTTAATTAAGTTGGAAGTTGGATCCATGATTAATCTAATGAAAAGTTTTAAATTACCCTGTCTTTAAAGAAAAGCTTAGTTATTTGAGCTAAAATTTTCAAGATTCTTTGTATGTTTGTTCGGTAACACTTCTTAACTTGGCTTACTCCTAAGTCGAGTTAGGGGTATTACACGCGGAGCTCAAAACACGTACACTTTTCATCCAAGTTTGGTCAAAGCTCTCAAGAACCAACAGACGAACCAAACTTGGATTATTCTACGGTTGGAATTCTTCATGGTTTCTGGTGCAATCCCCCCCAATACATGTAAGCAATAATTCTTGGGAAGAACCTATACAACATGGGTATCCAACAATTAATTTTCTAGTTGGTGGCAGCTCATCTTCTCAGCCAGCTTACAATGATGATGGAGGATACATGCCACAACTCCAATATCCTCAAACATCTGAATATGGGGAAGGTATGGGTGTTGATAGTATGACATCTTTCTTGTTGACTACAACCGTTAGCAGCTCACCATTTAATCCAGAAGATATGAATGGTACACCACCTTTTATGCAAATGATGGATGATTAATTTTTCAATGATGAGCAGACTCTAGAGCAACCACAAAGAATGGTTTGAACCCTTAGACGGTACGATCAAACATCATCCTTACAGCGACATGAATTACCGAGGAGTACGCAAAGATAAGAAATAGGGTTTATTTATTTAATTATAAATTCAATTTTATTTATTTGTAATATATTTCTATTTTCTAATTCAAATGTCAATTCCAATTTCAATTTAGTTTTCCAATTCAAATTTAAATTTAAATTTAATATTATACTTTAATTATTTATTTTATTTTATAATTTCTTTAATGAGGTCATATTTGTGGTAATTAGGGTATTAAAAATATTAAATATTTGTGGTAAGAGTAAATAAATAACAAAAAAATAAATTATATTTACATTAACACAAAATTTAGGTTGATGGTCCGGCACGATAGTTGGAAAGATTGGATTTGTTCGGACACTTGTTTTTTGTGTGACCTGGTCCCCTGCAAAGAGTACAATGTTTAAATTGAACTCTCCTCTCTCTTTCATCCAGATTATCCATATTCGTATAAATACGAGTGGAACTCGGTCGACCTTTCAGCTTTCTACGAAGCTTTGGATTTGGTAACCATTCTTCATATATTGGCTCTACATCGTGTTGAACCGAATTCTGTATATATTTGCCATAGTCTCCAGGTTATAACACTCATCCACAAACCTGTAAGGGTCCACACGAATATGCATATATGCGGCGTGTGCGTGAGAGCAGGGATATCTAAATACTTGAAATTGACTACAATCACACCATCTCTGATAAAGGTTTACAGTGAACATTCTTTTCTCACCTCGGACCTTAGCTTCGACACAAAATTCAAAACCATTTGGGTCGAATGTTCTAATCGCATAGAGGTGGCATCCGCTTGAAGAGTGATCATTCTATCCTGCAGGGTTTGAGACCAAATGTGTCTGTTGTTTATTCGGGAGTTAACTTCATACCCTTTGTCGGACCAAACTTTACCCAATCTGAAGTAAGTCTCTCACACAATACTTGCAATTGAGAGATGGCGTGTTCCTTTAAGCACCGAGTTTATAGCCTCGGCAAGGTTAGTTGTCATATTACCATAACGTCGACCTTCATCATAAGCTTGTGACCATCTTTTCCTAAGGATGTTATTTGCAAAATTAAATACATGTTGACCATGTTGCTTCAACCTTCTTATCCTCGCGTCGAATTTTGGTTGAACTAGTTCATACCCTATTAAAAAATTAAGTTAAATAAATCAACATGATCAACTCAAAAATAAATCACTAACTTTTATAAACAATGAATAACAATTTATCTACGCTTAAAATCTCTTTTCAGATCTGATTGTTTCTGAAATGCGTCTTCGCATTTGCCGCAATATGTCATACACAATATGTTGGATATGCATGTGGAGAATTCCATAAAATCTCTCGTCTATCAATTACTGATAAGAGTGCAGCCCCTCTATCAGAAATCATGCAAATCCCATCTTATTTTACTACATAGTTGCGTAAATGCTTCAAAAGAATCTCATCCATCCGCGTTTTCCTTTTCAACTATGCCAAAGGCAATTGGGAATATATTACTGTCTCCATCTTGTGCAATAGCCACGAGTAATATATGGTCGTACTTCCCATACAGCCAGGTACCATCCACTTAAATCATGCGTTTGTAGAATGGGAACCCTTCAATGCATGCATTGAATGCCCAAAATAACTTACTAAATATCCTTTTACCATGAATTATTTCGCCTTGTAAGTTTCACGCCGATTTTTTTCGTATTCTTCCATGGTTCCCGGGATGAATATTTGCATTACTCTTAAAAAAGCGGGTAGCTCATTATACGATTTATACCAAACACCTGCGCCATCACCTTTTGCTTTGCCATCCATGCCTTGTAGTAAGATGGAATATATCCAAGCTCATTTAGGATGGATGCTACTAACACTGGAATCGAAATCCTTGGTTCCTTTTCAACCAATAACCTGATGTAAGCACATATTAGACCAGAGTCTAAATTAATGTAATCATGTGATAATGTCATATTTGAACAAATGTGCTTCTTAATGAACCGTGACACCTCCCACATTTGACTCATCTTCTTGTATGAAATTTTTACCCACCAAAGACATTTGCTCTTCCAATTAATACACCTTACGCAATAGGTTTGTGTATTAGACTCAGCAATACAAAATGAAATATGGCGTTTGATGCAGTACTCCTTAATTGCCAGCTGGCCAGCTTCTTTTGTTTCGAATCGAGCCTTTAGTAACAATTCTCCATAGTTTGAAGATGATGAAGAACAAAATACGTGGGCTTCATGTTCCGGATCTCGCATTGCAGTATAGTCTACCTCATACATGCAGGCTGGAGGTTTATAAGCTGGATAAATGGGTTATGGTTCCTCCAGCTCTGGTTCAACATAACCCCAAACTGGCTACTCATTTCTCCACCCAAGCCTAGCGACAGTCGTGGCCCAAACATCATCTTCAACATCTAGACCATTACCCTCTGTTGCATCTATCATAACATCCTCAACATTATCGGCATCGAGTAAGTGCACGTCATCATCTTCCGTAATAGGCACAATATTTTCATCCTCACTAAAATCATCAAGCGATTCGCCCCAACGACCAACTATATTTTCAGTGTCACAATATGTTGATGAACTCATTCTCTCTAAATATTAAAAAAAACATTCATAAGCGTAAACTAAAATTTGATTTTCTTATGAAAATTGTTAATATAAAAAATAAATATATGTAACAACATTAAAAAAATTTAAAAAAATAAAAGGCAAACTAATTACAATTTAAAAAATACAAAAACTTACCGAATTAGACGATAAACTGTGTAAATATATGCTTTAAATCCTTCAACAATATAAAATAATTATTATTCAAATATATCTTTAATCACAGAAAAAAAATCTACAAACCCTCTATAATTAAAAAAAATTGATTTAAACAAACAAACAAATTACTTACTTACTTCTGAGAAACCGAGAAGATTTACAAAAATATATACTTCAACAATCTTCACCGTCTTTGAATATATTTTTAACTCAAACTCTCTCAATTTTTTTTCTCAAATCCTATACACACCTCTTCTCCTCAATAACCTATATATATATATATATGGCAAGCCGGATACAACATTTAAGAAAAAAATATTAAAAAAAATAAATGACCTGACCAACTTTCATGTGAAAGCTGGTCGTGTGCATGCATGGCACACAGGACCTCGCCACCTAGAGGTGGCGTTTTGCACCAAGGGCAGCAGCTTTTATCAAGCTGATAAAGTAGCTGCCATGCAGCAGCTTCGTTGGATATATAAGGTATTTAGGGATTAAAATTAAAAAAATAAGAGGTCTTTGAATTTTATTTTGGAAATTAGATCAAAATCTACAATGCATGTGAAAGACATCACTTGTACATGACGACTTGGGAAGAAGACGCCACCTGCAGGTGGTGTCCTCCATTTTTTAAATTATTTTTTTTCAAAGTCTTTCAAAAACGTTAATAAAAAAACACGACGCCACTAGGTGGCGTCCACACTTGCACTGTAGATTTTGATCCAATTTCCAAAATAAAATTTAAAAATTTCCATTATCCTAAAATTACTTTTAAATGGCAATATTCTCCTAATTACTCCGTCATGAAGCTCTGGCTCGAGTAGGCGAGCCATGTACCATCTCCCATCACAACGTCATGTGGATGCGGAGATGGTGAGGTCTATCAACGCCATTTTGAGATCGAGATGGCGATTTTCTCTATAACACTGTAAATTTTGACCTATTTCCTAAAATATCTGGGAAAGAACCCTATAAACCAATTTTTTTTGGGATTAGATTATCCGGCCAATTTTCCCCTTAATCTTACTTAAACTATTATGTACCAAGAATCATACATGTTATTTTTTTTCATACCAAGTAAACACCATTAACACACATCCATTAGGCATTAAAAAAATATTTATATCCTATTAGCCAAATTCTTTTGTCTCTGATGTCCCTCTCTCTTCTGATGTTTCTTATCAATGAAACATCATTCGTTAGATATTCTTTTTCATCATCTACATGAATAGGGATGGAGTCAAAAATCAAATTTATCATAAAAATAAGGAGTAAAGTCTAAATAAGTTAAAATTGAATGTCTAAATAAATAAATATATCTATATTTTTAATTTAAAAAATTTGGGGCCGTCCATGTACACGAATGACTTATATCTATCCTTAACCATTTAAGATTATTTTGTTTTTTGTTTGAACGTAAATGCAACTTCATTAACTTAAAACAAAGTTACAAAGGCCGCTAGGGCCCAAGAGAGGAACAAAGGCAACATGGCCTGAAAACAAAAGACCAAAGGAGGCCTAGACCAAATCCAGGAAAACCAAACCCTGGAGAACAAAGACCAAGAATTCCAGCTTCATTGACAGGCGGCGGGGAAAGAGTCAGGCAGAAGAGCAAAGCCGAGAGTCATAGACCAGCGACGGGTCAACAAACCGGGGAGTCTTGGCGGACGGACAAGGCCATCAGGTATTCCAAGAGGCGGGGCGACTGAAACGGCGATGAAAAGGCCATGAAAAAACTCAGGACATCTTTTCGAAGGAGCTACAGCCGGAAAAGCTCTAGATCCACCACAAAAGACGCCGGAGAAGGGAACAAACCTGAGACCCCAACCACCACAACCAGAAACAAAGAGAGCCAGGCAACCAAAGCAGCAAAACCACTGAAAAATAAACCAGAGGAAACGAAAAATCATCCTCTGAACCACCTCAGACCAAGCCTGCAGGAGGTCGAGCTTCCTCTTCACAAAAGGGGCCCCGGCCTTGAACCATAGTCGCCGGGAATAAAAGGCTCCAACGAGCCGGCCAGAGGGAGGCATCAAAAGAAAACCGCAAAAGGAAAAGAAAAAAAACGACGATCTGAAGACTACTGAAGTGGAAGAAAGAAGAAGAACAAAGAGTGCAGCGGCTGGCCGCCAAGGGAGCTTAGGTTAAAAAGGTTGTTTTAGGTTTAGGAAACTCTAGAGAGAACGAGTGATATTTGAGATTTCCTAAGACTATTTTGTTGAAACTTGTCTTTTTATTAAACCTCGTGTTTGCATCTTATAAAATTTATCCTAATCATCCCGAAAACATCCTAAAAAGAATTATTAGTAACAAATGTTTCAAAACTAATCTCATATTTCTCCTTTTTTTCATAAGAAAACTCATTTTCTTGAACAAATCTCTTTGCTAATCTCGTAACTACAAGTTAATTTAATGTTTTAAAACTCATTCCCAAGTTAAAAACTCATTAAAACATCTTTAAATCACCAAAACTCATTAAAGCTTAAGAACTTGAGAAATCTTAAAAGTAAACTTAAATCTCAATTAAAGCGTAAAAATGCTTTAAAGCTTTAAATAGGATAAAAATAAGATGATAACAGAGTAGGTTCTGAAAAAAATTCTTCAAAATTGCGATTTTAAAAGTTGAGGAAAATGAAGACGATGATAGAGAAAATATATTTTGACTATAGTTTAAGGTGCAAATAAGATATTACTAATTTTTTAATGCGACGCATCATCGGCTCAACAAGAGCTATTGAGGAAGTAAAGGTGACAATCAAGTCGTTCGGATCGAGTCATTTTAAGTCGGATTAATTTTTTATTTGAGTTATTTTTGTTTAAAATCGAGTTTGATTTGTATTTAGTTTGGGTTTATGCTATTTCACGTCGGGTCAAGGTCAATATTAGATCTTTTTTTTTAGTCGGATCAATATCATATCAGTTGATTTTTTATTTAAGTCCGTATATGAAGATGGTTTTTTAAATGAGAAAAGATGATATTAAACTATTACTAAATGTTGTTGTTAATTAATAGTATAATGCCAAAGGAGGATAAAACATACATATTTGAGCAAATTTAAATTTGGATTGCTTTCGGTTCGAGTTATTTTCGATTTGTGTTGCTTTTGACTCGATTTGCTTTCAATACTAGATATTTCAGTTCGAGTTACTTTTAGTTCTGTTAAAATTCAATTCGATTAATTTTTTTTGGATTTGGATCATATTTAAACCATTATGTGCGGGTCTGTATCTAGCCTTTGGTTAGACAAATCAATTCAGGTCTTGGGTCAAGTCTGCTATGACTATGATGAAGGGGTTATTTTTGTTATAAATCGATAGCAATATTGACTATAATGAAACTTTTAAAACATTAGCGGTTAAAAAAGAAAGTTAGACAAACATTAATGATCATAGTTGTAGTTTAACCGCAGGTTTCGAGGAGACTTCTTCACCCACAATTCTCTGTTTTTTCTTTTTCTTTCAGACTTTGGAACCATTGCTGTGAAGATATCTGGAAGAGAAAAAAAATCAACACAGCAAAAAAACAGAAAAGGGAAGATGAACATATTCAGCAAAAAACCCAATCCAAAAGGTAAGTTTGGTTCCGGTTTCTTTTTGGTGCCCTAATCATTCAAACAAGCAATTCCCTTTTGTCTGATCCTTTGATCTCCGAGTTTTTATGCATCTTTTTTTTTCCTTTCTGGAAATCTATCTGTTTTAATTTAATTTTCTTCACTTCAATGTTCATGTTTTGAACAATCATTTTTAAGAGCGAGTCCTTCCCTCTTTGACTCGTCAAAGCTTCACGATCATGGTTTCACACTAATTTATCTATGTTTGCAGAGGCTCTTCGCGAGAGTAAGAGAGAAATGGCGCATGCTACTAGAGGTAATTTTTTATTTTTTATATGAAAAAAATTGTGATAATTTTTCTGTATCAGTTGATTTAGAGATTTTAGTTTTTGTTCAAGTGTGGACTGTGGCGGTCCGTTGATATTATTCTTGCATTAGTTTTAGAGTTTTTATTTTGGAGTTGGATCATTACTTTGATCTGAAAACTCTGGTTTAGGTATAGAGAAGGAAATAGGAACTCTGCGGTTAGAGGTATGTCTAATTACCAACTAGTGAATACTGACTGATCATCTTTCTGAGGATTTTTACGGTTAGTTCTAATTTGATTTATCCTAATGGCAGGAAAAGAAACTTGTTGCGGAAATTAAAAGAACTGCTAAAACCGGGAATGAGGTAGTTTTAGTATCATCATTTGATTGCGATCACGATCACGATCTCCCAAGGGACTTGAGTGTCAAGTTCTTTGCTTTGAATGCTTAACTTAAAGCTATTTGATTTATATCCCTTTTCTCCCCATATATATTGTGCAGGCAGCAACTAAAACTCTAGCCCGGCAGCTAGTAAGACTTAGGCAGCAGATAGCTAAGTTACAAAGTAGTCGAGCTCAAATGAGAGGCATCGCAACTCATACACAGGTTCATGTCCCTGCTGCCTTCTATTTCCTTCTGCTATTGCGGTACTGCCTATAGGTTTTGGCTTTACGGGAAGACCTTGATGTATGGTGCATGTTAGTGGTGGACCTAGACATTTTATTTGGGGGCCAATTATTGAAAGTAATTTTAACAGTAATCGTATCTATCAAAACCACATTTGTCTTTATGTGACTTCTTGAACTAAATGTAGATCTATAATGTGTTTTTTCGACAAATCCTCCACTAAGATCTTAAAAAGAAAATGAAATGAAATTATAGTAGTAGATTTTAACACTCAACTTGTTGAAGAAACTCTTAAAATGTTGAGCATATTAGTAGGGATTTTCCTTTATTTATAAATAATGTAGGAGCCTAAAAGTGTTTAAAGTATTTATGTGGAACTTTTGAAAAATTTAACAATTTTGTCAATTCAAAAATTCAGGGGGAATATCAAATTTTGGTTTCCTCCTATGTAATTTTTCTCATTTTATTTTTATTTGAAAATACTATGAAAATGGGGGGGGGGGGGACAGAAAAAACATTGAATTTGAGAAACAAAAAAAAATGAAATAAACCCCAAGAAAAAGACAAAATTTGTGTGTATATATCCTATCGATGTTTTATTAGTTTTAAAGTTTTTACTTGTAAGAGAAATTATATTTTAAAAAATAAGGTTAAATTATCATATTTGAGAATATTAATTTAATTTATAAATGCATATAAATTAATGTGTATTTTTAACAAATTAAGAGGTAAAACAGTTTTTTCAATATTTTGAGTGGGTCAAATAACAGATTTTCTAAGTTCTTTTTTTTGGGGGAGGGCATGACCCCCACATAGTTCCACCCCTGGTGCCTCTAACAATGCTCGTTGCTTTTTACAGGCAATGCATGCTCAATCTTCAGTTGCTGTTGGCATGAAAGGTGCAACCAAGGCAATGTCGGCTATGAATAAGGTCAGTAACAACATATATATCTGTATTGTATTCATGCATGACGATATGGATTTTATATATCTTTTTTTCTCGGTAACGAGTTTACCAAATTGTTCCCCTTTTCCTTAAGAGGGGAAGTTGCTTCCTATAGTATGAACTGTAGGTTGTTATCTATCCCATTCACAATATATATATTTGCATATTGTGGACATCCATATGAACTCACAGTTTACAATCATTCTGCCCTTTTCAAATTATCATTGATTTTTAAACCACGGATGACCGAGTTTCCTTGCAGCAAATGGCTCCAGAAAAACAAGCCAAGGTTATACGGGAATTTCAGAAACAGTCTGCTCAGATGGATATGACTGTAAGATCATGCTTAAAAAGTAAATCTTTCAGTCCTTTGGTTCATGTTCATGGTCCATGGATTTAACAATCCAGTTTCATGCTTGCAGACTGAAATGATGTCAGATGCAATAGATGATGCTCTGGACAATGACGAGGCAGAAGATGAGACTGAGGACCTAACAAATCAGGTGTGGTTCTTTCCCATTCTTTTCAAAAATCAAAGCTACTTGAGTTTACGAATTGGATCAAGGGTCGGGTGTGGGTTTGATGGGGTAAATCACTGGCGCAAGATTCTTGGCTGAGTATAGGCAAAGTCAAATTGTTAGACTCTTTTACCTTCCAAAACATTCGACAGTAACATTCCCAAAATTTTCTCAATTTCAGGTTTTAGACGAAATTGGTATTGATGTTGCCTCACAGGTTGGTATTTTGTGGTATCCCCCCTTCTTATAGGAGTTTTTTGTGAGCCAAAATCATATTTTGTGCTACTGTCTGATTCCCATATAAACTTCTTGCAGTTGTCATCAGCTCCTAAAGGTAGGATTGCAGGAAATAATACTGAAGGTATTGTCAGGTATTTTTCTACCATCTACCGTGTTTTTCTCAGTTTGTTTGATTTTTGCAGTTGGAGGAGACCTGTGTATATTATGGGGCTCTATTAGGAGTCCCTGGCTATCATTTTCATCCGACTTTTTATCATTCAATCTCCCTTTTTACGGAAGTAGTAGACATTATGGAGAATGTTTCAATTTGTACCTAAAACCGAAAGAGATTGAATTATATCTTTGATTGCTCCCTCCTTGCAGTTCGGGTGTTGATGAGCTTGAGAAGCGGTTGGCAGCTCTTAGAAATCCATGAGCTAAACACGAACCCCAATATTTTCCTTCATTGATACTGTGTTATCTCTAGAACCACTACCTATGCACTGTTTTTGTAGATATGACAACTATCATTCATGCTTCCTGGGTTTAATGCATTGTATTCAATCCATTCAGTGTTCATGTGTAAAATAAACAATGCAAAGGTTTGCTCGAAATGGAACTGAAAATCAGGACGAATTGCACACTCAGTGGGGCTTATGTTGGGGGTAAAGACCCCCCATTCTTATCAGAGCACCACAGATTAACTTATCTGATGATGATCTAATAAAGCTTGTTCAAGAGCAGCAGTTAACAAATGTTGGACGTTTAACATTGTTCCGTCTATTTTTCTCTCGTTTAACATTGTTCCGTCTATTTTTCTCTTTCATTATGTTTAAAAACACGTTAAAATTACCATAAATTCTTCTGGGGGCACAATCTTGTAAAAAAAAGATTGGCAACGGGGGGATAAGGGAATTTAAATGAGCAGTAGAGGCAGTGAATCTGTTGAAATATCCCATATACAGAGTGAGATTTTATAAGTTCTTAGAAAGCATCGGCTGAAGATTTGACATAAAACCCCATTATTTCCTAATTGAGAGGAGCTCAAAACTTCGAAGAGGTTGATCATCACGGTTTCCTCTAACCGGGGTAGCACGACTAGATGTTTTGGATTTAAAGGCAAGTTGGACCCTTTGTGCGGTAGACATGCGGCCACTACTTGATGCTAATCGGTTTTGTTGTACATCATTGGCTTTAACGGACGAACTGGGCCTGCTTGCTACTACAGCTCTTCTAGAAGTGCTTCCGTGTTGAGAACCGCATCTTTTGTCCGACTCAGGGAGCTGAAAGTGCAAACCATCGGTAAGATTGTTCAAAATGGGTCAAAAGAATGCAATATTTTACTTGGCGCACATAAAAAAAAGGAACAAAAAGTGTAGGCATCGGATGACAGAAAATAATTTGAAGGAAATTAAGGCTCACCGCATGATTTGACAAAGCCACATCATCAGTAGTCTTGCGTCTGGAGTGATCAAGCTGAGGACTAGTACTTGAAATATTTATTTTGGAAAATGCTTCAACAGCACCAGAGAATCTATCTCGAATCTCTCTTCCCACTGTATGTTGATACCAACAACAATAAACCATGAGCGACTCCGACTCCGACTCCGGTGACCATCATAATTAGTAAAAAAAAAGAACATATGACTGCAGAATATTGTCCTCATCCGCGCATTATTTTTGCCATTACATAAATGGGCCTTTTTTGGAATAATTTCAAGTGACCATCTTCTAAACCAAATAGTTGATTATCAAATACTTCAGTTCCAACTGTCTATAATGGGAAATCTAGTTTTGAAAGCAGACCTGAGATTCTTTCCGGCTTTTCAATGGTTGGACCTGCAGCTAAACCTGCCCTTCCACTGGCATGCTGAGATACAGATTGGAACTGTGAGTATTCCCAAAATAACAATACCCCGGAAGCTAGAAAGGTACAAGTACTTACCCGCCCTCTGGAGCTGCCACCAATCTTTGGGTACTTCAATGTGGTCCAATCAAAGACATAGTCAAACTGATAACCTGCAGCAATGCAAATTTCAGGACCATAAAAAGAAAATATTAAAACAACATTTGAGTTGACATTCAAAGGAGAAGTTAATTTGAGAACACCCTGCAAGTGTATGTGTGAGAGAAACGGACATCAGAATATTATACACACAGATCATTATTAAGGCAACCACAGTGATGATAACTAACCTTCTCTTATAAACAAATCTCGGAAAAGCCTCTTCAAATATGAATAATCTGGTTTATCTTCAAACCGCAAAGATCGGCAGTAGTGAAAATAAGACACAAATTCAGATGGATACGACTTGCAAAGCACCTGTTAAACACACACCAATATTACAGACCAAAGGCAAACCGAATTTCTTAGAGGGAACAAACTAATATAAGGATAGCACAAGCGATCATACCTCTACAGGAGTCGATACCTTCTTTTCACTGATCTTATCATATTTTTGCTTTTTTGTACCAGCTTTTAGCCCCTGCCAAGGAAGGCTGAAGCAAAGAAATTGTGCAAACTGAATCAAAATCAATGTGAAGAAAAACTAAGAACCAAGATTCAATAATAACAATCAAACATTATCTGGAATGCATAAACACTAAATGAAATGAACATATGTGGCAACGATGTACACGACCTTCCTCTCAGGAAATACATTAGCACATAACCGAGGGATTCCAAATCATCTCTCCGGCTTTGCTCTGCCAATAAAGAGAAGAATTTATGTTAATAAAATAAGTAAAAAGTAAGCTTGCATCTACAATATATTTACTGTTGCTAGTTGTGTTACAAAGTAACATTACTTACCAATTCCAAGGCGAGTGTTCACACTTGCATAACGAGCCGTGCCAGTTAGGTTCTTGTTTTCTCTGCAGCAAAGAAATAGGTAAGTTGTTTCACAAACAAATGCACTTTGGCCTAGGTTGCATTGAACCAAAGACTCAGTACATGTTTACCGCATATATAACACTACAGAAATAGATACAAAGACAGGAGATAAGTAAAGAAAGAAATTCAAGAGAGAGGGAGAGAGAAATCCAAAGGAAACACGCTTTTCCCATGAGCAAAACAAACACCCAGCTGATATTGACAATGAAGTAACTTCCTTATCAAGTATGTTAAAACCCGATATTCATGTACTGATGTGATTGATAAATATATCTTGAGATCTTCAAGTTTGAATTTCAGTATTAAAAGTGAAGAAAAAAATAATCACCTGTAAGGTATGTGCTTATGGGTATGAAGATCCCTATACTTCTTTGCAAGACCATAGTCGATGATATATACCTATAAGAACAGAATCAAAAAGAAAGGAAAATAATGATACCAGTCATTTTTGATACCTTTCAAGTGCAACAAAGTCTTATTCCCAGCAATGACAAAATATTGTTATCCTAACCAGAAATCCAAAATTGAAGGTGGTTGTGCTAGCAGTCTATTGAGTATGTGCATGTTATATTTGCCAACATAACATAAAAGAAAACACAATAACTAATACCTGATTTGCCTTGCGTCCTAACCCCATCAAGAAGTTATCAGGTTTTATATCACGGTGAAGAAAGCCTCTTGAATGCATATATTCTACTCTATTGATCTAGGGGGAAAAACAGAAAAAGATTGAAGAGAGAGAAAATTAAATACAAAAAACCTCAAAACCAACTGTTTATCACAAAAGAGTCGTATACTTACCATTTGATCAGCAAGCATCAACACTGTTTTTAAGGAAAGTTTCCTGTTGCAGTGATTGAACAGATCCTCCAAACTAGGTCCAAGAAGGTCAATTACCATGACATTGTAATCCGTCTCAACTCCAAACCACTTGAGGTGGGGAATACCCGCTATATCAAGGAGAACCCTCATTTATACATAAAAATAATGTTCTTTTTAAAAATTATAATTTGAAAACAAAACAAAAACCAACAATAGAATGTTCAAGATAAAACATCAACCTGGTCCACAGAATGGTTTACAATTAAGAACCAAACAAAACATTTAAGGAATAAGTTAATACTGCAAAATTATGAAAAGGAAAGAAAAACCGCTATTATCTTTCTAAACCAGCAACTACCTAGAACAGTAGCAAACTGAATGAAGACTGATTTATATAATTATAAAGAAAAGCTGGCTTCCATCAGATCAAAGCATGCATTTTTTTATATTCTTTTTTCTCATATAATGGCAATACAGTGGAAAGGACACCCCAGGGGCCCAGAGAAGACCATATCCAAATTAAGATGTAATTATCAAATCATGTTTACATACAAACATGGAGGGACGAGAAAGGCAGAGACACAGACTTACTTCCTCCTTGAAGTAGCATATACAATTTTGACTCAAAATAAAGCTGTGGATGCTTGGTCTTTGCAGATTCCTGGCATTAGGAACAGAAAAATAAAAAATGGGTCAAGGTCATCACTTAGGAGGTTAGAAAGTATAAACCGTCATTACTCATTAGATAAAAAAAATGTTTTCCACCCATCACCGTTACCATGATTAGGAACTTTTCACAATCTTCACATAGCACCTATACATATCTAGGTAGAAGAGCACCACCACATCTTCATTTCGAAGGCAAAGAAATTTGCAGGTTGGAAATACAAAGCTGAATAAAATTGTCTTCCAAAATGGCACTTAACTGGTAATAAACACCTTTTCTCAGAGAAGCGTGGTTTCAATTTCTCATTTGTGTAGTAAAAAGAACTTTTCTTCTCATAATGGAAATGAGCATAATGCAAATGTTCTTCCCCGTTATTCTTAAATGATGGCAGTGAACACAGATGGATATGGAAGATTGCCCTGGACAAATGACATTTCCTTACACAAATTAAGCACATTTGCTACTTTTCTTTTAAGGGTGGAGAAAAACATAATGACTAAAGGGCCTTTTACATATCCTTTCTCTAGTCAAATGTCCAAAATCTAATGCAATTTTAGTCCAAAGTTTGGTAATCCTTAAACAACAGGAAAAATAAGATAACAAGAACTAATTGACAATATTGTTTTAAAGATAGCTTTAGTTATAGGTATTCAATGACACCAAAAAAACACCATTACCAATTGACAGTCACAGCTAGAAACCAGTCCATCAGCAGCAGACCAATAAATGAGACAATCAAAAAATAAATCATCAAGAGCATATCACATACCAGTTTGAAAGCAACTTCCTCTCCAGTTTGCACATTTACCCCTTCAACAAAAGCAACAAATTACAAGAGAAAAGGTACAGTAGATTTTTTTTTCATAAAAAGAAAGAGAAAGCCACATAAGAGATTTGGATTTTTATACCTAAATGAAGCTCTCCAAAAGAGCCACTGCCAATCTTTCTTCCAAGCTTGAACTTACCACCAATCACATGATCCATTCTCAAGCAGAAAAGAACAATCCCAGTATTGTATCAAAACTCGACTTTCCAAACTGAAAATTCCAAGCCTCCAATAAATCAACTAAAAGAAATAAGGGGAAAATCTTAACTTTCTTTACTAATCAGCAGGGGGGAATGCAGCAAATACTTTTTAAAAAAATTCTTTTGACCCAAAGAAGAACGATAATAAGAAAAAAAGAGGGAAAATCCTAGGAATAATAGTGCTAAAAAAAAAAAAAAATTGGAGATTTCATCGAAGCCCAGAAAAAAAAGTAGAAAGCTTAGCCGAAAATAAGTATTTAAATTATATACTGTCCGTTAAATAAATTTCGTTAGCAAATAAAAACTTGACACGTGGATGTATTAAACATTATTTTTTAAATAATTAAATTGAATTTTTAAAATGTTCTAATTTTTAAATAATCTCTAAATAGTCTCTAAATCCCTAAACCTCAAATTCGGCCGGTACTACCAACATTGGTCTCGTTTTTAGCGACAGACTGAAGTGCCCTCCCCTCGTCGAACGAGACCCACACACCGTTTATCGTCCGTTATGTTGTCGTTCGCCGCGAATTGTTCGCATGAACAATTCGACGATTTCAACATTTCGTACGACGTCGGTCGCTTTTCAACGACGAAATAGTAGGATAAATAGTCGTGATGGTCCGGCGACGAATGTAGCGAACGACGACATGACAATCGACGGTGAAATCAAGTCAAATCGAAATTTAAGTTTTTGAGGACTAGGGATTTCAAATTTTGTGGTTCTTTTGTGAAATAAAGAAAATATTTTGTTTTATTTAATTTTATTTATTTTTAAATATAATTTTAAAATTTTAAGAAGTTAACACGTGTCACTTAACGGTAAAAATTAACGGACGTTGACGGCAGGGGTCTATTTGAGTAATATTAAAAACACTAAACATCTATTTGACCTAAAAAATACTTTAACTAAAAAATATAATTTTAACCCTTATTTATCATTTAAGCCATATTACAACCAACACTTCAACTTCCTTAACTACATAGTTAGACAGTGAAATCCCCAAAAGTTGAAATAAAATCTCTAATTTAGAATAAAAACCCTGCTACGACATGAGAATAATCGTCGTAATTTAGAATAAAAACCCTCTACGACATGAGAATTGGTACTGAAGGCTAAATTCAAAACAAAAGAAGCTGCCAAGATGACAGTTCAGGAGCACTGCATCAAACACTATACGTCATTTTCTGTTGTTGAGTCTAATAAAAGTACCTATTGTGTAAGGTGTCTTCATTGGAATAGCAAATGTCCTTAGTGGGTAAGAATTTCATTCAAGAAGAGGAGTCAGATGTGGGAGGTGTCACTGTTCATTGAGCAGCACACCTGTTCCAATATGACTTTATCACAGGACCACATTAATTTAGACTCTGATCTAATATGTGCTTACACCAAGGCATTGGTTGACAAGAGCCAAGAATTTCGATTGCAGTGTTAGTAGCCTCCATTCGAACTCAACTTGGATATATTTCATCTTACTACAAGGCGTGGATGGCAAAGCAGAAGGCAATGGCACAACTGTATGGTGATTGGGATAAATCGTATAATGAGCTACCAACTCTTTTACGAGCAATGCAAATATTCATACTGGGAATAAGTTATTTTGGGCGTTCAATGTGTGCATTAAAGGGTTCCCATTCTGCAAACGCATGATTCAAGTGGATGGTACCTGGCTGTATGGGAAGTACGGTTATATATTACTTGTGGTTGTTGCACAAGATGGAGACAGTAATATATTCCCAATTGCCTTTGCCATAGTTGAAAAGGAAGACGCGGATGGATGAGAATTCTTTTTGAAGCATCTACACAACCATGTAGTAAAAGAAGATGGGATTTGCATGATTTCTGATAGAGGGACTGCACTCTTATCAGCAATTGATGGAGATGGGAGTTTATGGAAGCCTCCGCATGCATATCTAGCTTATTGTGTACGTCATATTGCGGCAAATGCATAGAAGCATTTCAAAAATAATCAGATTCGAAAAGAAATTTTAGGCGCGGGTAAGTTGTTATTCGTTGTTTATAAAAATTAGTAACTTTTTGAGCTGATCTTGTTGACTTATTTAACTTAATTTTTAAAATAGGGTATGAGCTAGTTCAACCAAAATTCGAACAGAGGATAAACAGGTTGAAGCGACACGGTCGGAATGTATTTAATTTTGGAAATGACATACCCAGGGAAATATGGTCACAAGCCTATGATGAAGGTCGGCGTTATGGCCATATGACAACTAACCTTGCATAGGCTATAAACTTTGTGCTTAAAGGAACATGCCATCTCCCAATTGCAAGTATTGTGTGGGAGAATTACTTTAGATTGGGTAAAGTATGGTCTGACAAAGGGCAAGAAGTCAACGCTCGGATAAACAACGGACAACATTGGTCTAAAACCCTACAGGATAGAATGATCGAACTTCAAGCCGAAACAACCTCTATGCGACTCAGGACATTCGACCCACATGACTTTGAATTTTCTATCGAAGCTAAGGTTTGAGGAGAGCAAAGAATGTTCACCGTAAACCTTCTTCAGAGATGGTGTGATTTGTGGTGCATTCCAAGCATTTAGATACCCATGCTCTCACGCACACGCCACATGCTTGCATTTTCGTTTCGACCCTTACGGGTTTTTGCGGATGAGTGTTATAAACTGGAGAATATGGTAAATATATACAGAATCCAGTTCAACATAATCCCAAACCAAGACTATTGGCCGGTAGAGCCAATATACGAAGAATGGTTACCAAATCCAGAGCTTCGTAGAAAGCTGAAGGGTCGACCGACATCCACTTGTATTCATACTAATATGGATAATCCGGGTGATAGAGAGGGGGTTCAAGGTAGACATTGTACTATTTGTAGGGGATCGGGTCATACAAGAAACAAGTGTTCGAACAAATCTAATCTTTCCAACTATCGTGCCGGACCATCAACCTAGATTTTGTTTGATCGTACATTTTATGATAATGTAAATACATTTCTCGTTCATGTTTGCATTTTGATTTGGAATTTGAATACCGAAATTAAATAACAAACTTAAATATATAGTTACTATTTATTCGAACAAAATTAACCATTTATTTACAGTTAATATTTGAACCAAATTTAACCTTCCTTTTTACAATTAATATTCGAACCAAATTTAACCTTCCTGATTTTTTAACCATTTATTTATTTCTTGATTTTTTGAAATTTGTAGTTGGAATTTTAATTTTGATACCGAAATATAAAAAACTTAAATATCGAAATATGTGTTATAACATTAAATACTCGAGGACCGCAAATATTCAAAATCGAAACATAAATTACAAATAAATAAAAAACCATATTTCTTACTTCCTCTTCCTTTTCGGTAAATCATGCCGGTGGAAGGATGATGTTTGATCGTACTACTGAGGGGGGTGATGAGTTCTTCGTGGTCGATTCGGAGCATGTTCATCGTTCACAAATTGATTATCCGAAATTTGCATAGAAGGTGGTGTACCATAAATATCTTCCGGGTGGAATGATGAGCTACTAATGGTGGTAGTCGACAACAGAGCTGTCATACTACCAACACTCATACCTTCCCCATATACGGATGTTTGAGGATACTGAAATTGTGATATGTATCCTCCATCATCGTTCTAAGCAGGTTGAGAAGATGAGCTATCACAAAATGGAAAATTAATTGGTGATTGTTCCGGAACATTACCAAATCCAAATGTTTGATGAAATGATGAGATTTCTCCAACTGATGGTTGTTCCAAAATATTACCAAATGGTGGACACCCATGTTGTATTGCTTCTTCCCAAGGATTAATGCTTACATGTCTGAGGGAGGATTGGGATTGCAAGGCCAACCTGAAAAACTTTCCAAGTTTGGTTCGTCTGTTGGTTTTTGAGAGATCTGACCAAACTCGGATGAGAAGTGTACGTGTCTTGAGCACCGCGGATCTTCAATCCATTTATTCGCGTCTTTGGGAGATACTATGAATGGTTTTCTATTTTCCAAAAACCACGAATATTACTCTGTATTAAATTCAAAATCACTGGCTTGAAGTGGACTCAAATTATGATCCCACTGCGTCCATCTTTCCTCCACTATTCAATGCAATCGGATTGCTTCAGAGTCCAATTCTCATTGAATCTACCTCTACGAACAATATGAATAGGTTCATGTGGAGCTCTAGGAATGAGTTGATGGACGTTGAACTGCCGCAACACCCGGTCAGCACAATGAATCTCAACAATAGAAAAATTGGTCAAATGCACAATTGCACCCCAGAATGATGAACATTGAAGCACAGTGTTTGGTAGGCAAGCATTGATTGTGTCATTCGCGTATGGCTGCCAAATAAACTGTAAAACACAAATATTAATATTCATACAAAAACAAACATATTACTTAAAAAATATAAAGTCAATATTTAATTTAAAAATAATATTATGATACCTGATCTTTTCCTATTGTTTGGATCTTCAGTCTTATATCTCTGGCAGTGTTGTGCACCACCCTCGCATTCCTAAACTTATGTCACTATCTGCAAAGATATTGAACTTATATTTTTAAGTCGTTGCAAATAAATATTAGATAAGTAAAATACCCATATACGACTGTAGTCACAATATTACCTTCCAGCAAGCAGAAACTCAAACGGTACGGATACTTCTACAATAGACATTAGATAAGGCAACATGTAGCACACCCACGACTGCAATAAGATTTGACATCCACCCATATCTGAATTCTTTTTCTCACCATTCATAATTGCAACCTCGCACATTTCATGGTACAAGAATGCCAATATTGCAGATCCCCAACTATATGTAGCAGCTGTGTCAAAATTAGCCAAGAACGGTAGATATTGTGTGTGAACGATATTACCAGATGTATCTGGCACCAGTACCCCACCAATAAGTTGCAGTATATACGCTCGAGTTGCACACTCAAGTTCTCGGCTACCATATCCATATGTTACCATAAATTCCCGCTGCAACCATGAAATTCTGAGACGTAAACCATCTACACATGACTTAGGAGGAGCCTTACCCAGGTATTGCCTGCAAATCTCAAATGCATTGTACTTATTTTCTCCAACCAACGGCTTCCCATTTGTTGGGACACAAAGCTGTACTGCTACATCCTCCGGAGTTATTGCGCATTCGCCAAATGAAAAATGAAATGTGTGAGTCTCTCGTCTCCACCGTTCAATCAATGCGGTAATCAATCTGTGGACTATCTTAAATCATAAACCAAATGTATCTGGCATCAATACCCCACCAATAAGTTACAGTATATACACTCGAGATGCACACTCAAGTTCTCGGTGACCATATCCATCTGTTTCCATAAATCCCCGCTGCAACCATGAAATTTTGAGACGTAAACCATCCACACATGACTCAGGAGGAGCTTTACCCAGGTACTGCCTGCAAAGCTCAAATGCATTATACTTGTTCTCTACAACCAGCGGCTTCCCATTTGTTGGGACACCAAGCTGTACTGTTACATCCTCCAGAGTTATTGTGCATTCGCCAAATGGAAAATGAAATGTGTGAGTCTCTGGTCTCCACCGTTCAATCAATGTGGTAATCAACCCGGGGACTATCTTAAATCCACGGAGAAATTAAGCATTATAAAAACTAGCAAGCTGTAGGTAATAAACTATGAGATCAGAAGGTTCCTTGATCTTCATTCCTCGACGGCATAAGCTATGCTCTACACCCTATAATTAATTTATTATAATAAATTATTTCGTATTATTACACATGACCTAATAAATTTTAAATTGCAACAAAATTACTTACTTGCTCTTCATGAATATGAGATGAAATGTGCTCATGATCACGGTACAACAAAACTCCTCCAGATGTCATTTTCTATTTGCAGATCTGCAAAATAATTATCATTCGAATATATATACAACCAAAAATGTATTAACTTCAAAAAATTTGATCTATACGAATATAAATTTAAAAAAAATAAAAAGTTGGCAAAATACCGAATCTTACAAGAAATCGTGTAAATGTGATCAAAAGCCTTCAAATATATCTTCAATCGATCACACACAAAATATCTACAAACCCTCTACAATTAAGAAAACAACAACAGATTAATTTAAAAATACGCTTACTTACTTCTGAGAAACCGAAAAGTTCTACAGAAAAAAAAACACTTCAATAATCTTCACCATCTTCGAATATATGTTCAAAAATGATCACCCAAATTGATGTCTCAATCTCTCTCAAATACAATACAATTCTAACTCTCTCAAAACTTTCTCCATACACTACTACTGTTATATAGCTTATACAAATGTAAATAAAATAAAATAAAATAAATCTGACGTGACCAGCTTTCACGTGAAAGCTGATCTGTGCATGCATGCATGCAACCCAACAACACCTTGCCACCTCTAGGTGGCTACCTTCACTGAGCCGATAAAGCTGCATTAGGCAGCTTGCATGCCATGGCAGTGGCTTGTCATGCTTCACTGAGCCGGGTTTCACAGCACCTCGCCATGTGGAGGTGGCGAGGTTCAAGACGCCAGGAGCAGACGGCGAGGTCTTGTATATTTTGGCCTAAATGCCAAATTTTTTGTTAAACATCCTTATAATCCTAAAATGGATTATTCCCCAATTTTGTCTAAAAATTTTATAATTATACAAATTCTTATATTATAATTTAAATTCTTACTATTTTGATAAGAATTTGTGTAGAATATAAAAATTTATATAATTGCACAAATTCTTACAAACTTAATAAAAATTTATGTAAGATCACTTTATTTTAGCCGCACTACATCCTAAGGGTGCCTCACGTTAGAATCTCCTTGTTTCTCGGTTTGGATTGTTTTTAATGAATGGATTGAACAAATAAAAAAGAAAAAGAAATCTATATAAAGAAGGGTAAAGTGCTTAAATGGTCATTCAACTTTTAGTATACTAATATTTTGGTCACAAAAAATCATTTAAATTCCGTCACAACTTTTAGAATGATAACATTTTGGTCACTTAAGCTTTAAACCTTTAACAACGATTAATGTTTTGGTTATTTAACTTTTAGACATTAACATTTGTCACTCAAATAAAATTTTGATATTTTAACCACTCAACCATTAAATTTTTAGGATTATATATTGATACACAAGATGTGTAAAAAAAATTTACACAACCTTTCTTTTTAAGCTATAAACTCTAAAACCTAAATGTCTAGTCCTAACACCCTAAAACCTAAACTTTAAACTCTAAACCCTAAATTATAATCATAAATCTTAAATTCTACATCCTACAACTTAAACCCCTAAACCTTAAACCACGACCCAAATCTCTAAACCCTAAAATTAAAAGGCTTGTGTAAACTTGTATCGATGTATTTTCTACATTTTTATGACAAATTTAAAACTACTTTATCTTTTATATTCTAGTAATAATTTATAAAATTAATTTATTATTTATATTTTAATATTTTTCTTTAATTCTATTATCTTATTTTTACAATATTTTGTCTCTTTCTTTTTATTTAATAATGAGGTATTATATTCTTATACCGGGATTTGAACCCATACAAGATAGAGTAAGATGAACATCTTTGGCCACTAGGCCAATTATTGGATCTCACAACCTTTTCTTCTTTAAACTACGAGCAAAAACTACCTAATTTTACCGACTATTAAACTACTAGACAATTTAAAAGATTAAATACTCAATAAGTGTCCTAATGAAAAAGCAGATGATTTTCATCCTAGGAGGCACGAGTTCAAACCGCTCTGTCTACAAGGTGTATACGCATTGTCAAATGGTTAAGAATATGTATGAACATATACTACATTGTATTCACCTTTAGACTATTCAAAAAAAATTAAATACCAAATTGGCATCTACTTTAAAAGATTAAATCCCGAGAATGTGTGACTGAAGAAACACATTTTTGTTGGATTTTAAACAACACACAACTAACTTAACATTGTCAAAACTAAAATGAAGAAAATAAAAGTAATGGAACATAAATAGAAAACATTATGAAACATGCCCAACATGTGTTATTTTTTCCCTTTTGAAAATAAGTGAAGAAGTTTACGTGAGCAACTGAAGACTATAAATTACCGAGTTTACTTTCTCCATCCATTTATCATACTTTTGAACGGTGTGGAAGCATATTATCGCACAATATTCACGTTTTTCATTGGGTCTTGATTCTAAAAATAATAAATAAGTTTAATTTGTAATATATACATTCTACCTATTTGATCATGATTATAAAAATATATAAAAATAAAAAATTATATAATTAGAACCAAGGATGTCATATAAAAACTTCAACGAGCATGCTAACAAAAAACATGAAGCACCAAAAACAGAAAAAATAAATAAAAACAGAAGAGGGGAAGAGAATGATAGAGACAAAACAAAAAGTTAGGAGGCCAACTGCCATTGTCAGGCTAGCTGCAGCTAATGAAAACTAGGGTTTGGGATAGTTCGAAAGAAAAGGATTATTCGTAGGCATGTTAATTGGGCGGGATAATTTAGAAGGGTACTTCCCTACATTCATCTATACCAAGAAATTTTGTAATTATTTTTGCTTACGACTTGTTGTAGGTACAAAATTTAAAATTATTTTTATCTCATGATTTATAGACTAAAGTCACCATACTTCACCACCTATGTGGGTTTTAAGACTCATTTAATTACGCTATACCCACTTCATAATATATATTTACAAATATTAGTTAAATAAATAAAACACAATAACATTCAATTACTATAAAAAATGTACTAGATAGATCTACTATAAATGAATTCTCGTAAAGAGAGAATCGAAGGAGAATAAAATTATAGAGGATGAAGTAAGAGCTTGCGAGCTTGTGAGTTGGGACTTGAGTTAATGATGAGTAATTTTATATAAAAAGATGAAAGTGAGAAATTAAAGGAGTTGGACATGAGAATCTATTAAAATTCGAATGACTAATGAGTAATTTGAGTTTGAGAAGCTTCAATTTGCACCCTTACGCTTGTGCGTCAGGCTCAATTTTAACTCAACTCATTCAATTCGAATCTCTATATTTACTCATAAAAAACATAACTTAAACTTTCCAATTTATCACATTTTTTTCAAAACTAGTTTTACCCAACTGTCATTACAAACAAAATAAGTGTTTTGAAACTAATTTTTAAAAATTGAGATTTTAATTTCACCTGCACATAGATACATTTTCATAATATACGTGTTTTTGGACATACTTTTTAGACTTAATTTTTTATTTCACAAAAAATAGAATAAAAAACATATACCAAAATTGATATATCATAAATAGGCGAGTTCTCGAAATTAAATTGTTTGAAACTTATGATTACTCGATTTTTCAAAAGCAACTAATTCTCTAAACTTTATTCTAACCCGAGAATGGGTAAGGCATGTCGTGTATTCATTGAATAAAATAAATTAACGGACGACCTGGAAACTGAACGGACTGAAACATTAGACATTCTTTTGACAAAAAAATCTCTAGAAATATGCCAGCTCCGACAATGTTGAACACAAAAGAATTACATAATACAACAGTAATAAAAGAAAATTACAGACATCAATCTATATAATTATAAACATCTCAGTCTACATAACACCTTTTTTTTTTTGACAAATCTACATAATACCTTAAATACAACATGACAATAATACCAATGATTATTGCCCTCGTTGAAAAATCAGCCATGTAACTAAATGCATGTACCATTTGATACATAAAAATAACTAAATTTCTCTGACATATTTAAACAATAGCATACAAGTTTAAGCAAGAGAAAAGTGACATCAATATGATATTGGAAACATGGAAGTGTTCGGTATCTTGTCCTTCCTTTTTTTTAATCTCTTTCTTTCCTTCTTTCTTCATCTTACTTTTCAAATATCCAAAAATATGAGATGTAAGGTAGTACATTTCATACCATTAAAAAGCCGCCCATCCGGATGCGGCAGTCTTCCTAGATCCAGATCCAGATCCAGTAGCAGGAAGATTCCTCTGTAAATGTCACCGATGCAGTTACATATGAAACCAAAAATGAATTCCTGATGCTAAAAGAAGAGCAGCCTCCAAACATATGAAATATTCATAGGGTTTTGCTATACACAACCTTTAGGGTTGTGTATAAGAATTACTGGATTCTTATTATTAATGGTTAATTTATTTTTCAATAGAATCTATTAGAATGCAATTAATTATATTCCTAAAAAATTAAAGACCATTAATTTATGTTGTTTAATAGAATTAAATCCTAATCCTAACCCATAAATCATAAACCATAAACTAAACCTAAAAATTAAATATCATTAATTTATGGTGTTTAGTAGAATTAAACCTTAAACCCTAACCCTAAACTCTTACCCTAAATATTTTAAAAATTAAATATCATTAATTTATGGTGTTTAATATAATTAAATCATAAGCCCTAACCCTACAATTAAACATCAAACCCTAAACCTTAACACTTAAACCATAAACCCTGACCCCTAAAATATAAACCATAAATATTAACCCTAAACATTAAACACTAGAAACCATAAACCCTATAAACCGTAAAAATACAACAATGCTAAAACCATAAAACAATAAACCCTAAACCCTAAAATTATAAATCATAAACCCTAAACACCTAAACCCTTTTACATAATTATTAATTACATTAAACACCTTGAATCAATGATGTTTAATATTTTAGGAATGTAATTAATTATATTCTAATAAATTCCATTGAAAAGTAAAATAACAATTAATTATAAGAATCTAATAGTTCTTCTACACAGCAAAACCCATATTTATATTTTGTTTTAATATTTGGGCTTCGATTCTAAACCTATGCCCACATTATTTCTACCACCAGGGAACAGTAATCAGTCGATGGGGCTAAATACATACAGTGCCTAAAAACAATGACCGCAGTCTCACAGAATCACCTAGAAGACTAGTTGTACAGCATTGCTTGGCAAAAGATACAAGTATAATTTGCAAAAGCTACATTTAAAAAAAACATGAAGCAGGTTGAAAAAGAGCTCAAGAACCACGTATCTTATTGAAAGATTAAATTAGAGCCATACCTCTAGTTGAGAAAATTTTGTTAAGGGGTCGGTTTGTCTTGTATTTTCCATGGGTTCTCTTAGAGCTACGCCTTGACTGTTAGATGTCATCCGAGCAACAGCAGGGTCATTGGGAGGGGGTGAGAGAGGAGACCTTATTTTTCCAGAACCACTGGGCGGTGGGGCAAGGCCCAAAGTCTTAGGCTTTCCACTACTAGAGACCCCACCTGACAATCCAGCAGCTGAAAGCATGCCAGTTCCACTAGATGGCTTCGGCTTCACATTAATCCGAATGGTCTCACCTTCCTATAACGCAAAACACCACAAGATCAAAATCCACCTAAAATGAATTCAAACACAGCATTTAAAACCCACAAATAATTACCAACAAAACAGATTAAGTTGTCCTCTTTAGGGCAGAAACCAAAAGCTCAAACTGAAGTTGTACCTCAAAACAGAATATAAATGTTTCATATGGGCAAAAACTGAAGTTGTACCTCAAAAACAACAAAATCCAAAACCAGCAAAATAACATCAAAATCCAGAAAGAAAAAAGATCACCTCAAAAATGAAATTAACATAACACATTGGCAACAGTGTTTAAAAAGGCGACTCCGAGGTGCGCTGAGGCGAGACGAGTACAAATCGCCTATTTATGTCTAGGCGAGCCGATTTTAATGAAGCGCACAGAGGAATTCATGAGGCGCCGAGGCAGTGAAAGGCAACGCCTTTTTTTAAATCAGAAAAAAAGAACCTAAAAACAGAATATGTTGAAGAAAAAAAAGTAAGAAACTGATGAGTAAATGCAATGGAAGAAGAGGAGGAGAAAGAGAAGCAAGAGATATTTGGAAAAAATGAAAAATCAGAGAAAACTCAGATCTCTGTCGAAGAAGAAGAAGAAGAGAAGAAAGGGTGAGTGCTTCACGCGATAGAGGAGGATTGTGGGCTCACTTCTGATACAATTTTTAATACGTGACTTTTTATTTATTATCAATAAATAAATAATAATAATTTATTAGAAAAATAAAAAAATAAGAATAGAATAATCAAAGTAGAAAAATTTAAAAAGTTATAGACTAATAGTGGTCAACTCTTAGTATTGAACCATAGTAAGTTGACTTTTTTATGGCCCAAAAGTTATAGTTTAAACTAGTAGTATATTATTTATTCTCTCACACCGCATTAACATTACTTATTTCTATAAATTTTAACCCATATTTTTTGGTTTGGTTAAAAAGATGAATAAAAAAATAAAATATTTAAGTAAATTATTTTTTTAACTATAATATTTATTATTTAAATAAATTTAATAATTATTTTGTAACTTTTATAAGTTCAATCATAATTAACATTGAAAGAATGCAAGAATGGTATTTAGGTGATAAATTTATCTGTACTTGGTCAATATATCTTTAATTATAAAAAATTACGCCTCACTTCAGTAAGGCACACGCCTTGCGCCCTGCGCTTCGACTCTAGGACCCTTATCGCCTTAGTGCGCCTTGCGCCATTTTATACATTGATAGGCAAAAAAGAAATCGCACGTCCTTAATAATAATAAACATATTAAACTATCCTTAACAAGGTTCCCAAGACAGTAACACCAAAAGAAAGTAAAAAAAAAAAAAAACTCACTACATATCCAAGCATACAAACTAACTTGATAAATAGAATAAATCAATCAACTTAATTGTTTGCTCCAACTCATAAAATTGCATTCTTCCAAATATAAAGCTAATAGTTCATTAGTAACAGGATAAAGACCCCCCCTCTTCCAATTCCACTTTCTCAACTTAATAAAATTTAAAACTTTTAGAATACTAACAAAAGTGACAAATTTAACCCTACTATTTTACGAAATAGCTCACAAATGATATGATCAAAATAAAGAATAAATCAACCCACATTCTAAGATAAATCAAAATTACACGTCTAAAGCTACTAAAAGGCAAACAAGACACGATATTTTCTACCTTCAATCTATGATTGACTGCGGGATGAATATAAATAAGAGGATCACTTGCATTTGTCTCACTGGCCTCTTTCTCGTTCTCTCTACTAACATACTTCTCATGATCAGACAACGCCACGTTGAAATCAAATGCCTCGTTTCGCTCGTTAAACCCGACCCCAATAAACGCGTGTTTCCCGTTCCCGTCCTCGATCTTGAGCACGAAGTACCGGGAAGAATCGAGCGCGGGCTCGACGGAGCTCTCGCGCTGGCCAGGGTAGATAAAACAAGCGGCAAAGAGCTCAGCATAGTTGGGATCCTCCAATCGGATCTCGCATCGGTCCTTGCAGGAGACGACCCGGAGCCGACCCGACCAGATCTTGTCGGATTGTAGCCACTCGCCGCATTTGTAACCACCGGAGGTGGAACGAGGCGGGATTTTGTAGACAGCGACTTCACGGACTACGAGGAGGGTGTGTTCGAATGACTCTTCGTCGTCGAACGACATGTCGTGGAAATGTGGAGAGAAGGGGAGCGGTGGTATGGGGTTAGGGTTTTTATTGGGAAATTTGGAAGAAAAAAAGTTTGGAGGGGAAATTTGGGCGAAGAAGAAAGACGGGTGGAGCCGTGGAGGGGAATAATCGGATGTGGAGAGATTTGGGCAGCACAGAGACGTGGCTTCAAATAGAGTGATTGAATTATCCGGTTGAAATTTAATAGGTTAAACTAGGAAGTAGAGACCCAGTCGCTTCAAAATCCAATTCGGTTTCTTCAACCATGATATAGTAATATGATTTTTTTGGTAATATAATAATATGATATTAATAAATAATAAAACTATAAAATGAATTAGTTACATGGTAAAATGCCATAAATTCAATTACTTTATGATACATATACGATCTATCTAGGAGTGATACTGGGACGGATCAGGAATAGTTTTGCATTCCTCACTTCATGCCTAACATTCAGGAATTTATATTAAATGTTTCGAAAAAAATTTTGACCTTATATTCATCCTTTACGGATTCACGCGGTTTTCGATTAATCCTCGTACCTAAAAAATAAACAAAATTTAATACATTAAAACAAATACTCAATATTAAATCTCTAAAATTACAAAAATAAATGATAAATTTAATTTTACCAACAACAAACAAATAATTTCAAACTATAAAACATGACTAAAATATTAACTATTGAAACATGATAATTTGCACTACCTTTAAAAGAAAATATGTAACTAATAATTTACAGTACCAAATCATGATCTGTTTGTTCTAAAAGGAACTATATTCGATAATATTTCTAACCATATAAATTACCTCTTCTAATTTTACTCGTACAATTTATGGCGAATTTCTAAAGTCATTGTCATTGTTGTTTTTGAAAACAATTTGCACTTTTTTCTTCTGACCTTTGATCACTCAAAAACTAATAACCCCTAATATATAAATCGAAATCAATAACCATTTATTGTAAAAAGAGTCTAGACTTTCGTATGGTTATAGAAATGTAAGGCTCACTTCTTGATTTATCTTGTAGGATTTTTTGTGATTTTTCAAAGTCATTGCTAAAATTGTTTTGTAAGAAATTTGTTGTCAAATTTTTATGACATTTCAACATTCAAATATTTATATATATTTTTTAAAAAAATTATATCAAAATCGATCACGGCGTATTTTAAATAAAACTAGACATAATCACTTTCTAATTATTTTTATGGAATTTACGGAGAATTTTCAAACTTACTATGAGAGATTAGGTTTTTGTTGAAAATGAGTAACTACCCTTATGGTCATCCAACTTTGTAAAATATTGGGGATCCCTGCAGATATTTTTTTGGATTCCTACGGTGATTTATACGAGTATAATTTAGTTATCCCCACAGTTTGGATATAACAATCATCCTCCACGTCCCCATTTGAGTTTCAGTGATAAAACTTCTCATGTCCTCGTGGGTGAAGGTTTCAATTATTTCCCATACTCGTCAGTTCAACTCCTCACGATTTTTTATTATTCCCACTCGATTGTTACCCCTAAATCAATCAAGCTTACAAGCCGGTCTTTGTTTTTTTAATGGATCTAACACGTAAAATTAAATATTAACATGTTTTCCCTTGTTCGTGAGATTGCAAACGTGACCTCTAAGGTAGGGATGACAGACGGGTACGGTTTTGTAGATTTCACATCGTTTTCACTTTAGTTGGGGCGGAGATGGGTATGAGTTTTGTGGGTAGTGAACGGGTGAGGATGTAAAAAGTCATACCCGTCGTAGATAGTGGGTAGGTGATGGATTTAAGATCTTACCCGCACCATATCCGCTCACATCCGTCTGCCCCACCCCGCATCTGCCTGTCCTGCCCACTAACTGGACACCATATGAATTTTGGACCATTATGAATTTAGGAATAAGTTCACAACCTATTCTTTAAACCCTAAGCTTTTAAAGGACGTATCTTATAATTTAACCAAATCTTAGGGTATAAACATTCTTTACAATTATCTACTGTCGTTAGTTAGATGTGGTTAAGTAAAATTTATACTGGCATAAATATATTTTAGTTAAGTTAGCTATAGTTAGTTAGTTAGCTGTAGTTAAATTTATACATGTGTAAATGTATTATTTATATGCACTTGATCGATAAATAAAATATGCGAAGTTTTACTCTTCTTTACACAAGTCTATGATTTATTTTTACATAATTCGATATTAGTGGTTGCTTGCCAAGTAGGTACGAGTTGGGTGGCGTTCACCCAGTTAGTTAGTGGGTGTGATGATAGATTTGAGAATGTAATCGCTTGGGCATGTGTGGATTTAAAAAATGACACCCGACATGGGCGGTGGGTAGGTGGTGGATATAAAAATTTTAAGTGGGTATGGGTATGCAAAGGAGGTATCTGTATCCGCCCCCCAATTGCCATCCCTACTCTAAGGCTTGGATGGTAGGCTTTGCTCTAGCCCAATTGCCCTTGTTCGTGATATTGCAAACATGACCTCTAACGTTTGGATAGTGGACTTTGTTCTAATTCATTGTGAGGTTAATTCCGTTGCTGATTCTATTACGAGATTGACACCATATCTTGATGGATCCACTAGTATACTTCTGGTTTCGTCACCTCACATTGTTGGTTTCTTGCATAGAAACCCCCATGGTTACCTTATTTACGACTATAATTTTCTAGTGTAATGGTCTTTGGCCTCTCTCTTATTCAAAAAATATTAAATTTAGTTACTTAATTTAAACTCGTTTGGAATGTAATTAGCAATTCACCTAAAATAAATAAATCAATTGAATATTACTTTAAGTTTTTCTCTTAACTCTTTCCCCCTCATCTCCACTAAAATTTAATTTCTCATCCGAAGACCAACCATTGTTCCCTTTCGACAGTTAATTTCTTACCCTTATTTATGTTTTTTTACTCTTTTTCTCTCATTCCTCTAATTTTTTTCTTTTGTTGTCGTGTTCATCGTTTTTGCTGTTAGATGGTCTCGTTGAAAATCTTTTTTTAGACATCTTTTCGAATAGAGGGTGTCTCCCTATGGAGAATATGAAATGATTGTCCGACGATAGTGGTGGTCAAAGATGAGTTCTATTCTTAGGGTTCTTTTCAGGGTGTGTTCGTCCTCTAGCTTAGTCTTCTTGCAGGTGCGGTTGCATGGTGATTTGCTCAATTACTTTGACTTGATCTGATCCTGATTCATACTTGTATCTGTCTTCATATTTGAATCTGTTGAGCATATTTTGATATGACAAAGATTCGTAAAATATTTTTGGACTTGATCAATATTTTAAAAATAATTCATAGTCCACAAAACTTGAAATATATATTTAAAATATTTTGACTAAAAACTTATATAGAATATATATTCAAAAAGTCAAAATCTAGCCATTTTTCAGTATTTTAATGAAGGTTTCAGTGCCCCATTTATGTGGTTTCGAAACATTCGGGCAGTAAGGTCTAGAATAAAAAATTGGGCTTAAAATTTTGATACCTCATGAAAGGTTTTGAAACCCCCAAGCAAGGTTTCAAAACCATTTCATGTAACAGCTAGTTTATTTTTAAAAACCCTTGAAGGTTTTAAAACCTTTACAAAGGTTTCGATATCTCTGTGCAGGTGGAAATTTAAAGCTCGACTTTATGAGTTCCCAACGGCTCCAAAACATCCCCAACGACCATAAACGGCTAGAATATCATTCCACACTATAAAAGTAAGGCAAGAACAATTGAAGAACCATCCAAGCTTAATAATCAAGAGAAAGTCTTTAATTCTTTATTTCTTCATTTCTCTTGTAAATATTTGTTGAGTGTACTTTATTGTATATATTTAGTACTCATTATTTGTGAGTTTAATTCTTGTAAACACCTACCTTAGGAGGTCTTCATTGTTTATACAAACAAACCTTGAAAAATGGAGAGGTTATAGTTTAGCCTTAGAAAACTAGAGTGATTCAGTCTTAGCCATTGTAAAAGATAAGGGTTGTAAGGTTACGTCTTATCCTTAAAGGCAAGAATTCATTGTTAGTGAATTGGAAAATCTTTAGTGGTAAGCTAAGATAGTGGATGTAGAGTTGGTTTAAAAGTCGAACCTAGGAATGACAAAAGTACCCAACCCCGATCCTACCCGGTATGCCATGACCCGACCCGATCAGGGTTTTAGTCTTGAATTTTGGGCATCGGGCCAGGCGGGTTTTTGAAAGTGTCGAGTCGAGACGAGTTCAGATATATGCTAGAAATTTCCTGCCCTAATATATATTTAAATATATATATATATAATATTTATGAAAATACCACTATATATAAATACTTTTATGGTTGTTAAGCTATTTTTTGGTTATTAGGGTTTGTTCTTATCATAAATTTTTTAAAATGTTGTCCAAGTTTTAACATATTGGATTCTGACCAATGATGGACCCAGAGGGGGCAGTTGCCCCCCCTAAAAATTTGAAATTCATATATGATTTGGAATTTTTTTATGTATTTTTATTGGAAATCTATTTTGCCCCCTAAAATTTTATAAGTTATTCCCTTAGAATTTTATAAATTCACCCCCTAACATAAAATCCTGCGTCTGTGTAACACCCCTTCTCGGTCTGGTAGAGAACCGGGTCAGAAAGCATTATTGGAGAACATATTCAGAAATCGAAAGCTTAACCAGAGTCAGAAATTTATTCGGAAGTTCTAATATTCTTATTTAAGGCATAGAGAACCTAATTATCAATTACTGACTCAATATGGGTCAATTTTAAACCTTTATAAACTTAGGAACTAAATTGCAAATTTCATAAATTAGCGATCCTAATCCATATTCTTTATTACCAACTTGTAATTAAACTTACCACTTATTAATCTATAAAATTTCGTTGCTATCGGATGTCGTTAACCTAATTAATTAGGTCGTATAGTTATTAGTGACCAATTTGTAAACTGTCCAAATTCTATTTTTATTCCTTATAACAGATTTAACTAACACCGTATCGACACCCTAAGGACTGTATCGATACGCTAAGCCTAATTCCAGATTTCCAAATTCAAAGGATGTTAAGTCCGTACCGATACAGCTAATCCCGTATCGATACGCGTTGACCACATTAACCCGTACCGATATGCTCTAAGATCGTATCGATACGCCTTGTTTGACCATACCAATTATGCAAGGGCCGTACCGATACGCCATCACCCGTATTGATACTCCCTGACCTGTAATGATAGATTTTTACTGGTTTTTATTCGAATTAACCTGGAAATTCATATCCAAATGTAATGAAACTTTACCAGTAAGTTTTAAACATTATAAACTACTAGCATTCCAAATTTCAAGTTAATCTGAATCCATTTACTATGTTTTTACCTTTTAGAGCCAAATATACAACGTTAGACATTTTTAGTCACTTTTAAAAGATCATTTAGGGCCACTTAATCATATACAAAACATAACCATTACATAAACATCAAACGGTCATAATCAACTAGATTCACTACTTTGCCACCATTCTAGGAGTTTATAAAGACAAAACACATTACTCTAAGCTTGTGGTGACTTACCGATTTTCCAACTAATCCTGATCTCGAACCGATAACTTTCTTAACCTGAAATGTGGAGGATGAATACATTAGACTTATATAGTCTAAGTAAGGTAGCCATAAACCATGAATGGACATGACGGTGCAACGTAGCATACCCCAATGGCAATTCTAATCACTTTAACATAAGACATAATACTCAAGTTAACATATATCACGCTTATCATGTAACATGGCATCAATAGGCATCAAATCCATAATAATCAATAACATATCAATACTTTCATACCAATGTTCAATAGCATAAGTCAATGGTTCTCCTTGGGTTGATTCTCGATATATGGATACTCGAATTCCACCTCAACACCAATAATAACAATAGTGGTCTAGTCATCATCCCTTCACCGCACCAATTTGACCAATACACAACACATCCCTCCACCACACCATAATAAACCCATACCAATGAGCTCATGAATTCTATTGCATGTCAATTGTATCCAATACTTCGATCCCAATGTTCAATAAACAATAGCTCAATAACAATAGTTTCATAGCAATAGGTCGATCACAATAACTCAATAGTCATGTGATCATAGCAATAGACAATAGCAATAATCACATGTCAATAATCTAATGGTAATGAACATATCTTAATAGCAATTAGCAATAAGGCTTCAACATGGATTCTATGCAATACTTACTCTTACTTACCACACATAGCTTTCAATAGTGTTTTATGTAATCACCTTCATTACAATGGTTAGCAAATCAATCAATGATTCGAGGTGGCACCTAGCCAACTCTCGAGACTCCGACTACACTCACCTTGATACTAAGGCTATCGGATAACAATTCCTTTATCCATAACCTTTGTTGGAGATGATGGACTAGCTTCTCCCAAACCTTGAGCTAGGAACAACAATAGGAGGATGTTACTTACCCAATTAAAGGTTATGGATCGAAGCTTTCAAAACAAGGAATACTTAAGCATAGGGAGTTCAATAGAGAGGTGTGTGCTTGCTTGATGAAGGGGATATCAATGGATGTGTGAGCTTAGATGGGAGATGAAGTTAACAAAAGATGAGATTTTTGCTCCGATGAAGGTAAACAATGAGGAAACCCTTCTCTTACTCATTTTAAAACAAATTTGGTCCCCAATCATTCCCTACCTCATTTGTAACCAATAGGAAGATTTCCTACACCTAAGGGTTTGCTAAACTCAAAGCCCATCATTTCATGGCTTTCTAAGACAAATGATGATTAATTATCATCTTTCTTTTGCTTTAGATAATCCCACGTAAAGTGGGTGGCAACCAAGCAGATGAATCATCACCCAATTTCCTTTATTTCAATTTTGGCTTTCAAAACAAATTCGAACAGAGGACCCGTATCGATACCATCTTTAACCGTATCGATACGATTAATGATACGAGCATGAGAGGGGTCAAAATAATCATCTTAGAAAATAAGTTGAAACTGCTAGGATACCACTTGTCAGGCTCTGATACCACTTGTCACGGGGCAATTACCCTATTCCCAAAAGACATGTCTGATAGGATGTGCAACGCCACCGTATTTATATCCCAAGACCTCTCTTTTCCTTTCCGATGTGGGATTAATGACCCTGCCTCTTCTCAAGCGTGACATTCTCCCCCACTCAACCTCGTGACACCCTCGTCACGAGCTTCCGCTCTCGTGATGAGCCACCTTGTTACAGTTGTCCACCTTGCCTACCTCACTCATGGGCCCTCGGCGTGAAATCGGGCAGTCAAAGGGTCACTCTGATACCAAATGATTGAGTAGAACAAATTCGAATAAAGAGAAAAATAAAATAAACCAAAATAAAGAACAAATCTAAAAATTCAGATTTGCTTATGGTGGTGGCGTCAATGGAGGAAGCTTGAATATGTGGAGATGGCGTAATGAATTGATAGTTGTCCTCGGCACCCTCTTAAACTCAATTATCTAAGCAAGCAACCTCAAGCGGCTCTAACCCACCCTCCCAAACGCTTTTGTATGGGCAAGCAGGAGTGTGAAGATCCTCAACAACAAATCCCGGAGAACTTGAAAATCGATTTGCTTCTAAAACATAAGATAATGTTCTTGCAAGTTGGAACTCAAAAGAGAATTTTATTTAATCATTCAAATCTGAATTACAATGTGGGTGAAGCCTCCTTTATATAGGCCATGGAGAAGTTTTAATCCTACTAAACTTAGGAATTAAATACAATAAATAAATGCTAAAATCTAATCTCCTAATTAGATAAGTAACTTCTAATAATAAATGCTAAAAATAAAATCCTAATTAAATAAATCTAATCCTAATAGATATTGCATAATCTTATGTTGATTTAAATTACAAATAATCAAATAAAATTCGTAATTATCCAAAAATCCCGTATTAATCTCGTATAGGAATTTCTACATGCGCTGTCTTCGCTAAAATAGACGTATCTTGAGATCCAGATGTCCGATTGAGGCGTTTCAAGATGCGTTGGAAAGCTAATTTGCAGCTGGAAAAGTTTTAAGAAGACATGTTGACCCATAAATGCCTGGATCCCTCCAAAAATGCTTCGCAAGTTGACTGATGTTTCTGACTTGCAAAGTAGTTTCAACTTCTTTTCAAAGATGATTATTTTGACCCCTCTCATGCTCGTATCAGTTAACCTTAGTTTGGTAAGTTAGTTAAAAACCGCTAGACTGTACCAATAAAGTACTTACTGTATCGATACCCTCAACTCAGATTCAATATTTTAGGCATTACAATAGGATTTTGTCAGAGGTTGGACTTAACCAAAGTCCCACATCATTAGAAGGGTCCTAAATCAACATCGATGCAATATTTAAGCTTGTTCGGTGTAGGGTTTTCGATCGCTGGAACCCAATTTCGACTAGACCGATTTTTGGGATGTTACAGTCCGTCCCTGATTCTGACGGTCAATAGTTCAAGTTTATTCTTTTAAACATGCAATTTTTCATATGGGTAATTTAAAATTAGTTTTTATTTTATTTTTATATGGGTTTAAAGTCTTTTGAAACTATATTTAGTGGCTGTGATGGTGGATTGATCGGATCTAACTTTTATTATTGGCGCAGATAAAAATTTTAAATTTTTGGGTTGGGTCGTATCAGGGTCATGTTTAAGAGTTGGTACATCGGGGCGGACGAGTAAATTAATATTTTAATCTAGGGCGGGGCATGGTCGGGTTTAGGGGTTTATAGATCGGTGCGAGTTTGGGCGACCAAAAACCCGCCTCGCCCCGTTGCCATCCCTAGTCGAACCACTATAAATCGATTGTGCAACTTCTATTCTTTGGAGTAGGTGATTAAAGCTCTCAGTTGACACTCCATTCACTTAGGTTGTGGGTTCAAGACCCAGTAAGAGCAAATTCCTCTTCCCCTCCCTTAGGTAGAAATTGTTAAAAAAATATATATAAAATAAAATAGTTTCTATAAAATTTTGGTTTCAATATTAAAAATTAAAGCTAATGGATTTAAGTTCAGGCCAAATAAAGTTATGGCATTCACATTTTGGGCTTAGCCTTCAATATTGGTGGGACAAATTGGTAATTTTACATCTCTCCCTGCTACTACTTCCTTTCCTAGCTCGGCCAAACTCACTCCATAACTGTGCACAGCGAAGACTCCCCCTCCCCCCCAAAGGGTCGAATTTCTCTCACATTTACTGTACGTTTTCTTTATCGCGATCTAGTAAACCCTAGTAATTTTGCAAATCATTTCCGATCTATTCCGATTTTTTTAAATCCTATTAAAAAGTATTTCTGAAACTCCATTTCAGTTTTCTAGGCGTTTGGCTGATCATGTGTTGGATTTTAATTGCAGGAAATGGCCAGAAGTCTAGCTGGATTTCTGGTTCTGTTGCTTGTAGTATCGATCTGCGAAGGTGCTTCGCTTTTTCAACCAATCTCCGATTCTCATCGATCTGCCGCTCTTGAGCTCTTCACTCCCGACCATGGATCATTCAAAAGGTTTTCTTTAACCTTTATATCTCCGTTGGTTTTTAAGGAAAGAAATTCGAAGGAAATGCATAACAAATAGCGTTGAAAGTCAACTTAGGATTTTTTGATAACTCGCTGAAAAGAGGTTAATTTTTTCGTTTGATAACCCAATTCATATTGTGGTATGTAGGTTATGCATGATTACCTCTTTTTGTAGAATGTTAGTTTCCATTTTTTGGAAAATTTATGTTTAAACTTAATTATCTCTTTCTTTAATTACAAAGTATGAAATATTTAAATTACTTTTTAATATCTGTTTTGAATTGTCCCTTATAATGTAAAATGTTAAGTCAATGAAACTAAATTTGTGAAATTAAAAATTATCAAAATTCAACATTTACATTCATTTAGCATGTTTTTATATTACAAATTCAATATTAACAATCTAGTACTTAAACTTTTTGGTTTATCAATAACACCTTAGTTAAACATAAACATTTTTAGGAGAAGTTTAATTGATGAGAATTTAGTTTTTCTTTTGTTTGAATTGCCTGTTGAAAAGAGACCTATGAGAATGAGGTTTTAGGAAGTATCTCATTTGATATAATTGATCTAAACAGCTTGGAAGAAACATACGATGCACTAAGAACATTTCAGATTCTTGGAATTGAGAAGAAGCCTGATGTAACCGCTGCAGCTTGCTGTTCTATTTCCGAAACCGTTGGGTCGTCATCATCAACCCCGAAGGATCTTTTCTATGCTTTAAAAGCAAATAGCATAGCGGAGTGCAAGATACATGAGAAGGCTTCTAAGGTATTATTTGAATTTGGTACGCTGACATATGGCTTAAGAGCTTTTAACCTTGTTTAACCCAGGAGCTTAATTTTGTTGTTGCCTTTTTTTTTCTTTCTCATTTGCAAAAGGGCATTATTTCAAGTCTTAATGCTGCTGTCAGAGGTGCAAGTTCGTTGCTTGACTTCTACTATTCTGTAGGAGGTTTGGTACTTATCAAGGTAATGATTGCATTCAAAGTACTGGTTATTATGATGTTCTTTTTATGCAGCTACATAATTAATTTTGAGTCCCAAGTTTATATACTATATTTGCTTCTGTTTGTTATGTTGACCTAGGAACCTTGTTTATTCAGTCCACCTTATTTTCTATAGCTTTTAAGTGTTTCTCATTTCCCCTACCTTCTAATACCTGGTTTGTCAATTCAGGATCAGAGTTCCGAGGCTGATATTCATCTTGCTGATGCTGAAGGAGTGTTCCGCTCAGTCAAGGTTTGTTTTTATAACTAAATTTTGCTTTATGGCAGGGTTAAACTGCTGGACCTCTCCAGATCTATCCAGAGAGGCTGAGGCCTGCCATTTCTGTGGAACTATTTGGTGATGTGGTTAGGTTCGGGTTTGGGGAGGAGACTCACTACTTGAACTGACTTGAATTTCCATTGTTATTAATATATGCTTGTCATGGTTGGTTTTATGTTCCAGGCTTTCAGTCAAAGTGATGGCCGGTGGCGTTATAGTTCAAATAATCCCGAGTCTAGTGCTTTTGCTGCTGGTAAATATTTTTCTGGATTCTAATTTTTTTCTCAAGTAAGATGTTCGGTACAAGCGTCATAATACTTTTGTTCTTTCTTTGGTCTTTAGCTCTTTGGTTACTGTTGTATGCTTTCTTCACATTTATTAATTGTTTGGTTCAATTGTGCTATCTTTGCTCATTTAGGTTTGTCATATTCGTACAGGGATAGCACTTGAAACGCTTGCTGGAATTGTTTCTTTAGCATCTTCAGAACTTGACCAATCTTTGGTAAATAGTTAATGTTGCGTGCTTTGAGCTGGTGAAATTTTTGACTAATTTATGAATCTGAAATCTGAATCGCTATTTAGATCTATGTGGATGGTAAGATGTTTTCTTATTGATTGGTTCTTGTACCATGGTTTTCTTCAACTTTTAGCCGTGTCATGTGGGATATCTTTGCTTATAGATGTGGATGCATATACACATGTTTTTAAGGCAATATGAGCAAGGATTGATACGGACCTTTTTTTGTCTAGATGCTTATTTAATTATCGAACCAAGGAAATGGTCCCAGTGGAAAAAGGAATGTTATTCACTCTAGGAGACCCGTGTTCGAGCAGCTTTGTCTACACGGTGTGCGTGAGTTTTTTATGGCTTAAAAAGGAACATATATTACTATGGGACCAGATTAAGAATGCTAAAAAAAACTATCAAATTGCTGTGTTGAAGAAAGTGAATTATTTGATTATGATGGTGTCTTTTGATATCGAATTGTCTCAGCTCCAATGAGCAAATTTTGCTTTAATCTCAATTCTTATTTTGTTGTTCTTATCTGTGCCCATCTAGTCTGGGCATTTAATAATATATGTTTTCTTATTCTTGGCAGATCAATACTCTAATGAATGATATAAGCAAGCTTTTTGACAGCATTGAGAAATATGGTATGTATATCTCTCCTCTTCCCAAATTTGTTCTGCGTTGTCTTTTTCTGGTTTTAGTTTTCTTCAAAAAAAAAAAATTCTTCCTTTCATCATCTCTCAATTAAAAAAATAATGATTAGTATTATTCAATTTAATAATTCTTTTTTAGTTTGAACTTTTTTGGTTCTTCATTTCTATTAATTCTCTTTTTCAGACGACGGGACCCTTTACTTTAATGATAAACTTGTTGATGGTCATGAATACCAAGGTCCTTTATCAACCACCTCTTCTGTACTTAGAGGGCTAACAGCATTTGCTGCAGTGACTACTGGAAATCTCAACGTCTGTAGCGAGAACTCAATTATCATTCTTTTTAGCCTACTTATCTTTTCTTCTCAGTGTGTAGTCTGAAAGTTCTGGTTTATATCTGCAGCTTCCAGGGGACAAAATACTCGGATTAGCTAAATTCTTCCTTGGTATTGGAGTTCCTGGCGATGCTAAAGATTTCTTCTACCAAATAGATGCCTTAGCTTGTTTGGAAAGCAACAGGCAGGGTTTTTCTTTGGGCAGTTTTAATGTATTTCATTTATTTAATACAATCTGATGATGATATTAGAATTTTTTTTGGCTACCATCCATGTTATATAATTATCCAAATAGCCTTTTATGATAGTGAAATCTTAACCTTGGTTGAGTTTCTGTCACTCTTGAATAATATTGAAAGAGAGCAAGAAGTTATGCACATGCCTTTTGTGAACTTTATTTTGCATATTCTGGAATTGAGCTGAGTGTTTGTAGACTTTTTTCGTACTTTATGCCTTTTGTGACTGTGAGATGAGTAGTAGTTTTAGTGTGCTGATATCACCATTTTTCTTTGGTTTTATATAATGAAGCTCTGGATCTTAATAGTTCTTAAATTTCACTTGCCATGCAGGGTTTCTATTCCATTGATCTTGTCACTTCCATCAACAGTGCTTTCATTGACTAAAAAAGACTCGCTCAAGGTTTGTCCAAAGTTAAAATCCTTAACATGAACAATAGTGAGTACAAACTTAACTTCTTCTGTAGTTGTAGCGATGTTTTTTCTCGCTAAAAAAAAGATGTGTTTTTTATATTTAGAAAATATTTTCTTCCGCGTGGGATTTTAGAAAACTCGTGTTTTATTTAAAAATGGAGTCGCCACCGGCCACTCAAAGTGGACCGGACACCGTAGAAAACCAGAGATTTTGAAATATCGGGTTCGGGAGTCGGTTACGGATGGGGAAGGATTAGCACCCCACAACGCCCAAAATTGGTACTTTAATAATTACCGCTTTATTAATATTAAACTTTCCGGATTGAAATTCGGTTATAAACGCGAGTAGATTTTAAAGGTCCCGTTATTCGAGAGTAAACGTCCAACCACTATCACTACGCCTGATACTGGCCCCGTTTACGCTCGAATAAAAGGGCACCGCATTGACAAAATATATGTCCGTTATGCAAACTTAAAAAATATGACAAATATAAATAAATACATTGCGATAAAAAATATAAACAAATACTAACATAATAAAATACTAATATAACATAAATAAAAATACTAATCTAAAACATACATACATAACTATTAATTTAACACATAAATAAAAACAAATTTAACATAAATAAAATACTAATCTAAAACATACATGCATAAATATTAATTTAACTCATAAATAAAAATAAATCTAACATAAATAAAATATTAATATAAAACATAAATTTAAAACATACTAATCTAAAACATAGATAAACATACAAATTAAAAACACAATTTTAAATTAACTATTAATTCATTAAATCATAAAAATTACAACATAAATAAAAAGGAAAGAAAATATACCTAACTAGGAGTTCAAATGACGAACCCCGACTGAACCCCACTGAGATCTACCACGACCTCTCCAAAAAATTAACTAGATCGGATCCAAAATAGGACCCCGATCGAACCGACTAGGACCGGGGCACTACCCCGGTCCTTGGCTAGCCGGGAGCTAATACCCCCTTATTTGGCAAGCCATGGCCGATTCTTCCTCCGTCAATTTCCAATTCCAATTGCCTATTTATAGGGGTGAGGTGGGTGACGTGGAGCCTTGTGCTCCACTCCCCTCCCCCTTTTTTTATTATTTTTTTTACTTTTTTTATTATTTTTTTTTACTTTTTTTTTTAAATTAATAATATTATTACAACAATACTAAAAATACTAAAAACCCGGACAAAAATGAGTGATTACAGTAGTGGCAGAAACCTACCACCCAAGGATTGATGGCATTATTATTAGAGGCATTTCCATTTTGCTTCTTAAGTGCACAGCAGTTTTAGATGTTCATGAAGATACTTGTTTCATTTGATGGATTGTATGCTGGCCTTTTTTTCTGGTCTGTTTATCATAAAAGGAAATATTTTTCATGTACCATTCATCTGCATCCAATTTATGATGCATATTGCTGATCAATTATTCTGTAGTTGACGCTGCTTTTCATTTGCATTTTATGCTTAATCATCCTTGATTTATGCCAGACTTGAAATCATCTAATCTCGTTTTTGGGTTTTGTTATTACTGAATTTTTGGTTTTTTGCTCTTTGAATAAAACAGGTTAGAGTTACGACTGTGTTTGGTTCAAATGCACCACCTCTAACTGTAAAGCTTGTGGGTGCTTTTAGTTCTGGTTCAAGGGATGCATCTCTAGTTGAAAGCCAGGTATGTTGTTTCCTCAAGTAGTGTACATTTTATTGGATGCAATTTTTTTTTACAAATTCTATTTAGCATTTTCCTTTAGTTCTGTTTTATTTTATTTAGTGTTTATAAATATCATGAAATGCAGGAACTTAAGTTTGACCAAGGATCGGGGCTACATACCTTGAATGACTTGCCAAAGAGTATTGATGTTGGAACTTACACATTTGTTTTTGAGGTATTGTTGTGTTATATCCTTGGATTGAAACTTTAAGTTCATTGGGCTTTCTATGAAATATGAAGTTTGAACTTTTATAGGTTGTACTTCAAGAACCCGAGGATGGAACATTTTATGTTACGGGAAGCCAAACAAAAGTACCAATATTTGTCACAGGACTTATCAAAACCGAAAATTCAGAAATTGTGATTCTTGACAGTGATCTTGGGAGCATAGAATCACAGAAAAAGTATGCTTGTCTATTTCTTTCGAATAAATTGTTGGTTTTTTAATACCTATAATTGATAATTGTCTAGGAACATCTGATGACACTTCTAAAAGTTGGTGCCTAGTGTTAGAGCTTTTTACTCAACTGAACTCTGATATATAGTTTTATTCATGGTCCTACATCCTACATATACAGGCTAGACTTAGCTGGAAAGAATGCTGCATCATTATCAGCAAACCACCTCCAGAAGCTGCGTCTATCCTTTCAGCTGACAACTCCTCGTGGACGTGTTTTTAAGCCACATCAGGTTGGTGGTTCGGCATGTCTTCATTTTGAATGCATGGTTGTTGCTAATTTTGTGGCATGCAGGCATTTCTCAAGTTGAGACATGAGAGCAAGGTTGAGCACATTTTTGTGGTTGGGAACTCTGGAAAACAGTTTGAGATAGTTCTAGTTAAGTATCTTGTCTTTCATGGGTTGAACATCTTTCTGGATGTATGTTACAAATTAAAAGTATAAACATTGATAATGTTGTTAGAGATTTCTCTTCATATGGCACATGATATGTATGGCTATTTTCATTGGGAAACGAGAAGATATCTATAGTTTATGCTATTTACTAACAGATTAAAAATATTTAGATTTATGTGCTATATAAAATTTGCGTGTTCTCTTTAAATTACTAATCCTATGTGGTTTGTCTTGTAGAATTTTCTTGGGCTGGTTGAGAAGTTCTTCTATCTCTCAGGTAAATATGACATGGAGCTCACTGTTGGTGATGCTGCTATGGTAAGTGTTGCTCTTGCTTTTAGAAATGTTCAATTTATACGAGTCCACACACACGTAGAAATAAATATACGTCTTTTGCCCTCTTCAGGAGAACTCTTTATTAGTAGCTATTGGACACATTGAGTTAGATCTACCTGAAGCACCCGAGAAGGCACCCCGCCCTCCTCCACAGCCTGTAGATCCTTACTCAAGATATGGACCCAAAGCAGAGATAACTCACATCTTCAGAGCTCCTGAAAAGTGTCCACCTCAAGAGCTTTCCCTCGCATTCCTGGGTCTTACTATCTTGCCATTGCTTGGATTTTTGATTGGGGTTAGTCTGTATTTTGCTGTTGCTTTTTTATATTTTCATTCAACCAGAAAGTTACTGGCATCTGAATTACTAATTAATTTATTTTTTGGTCTTTTATTCTTGGTCAAATTGTCATAACTTGAGCATTTCTGTTGTGGGATGCTTCATTGCATTTTTTCTAGGGGAAGTAGTCATTGACTGCTGCAGAGATATTGGAAAATGAAAAAAGAAAGGGGTTTGGTGGTGGTTGGGATCTCTGATCTCTAGCCAGACTAGCCTGGGAAACTAAAAGCTTTTTTGTTGAATAGGATTCTTGGAGCTTGTTAACTGATCTCAGTTGGAGAACCTGGCATTTCATTTGCAGTTAGCTGCTAAGCTGTCAAGTATTGCAAATTTTAAATGCGCGCGCACACACACACTATATATATTATAACTATTTCTGGTTCATGTCATAGTAGTATTTTACTTCAATAATGTACTCGTTGCTATTTTGAAAGGTTGATTGATCCTGTTTGGTTTTGACAGTTATTACGTCTAGGGGTGAACGTGAAGAACTTTCCCACCAAGCCTGTACCTGCCACATTTGCGGTTCTCTTCCATGTTGGCATTGGAGCAGTTCTATTGCTCTATGTGTTTTTCTGGTTGAAGGTTAGTATTTTTATCACGCACTTAAGCTCCGCTCACGTTCAAAGTGAATTGCCATTATTATATGTGGTAGTTTTTTTTTTAAAAAAAATTATATCTTGTGGGGTGCAGTTTGATCTATTCCAAACACTGAAAGTCCTTGGTTTCTTGGGAGTTTTCCTTGTGTTTGTTGGCCATGGAACCCTTTCCCATCTTGCCGCCGCATCAGCCAAGTTGAAATCCGCCTGAGCCTGGAGAGGAAGACAATAAATTAGTCTCGAACATGTTAACTCAAATTTTGTAGGCCTTGACAGCATTTAAGTTCTCCGTTACGAATCCTAGTCCTAGTTACGTTAAAGAAACTATGCTGCTCCCGATTTCAATGATGCCCAAAATATTTCTAATTTAAAATAGAGTTTAAACTGTAAGTGGGAACTCAAGCTTAAAATTTGAAGTTCAATGCTGGTTTTGAGTTTTGTTTTAAAATCTTAATAGCGTTTGAGTTTATTTGATTAATTTTTTATTAAAATAATCTATATAGTAGGAAAAAGTTTGATTTCCATGTTCGATTTTGAGTTTGTATTGAGATTTTGTTTAAAAGTTATATTTTGTAAAGAAATTAATTTCTAAAATCTAATTTTTTTATGTAAAAGTAAATAAACATGTTTATTAAAGTTTCTCTTATTAAACTTAAATTAATTAGTCATGTATTACAATTTATTTTGTTTTTGTGTGGGTTTGGGGAGGGGTATACCATAAGCTTTGTTCACAGACGACGTGAAAGCAAAATACAGGGGACGAAGAAGAAATAAAATACAAGCAAAACATTTATCCTTAAGACACTTAAAAGGGGATGTGGAGGACTAGGGGAGTAGAGTGGTGAGTCCAACCAAGGACCAAACTTTTATAAGATCCAAGGATGTCGCCCAAACAAGTAAAATATACAAAATGAAGGACAAAAATAAGCAGAGATGGACAAACAACCAGTTCTCAAAATGGGCCTCTCATCATTCGATGAGGCTGAAATATTGTTAAAAAAATCAAAGGTAAATTAGTGTAATAATTACTTTATTTTTACTCACCAAATAAATAAAGGGTAAACTTCATTAGAGGTCCCTTATGTTTAGGGTTTATTCTATTTTGGTCACCGAATTTAAAAAAATTATTCCCGTCACTTATGTTTTTGCTTATTACTCTTTTGGTCACCCGAACTTTAACTTTCGTTACTTAGGTAACAAAAAGCTGACATGGCACCTTAATAAATAAATAAAATCTGTGTGTATATCCAAAAACCAAACCTCATTCATCAACTAATTCTCTCTCTCCCTCCTCCTCCTCCTGATTTCGACAACTTATAAAATTATTGTTGACTTCGACATCCTAACCTTCATAGTGTTAGAAAAAGACAGAACAAACACAGAAAAAATTCCTCTAAATAAATCCAAAAACTTCATTCATAGTCAAGTAGGAATGATTCAAATTCATATATAAGAACACCTATGAGTTGCGTTAAGTTTCTAGTTTTAAAAGATATATTATTATCTTTGTCCTGTGCAAAACGATGTTATAAACATGGAGCTTTCTCGTTTCATTTTTACACCCAAGAAACAGAAGTAACCTTAAGAAATGAAGTCCCCACAGTTTTTAGTGTTATTCATTCTTGTTTTGGCTGCTTTTTTTTTCGTTTAATGGGCAACTTTGCCTTATCAAAATTTCTTCAGTGCCTTTCCTTCATTTAAATGATTTTTCTTTCATTTTTAAAGTAATTTTCAAACGAACGAATTCTTCGTATGAATCTGTTCTGGATGCTACGTTGTGGAATCTCAGGTTCAATACAACCAATACCCCGAAACCTTTTATCGTTGTAACGCCGACGTAAATATCCCATATTGAAGAAACGATTCATTGTTTGAAAAAACATGGGCTACAAACAGGGGTGGATCCAGAAATTTAAGCATGGTAGTTTATCGACCGCCAATAAATAAAATCACATGTAAGTCAAGTATAAACTGAATAATTCACCAAAAGTTACATCTAAAAGGCATTAAAATTAAATTTACAGATTAATAGTACATAAAAATAATTACAAGTAAACTTAATTTTTAAAGAAAAAAATTAAACAAAAAAAATTATCACACCCCGAATTCGGGACTTGAAATTTCGAGCTTGAAGGGATGAATTGTGAAATTAGAACTAAATTGGATTGTTTGCAAAGGTTTGAAGGTCGTGTTGTGATTTTTAAGAGTTTTGAGGCAAAACAATAATCGTTAAAAGTCTTGTACCATTTCTAGAAACCCTAACAAGTTCAGTGGCTCGCTTTGTAATTTACCATTGAGAGATTATTTTTATTTTTCAGCTAACTTTTACCTTTTCATTTTTAGTAGCCGCCAGGCACCGGCAACTCCTCTCTCATCCGTTATCTCTCTTGTTTTTGTGTATTTCTTTCGTTTCAACCATCGTGAACTACGGTTCCCTACATTGTTTTTTTAGTGTTGTCTTGAAAACTCGATCACTCTATGTAGCGACGTGTTTTGAAAAAAGCCTGAAAAATCATAAGTTCAGCGTTACGGGTTATCTAAAAAATCATCTCTTTGTAATCTTGGCTTAAAGGAATATTTTTGAAAATTCTTTTTCTTTTGAAAATCGATAAAAATTTGGAGTCGCCACCGGCCACTTAGATAAGGTAGGCCGAACACCACAAAACCAGAGATTCATTTTGAAAAGGCTCGGGAGTTGGTTACGTGTGGGGAAGGATTAATACCCCCATCACGCCCGAAAATCGGTACCAAAATATTTGTTGCTTTTAATTGAAGGAAATTGTCGAAATTTGAAAGGAATTTAATTCGGTGACCTTAATTGAAAATTAACATTAATTGAACGAGCTTTATAAATTGGTGAGTTCAAATTAATTAGAAATTTAATTAATAAGGTTGACGATACATCGGACCATAGATTAAACCGATATCAAATAAGTCCGATTGCCGTGTTAATTTATGATTCGAATCCCGCACGCCACCTTTATGCATGGTGCAAACAGTTAAGATGTGATGTAATGATTTTATCAACTTTTAACTTTACCTTGAGACGGTAAGAATTAATTCAGATATTTGGTCAACATCAACATCCTTTAAGCTCTGTTACGACACAAATATCAGAATTAATAAATATCTCCCTTTTTATGATTTAGATTAATTAATGCAAAATTAATACGACGTATTAATGACAATTAAGGAATGTCAAACAAAGGCACAAAAATAAACACAAAAGGCCCAACGCAATACCTAACCTATAAAGGCCCAAATTATGGAAATTTAATTAGTGATCTAGTTACTAATTAGGTGCTTCTAGTATTAACCCTAAATTAATTAATCCTAAAAAGGCTAGAGAACCCTAATAAATTATGAGTTATCTTGTGATATGATAATTAATTCGATTAATTTTAAACTAGTATTCCAATAAGCCAAGAATATTATTTAAACTAAGATAAATTAATTAATCATAGCTTTAAATTAAAATGATAGTCTAATTTCCATGTCAATTTTATCTTAAAAGATAATTAAGAGGTGTTCAACCAATTTTAATGAATTTAACATTTACTCCAATAAGCCAAAGGCAAATTTAAATTCACTAAATTGATTCGAACCTTAAGACTAACTATGGCTCTAAAACTAATCCTAGAATTAACTTACTTAATTTAAGGGTCGTGCCCCTATTAGACGAGCACACGACCTAAATTAATTAAATTAATTCCTAAACTAATCTAAAGCTAACTTAACAACCCAAAGGCCAAAAAAACCAAGAGGCCCAAACTTCTAAACTAAACCCAAATGAAAAACCCCATGTATATACGTTTAAGAAAATATACCTTAATTATATATTATATACTATATACAAGAAAATATATTATAAAAGGGATAATATGAAATCATGATAATAAAATAAACAAGCTAATAATAAATTAAACAACATTCAACAAGTGAAATAACGTACATATCACAAGCAAAAAAATAAAATAAAATAAAACACATAAAAAGAGACTAAAATAAATAACAAATGTTACCAATAAAATCATCCATATTTTCATTGAACTATAAAAAAGGATTATACATAAATAAAAAGAAAAGAGAAGAATATACCCAAAACCCAAATATTTATGCTCGATCAACCAAATTCCACATGTTGTTGGGGTTGAGAAGTTCGATTCAAGGGTTTAATAATGGTAGAAAATAATTTCAATTAGGGAAAATTATAGTGGATAATGGGATCGAATGGTCTAAAAAAGCAAATGGTAGGGGGGCTTTAAAATGAAGAAGACGACAAAAGGGGGGTTTATGGCTGCCGAATGATATCCCAAGAAAAATAGGTTAGTTGTTCCTCTTTTTAGGGTAGAAATATATATATATATGTGTGTGTGTGTGTGTGTGTGATGAAGGGTATTTTTGGTTTATCCCCTTAAATAATAACCAATGAAAATTAAGACTTTGGTCACCAAGTAGTTTTTTTTAACCAATGGGAATGAAACATTGATTCATCCAATGAGAACCAGAGCTTGGTGAGTATGGAGTTGGGATTTTTATTATTTTTTGTATACATTTTTTTACTATATAAAATTATATATAACGAGCCATGAAATTTTAGGCTTAAGGTATAAGGTAAGGTTTTTGGGTATTTTAAAAAAGGGTAATGTGGATTTATTTTATTTCGAGCATTTAATTTAACCCGGACAAAATTTAGTGTCTACAGCTGCCCATCTTTGCTTATACTTGTGGAACAATAATAAAGCAAATACCATAAGCACTAATTTTGTCATATTTCCCTGTTTGGAGGTTTCGAGCTGCAAGTTCCTCCTATATAGAACTGTTCACCCTTCCTCTTCGTACAACTTGGAGCTATGAGTATCTGCCTCCTTTGCCCCACCTTGAGCTATGAGTATCTGCTTCCTTCGCTCTAAAAACTCTGAGTTATGAGTATCTGCCTCCTCAGCTCAGTAGTTCTAATACGGTGAGTTTGAAATTCTTCGCCTGAAATCCTTGAGCTTTGAGTATTCGCCTCCTTCGCTCTAAAAACTCTGAAGTATGAGTATCTGCCTCCTCCGCTCGGTAGTTCTAATATGGCGAGTTTGAAATCCTTCACGTAAAATCTTTGATCTTTGAGCATCTGCCTCCTTCGCTCTAAAAACCCCGAGCTATGAGTATCCGCCTCCTCCGCTCGGTAGTCCTTTATGTCCTTTCTTTTTCTTAACTTTCTGAATCTCTTGCTCTAAAGCACCTTTACAGGTTTACTCTCTAGAGGTTTTTCTTTCGTTTCGTTTCTCTTTTCTTTTTCTTTTTCTTTTCTTTTGTTTTATTCTCTCTTTCTTTTTCTTTTTCTTCTTTTTTTCTTCTTTCTCTTTCTCTTTTTTCTTTCTTTTTTCTCTTTTTTTTCTCTTTTTTTTCTTCTTTATCGTTCTTCTTCTTTTTGGACGCTCTTATGGGTTTTCGCCTCTAATCCCTTTGGGTTGCTTCATGAGAGACACTCGTTCTTCTTTCTCGGTAAAATTTATCCATTTTGCATCTGATGTCCTTTCGCCTTAGCCTTGGCAGATTCCTTTCATGTCTTGGAACAAGCGCTAATCTTATGTCGTTTCCTTACAAGTTCTTCCAAAACTCTCGCATTTCTCCGACTGACTCTTCTAATTGTAAATCCCGCTATGCCCCGATTTTTGTTGAGTTGGAATTTCAACGTCATGCTTGAAAGGTTCTCTGATGGCCCAAAAGTTTTGACTAAAAATGAACTGGTGGCCAAAGCTCAAAACTGTTCTCCTTACTATGAATTCTTTGATTTTCTACCAGAATTCGAGGTATGGAGTTGTTCTTTTCATTCTGAATTTCTTCAACCTTCACAAATGCTGTGGAAGTCTTCTCATTATAGATTCTTCTTGAATATAAACAAGTTCTCCTCACTTTGAACTTTTCCTCCATCAAGTTGATGTCTGAACAGTTTTTTTCCTTAGAAACTCTTTGAATCTTTAACGGGCGAGTCCTTTTCACTAGGGACTCGTAGTCTTTATAGAGATTTACTTCTCCAACCAGGGAGTTTCAAGTCAAAATCTTTTTCAATCTTTGAATCTGCCAAGAACAACCAAAATGATTTGATGATGTGAGTTAGTATGTTCCTATCCTAGGAATGTCTAACTAAATATGATGCATGAATAGAGTCACTTTTAGAGATGCTAGGGATAAACCCTCACTTTCTGGTCGATCATCCTTAGCTTCTGCAGGCTTTATGTCTTTGCTAAGTCTTTATTTTTATCTTGTATTGAAAGGGTATGGCTGGCTTATACTGATTAGACCAAAATTTGCCATTTTCTAAGTATTGCTCAACTCAACTTGGGCTTCGTTATCTCCTTTTCATTGACTATTCATGACGAGTCCTCTTCATTTGCAACATTAGGGTGAACACATGCCCCTAAATCTTCCAAACCTTTCTTATTTTCATAGGGTCTGATCTTCCCTCTTTCTTCTGTACTGAATCTTCCTTTTTTGTTTCTCCTTGAAAAGAAATGTTGAATTACACTGGTCAAAATAACATTACCCTCGCTTAACTCGAGCTCAACTGTTGCTTCTTTATGGACTCTTCACGATGAGCCTTCTACAATTTCCTTGTTTTGAGTGAACTCAGGCCCCCTGATTTCCAAATTTTCCTTATTCTCAAATCTCTGACCGGTATAGCGCCGGGGATCTTACAATTATTCTATTTGTAATTACTGATAAATCATACTAGGTTAACTGTATAGACCCTAGATTTGAAGCTGCAGAAAAGCTTTCATTGTCAAATGCTTGGACAAGTCCAAGATAGCAACATCCCGGCCACCTAAGATTCTTGAAGATGATTGAGTTATAAATCCCCATTGTGAACAGATCCGTTTCCATGACCTCCTTCGGGTGTGTAGACACATTCCTATAACAAGGTGGTGATATTTCCATGATTCTAAGTCAAACCTTTGCCCCAATCTTCATTCATTCTAGTTAAACTTCTAAGCTTCAAAGGATAATCATGGGACTTAGGCGGCTTTATGGAAACCCAGCCTTTGTTAACACTCTTTTGATTAAGCAAAGCGGAATACTCCTCAACTATAGACGTTGGGTCCTTCCTGTTAACAGAAAGCGGGATTCCAAGACTAAAAGATGGCTTGGAATGATGGCTGATTAACTTGGACAATCATTAAGTGTGTGATACACTACAATTCATACATGACCAACTTCGTGATCGTCAACCCCATTTTTATTGTATTTGTTTCATCTTTCACAACTTGTTTTGCTGTAAGAGGATGTAAGTATACCCCGCTCACTTGATAAATTGTCACCTTGTACGCTTTGGTTATCTTCAGACCAACTTCGGACGGCTAAATCGATGCCCCCCTTTTTCTAACTTTAGTAGTACTTCATCTCTTCCTCTGGTTCAACATTTACTTACCCTTGACCCATTGGTATGGTCCTTCTTCATTCTCAAAGCTAGGCTGAAAACATGCCCCATGAGTCTTTGAATTTTCAATAAAACTTGATCTTAATCTTCTTAAACCAACTAAGGTCTTGCAACATATACTCATTTCGGGTTCTTGAACTATGTAGCATGAAGGCTTGCTGTTATTCCCTTCAGGATCACTGGAAGGCTTGTATTAGGTCGATCATGTACACACTTGAGCTTGCATCCTAAACTCCATTCTAAAAAGCACAGAGATACCTTACTCTTTCTATTTCTCACTTTTCTTCTTTTTATTTCCTTCATTTTTTTCTCTCTATCCTTTTGTCTATACATCGGTTTGCTAATTATCATTTCAACAAAGGATGCCCCTTTTTAGGTTAATACACAAAATCAAAATTAATAAAAAAGAATAGAATTGCCCATATATCAAATGCATAAGCGTTTTAGATTCAATTCTCTGGTGATCAACAATTTGCCTTTGAATGTTGTGACGATATTTGTGAGATCCTTTTTAGATTTCTCGGTTCATCCTCATGATTATGGTACTTACTTGATCTATCCAAAAACTACTCATCCTAGTTATCATTATCTTTCTCCATAAACGGTTTAAGCTTTATGACTTTTATTTAGCCCATGGAACGCGTATAATTTCATTCTAAGAATTCTTAAACTTAAGTACATACTTCTGTTTGTAATCAAAATTGTGTCAGTGTACTTAAAGATTCATCTCTAACGCTAGGGTATTGAATAGGTGGAGCATAGCTCCTTATTAGATTTTTTCTCCTCCCATAGCTCCATCAAGATGCTCCAAGACTTATTTAAATCGTTCATTTATTTCATTTTTTAAGGGAATTCAACTCATCACAGTCCTTTGTCTCGAGAATAATGATGGAGCATACAACAATATCCCGAGTTACTCGGCATAGTCATGATTTGAAAACTTACTCATATAGCTAAGGCCTTTGACTCAATTGGAGTAAGTGGAGCAAATCATCTTTATTTAGCCTTTTTCTATAGCGGAGTACCTTTTTAAATTTAATTAACTTTTGTTTTGTTTTGAAACACACTATTTTCCTTTTGAGGCGCATTCAAGCAACTCTTATTTGGGCTCTCATAGGATATTTTCTTATCATCGAACATCATCGAAGGAGTAGTAATCTTTCTTCTCGCACTTTACCGACCAAAGCAGACTGAGGGGGAATCACGATTCATCGTTATCACAACATTCAATTAATCACTTTATTAGAATCAATGTCACATCATGCACGTGATATATGTGGGTCTACGAGGGTAAGAATATATTCATATATATTTTAGAAAAAAACATCCTCTCATTGAAATAACAAAAGTAAACATAACATAGACCTTTACAAAGGAGTACTACTACTATCTTCGGGTAAACAAAAGCAAAATTAACACACATAAAAGCAGATAAAAGCAAAACCTAAAACTATGGATAGGATGCCCTAGAAAACCCTGACCCTTGCAACATTGGTCATTCATCCCGACGCTTCAAACTTTCTTAAAAACTCGTCCTTTTTCTCTGAACCTTGGTTTTTCATTATCAAAAGAAAGCATTATATTCTTAACAAGTTCATAGATCTTGCCCTTCAGAAACACACATTCTTCCATTGTATGGCCAAAGTCACTGTGATGATATTCGCATGGAACCTTGGTATCAAACACATTGGTATTGAAATAAGCATACCGCTTCATGTGAGGTGGCCTCAAGAGTTTGTTCTGAACTAACAGAGGTAACAGCTTCGAATTTGTCATTGGAAGTACCATTTTTTCCTCTTGTCACTCTCTCTTGCATCGTGCATTTTAGCTTTCCTTTTCCTTTTTTTTTTCTTAATCAAGGCTCTCCTCCTCTGGAGACATTGTTATTATCAGGGCATGTCGCTTTTGAGGGATCTTTTAGAACTGCTTCGAACCTTTTGAGTGGGTTCAGAACTAAGCTTTCCGCAGAACGGTTGTGATTATGATGGCTACTGATGTTTCCTAATTTTGTCAATGTCGACAACTTTGCCTCATCAACCTCTTTCATCACGACGACCCGATCTTCTCATAATTTCATAGTACTGGCCATGTCTGGATAATTAACCTTCAGACATAGACTCATCATCTCAAACTCTAATACCCCGATATCTAGGAGATGTTGAACTTTACGCTTAAAACTTACACACCTCTCAATGGAATGCCCCTGAGTCCTGGTATGGTAATCGCAATGATCTTTATCACTGAACCAACTCAGATATAGAGGTGACAGGGCTTTGACAAAGTAAGGTGCCACCAATGAGCATGTAGCAGCTTGGAATACAAATCTTGGTAAGTGAATGGACTAAAAGTAAATTGGGCGTCCTTTGATTCTTTTTTTTCTTGAGCCTTGAAAGCTTGGTTGATCGGCAGCTGATGAGGTATTGGGATCATAGACACCAAAGGCTGATCATGTGATTTCAGGCATGAAAATTCAGAAAATAGTGTAGTCGACATCCTCTTCCTCTCGTTGTATGTTGTACATTTTCTCATTTTGTGGCTCTGACTTATTCGGTTCTTCGTTTGCTGGTTGGGATAGGACTTATGAGAGAGAGTCATCAGTTTTATCCGACACTAATTTGGCTGGGCACTCTGAAGCGGTGCATGCTACCTCATATTGGTTGATGATAGTTTGTTCCTTATAAGCCAAAACCTTTTCTGCTATAAAGTCACAATCCCGACTCTCACTCTCCTTTTGCACGAAAGAGTCTTCTTTCATGCCTTCTTCCTTGGTCATCATACCCATCAACTCAACGATTTGACCTTTGTTTCCTCATGGAACTTCTTCACATATAATATTATCTCCCTTTGATTCCAAACCAATTGTTCATGAAGTTGTTCGAGTCTAGCTACCTTAGTTGCTACATCATTCATATTTCTGGAGTCGAACTGGTTAGAAGTTATTCCCTCCTTACTCATACTTTCTGAGGCGAATGTTTTTCCCCGATTAGTGATGTATATGATGTATGTGAATGTACAAAAATTTATTATTTGAACAAAAATAACAATACGTCACAAAATAATGCTACTATGAAAACATGAATAAATGCAAAGAGCGGCACTAAGTTCAGAAAATATCATCGTTAAACAACTCGTATTAATGGGAATATCATTTCATTACAATAGCCAAAGAAAACCCGCTTTGCAAATGGTCCTAAACTAGCATATAGATCAACAGTCTTTTCTCTCTCATTGGATTCACCATCCACATAGTCCTGAAGCTTGACAACATCTTCTCACTCTTACTTCCAAATATAGAAGGCAACAAATTGTAGTCGCTCCACTATTGGCATTTAGTGCACTTAAATTGCTCCCTTGAAGGAGTCCCGCTGAATTCGACCCTCGGGTGTGCTAAAGCTAAGTCCAGAATCTCTTCTTACCTGAAATATTCTTTTTCGTTCTAAGTCGAGACTTGATTGTCAACCCAAGATGGCAAAGTGCCTGAGAAACCTTCGAGCTTGCCTCAGAAAGCTTTGTTCTTTGATTAGATACGATTCTCGCTAATCTTCTTGCAAGGACTTGAGACTCCTCAATTACCAGAGTCAAATCAAAGTCGTCAATCCTGAAACAACCATAGGTGGTAGTTCCAAAACTCTACCACTGCTTGAAGTGACGGTTGGTCGATCGGAACATCAAATGAATAGGAGATGTCGCTATACTCATCTTGGAAAGCACTTCTTGCCTCGGAGTCATAACTTCCACTCGAACACATCATTAACTTTTGTGTTCATGAAGGTTTCGGCTGACACTATAACTTGAACCTCTGGCTGAAATATTGCCCTCGTCATGTAAATGCTCCTCTTCTGACCATATTTGTAGGTCGTGATTCTTTTCATCATTGTTTTGAGCCAAACCTCTCATTAATATAGTCTTTAATTTCAGACTATTTCTGACTCAATGTGCTCTTTATGATATGACAAAATATGCAAAACAAAAAGGTACAAAGGGAAAGATAGGAGACAAGGAAAATGGATAGTCAACTGATGGATAGTGAATTCAAAAAAGAAGAAGAGATAAATACGAGGAAAATAAACGAAAGGCAATCACATAAAGGAAGAACCCTAACCGCATGAATTCTAGTTCGCTAAGATTATTTGTATGGCTCTAATAGGGGTAGGCTTCTTAAATTCACACACATGGGTTCGGTTCTAATCGGGGTACCATAACCTATCTTATTACCTACTAAGGCAACAAGAATCCCAATTCTGGCCCATTACAAGCTTGCAAATTGGTTTCAGTTCGAGGGAAAGCACGACCTAGTGACGTGGAGGGCTGCTCATGTGTCAAAATGTGCGGATTCCGGAAGTGAATTACCGACCCGTTGAGGGATACTTACGTGGGTATATAGCGTTTTACTCCCACTTAAGGGATGGAGCTCGGGTATAGTGCTTGATGAAATGGTGCAACACATGTTGGTGATTCCTTAGAAATTAAATGAAAAATTAATTCAAAGGTCACCAATTATCAAAGCCCGTTCAATTGTAGTAACATTTTCAAGAAATGTTCAACCTTACTAGAATCAATTGAAATTGCGACAATTTTCCATCATTAATAAGCAACAAAATATTTTGTTTGGCCTAACTCTCTATTTGTTTTTTGCTTTAAAAACAAAACCGATCCCCAGCGGAGTCGCCATGCTGTAGTGACGTTTTTTGAAAAAACCCTGAAAGATTATAAGTTCAGCGTTACGGGTTATCCTAAAAATTATCTCTTTGTAATCTTGGCTTAAAGGGATTTTTTTTGAAAAACGATAAAAACTTGGAGTCGTCACCGGCCACTTGGATAAGGTAGGCCGGACACCACAAAACCAGAGATTCATTTTGAAAGGGTTCGGGAGTTGGTTGCGTGTGGGGAAGGATTAGCACCCCCATCACGCCTAAAAAGCGGTACCAAAATATTTGTTGCTTTTAATCGAAGGAAATTATCAAAATTTGAAAGGAATTTAATTCAGTGACCTTAATTGAAAATTAACCTTAATTGAACGAGCTTGATCAAATTGGTGGGTTCAAATTAATTAGATATTTAATTAATAAGGTTGACGATACATCGGACCATAGATTAAACTGACATCGAATAAGCCTGACTGTCGTGTTAATTTATGGTTCGAATCTCGCACGTCACATTTATGCATGGTGCAAGCAGTTAAGATATGATATAATGATTTTATCAACTTTTAACTTTACCTTGGGACGGTAAGAATTAATTCAGATATTTGGTCAACGTCATTTAAGCTCGGATTGTTACGACACAAATATCAGAATTAATAAATCTTCCTTTTTATGATTTAGATTAATTAATGCAAAATTAATGTGTCGTATGAATGACAATTAAGAAATGGCAAACAAAGGCACAAAAATAAACACAAAAGTCTCAACGCAAGACCTAACCTATAAAGGTCCAAATTATGGAAATTTAATTAGTGATCTAGTTACTAATTAGGTGCTTCTAGTATTAACCATAAATTAATTAGTCCTAAAAAGGCTAGAAAACCCTAATAAAATATGAGTTATCTTGTGATATGATAATTAATTCGATTAATTTTAAACTAGTATTCCAATAAGCCAAGCATACTATTTAAAATAAACCAAATTAATTAATTATAGCTTTAAATTAAAATGATAGTCTAATTTCCATGTCAATTTTATCTTAAAAGATAATTAAAAGTTGTTCAACCAATTTTAATGAATTTAACATTTACTCCAATAAGCCAAAGGCAAATTTAAATTCACTAAACTGATTCGAACCTTAAGACTAACTAGGGCTCTAAAACTGATCCTATAATAAACTTACTTAATTTAAAGGTCATGCCCCTATTAGACGAGCATACGACCTAAATAAATTAAATTAAATCCTAAACTAATCTAAAGCTAACTTAACAACCCAAAGCCCCAAAAAACTAAGAGGCCTAAACTTCTAAACTAAACCTAAATGAAAAACCACATATATATACGTTTAAGAAAATATACCTTAATTATATATTATATACTATATACAAGAAAATATATTATAAAAGGGATAATATGAAATTATGATAATAAAGTAAACAAGCTAATAATAAATTAAACAACATTCAACAAGTGAAATAACATACATATCACAAGCAAAAATAAAATAAAATAAAACACATAAAAAGAGACTAAAATAAACAACAAAGGTTACTAATAAAATCATTCACATTTTCATTGAACTATAAAAATGATTATACATAAATAAAAAGAAAAGGGAATAATGTACCCAAAACCCAAATATTTATGCTCGATCAACCAAATTCCACATGTTGTTGGGGTTGAGAAGTTCGATTCAAGGGTTTAATAATGGTAGAAAATAATTTCAATTAGGGAAATTATAGTGGATAAGGGAATCGAATGGTCTAAAAAAAGAAAAAAAACAAATGGCATGTGGCTTTAAAATGAAGAAGACGACAAAAGGGAGGTTTATGGATGTTGAATGATATCCCAAGAAAATTAGGTTAGTTGTTCCTCTTTTAGGGTAGAAATATATATGTGTGTGTGTGTGTGTGTGTGTGTGTGTGATGAAGGGTATTTTTGGTTTATCCCCTTAAAATAAGAACCAATGAAAATTAAGACCTTGGTCACCAAGCAGTTTTTTTAACCAATGGGAATGAGGCATTGATTCATCCAATGAGAACCAAGCCTTGGTGAGTAAGGAGTTGGGATTTTTATTATTTTTTGTATATGTTTTTTTACTATATAAAATTATATATAATGGGCCATGGAATTTTGGGCTTAGGGTATAAGGTAAGGTTTTGGGTATTTAAAAAAAAGGTAATATTGATTTATTTTATTTCAAGCATTTAATTTAACCCAAACAAAATTTAGTGTCCACACTCTATAATCTAATGGAGTTTTCGTCTCTTAGTTGTTGTTTATTAGTTTGAAATCCTCATATGAATTAGCATTTATGTTCTGCAAGCTTTCTTCAGTTGCCTGAAGTCGCGACATTGAGCTCTTGAACATGGAGGAATGTTTTTTTAATGGTAAGTCACTTGACCTAGGATGCACAATGGTAGATTAGCCCATGTCTGCAAACAAGAACCAGAAGTGGTGGCTATGATTACAAGGGTCTTTCGTTTACCGCTTGTCCCGTTCGTCATCATTGACTTGGCTCTCTTCCAATCAGTGGACGTTGACGTTGAAAACAGAGTTGCATTGGTTCAAGCTGGTGCGATGCTCGGTAAAATTTATTACAAAATTCTGAAAAAAGTAATACTTTCGCTCTAACACCCTTTTTCGGTCGGATAGAGAACCGAGTCAGAAAGTGTTATCTGAAACTTATTTGGAGATCAAAAGTTTTACCGAGTTTGGAATCTTATTTAGAATGTCTTGTTAATCTCTTTCAAGACTTTTCGAACTAACTTATTAATGACTTATTCCAATTGGGGTCAATTTTAAACTTTTCCAAACTCAAGGACTAAACTATAAATTTCACAAATTAAGGGACTTAATCAGAATTTCTCTTTAAAAATCTTTGACTAAACTTACCGTTTTCTATCCTGTGAAATTTTGTTATTAACAAAGGTCGTTTACCTGTCCAATTATACGATTCAAATTTAGTGACCATTTTGTAAAGTTCTTAAAACTGGATTCTATGTCTTCTAACAGAATTAACTAACACCGTACCGATACACTTAAGGCTGTATCGGTACGCTGAGCTAAATTCATCAATTCTAGATTCAAGGGTGACAAGCCTGTATCGATACATCTAAAACAATATCGGTACCAAGGGTTAACCCGTTTTAGTACAGCCAATGTTGTATCGATATAATTTATTTTCCAGACTTCACTGCCAAGATTCGTATCGATACATATTGACCCGTATCGGTACGCTCTGTTTTCCTAGGTCCAATTATGCAAGGCCGTATCGATGCAGCTTGACCCGTATCAACACGTCTGTCCTGTAATGACAGATTTTATATGGTGTTTAGCAAATTTAACCTGTTGAACTGTGTCCAAATGCCTTGAAATTTTACCAGCAAGTTATTAATCCATAATTGTAATAACATACAAAATTTTAGGGTATTTTGTATTCATTTACTAAGTCTTTACCTTACCTTTAGGCCATTTTAATTAGTTTTTCATTTTACAAACATGCCAACTTTCACATTCAACACCTAGGAACTATTAGGCTATTACACACATATCAAAATATGCAAACATGACATGTTTGAGCCATATGCCACCTTAGTAGGAGTTCAAATAAAAAGTTAAGCATACATATGATTGGTAGAAGTGACTTGCAACTACAACTACACGATCGAGGCTCGGATTGCTTCAAGGTCTTGAAATGAATGAGACACACAAATGTTAGGCTTACATAGCCTAGTGAGGTAGTTATAACAAATGCACAATAAGTTTATCAAATACATGAGTGACATATAAGTATGCTTGGGGTAACAATTTACATAGCATCAACCACATAAAAACATATTCAAGGAGAATAGTCATGATTTTGTATAGCAATTATAAATCATATAAACATATCATTTCCATTGGACATGGTAACCAATGGATACACGGATTCCCCTGTACACCAAATCATATCAAAAGTGGGCCTTAGCATTGAGTCGTAGCTCCGAAAAATATCCCTTACACAAACCAACCTTATCTCACCACATATAGGCCGTAGCCTCGGACTGTAGTCCAATCCCTTACTTAGTGAGCTCAAATAACCCTATGGCATGCCAATTGTATCTAATGTCCACAAGTGTCTCAAGGATTACACATGTCACTGTAGTTATTACCTTTGTGCCCATAGGCCATAACATATCTGATCACAAATTGAGCCTTAGCTCTACATATTATATCATATCATATACATATCAAAATTTACACATAGCATGTTTCAAATGTCATATACGAACTTTACAACATACCACAATGTTGAGAACTTACCATGCTTACCATTAGCACCCACATATGCTTGCTCTACTTGAGCCCTTAAACAAATGCATTTATAATCACATGCAACAGGATGGCACCTTGCCTATCCCTTGACACAACTACACTCACCTTGAAATTTCGATGCTTTCGAGGCTCTTGAATTTCCACTCATTTGTTCCTAGTCTTGATTGGGGACGAGGGATTAGTCTCCTCCGACACTTGAGCTAAAAAGAAACACGAAGAATGGTTATAATCAAAACAACAACATATATTCATATTTCCAGGATTAGGCTTAGTAATCCAACTTGGAATTAAACTCCAATTATCCATGGAATTTAACAATTGATTGAGGGATTTTCCTTACCCAGTTGGTAGCTATACAATGGAGTTATCGGATTGAAGAAAGCTTGAACTTAAGGGTTTTAAATAGGGAGGTGTGTGCTTGAACTTGAGGTTGGGATGACAATGAAGGTGCTAGCTTGGTTTCCTTCTAACAAGGGGTGTAGTTGGTTTCAAGGAGAAATGAACAAGGAATAAAGCTTTTCTTTTTGTCTAATTTAAGACAACACACCTTAATCATTTCCCCACCTCCTCAACAACCAATAGGAACATTTCCCTCAATTGAGGGTTTGCTTAGACACAAGCCTTCAAAACTTTTAAGCATCATATTTCAAGACGAAAGATAGTCAATCTCATGTGATTTAATCAGTAAGAGGGTGGGTCAGCCCCCAAACTTCCACCTCCTTTGATTTGGACACTAAATCAGGTCTTCTACAGAGGCCCATATCGATACACCTTATGGTCGTATCGATACGACTAAGCTAAAATAGGTAAGTTAGTTATGGGCAGTTAGGCTGTAGCGATACTGGTCTCGCCGTATCGATACGTCTGGCTCAAAATCAACATTTTCAGCTTTAAATTCCTTACAAAAAGATCTTCACGATTTAGATTAAGCCCAGCTAGTTTTCATTACTTACAAAAGGGGTACAAAGGTTCGAACATTTACATCATTTGGGCACACTGGATTCAAAACTTTCGATCACCGGGACCTAATTTTGACTAGTCCGGTTTTCAGGATGTGACATTCGCCTTCCCAACTGTCGTTTTCCACACAATCAGCATCGGTGGACATACTAGCGGGGGAGGTTTCAAGTTACTGCTCATAAAATATGGAATCACCAGTGACAATGTGGATGCTCAGTTCATTGACTTAACGAAAGGATTCTCGATAGAAAATACATGGGGGAATATTTGTTTTGGGCGATTCGAGGCTTGGTTTTTGAATATACACACGTGGATTTATTTTTATTTTTTAAGGCGCCATGTCAGATCTCTGTTACCCAAGTAACAAAAGTTAACGCTCGAGTGACCAAAACGGTAACAGACGAAAATATAAGTGGCAAGAATAATTTTTTTAAATTAGATAACCAAAATAGAACAAACCCTAAACTTAAGGGCCCCCGGTGAAGTTTATCCATAAATAAAAAAGTAATAGTTTGATTATTTATGTTATCGTTTAGTTTTTGAGACGTTAGATGTTGTTAATTTAATTATGTGGCACGTTAGTAAAAAAGATTATCTATAGAAAAAGGTAAGTGGTGGTGGTTGATTCAATAACGACATAGATGAATTTAAAGATTTGAACATTTGGGGTTTATTAAAAATGGAAACTTTGTGGTATTTTTGAAATCTAACTTGATTATACTACTAAATTAAAAAATGGTATTAGTATACATCTGAATTTTAGTAAAAGGTTCAATTATATCACCAAACTTTAATAAAATGTTCAATTATAACATTAAACTTTAGTAACAGGTTCGATTATACAACTGAATTTTAATAAGTGTTCGATTATACCGCCGAGTGATGCGAATACTGAACCAAAACGACATCGTTTTGGAGTGGTTGTTTTGATGCCTCAGGTAGCTCAAAACGACTTAATGGCATAATTGAATCTTTTAAAATTTAGTGCTATAATCGGACCTTTTGCTAAAGTTCAGTGATATAATAATATCGTTTTTTTAATTTAGTAATATAATCGAGTCAAATCCTAAAATTTAGTTGTATTTGGTGTAGCTTACCATAAAATTTTCCTTTTAACCCCTGAATTCTTATCCTAATTTTAAAATTTTAAATTGCAGAAATATAAATAAATATAGAACTCATAGAAATGAATTGAAAAATGTTAAGTGTGTATAGTTATGGTGGAATTTCAGCATCCATCGCTTGCAGTTCCGTTCTTACTCTAAACACTGTTCGAAACCAACGAAATCAAATCCTGGTTTTCCAATTCCCCCTTTTGCACTTCGATTTTTCTCTTACGGTTTGACTTAGTTCTTCGAAGTTTCTCCAAATCTGTCTGTTCCAATTGCAATTTCAATTGCTTTGAAATTGGGATTATTCCCGCTGGCTCCTTTTCCCCCGAGGGTATGTGCTGAACCTTTTTATATTCTTGTTTGGTGGTTTTTATTATCTTGGTTGTATTTTTTAGATATATGAAACCCGTGGACTAGGTTTAATTTAACTTCTCATACATTACCTGAATCTGTGTTAACTTTGTAATGATCCAAAGTTGTCTCTTAATGCCCAGATTGTAGTAAAGTTCACTATATGAAACTGCAGAATGTTAAGTGCATTGGATTTCATTTTCAATGGAATTGGCTTTCAAGGTCTTTTAAATAAGCTGTTGATTGTTGGCCTTAGTTGTTAACAAGTACTGGTTGTTACATTGAGGTTTTAATCAGTCAAAATGCTCGTCATTTTCTTTAGTTTTCTAGTTTAGGGATGGGGGCTGAGCACTGCCAAACCCCTATGGTAAATGATAGCTCAGCAAGAATTTCAGCTCCACCGGGTTTTGCGAGTCTTTCGTCCTTCTTCTTGAAGAAGGTTGAACATGGTGACCAAAACTTGAACTTTGAAGCCTCAAAGGAATTGTCCACACAAGATAAGGTGCAGGTTGAGGCCATTGACTTCGAAAAGTTGAAGAAATCTGTTGGGAATAGACCATGGATACTTAATGACAAGATTGATCAAATTGCAAAGGAATATCAGTCTGTACAACCTTACAAGGTCATAGTTATGTCTCTTCCTCATTTCTTGTAGCAATAATTTTGATTTTCCTTCCTACACCAGACTAAGGTCTTAAGATCTATATGATTTGTTTTACATACTTGTTACCCTCATGATTTGGTTCCTCTCCATGTATTAATGAAACAGGCAACAAGAAGGCAGTGTCCTGGAGATGCTAAAGGAGATGTCCTTGAAGGAGCCGCCTGTTTTTCGACCATCCGAAGAGGTTTTTTGTTTTCTATCACTGATAAAAGAAGTTACATTTGTTTTGTGTTTCACTGTTTCTTCTTCAAGCCTTCAACTTTTTTGTTCCAACTTTCTGATTGGTAAAAGTTTTTAAATACTTAAAGGGCTTGAATCTTATTTCCAGGAATTCACTGACATATTGAAGTACATTGAGAGCATACATCTTAAAGCCGAGCCATATGGACTTTGTCGCATTATTCCTCCTCCTTCATGGCAACCACCGTGCCTTATTAAGGAAAAGAACATTTGGGAAAATTCTAAGTTTGTTACCCATATTCAGCACTTTGACAGGTTAGATCATTCTGAAATGGAGGAAGAGCCTGGTCCAGAATTCACTCTAAAAAGATTTAAAAAAACATGCAGATGATTTCACACAGTACTATTTCACATCCAAACATAAGGATGTGGGTCACCATGTTAATTGCAAACAAGGGGAGCAATCAGTTGAGAGCATTGAGGCTGAATATAGAAAGATTGTTGAAAATCCCACCGGCAGGTTAGAGGTGTGGAAGAATCAAGTTATTTTCCCATTGTTTTCTTCACTTTATATTTGCTTCTGCTCCTAATAACATAATTTATAGGTGCTTTATGGTGATTTGGATACTGCAACTTTTGGCAGTGGATTTCCGATAGCATCAAAGCCTAGAGAATCATGTAACCCTAGCTACATTCAGTCAGGCTGGAACTTAAATAATGTACCTACCCTTCCTGGTTCTCTTCTTTCTTTTGAAAGTGATAAGACATCTGGCTTGTTAGTGCCTCGGTTACGTGTAGGAATGTGCTTTTCATCCCTCTTTTGGGTAAGGATTACTTTTGTTGAACACATTTTAGTCATGCTAAATCTCAAGATGGTAAAAAGTTTTATGAGTATATTGGTGGATACTTCTATCTGACTTTATCTATCTACTGTAAATAACAATCACAATAGTTTTTCATATTTGTTTTAACTTCTTAAGCATTCTCAAGCAGAAGGTTGAAGAACACCATTTAAACGCAATATGTTACATGCATGTGGGTTCTCCAAGAATTTGGTATTGTATCCCTGGGAGATATTCCTTCAAATTTAAGACTCTTATGAAGAAGTACTTTCCAGATTTGCTCGGCAAACAGTTTAAGCTGGGTGAAGGAGTGGTGAGTAATAAAGGTATTCATTTTGTTTGTTATTTGAGAAGTTTTTCCATGGTTTAAAGCCATCTATGTAAAAAAGTATATTAGTAGAAAAATTAGTTTTAGCATATCTTTCTATCTGGAATGCTTTAATACCTCTGTGTTGACTCATCTGTTCATCCGCAAGTATTAGCCGGAATCTATTTCCTTCTGGGAATTCTCTTGATGCAAGAATTTACTCAATGTACCGTCATTTTGATATTTCTGATTTTAATTTTGGAAACTAGGATGTTACAGGAAACTAAGAATGAAACATTTTGTGGGGTTTGTTATATGCCCTAATGCTAAAAGTACTTGTGCAGATAACAAGACTTTCTCCCTTCGTTCTGAAGTCTGAGGGTGTACCTGTCTACCGTTGTATTCAATATCCTAGGGAGTTGGTTCTGCTTTTCCCAGGAGCCTATCATTCAACGTTTGATTCTGGGTTTAATGTTGCTGAGACTGTTAATTTTGCTCCTCTTGATTGGTTGCCTCATGGGCAGATTGCTGTAGCACTTTATCAATCACAGGAAAGGAAGACATCAATTGCCTTCGATAAATTGTTGATTGGAGCAGCAAGAGAAGCAGTGAAGGCACAATGGGAAATCTCTCTGTTAAAGAAGAATACCATCGACAGTTTAAGGTGGAAAGATTACTGTTGAAAGAATGGGATCTTAGCTGAAACACTCAAGGTAGGCTTCTGTAGTCCGGATACTACTCTATGTCTTGAACTTGATTTTCATTTTGTAACATTTATTATTCATTTCATGCTTTAGTCCATTCCCCCAACATCCCCCAAGGAAAGAGGAAGATGAGAACTCTTCTTCTAAAAATATCAAGGGGTCAGGTTCTACACATTGTGTGTGAATATGTGTTCAAAATTGGAATGTCTAGATATTATTGTTTTTTCATGCTTGAATGGAGAAATTATTTTTTTTGAAAAAAAAATATTTTCTGTTTAATTGATATTTTTCCTCCTGCTTTATGTTTTGGCTTTTATTTCTCGCATGGATGCATGCAGTCACGTGTCAAGCAGGAAGGTATGAAAAGGGAATACCTCTGTAGCACCTTTCTGAGCAAGAGGAAGGACAAAAACTTTAATTTTACTGGGAAAAAGGAATGTTGCTTATGTTACTTTGATTTGTACCTCTCCGCAGTGCACTGTTCATGTTCCGCTGATAGATATTCATGTTTAAATCATGCAAAGCGGCTTTGTTCTTGCACATGGACAGAAAAGATTTTCCTCTACCAGTATATGAAATCAGTGAATTAAATATTCTTGTTGAAGCATTAGAAGGGAAATTCAGTGCAGTGTATACATGGGCTACAGAGGACCTTAATTTGGGTGTTCGCTACCGCATGCCCCAGGAAAACTCGTTAACAGGAGGTAAAGGACAAAAAGAGCAGAAGCTCCAAGATGCTGGAACATTATATGGCAATGGTTGCACTGCTGCTGCTTCTATCAAGGCAGAAATAAAGGCCCGTATACAGCAATCACAATGCCTGAATGGACATAAATCAAAAGAGAAGACAGTATCAGCTCCTTCGCTTCCAAGTGTGACTCAAGCTGATACTTCTTCGTTACTTAGTGAAGTGATGCCAGAAGCTTTATCAAGTAACAGCGTGTTGAGTTCCTCAGAATCTGATGACACAACAGATCTTGACCTTAATGATGGAGAAGGATGCTTCTTATCCACGGTAACTTTGAGGCCTTCTTCTAGTCGGCCTGCTAGAGGAATCACATCATCTGAGCTAAGGAGACCTAGTGAAAGAGAAGTTACATTATCTAAAACGAGGCCTCCTAAAAGAGAAGTCAGATTATCTGAGCTTCTAAAAGATATTCCCGGTAAGCATGGTGCAGCGAAACATCCAAAATCTACTTCTGAAAAGCTGCCTAAGAACAATCCAGCTTCTAAGAGACGAAAAAAGAAGTAAATCTGAACTCAGACTCTACAACCAGCGTAGGCCTCAATGACAATGGTAGAAGTATTTGCTAATCAAATGTACATTGTACAGACGCATTAGTTCATAGTCAAAATGTGGATGAGATGGAGTTAATTTTACCTTTTGTTACAAGCTGTTTGTGTTGCCTCTGGAATTTTTACCTGTTAGTGAGGGAAAATGGATACATAACGCAATGTCTTTATTAGGAGATAGAAACTTTGAGAGGAAAAAGGTCAAGGTTATCAACATTGTTTTTTGAACAAGATAATACACTTCAGATGGTATAGCAGGATTTAGTATACTCTTGGCTCCATGTAAACCCATCGAGAAGGGGACCGAAAAGGGTGAAATAGCATCATAGTAGAGAGTATGATATGATCTTTTGCCCTTCATAACAGATGTCCGCTAATTGAACTGAACAAGTGCAATGAATTATCAAGACATTGTTAGGTTGAATTGTAGTTGGCGTGTTGTATTATTTAATATCTTTATTATAAAATTTATTTTTATATGCGCATTTGATAGATGTAAAATTTAATACATCGTTTTATTTTATACACAAGTTAGGTGATATTTATCAAGGGTAGAGGTAGTGTTTGTTTAACACGACAATTTTGTCAATTATATGCTCATACTATTTTTTCATATATTTACATTATTGTAAATATGCTAACCCTAAATAATGATCCCAACCCCAACTATAAACCCTAAATCCTAAACAATAAACCCAAGCCCAACCATAAACCCTAAACTTCAAACATCAAACCATAACTTCTAAACCCTAAACAATAAACTCAAACCCAAACCTTGAACTCTAGGTCTAAATCTCAAACCCCATACACTAAACCTCAATCCTTAAACCATGAACTCTAACCCATAAACCATAAACCATAAATCTCAAACACTAAACTCTAAACTCCAAAAATGAACATTTTCAAACCCTAAACATAAAACAATTAACTCTAAACCTTTAACACAAACCCTAAATCATAAATCATTAACATTAAACCCTAAAACTCAACCTCATAAGCCCCTAAACCATGAATACTAAACATCAAACTTTGAACCCTAAACATAATATAATAATCAATGTTCAAAACAAGGGAAAATAACTTGAACCCAAAACATAATATAATAATCAATGTTCAAAACAAGGGAAAATATGATGCTAGAATTTTGAGGGTAAATGATACATTCATACATAACACTTATCGTTTAAGTTTATCATAAATTTCACTATCAAACACCTTGAGGTACTGGTTCAAAAAAAAAAAACATTGAGGTAGTAACAACCATCTTCTATCCATCTTTTTAATACACAAGTGTTATAGAATACAACACACCTCTTTTACATCCGTTGTACCAAAAGGGGTGTTAGTGTGGTTTATGCAAACTTTGGAGTAAGCAAGTAAGAAATTCCCTTGATGCTCGAAATAAATAGTATATAATTAATAAATTGATACATAATTATCCCAAGAATAAATAAGAAGCTATCATCAGGTTGAATTCCAAATTCTACTTGAACACTCACAAAAGAATTATCAAAGGAAAATCAACATTCAAAAACCAGACACAAGACGGCTCTATATTTCAAAGACCAGCTGAAACTAATCCATGCAATGTGACAATACCAATCAGGGTATTTTGATGATCGACTACAGGCAGAAATTGTACTGGAGAAGGCGGTGATTCCATCTTTTGCATGGCTTCCACTGCCATTGCATCCGAACCGATGGTTCTTGGTTTCCTGATATTAACCAATAAGGATTTAAGTGAGTTTGATTAAAAACACAATGGTTACTCCAATAATCAGAAACTTAACAATTTACTACAACTCATTTGAACATTCTCCATTTGGTTTACCTGTTGCACATTTCACCGACGGTGAGCTTGAATATGGCTTCTCCACTAGCCTTGAGAGTACGCCGCAAATCACCATCAGTAAATGTGCCAAGCAAGTGATATTCCTCATCTATAACCAGCAAGCACCCGCACCCCTTTCTAGTAAGCTCCACCAGCTGATCCATTATCAAATCTCCTTCCTTGCAAACTGGAAGTTCATCTTGCTTCTTCATTACATCTTTCACCTACATACGAAAAGCACTTATCCATCAGTCTAAAAGTCCAACAACTTCTATTTCTTTACCTTTTTCTTTAAAGTTGAATTCTTTTCTTGATTTTCAAGTTTCCCACACAATCAATTCAGTGTTTAAGCAATGAAGAAAAAATGCACAAAAGAAAAAGCAAAATCTGAAAAGAACATGAACTAAAAACTGAAAAAGTTCCAGCTTCAAATGTCCATCAATCTCGATTAAATTGACAATTACGTGAACCAAGAAATAGAAGTACACATAAATCCATCATAGTTATTACTATAGAAGTATAAATAATAAATCAAAATCTTTTAGTTTCCTTTTAGAAATTCCATCATTCTATTGTTTCGTATATAAATTATTCAATAGTAAACATAAAGAGCCATCTTTAACTCTATAACTTAAATCCCAGAGATCTCAAACAATTGAGGGGAACCAACTTTATAAAAATCATTAAGAACCCACTACTGATCCAGAATCTCGTAACCAAGAGCAATTAAATTTGATGGAAGAAATTGATATGAAAACCAGTTTTCAAACAAAACAAACCTTAAAAATAAGGCTTTTCCCAATCCTGCCAGCAGGATGGTTGGCCGCGTATTGCTCCTTAGTCAAATTCCTAGCTCCCATAAGCGCGATAGCGACCGTGTCTCCAAATACCATCTGGATGGCCGTGGAAGTAACCGGCGCCAAATCAAACGGACACAATTCCCTCTCCAACGGAAGATGCACGTTCATATCGCTAGCGTTTGCCAAGGCATTGTTGGGAACGGAGGTAACCGAAATGAGATAAACCCCCTTGGCTCTAGCACAGGGGATGAGACGCAGGAGTTCTTCGGTAGAGCCGGATTTCGAGAAGAGGACGAGGATGTCGGCGGATGAGAGTGCGCCAATGTCGCCGTGGAGGGCGTCGAGAGGGGAAAGGAAGGCGGAGCGGATGCCGAGAGAAACCAAGGTCTGGGAGATCTTATTGGCGACGAATCCGGATTTTCCGACGCCGGAGAAGAAGATGGTGCCGCGAGAATTAAGGAGGGTTTGGGTGAAAGATAATGCTTGGGATAGATCGAGGTTGTGGAAGAAGTAATTGAGGTGACCTTGTTGGGCTTTGAAGAGGCTGAGGAGGGCAGTTTCGGAAATTTGGTCATGGCGGGAAGCTTTGGGCGGCGGAGGAAGCGATCCCATTGTTAGATTTGTGGTGTGAGCTCCAGTGCTTGGCTTCGTGTTTGTTTTTTTATAGTACATAAATGGCAAAGGGAATGAAGAAGAGAAGGCTCGAGACAAAAGGAGTGGCCTTTAGCTTTGGGTAGACTCGTCCCTTCATTTCTTTGGGTAAGCTCAATAACTAATTATTCGCTTTAGATTGATTTGATTTGAGATAAAAGCTAACCACAAATTCTAAAACAACTCTGAATTTAAGATAATAAATCATATTAGATTTTTGCATGAAAATAATACACTTCATGCTTCTACTATTCCGACTCTCTCAAAATATATAAAAAATATATATTTTATAAATACGGTTTACTACGTCATTTATAATCTTGTCAATATATTAGTTAATCACGAACATTTGGTCTTCTTATAAAAATAGTTTGGATTCGCTCGACTTCATCCTTTGGGAAAAGTTCACTTAGTTTTATTTGTCTTCCATTTTTAAAGTTTTAACTCCATCTCTAATACTCTTCCAAGCCTATGATGAGTTTCGACATTTAGGCGTTGATAAAATGTTACCATTTGGGAAGTGAAGACCCGTCATCATGACTTTTATATAGTAGGATTGGAGTAAGATATGAGATATGAGGGATTTTTATACTATATTGTTGATATAATATCTTAACAAATTAAGTAGAGTTAATTTTAATAATTTTATTATTATAAAAAACCGATATAATTTTAATATTGTTATATGGTTGGTATTTTTTAGTAGGGTCAATTGAATCTCTATTTTTTCATGTGCCTCTGCCCATGCCCCTCATTATTCGAGCTACCATAGAGTCATATTTTTTATGATTTGCCAAACTTGCTTTGTAAAAAAAATTTAAATCTCTAAATTTTATGCCTCTGGTGAATATTCGATCGAGTCGAGTCAAAAAATTTGAGTTATTTGAGTTGACGGGTCCTATTTTGTGACTCAAACTTTATTTGAAAGTTCTATGATTCGAGTCGAATCGTCGAGTTGTCAAAATTTTTGTACAAATTCAACTGCAATTATTTATAATGTTATAGTAAAGATTGATTTTAATTAAAAGACTTTCTCTAATCATATAAGATATACATATATATCTTCATATTATTTTTTTTTACATGTGTGAGTAATATATGTAATGTTATTTAATAAAAAAATATCATTTGAAATTCTAAAATGTATTTATAATGTTATTTTTAAGGAATGAACTTTTAAGGATAAAGTATTGATAGGAGTATAGAAGATTAAAGGAATCGATGAGAATAAAGAAATTACAAAAAAATACAATTGAATGACATAATTGAATAAAATGCAAAGTTCAAAGACTAAATTCCAAAAAATATTTTTTTGTTAAATATGAATTGAAGTTACAAAGATATTATATAGTGGTAGTAGAGCACGTGATTTAAAATTGATCAAAATGAACTTAAAACGAATGATGGGTTGAAGAAATGAGAAAGTCATACAAATTTGAATGGTTAAATTGCAAAAATAGAAAATTTATTTCAAGAATATGAATTGTAGCTAAATAGGTACTTTACTTTAGTTTAGGAACATTTGGTTCAAATCTGGCCAAAAGTGAACTTAAAACAAAGAGAAAATTGAAGAGATGAATAAATCATATAAAGTTGAGGAGCTAAATTTTAAAAAGATGAATTTTATTTTTAGAAATATTAATTGAAGCTTTTTATATAAAAAAATATTAATTGAAGCTTTTTTATATAAAAAAAATATCAATTGAAGCTAACATGTATATTACGGTGGTTTAAAAACATGTTCAAATTTGGTTAAATGGGCTTAAAATGAGAGTGGAATTGAAGAAAAAATGAAACAATATACTAAATCGCAAAACTATAAAATTCAATTTTTTAGTTTTTCGAGTTGGGCAAACTCAAAATTTTTACGAGTTATTTGAGTTGACTCAAATAACTTAAAATTGAAAAAAAAGTGAGTTTTTTTAGTCGGGTCGAGTTTTCACCCTTACCTGCATGAACAAAAATCTTCTGTCTTTTATTGGTGCTCATTTTCATGCATCAACACTAAAAAATAAATAAATTCTATGTTCTAATCCTATATTTTAAAATTTTAAATCTTTAATCTTTAATCGTACGCTCTAAAAATACTGCTAGTGATAATTGAAGGGCTTCTTCTTTTTCTTAGTCCATACAGAAGGAAGACCCAATATATATGCTACCTTCCTCCATTGGATTGAAACCAAGAACGTTTGTCCAAGGCTTCTCTTATGTATTTAGTAATGGAATGTTGGGTTTGTGTTTTGGCATATTTCTAATGGTCCGACCCAATAACATAAGTGTAGGTGTCAGATTTAACTGTTCCTACCATCACTTGAGTTGATTACTTGCTACCCTCAGCTAAGAACAGAAGAAGCTCCCCAAAGAACCCACCTTTTCACCTAAATTAGATTTGGAGTTTCAACGGTAGAATTTAATTAATTAAAGTGCATGCTATGACGATGGAACGTCGCTAGCTAGGAAGCATTGTAAATAGGTAGACTGACGTAAGACTTTACGTAAGGAGTGAACTAATAAAATTTTATAATTTCCTTCAATTCATCCCGACTAACCGGTAGAGTGGTCCTCCATCTAAAGCTTAGAGGGTGATAATTGCTTTGCTTTTTTGTATTATAGGCTAGAGGGGAAACAGTTGCGGGATGTAAATAGTGAGCTAGGGCGAGAGTGAGGACCAGCATCTCTCGCAATCACCTCCTGTTGTGCTTTCACAATGTGATGCGTGCTAGCTATTCCTATTACTATACACCTGTATACCATATCCATGTCCATTCTTCCGGGGGCATAATTACTTAGCACATTTTAAGTTAAAATTATGTAAGTTGGGACCACTGAGACATGTCTACAGAATATTCTTTATGCAAGGTTTTTTAGCATATATTTGTTAATGGAAGACTGGGATAGATTTAGAGATCACTTATATTATCAAGTAAAATATGGAATATCCGAAGATTAATCCGTTTGAAATGAATATTGAAATTATTTATTTGTTGGTGAAAGGGACATATGAGGTGAACACAGAGGATGGGTGGCATTCATTATTTCATTTAGTACACTGCATCTGTCACTGGAATCTCACTGTTGCAAATCATTATTATTAACAACTATTTTTTCATGTCTAAAGCTACATGATATGACATGTCTTCACACGCAATTTACCCATACAAATGATAGAAAAGAGCTTCCAATAAAGGGCTTAAAGACCTTTCTTGAACCCTTAGGTACTATTTTGATCAAGTAAGAACCAAAATTTTATATTTTTCATACTAGTATTATTATAATGAATTTATTATAGAATTATAACAAGTTTAAATAAAATATTATTCTTTTAAACTTAAAAAAAATTAAAAAATTTTATCTGTTTTAACTTAATTAATTACTTAAAAGTATATCATAATTAGAACTAGTCGTGCATGCATTGCGAGTTTTAATTAAATTTTTTAAATTAAACTTTTTTTTATTAAAAGATGAAAATAAAAAAAGTTAAACTATTAAAAAATCACTCCACATTTTTAATGTATTGAAGAACGAAAAAAATGAACTATTAAGAACCAATTTTGATATTTAGCTCCATGATTTGCAAAGAAAAATGTTAGCATTAGTTATATATAGGCTCAACTAGAGTGTAAGCTTTTGTTTCTTATCAATGTGAGATTTTTGAAGCTAAAGAAATTGCTATTATATTTTAGCTTCAAGAATCTCACATTGATAATAAACAAATGCTCACACTCTATATGGGTTTATATATAGCCAACATCTTTTTTTTTGTGCAAATCATGGAGCTAAATATTAAAGACGATTACTAATAGGTTTTTATTTATTTTCGTTCTTCAATTTATTGAAGATGCGAAGTGAGTTCCTAATAGTTTATTTTTGTAGGTTCGTAAAAAAATCAAGTGTAACTCTCCTTGCATGCACGGTGAGTTCCAATTAAGATATACTAATCATCCATTAACACGATTAATTAAGTTAAAACATGAAAAAATTTTAAAAAAATTTGAAATTCTCCTTGCATGCACGGTAAGTTTAATTTTTTTAAAAAAAATATTTTATTAGAATTCGCCGTGCTTCTACGGCTTCACCTACTTTGGTCAAAATAAAACCTAAAGGTCCTATAAATGTCATTAAGGCCCAATAAAGATTAGAACCGTCATGTGCGTTTGGTTTGCAAAAAAAAAAAATTATTAGAGGTAATAATTTTTTCTAGACTTACATTTTTATGTTTGATTTGGGAGGATTCCCATTAAAAAGTAATATTTTTTTCTCTAATAGTGTCTCTTTCCCCCAAATGGTAAGAATGTTATTCTCCTTATTTTCTTAGGTATTACACAAGTCTTTCCCCTTTGGACAATATTGCACTTAAAATAATAAATTATGTTCATGTTAATATTTTATTGCATTTTTAATTAGGTGGCAAATTATTTATAGTATAAGTTTATTATATATTTTTATTTAGTATTAATTTAATATAGAAAATGTGTTGCATATATTAAATTATGTTGTAATATTTAATATATTTTTATTAATATCGTACCTATGATGTTTTTAGGGTTGATGTTATTAATTTTATTATTTAATTTACAAGATATCTTTCATCTTTAAAAATTATTAGCTTAATTTATTTTTAGTAATGTTTTAATAATTTTAGATTTGTTTTATTATTTACTTTATTTTATTTGAAATATCGTCAAAAGTAATAAAAAACTAAACATTTAACATTTTAAGGTTCAAAAACAAATTAAAAGGTAACAAGGGTATATAAACATAAAATATATTTTTAAAAATGATTTAATATATTAATTATATTATAAATATATTTTTTTTATAATTTTTTAAATATTTTCAATTTAACTCGTTAAAAATAAAAATAACCTAAAGACAAGTTGGTAATTTTTGCTTCCAATTAATCTTATATTCCTCCAAATAAACACTACAATCTTATATCCTTACCAAATAAACAAAATAAGATAATGTAACATTCTCAGTAATGTGTCAAGTAATGTTACATTTCAGTAATCGTATTCCCAAAGGTAATCTTACATTTCTTGAACCAGACATCCTTCTATATAATTCAATATTATTATTTTTTAAATAGTATAAAAGTGAGTAAAAGATAGTGTTTGTTAATTATTATTAAATTAATTATTTTTGTTATAGTGAAAATGATTATCACTCTGAAGTCTAAAGAAATAATCAAAAAAATTTCCCCAAACTATGTTCGAATAAGAGCAGCCCGAGAAGAAGTGATCTCGACTCTTTTTTTTCGAATTGTCGTAGAAAACCCACGTTGCATTATTCATGAGTCACTCTTTTGTTGGGACTTCATTCAAGATAATCATCGAAGAGATGATATAGAACTTTGGTATGTGTTTTTTGCCAGTGAATTGTATCATGCACAACTCTCGAATTTTTTCAGATCTATCGCGGGGTTATGTTTTGAGAAACGCTCTCTGCGAAGAAGTTCATCGCCATTGGCCTCATTTTGACCAGTTTCTGCAATCTATTCTCCAGTTATAATGAGGCTTAACATTCGCTTGCCAAAAATCAACCCATTTTAGTATGTAGTTCTGAATCCATGCCACCCAAAAGGAATTTTGATTTTTTCTTATAATACTCAAATCTAAATATCTATTTTATAAATATTATTTCTATCACCCTATGCAAACCAGCATTGAATAATATCATGGATGAAAACATATTTTAAATAATTTGAGTTGTTCGATTTGAATTTGAAATGTTTGAAAAACTAAAAATTAAAATGTTTTGACCTATAGCTAAGTAATTTTGATTATTTTGAGATTTAAACACCTAATGTTCTTATTTCTTCATTTCTTTCTTCATTTTAAGTTTGTTTTTAACCAACTTTAAACCACATGTTCCTAATCAATACATAATACTCATTCAACTTTAATTACTCTTTTTGACAACAAACTTCCTCTTTTTTTCTAATTTAGTCATTTAACTTTACTTGATTTACTTATTTCTTCAATTCTTCATTCGTTTTATGACTATTTTGACCAAATTTAAACCACATACTCCTCAACTTTGATAAGATGTCTATGTAAAACCAAATCATTTTTAAAGTAAAATTTATTTTTTATAATTTAGTTCATCATTTTACATTTTATTCAATCTGATCACATGACTGCAAGTCTTTGCGAATTTTCTACTTTTATATAGTTCTTGAATCTTTTATATTTTCATCAATATTTAATCCTTAAAAATCATTTTTATCATATAAAATGTTTTCTTTTAAAAATTAACATTATGTGTAATGGTAATTATTTTATTAAATAATAATTAATTTTTCAGTACATGTGAAATATATATATATATATACACACACATCAAATATAGTGAAAATATTGTTTAAATTCGAGTTATTTTATATCATACCATTATAGACAATTATATTAAAATTTGAATCAAATATTTTCAATTGAATCAGATTTCATAAAGTTGATCTAACTTTTAAAAAATCAGATAAAATAATAATAATAAATTCGACTAATTCATTTTTTTTTCGGCCGGACATTTCCATTTCTCGGCATTTAAAGGTTTTAAGAAAAAGTAGGAAAATCAGGTAAAATGATAAAAGAAAATGAAAAAGGAAGTAGCCGACAGAGGTGACAGGTGTGCACGTGGGAGTAGCATGGTTGGTGGGTCCGATCTCACGTGTCCGTTTGCTTTATATTTATTGTTAAACTGTTATTTGTCAAATCCATCGTCCCATCCCATTGACCGTAGCCCGTATGATGCGGGATTCTCGTACCCCTCTCTCCCATTTTTCCCTCTCTTATTATGTGATGCCAAATTATTATAATAATTAAATTTTATTAAATCATTAATATTAATTAAAAAATATTATTATTTAAAAGATGTATTTATCATTGGTGGTTATAAAATAAATCAACATCTTTAATAAGATTAATAAAATAAGTAAATGATTCTTTATTGGCTTAAAGATCAAATTGGTCCTAAATGAAAAATTAAACCAATTAAGTTCTTATGAAAAATTTTCACTCAATTGAGCTATCAAAATTTAAATCACAATCAATCAAGCCTTCAAAATTTAAATTGCAATCAATTTAGCTCTTCCGTTACGTTGACCGTTACATTTGATCGTTAAGTTAAAAGTAGTTATTATAATGTGAAACGTGGCACACTTTGGATGTGCCGCATCATTAAAATAGTACATAATCATTTAAAAATTTTAAAAATATTTAAAATTCAAAAAATAAAAAAAATTGAAAAAAATAAAAATTAAAAAACTATATGCATGTTTTAAAAAATTAAAATTGTGTATAAAATTATAAAAAAGATTTTTTACTTAAAATTAAAAAATATATAAATGATTGGAATAATTATTAAAAAATTACGGTTAGAATAAGTGCAAAGACGATGAAGATGGGAGAGGTTTTTTTGCGATGGGGAGTGGCCAATAGTTGAAAGGCTGCTAATGCTTGATTTAAGAATTTATGAGGTTTTTTTAAAGAAATAAAACTTTGGGGGTTTCTTAGAAAAAAATATTTTTGTACTTTTATAAAAAAAATCAAAGGAAAATAATAAAATATAAATTAATTTAATATTTTAATTTTTTATAAAAAATTATATTTTTTATAAAAAATCAAACGAAAATAAGAAAATTTAAATTAATTTAATATTTTAATTTTTATAATATTTTTTTATAATTTTGTAGATTTTTTTAAAAATTTTAAAAATTAATTTTTTGATGATGTGGCACGTCTAAAGCATGTCACATGTCCTATATTTAACTATTAGAGGAGATTGACAGTCAACACGGTCAACGTAAAGGAGGGGCTACATTGAGTGCAGTTTGAATTTTGAAGGTTAAATTGAGTAAAAACTTTGATAAGAACTTAATTAATTTTTTTTTCGTTAAGGGCGAATTTAACCTTTAAACTTTCTTTATTATTCATAGAATTGATTGTGAATCCAATATTGCAATTTAAATAATATTATTTAAAAGATGTATTTATTATTAGTGGTTGTAAAATAAATCAACATCTTCAACGTTTTATTGAATAGTTATTTTGGTTTATATTTTTTTCCTTCACTTTCAACCCAACGTTTTATTTTAGGTCAAAATGACCTGTGAATGAAAATTATTAGTTGGCTAATAATCAACGCTGAATGCTTGATGTGATATGATGACTTGGCTTGAGACGCTATCGTAGCAGTTTGCCACGTCAACAATTTTTTAAAAATATATTTTTAAAATTTTATAAATAATAATTAATAACAGTTTATTTAATTTATTATTTTTAATTTTTGAAAATAATAAATAATAATTTATTTGATTTGTTATTTTTTTTTAAAAAATATTTTTTAATTTTTATAAAAATAATTTTAAATTTTTAAAAATACTTAACTAAATAAATTGTTATTTATTTTTTTAAAAATAATAAATTAAATAAATTATTTATTAATTATTTTTAGAGAAATTAAAAATGTTTTTTTAGTTGTGATGTGGCAAAGTGCCACATCAGTGTCCCAAGTCAACTTAGTATACTACATCAGCATCTCGTGTTGACCGTTAATCAATTAACGATTTTTATCTATTGAGAGCTATTTAAGCTTGAATAAAACGTTAGGGGTAAAAGTAGAAGAAAAAAAAGATCAAAAGGACTATTTAAACGAAAAAGGAAAACAAAGATTGAAAAGACTCGTTGAAGTATAAAAGTGAGGGGAAAAAATAAGTAAAAACAGATAGCACATACTTTCAGAAAGCGGGCACGCGATTTTATACGAGAGTGTACAAACTGTTAGGAAGCTGGTCTGACCTGTTTCAGTAGAGCTTCCAGCGAGGTACTTGAAGATTTGTTCGACCTGTAATTAGCCCGACACTTAGATATTCTCAGTATTCGTCGTCAAGATGGTCGTTGCGATAAACTCTCAGTGAGTATCGACTTGCAACATCTTTCTCTGCCGATGCTTCCTGCTACCAACAAATCCTTCTTCCACCTTTACACCATGTTTCTGCTTTGTTCCGAGCTTATGTGCCCTGCTTGTCTCGAATGTATGATGTTTCTTTGTTATGAATGAGTTTTCATATTTGATCATAAGAATAACTAAAATTTAGAACGGGGGACATTATAAAATTTCAGGAGATATAAAATTATATTTTTAATAAAAAATATTTAAATTATAAAAATTTCAAAACTTTTAAAGAGTGCGGCTACTCGTAAAACCTGTGGATTCGTCCCTCCGTACTTCATCTTAAACAAACCGTATTTATAGCGTTTAAAATCATTAAAGTATAAATTAAATTAGTTATTAAAGATTTGAATTATTAAACATCAATTAATTACTTTTGTTAGAATCACATGGAATTAATAATTTAAGTTAATTGAGAAAAAATTGAGTTATTAAAAGTAAATGTAAAAAAAATGATTCGATTCAAACCAATTAAAAATTAAAATGATTAACACCTATTAATCAATCAATCAATCAATCAACCAATCAATTAACTTAGTGTTATAAATGAATTTATAATGTTAACATTTGTACTTAATAAAATAAGAAACTACTAAAATAAAATAAAAACATAATGCCAAAAAATGCTCATAACGTTTGACTAAATAGTCATTTTGGTTCGTATTTTTTGAAGTAATATAACCCGTAATATTTTATTTTTTTGTCAAAATGACCTATCTGCGGATGAAAATTGTTAGTCAACTAACGATAAACAGTTTAAAATGATTTGACAGAATGACACGTCAGAAGAAAAATATTTTAAATTTTATATAATTTTATAAAATTATTTTTTTGAGTGGTGTATCATTCTGTAAAATTATTTTATAAAAATATTTCACTATATGGCAGTGCTACAACGGCGTGCACTGCCATTTAGGTTTGTCACATCATTTTAAGCAATTTAACGTTAGTTGATTAACAGTTTTTATATGCAGAATGTGTTATTTTGTCCAAAAATAAAATGCTAAGGGTTAAATTGCTTCTAAAAATGGGACAAAATAACTATTCAGTTAAACATTATGAGCATATTCTAGCATCATGCCTAAAATAAATAATGAATCAATCTTAGATTATTTAAATCTCATTATAAAGATTGTTAAAAAAACTCATAATAAAGAGTCATAGATTAAATGAATTACAAATGATTAATAAAAATATTGAAAATTTATAATTATTAACATTTTTGTATTTGACTCGTATCAAGTTTTTTACACACACTTTTGTTAAAAAGAGCGTATCTTGAACTCTCAATGTTTGATTGGGATGTTTTAAGATGCGTTAGAAAGGACTAGGGATAGAACCATGATCAAATATCGGGAGGGGCCAAATTATTGAACTTAAAAATATAAGGGTTTATGAAGTATTGAAACTCAAAATTGAGTGATAATGTCTAATTTATCTAATATTTATAATTATAAGGACTTAAATTATCATTAGTCTAAAAAATTTAATGGACTAAATTACAAATTTTAAAGGATTTAATTAAAATATTTAAAAATTTTAATATTTAATATAAATTTCTAAAAATTTGAGGGGTCAAATTAAAGTTTATAAAAATTTTAAGTCTTATTATAAAATTTTAAATTGTTAGAGGGGTCAAGTACGGCAAAATTATACAAATATTACATTTTATTTTATTTATTCTCAAATAGGGTACCCACAAATTATTTCCAACATTAGGGCGGTTTACTGCTGAAACAGTGAAGGCTGAGTGCTCACTCCCCGTCTTTGAACAGAGATTTTTCCTTTGTTGTACTGTTCAAAGGCGGATTCTCCACTGCCCGACTTCAAACAAAGGGGCCAGTCATCACATATAGCCGCCACATGGTGCATCAAAAATCATGTCGGGCACTATTCAAAGATGGGTAGAGCACCCTCCGACTTCAAACAGTGACCGGCATGGGGGTGGCAACTTGACTGGCCTGGTAGACATGGTGTGTTGTATGCAGCAGCGGGGGGGGGGGGGGGTTAATTCATATAGGGTTGCAGTGATGTGATGAATTAGTGGTGTAGGTGCAGGTGGTGATAATTTTTTTAATTGTTATATTAGTTTTAAATTTTATAGGGGTAGTGTAATTTTTTTGATTTGAAACCTATTAGAGAATATTAATTTTCGTGTAGGGGTATTCTAGGGAAAAACTATAGTTTTTTTAAATAGGTTATGTTAGTGTTGAAGAAGGTAATTTGATAGAAAACATTTGAGTAAAAATTTGAGTAAAGAGGGAGAAGAATAAGTAGTAGAAGAAGAAAGTTGTGGGGGAAAATTGTAAGTTGGTTTAAAATTTTAATTTTTTATCTGTATAACTTTGATGTTGTTTGAAATATGTTAGAACGATGAATGTTTTATTTTTGTTTAGGATTATAGTAGTGCGAAAAACCGTAATTAGTATTTGTGAGAAATTAGTATAGATTTTAAAGTGTGTTCGAATATATATTCGAAATACTTCCGTAAATAAGTTGTATGTTTTAAAATTATTGTTATTTATAGTTTAAAATTAGATTCAGTGACATTGTAGCTTTTCGTTTTGATTTGTGTACTATTATTAAAAATAATTTTTAGTCGTAAGGGGTTGACGAAGACAAATGTGGCCGGTAGTGGTTGAATTGGTGGTGAGAAGAGAGGAATTTAGGGATTTAGAGTTTGGAGATTTTAGAGAAATTAAAGATTTTGAGTTTTTTTGGTAAAATTAAAGATTTTCTAATTTTTTTAAAAATAAAAATACTATAAATATGCCACGTGTTGTGTTTTTATTAGATAATAAAAAAAATTTAACGTCTGTCACGAAAAAATTTGATTTAAATTACGAAATAAAACGATAGAACCAAAAACAGCTCGAAAAAACGTTAGACACTAAACTGAAAAAAAAAAAGTATATGTTGAACACATTTTTTGACCGTTAAGCCTTAAAAGGTTTATTTACACAAAAAAATTTATATTTATCTCATAATCAAATAGTAGAATTGTTCAAATAAAATCACACTATACGTCTCGTCCCTTATTATGATCTTGTAGACCAGTGAAACATAGGCACAATTACATAATTTAACATGGTATCAGAAAAAATGATTGGAACATATGAAAAATAACAAGAACATGCAGTAACATATAAACCTGTCAAGATTAACTATGAATTTTTAATGTGATAAATTTTATATAAATATACATGCAATGAAAATACACATATTGGTCGTGCATCATCCATTTTTCACCATTTTTTTTTGACAAATCAACCACTTTTTACCATTGACTAGTGGTGGAGAATCAGCCCAAATGTGTAAATTACTAGAAAATCATTTTCTGGCTACTAACTAAACAACTTTGAAGCTCAAAATCTATGAAAGAAAGAAAACAATGGTGAGTATAGTAATAAGCTAACAATTAATTTTAAATCAATCCATTCCGTATGGTCAAATCAGTTGAATTAAAGTGCCGATCAGAGGAAGTCAGGAGAAAATATATTTAGAGAGGGTAGCAGTGAGTGAAAACTGAGCAGCATCTGTAACAAAGCCATTAAAACTGAAGTTAAATTTGACACATGAACTCATCCTCATTGTATACTTCTTTCGAGCTCTCGAAAGCAATGAAATGAAAGGAATTCCAGCATTCCCCCCATTAAAAGAAATGGGGTTAAAAGTGAAGAAAGATTCAGACCAAAGTCCATAAAAAGTGAGCTCCATTTAAGCAACAAACTGATAGTACAATCACTTGTTGAATGAGTCTTCTTTTTCTAGTATTACTGCTACTAATAGTTCACTTCTGATGAGGATACCGACACTGTTTGCATCAAAAGTAGTTTCAAGGAATCCCCAGAATAGTTCACCACTCTAGCTAGCAGCAAACACAAAGCATAGAAAAGTATTGCCCTAAAAATATACCCATGTCTCAAAATAATACCACATATATATGTATACCTTATGGCTGAAGTAAAGAAAAATATACCATTATGTAGATCAAGCAAGTAGGCAACCACCGAGAGAAACATATGGGTTTTGCTTTGCTAACGTGCACCGGGTGGCGGTGGCGGTGGCGGTGGCGGTGGCAAGGGTAGAGCCGAGATCTGTTGAGCAGGCAGTCGCTTACGTTTCTTCTTCTCGTAGCTAATCCCTCTTGCTTTTGACTGCATATCACGAACCTCACGAAGATAAAGCCTCACAGCTCGTGCCCCAAATGGGTTTGCTTCGGGTTTTCCTCCATTTTCTTCAAAGGCAGCTCGGAGGCGGCCGATGAGAGCATCGAGGCTGCCCCATGCTTGACGGAGCGGGCAAGGGCAAGGAGCCGGTGGGTTCGGGAGTCCATAGAAAGGGCAGATTTGAGTGTGGACTTTAGTTTTGCCGAATTGGTCAAGGTAGCGAAGGAATTCGAGGACGTGAGCTCCACTGCACCTGGAGAGAGAGAGTGGGGGCCTGTGATTATTGAGGTATTGGCCAAAGGTGTTCCAATCACGGCGTTTTTGGTTCTCGTACCGGCTTGAGGTTGAAGACGACGACGACGGCGGGGAAGACGACGATGCAAGCGAAGCAGCACCGTTGTAACTAACGTTGATGAGGCTGGGGTTTCCGTAGTTGGAGCTGTGATGAGTTTCTCGAATTGAATCCATGGAGCAAACACAGACACGATTCTTCTAATAGCTCTTGTACAATATATAAAACAAAACAAAAACAGATGTGTTGGTCTTTTCCGTGATAGGTTTGATCTTGTCTCGATCTTACCAGCTAGGGTTTCACCTTTCCTTTATAAAAATAACTTTTTCAGTATTGAAAAACAAGTCAAGGAACTAAAAGCTTTCGGTTATATATATAATTTAGTCTACTTTTTTTTTTCTGGCAGATGACACTGTTGATATGAAGAAGAAAACCAAAAAATAAAACTACAAGTTCTTAACAAGGAAGGGAGGGTGGAAAGCTAATGATTTATAAGGGGCAGAATTTCCATATTTGAGGAGAGTTGGGCAGCTAAAGAAGGAAGAATTTGGAGTTATAATGGTTTGTGATTGGTAGATATGTGGATCATCTGATGAGATTGATGGGAAAAAAGACAGAGTTTGGAGCAAGTTTTGCTGAAATATGTTTGTATTATATATAAAATTGGTGGTAGAAAGAGAGGTGTATATATTAATTTATTAATGGGGCTTTACTGGCATTCATTCTTAATAAACACAAGACAACTCTGATTAGAGGTTGTGGAATTGAAGTGAAGATTAAAATTGAAAAAGGTTGAATGAGAGCACTAGATTGATATCATATTTTATATTACTAGATAAATTATGAACTCGAGTGTTTAAAAAAAAGATGTTTATTTTAAGAGATTTGATTTTTTATACTTGTGTGCGCCTTGTCTATGAATTATAAAAAATATAAATACATATTATTATGTAATCATACTAATATGTTAAAAAAAATTAAAGATACAAAATTTTAAAAATATAAAATTAATTAAAATATATAAAAATTAAAATTTTCAGATGTACTACTCGTCCGGTGTCTACCACTCCTGTTCATCAGTCCGGTCCATTACCATCGGTTGAGATGGAGACCAAGGATTTTCCTAGTTCTTTCTTTTTCTTTTTTTTTTTCTTTTTCAAAATATAAGCTCTAAAGGAAAGGGGTAAAAATAAAATTTAAGGGAAAGAAATGATTTTTTTTCTTCAACCCTGTAGCTTCGAATGACAGTTCCTTCTTTATTGGCCCTAATATCCTTTCTATTTATTTTTTCAATTTTTTCAGTCACCTGCCCTAAAATTACTTGGAAAAAATCAGCATTTCTCCTTAAAGTAACGAACCCCCTCTCTTTGATACTTGCAAAGCTAAATACTTGTAGCTGGGTTGATCTTTATATATATATATATACACACAAGGTTAGTATTTACTTATATTGTGTAAAATTCAAATGCTTTTACACTTATTTTGGACCGTTAAATGAGGGTTATAAATGATTAAGATTATTTTTTATTTTTTTTCTTGTGATAATTTGTTACTGTTAATCTCACTCATCCATATACATTCATCCAAATATCCAAAAAAATGTGTAAAATTTTCAAGTTTTATTAAGTAGAGAGTTTTTTGAATGAAACTTTTTATTAAGTAGAGAGTTTTTACATTTCAAAAACAAATGTAAAATTCAAATTTAGACAAAATAAGTTAACATAAATATTTTTGACCACTCGAACAGTAATGAATCTTATTCTTTTGAATGAATCTTTTATATATATATATATATATATATATTACATAACACAAAATTTGACGGTAAATTATCATGGTATTTCTTTAATATATAAATAAATACAAATATATATTAATGAAACATATAAAATTATTAAGAAAATAATTGAACATTTTAAATATTTGAAGGAACTAATGATATTTTTAAAAATTTAAAAGGATAAAATAATAAAATTTCAAAAAAGTTGGAGGACCCGAGTCCTCACTGTGTTCCCTCGTTAACTATGGGTTAAACTATGTTGATGTTATTTCCCTTCAAAATTTTAGAATAAAAATCATTTATCGCCCTTTATGTATCTATTTTTATGCCTTAAAGTTAAAGAAATTAAATTCTAAATCATAATTTTATCTTCTAAATTTTAAACTTTAGACCTTAAAAATGCACCTCACCAATTTTCTAAACCCTAAACCTTAACCCTAATTATAGATATTTACCCTAAATCTATTTTTTTAGTGGGCGCATAAATAAGGACACATTGAGGTAGAAGATTTCTATTCAAAAATCTACTATAAGTCTTCAATTTTGATCGACGTATATGAAAAACAGATTCTTTTAATGAACCTAACAAGTGGTTTTAGTAGATAAAAGGATGATGTTCATCATAATAGATATGGGTTCAAGCAATTTTGTTTGCAAGTGCGTGTACATTATCAAAGGTTAAAAACGTATAAACATGAACTACCTTATAATCAAAGTAATTTGTATTTTAGATCACTAAATTTAACTTTCACTTTTATTTACATCACAAAACTTTAATTTAATCAAATTGCATCATTCAACTTTTACTATTTATAAATGAAGTCACTTGTATTGACAATGTTAAATAATTCTAATGTAAAAAACTAAAATGAACACTTTTATTCAACATATTTTTCTCATATCATCACTAAATGATGTTTAATTAATAATTTTAATATTTTTCTATAAGAATTCTATGAAATATTTCATCTAAATAAATACAAGGAAAAATATCTAAATTTTCTATAAATCCTAACAAAAATATTTAAATTGACAATTAAATATTATTTATTGATTATATGTGAAAAATATGTTAAATAAAAATGTCAATGTCAATTTTAATTTTTTATGTTAGAATTATCTAGCGCTGTCAGTATAAGTGACTTAGTTTATAAATAATAAAAGTTGGATGATGTAATTTGATTAAAGTAAAGATTTGTGATGTAACTGAAAATATATGTTAAGTTTGGTGATCTAAAATATAAATTACTCTTATAATCACCTTAAAATTATTAAAAATATTCTCTTAGTTGTACCAAATACAATGGCAGGGTCAAAAATTTTGAATTACGATATCAAAAATTTTAGAAAATGGTATCAATGTTTCATTAAACTAATATTAATTTTTAAATAAATTTTATATAAAATTTACAAAAAAAATTCCTAAAATTTTTGAGGTGTTAAGTGACATCCTATCCCGTAACGTGGCTCCGACACTATCCAAATATTGAGCAAGTGTTTTATTTAAATCATGAATTAAATGATTCTTTATTTGGCAAATTGTGTATAAGATATAAACCCTTAAAATTATCGTAAACGTTGAAGACGTCCCTCGCAATTTTCAAACAATAACTCATTTGATCGCGATTTTTCATATAAAAACTCATTTAATCCATGATTCAAATTAAAAACTCACTCAAATTTTGGGTACAATTAGAGGAGCATATTTTAAATATAAGCTATTTTGATCCTCTGGTTTTCTAAATGTTTCTTAGTCTATAACCAAATTGTTCGAGTTTGGTCAATCAATCAATTTGTTTGATTTGATTTTTTTATAAAAGAATTAATTGCATTATTCGTCATTAAATTATGACATTGTTTTAAATTGGTACTTAAACTTTTAAATATTATAATTTTATCGTTAAATTATCATGGATGTAACATCATATTATTGCATAATATACATAATTGTTTACATAGTAGTTAATAATTTTTATAAAATCTTTATTAACATGATATATGATGAGCATATATTGGTAATTTAAGGATGAATTAGAATGTTCAAAATTTGAGACCAATTTAAAATGAGGGTCGTAATTTGAGAATGAAATTAACATATTTAAAAATTTAAAGATCAATTCAAAATAAAAATTATAATTTGAAAACTTGTGGTGCAATTAACTTTTTATAAAATATACATGAAATACGACTTGAGCTGGCTGTACACGTAAGCATGTGAATTTTTGACGTATTTTTATTTTAAAAGTGTTCATATCTCTCTCCTCTATATATGCTCATTCCAATAATGTCGTCTTCAAAATTCAAATTCGAGTCTTCACTTTGGGAGTGCAATGTGCCTTACCAATATGTATATTTTAATGAATTTTTGTTAACTATAGTTAAAAGAAATTCTATCATCCATTGCATGCATGACACGTGACATATTTGTTACTTTCATTTAATTTAAAAAAAAAATTATAAAAAACTATTTTTCTAAAGATTTTTCCTGAAATTCTCATTTTTTTCTTCATAAATCCCAATTCCCTAACCTCAATCCTTAAATATTTAATTAGTAATATTGATTCATATAGATACAAAGGAAAAGGTTCTCTATTGATCCAAATACTGGAACTATGGAATAGGGATAGAGAAAGAGTAAAAAACCGAAGATTTCACATAGTGCTTTTGATCAAAAAAATCAATCTGATTTATTTCGTACCCCTCGCTCAATGAGAAGATGAGTCAGATTCTATAGGATCAACTACGAGACTTAAGGAATGATGGAAAAGAATAAAATAAAAAAAGAAAAATAATAAATAAGTAAATAAAAATGAAGTAAAAAACCCGAATTCTAAATGAATAAATTCAAAGTTGAAAAGGATCTTTATGATTCTCTTGTCAAATCACCATCCAAACTCTTTCTGTCGTCGAATTTCATTACCGATTACTTCATTTTTTGTTACCGTAAATCGATCAATAAAATGTCGATTGAACGCAAAATAAGTTCTACAAATAACAACTGAACTTTACGACTTTTCCAACAAAAAGAAGGGATTTGAAGGCAACGACAGCGGTAATATAGTGTTCTTGGCGGTACAAAATTTAAGAAATTGAATTATTTTAAAAAAAGTGAGAGTTCCTTTAGAAATTAGGTTTTAAATAAAAAAAATAGAGTCTAAAAATTTAAACTTATAAGTCAGAGTCTAACAAAATTTTGCTTTATCTTGCATTTTACCGCTAATTCAGTACTATTTTTTTTGTTTTATCTTACAAACATTTAACTTTAAGTCGTTTTGAGATTCTATACTATCTATAGAAAGAGAAACAAGTTGAATTCAAACCATCAGGCTTATTCTGTACACTCGATCTATGTTTCTCTACCAGCTAGCCATCGGAACATTAAAATTAACATTAACTTCAATAGCTTCCTTTCGAGCCCATGAGAAAGTCGACATTCTGAAGGACCCTTCAAGAACTCCAATATCATTAATCAGCAGTCCTAATTGAGTTAAACCGGATCTATCTTTAGTCACCTCGTTAATCCTCCGAGAGTAATTCGATTCCATAATAACCGAGTCCAAATTAAAACGACGCAAGCCAAGAGAGTGCTTCACGAATGACAGATGTTTGATCTAATACCAATTCAATTCTCAATCTGAAATGACCTGAAAAACCGTGCATAACGCGTATCGTATAGTCCCGAACTATTTTTATAACATCAATACAACCTTCGTCTATAAGATAGGCTCCATTAACATTTCACTTGAACGAACCCTCTCTCTCTTGAATTGACCCATCGACTCATCTCTGAAATCAATATAAATATATAATCATGTTGTTTAATGATATCGTGATAAAGTTCAAAATCATTCTTCGCAATGAAATGACTTATAACAAAGTCTTATTTGACCATTTTTTCTCAATTGAGAAAAAATAATTTATATATATAAGAGATTAAATGTCACAAAAGCAAATTATGAAAATTATCTTTTCAACTCAGTTACTTCATTCAAAACATCAAAATTCAAATTATAGACGATATTTAAGGGACCTTGTATAGTTCTATAGTAGTAAGTAAATCCACTTCTAAAAGGTTTTAAAAATCTATATTATTTCCCCCTTTTTTTCTACTAAGAGAATCCTAAGATGTATTGTCGCGATCATTTTTAAATCGTTTGTGTAAAAATAGCATGACGATTGATTTTTGGAAATTAGGATTTTTGTCCATTTTAATTTATTTAATCTTGAAAATTAGAGTTTTCATTTCAAATCGGATTTCCCTTTTATTTATTTTTAAAAATTAATTTGGAGTGTCACCGGTCATTTTGGTAGACTGGACACCATAAAAATAATTAGAGATTCTTTCCTTTAAATTAGGGTTCGGGAGTCGGTTACGTGTGGAGAATGATTAGCACCCCCACAAACACCCGTTACCAGTACCTTTTTAATTTCACGTGGCATTTTGAACAATAATTTGAATTTAATTAAATCCTTAATCGTTAACTGAATTTTATTCCGAATGGAGATATCCTTTTGTAAGAAAATACATTTTTAAGCGAATATAAGTTTTGAAACATCCAGTTACTTTAGGATACTTCAATTTATATTCAAAAATGTATCTCAACACAAAAAGTTTTTAATGCATGTCCATTCATTTTCTTGTCAATTCTAAGTTTCAAACTTAATTCGGGCTCTAATTGATGGAGTTTATTAATGAATCTATTAATGTTATCGAATTTAGGGGTTTATGTGATAGCATTCAATTGCGTGGGCACTATTCATATTAAGCCCTAAATCAATAATATTTATAATTATTTAATGACTCTAATTATTTAAACCTAACCCTAATTCAATTTTAATTTAATTAATTATATGTGATTACATGTTCTAAGTTCAAATGAAATATTAAATGTTATACTAAAAAAGCCTCCTTGATTAACATCTCATTACAATAAGACACTAACCGACTCAAGACTTTAAAGTTTCCATTTAATATTCATTTATTTTCTAAAATTATCTCACCTATTTGAATTATTTGATTAATTAAATAACCTAAGTTTTAAGGCTCTAATTATTTAAACTAAATGAACTAATCATCAAAGCAATTATTCTACATGCCCATTTTAAATATGCAAGCATACACATAGTCAGACAATTGGATTAAATTAAAAGCAATTAAAAACAAGTATCATATTAAACTGATCGAAGTTTGAGTGCCAAATTACAAATGTTGGTGACTAAAATGAAAGGATTTACGAATTTAAGCCCAAACTAAGAAAAATGAAAAGTAGGGCGCAGGTCTTGGAGTCCGACCCGAATGACCCGTGCGGGTCGAGCCAACTCGGTGCCAAAACGACACCGTTTCGACTCAGGAATAAAACCCCCAAACTCAGGCCAACTCGGCCATTCTCATTCCCACCCTCTCTCTCATCTTTCTTCTCTCACCCAAACTCTCTTTACCCAAACACGAACCAAACCTAGAAACTATATCAATGTCATGTTCATCTTGTGTTCATCCAAAATTGGATGAACACGAAACCTTCTGGCTATACTCCGCCACACCTTCCGCCATTTGATTCATCTTAACCCTTCGCCGGCCACCGTCCTAAACTTTGATCATCTTCAATCTTGATCCGACGGCCGTGATGCGATTTCTGGCTGCCGTTGAGCGATTTTCAGCCGTCGTTGATTTGAACTAAAATCCTAAAAAAAAAATCAATTTTTATCTTATAACCCTAGATCTATTCCCGGTCCATCAGGACCACCCAACTCCGACCAACCTAAGTCTACTCTACCTATTCCTGATCTCATTTTCAACTCCGCCACTTCTCATCAAACTCCGGCCACCAGATGAGTTTCAGATCTCACTTTTATTTTCTATTTTCTGTTATTTTTAATCTCGACCTAACCTATTTCTGATTTATTTTGCAGGCAATCGAAAATGAGAAGGGATTTTACCTTTACAACGACCAATCGATTTCCTCAATGTCCTTTCAACTCCTCCGGCGGTGGTTGAATTCCCACGGTGGTGACCTTTCGGCTCTATAACGGTTCAACTTCCGATGGCAAGTGAGATTCTAGAAATAATCATTTTCTCTCTCTATTTTATTATATTTTAATTATGGTAATTATTAGTGGTAATTATTATGACATTTCTCTCTCCTTCTATTTATAGGTGAGTGGATCATGATGTAAGGGATGGTGTCAGTAGAAGCTTGATCCAAGTGAAGGGGTTTCGGACCAATGAAACACCACCAGGTGTCCATTGTTAACAGATTTGGGCGGGAATTTTGTGTTTTCTTGGATAGATTTGTGTTTGTTTGGGTTTGAAGAGTTGGGACAGATTTTGAATTGAGCCTTGTACGTGAAAATGGGTCTTAAAACTTGTAAAGGGACATTTGATTATAAATGGACATTTAGAAATGGATTTTATAGACTTATGGACTATTTATTTATTATTGAGTTATATCATACTATTTATTTATTTATTTATATTTTGATTTTATTTATAAAAAAATATATTTTATAAGAGTACTCGGATAAAATTAAGGTATTACATGTATATTGTCTCTTCATACAAACATTTTATCTAATTAATAGTCACAATATATAATTGATAAGAGAGGAAGGGACCAATTTCTTGGTTTGCTAAAAATTGGCCATTTATTTTTGGCCCTTTAATAGTTAATGTATCCCTTTCTTGATAAAGCCTTGAACCGGCAAGAAAATGGCCACAAGGAGCACCTCAAATCCCCATTCTAAACCATATCCTTTCGTACACCGGTATCTATTCCCTAATATGATTGATAACTAATAGCTATTCCCTAACAGTTAACATTTAGTCTTTTCCCAAACATTTCAATATTCAGCCAGTGCCGACTAGAATACTTTAAAAATTCATTTTTTTTTAAATATTATAGTAGTTAGTTTTATTGAATCAAGAGAAAGTATTTTATAATTATAAAATGAGTCTAAAAAATAATAATAGACTAGTTTAGATATTTCTCCTAAAATTATTATAGTACACTAACTAACTACTTAGAAGTAAAATAGGACCAAACACGAAAATAGTTAAAAAATCAACCAAGCAATTCAGACAAATGATAAATACGAATAAACATCATTGTCGACAATAAAAAATAAACACCATCGATACGGACATAAACATGCATATATCAATGATAACCCGTTAAGAAACTAATATTATCACAACTCAATCGCGACTTATCTTCAGTGATTGTGAACGTCTATCAATATTTAGTTCGAGAATTCAAAAAAGGAATATATCAACGAGATATTATAATGAACATTATTTGAAAAGGTGGCATCAAATATAATCATAAAAAAAAAACATGTTACAAAAAAAATGTCATAAGAAAAAAAAACGCGTTGTTATATGGGCTGTTAGTTATGTTATGAAAGACATAAATATAACTGAATTAGGTTTGATAGCTTCTAACTAGTTATCTGGGCTGCAATAAATGCACAATCATTGTAATTGAATCGTCGGCTCTTGTTAATAAAATTTCAGAAGAGGAGAAATCATGAAATGTGAATAGAATTTTGCATGTCATTTTTCTTTGTCTTTTTATATGCTTATAAATGATTTTTTGTATATTATCAATAAAAATAATAATTAATAAAATAATAAAAATAAATTATTAATATATGTGACATAAAATCGTTTGTGGGACACAGAAAAGAAATAAAAGAATTTTGTTCAAAAAATGTTTTATGTAAGGTTGAACTGTCAATCCAGTTATATTTGAGTTTGTTATAATAAAATTGACGGCTTAATTTTGATAGGTCATCATGATAATAGATAATATCGACTATTTTCATACGAAAAAGAAAGGTTAACTAAACAAAATAAAATGACATTTCAAAATAAAATAAAAATATATATTGAGAGAACAGAAAAAGTGAGAAGAAAAAGAAAAGAAAAAATTAGTGATCGACGACAAACTTAGACTAGTGTCTAATGGAAAAATATATAAAATTAAAAAAGAATAAAGGAGAAAGCGGCTAGGGTTTTATTGTGTTTTTATAATTAAAAAACATTTTTTCGTACTGATCGAAAGGTCATCGGGATCAAATCAGACATTCATAACATGTTTGAGAAGAACAACTCGATGAGTCTGGCTGGAGGTGAGAAGTATTATCGTACCCAAAATGCAAGCTGTTGTGTAATTTGGAACCACACATAACAACATCAGTGGACCAGGGCCTTGGGTACTTTCTTTTTCTCTAAAACAGTCGTACCAATAGGAGTGTTGGAGCATGCAGCAAGAGCAAGTTCCCGGTGAGAAAACTAGAGGAAGAAATCATATCCGGACGGGACAGCAGTCAAAAGCACGAACCTTTGTATGCATTGTTTAGTTCTGTCTCCTCTTGGCTTATATTTGAGCGACAATTCGCTAGCTTGACCATCGTGACATGTCGGCTTTGCTCGAGATGCACCCAGTTTTATAAAAAGAGAATGTAATTGAGGAATAACGTTAGCCATATGTTTGTCTGGTTTCTCAAATGTATTAGACATCCAATAGCAAAAATATCATTTTAATAAGATCCCATGGCAGATTACAGGAGTTTATGGCATATATACAATATATCTACAAAACCAAGCAACAAATTTCTTACTACATACACTAAAACTAAATGAAACCAAAAAACCAAGACTGTGGCAAGCTAAGTTCTAAGGAAAATTACGCAGACAAACCAGCACATCCTGGGAAAGCTTGCCCTATTTCCCTACCCTCTAACCACCTTTTAAAAAAGGGGTTAAAAAGAAACAAAGAATAATGTTTGCAGTGCTAAAGAATGTATGAAAAGAGAGATCCAAAAGGACGTATATGTCAAAGATACCAAAAAATCAGAAAAGAAAAATACGACACAAATGGACAGTTGTCATGTCTTGCCCTTCACCGTGGCGCCTTCTCTTTGATTGCGGAAGTGACCAAGAAGCTGTTGTGCCTGCAAAAGTATTGAAAAGAAACATATCATGTACTTTCTCATGTGCATCCAGAAATTTCCTTTTAGATTAAACCGTAATCAAACATGTAATATGATAAGCAATTACCGAGTTTAAGGTTTAATGAGATCAGGGGCAGAAAATGCGCGCACCATCAGTAAAAGCGTAAAAAACTAAGCAGCATACCTTTTCCTTAGCTCTAGGGGTGCCAGACTGAGACAATGCAACAAGGGGTGGCACAGCACCTTCTTGCAAAACCAGGGTACAGAATTTGGAACTATTGAGGCATAGTTGCAGTAAAACAGAGGCAGCGTTTTCCTTACCCCTACGTGATCCTGATTCGACAACTTCAACTATTACCGGAATACCACCTTCTCGTACAATTGCTAAACGCCCTTCACTAATTGTTGACAGGTTCGAGAGAAGAGCAATTGCCTTGTCAACCATCCCACTCTCAGGTTCCATTAGCTCGACCAGGTATTTTACTGCACCAGCTTGAACTATACGAGCCTTATTTTCATGAAAGATTGATAAGTTAAACAAAGCAGTTACAGCATCTTTTTTTCCTCTCAACGTTCCTGTGCACAGAAGATTTACCAAGGCTTTGACAGCACCAGAACGTCCAATCCTTGCCTTGCACTCTTCCAAGACTGAAAGACTGAACAATGTCGCAGCAGAATTTTCTTTGGCTCCATCGTTTCCAGAGTTTAGAACATGGATCAGTGGCTCTATTGCTCCAGATTTTGTAATCATGGCCTTATTATCATCGTTAATCGAAAGATTTAAAAGGGCTGTAACAGCATGCTCTTGAGTTATCTTTACCTCCGAGTGTAATAGAGAAACTAATGGCGCAATCGCACCACAGTGGCCTATAATTTTACGGTTGTCCATGTTGTGCTTTGCAAGAAGGCGCAATTCTGCAGCAGCTGTAGTTTGGACTTCATTTGACAGGCTTTGAAGGTTATCTACTAGTTTCTTCACATGGGAACCAGTGGTCAAATCATCACACCCCGACCCAGAAAACGCACTCGAGTAAGCTCTGTTATAATTATCGTTACCATTGACTGCCTCTTCTATTTTTGTTTCGGAGACCTGCAACTGCTTTCCCATTATCCAGGGAGAAATTTCAGATTCTTTAGTTGAAGAAAAAGTGCCAAGGCCCTCAGATGAAATTCCAGCGAACTCATTCATTCCAAGTTTCTTTGACCTCGTTGACAAGTCATTAGAAGCAGGAGCGGAATCAACACAGTAAATTTCACTCGAGGCTGATTCGGTCCTATTGTGAATATATGGCCGATCAGGAGATAGGTGGTCATATTTGTCAATCCCCCTCCTTTGGCAGCCATTGCATTCTCCATTAAATCTAGAAGAGATGTCACTCTTCTCCTTCTCTAAACCATTTCCAACTTCAAGAGAAGACCTTGCTGTGGAACTACTACTGCTTGCAAAGCAATGGAAACTATCAGTATGGGTTAAATCTTGAGAAGATATATGATTTGAAGGAGAAGAGACTGAAACAAGTTTAGGATGTGCAGTATGGTTGGAAAGCTGCAAGTTGTTTTCCTCACACCAACTTGCTACCATTTCCATGACTGTGTAATTTGGAATGAGATTCTTATGTGCAAGTGGTTGACAGGTTTTCGGGCAAATGGTTAGCCCACTATCGAGCCACTTTTGGATGGAAGCCCTTTCATAAGTTTTCCCAGAAGCCACAAGCACAGGATCCAGCATAAGTTCCAACGACAGTGGACAAAGGAATCGTGGAGGTATCAAAATTCCACTTGTGGGTTCAAAGTGATCAATATTAAGCATATAATCACGTATATGGGAGATGAGATCCATAATCTGATTGATTTGATCTATTTTCCCTTTCGCATTCTCTACTTGCGCATCCATTCTTTCTTTTGCCACAGCCATAGTTTCTCTTAGCAATTCCCGGTTTGACATCAAGTTCAGTGATCTCATAACATTTATCAGATGATCAGTGCAGGGAACAGCATCATCTTTTTTACTTCTCAAAGCCTCTCTTATACTTGTTGATGGTCTCTCCTGCTTCACGCAATTGATTTCCCACATACAGTGCTGAAACAGTTGAACTTCAATTAGTCTCACTACTCAAAGCTAACTCAGCAGTCAGCACTTGCCATTCAGCCGCCGTTAATAGTTTCAATGACATAGAATGAAGAAAAAGATTTTGATTTTTTCATACCTGTACACTGGTTATACTTGAAGTAGACGGTAATGACTGCATCAATCCATATAATATGTGACATATCTGAAGTGAAGAGCTTTGGATTTTTGTCAAAAAGGGTTCACTCTGGAGAACCTGCATAGTTTAAAAAAAAATTAACATTTGCAAGATATAGTGTTTCTAGCAATCTATAATGAACATAGACAAATCAACTGGAAAGGAAATCCTTATTTTCTAGCACTTCTTTTTTCTTCTTTAGGGATGTTTACACCAGGGGAAAAATGTATTCAGTAAAGATCAAACTTGAACTTACCCTGTGAATTTTGCTCATCTTAGGACACCAGTTCTCCATGAACTCTCGAGCCTTGTTAACGAGCACATCTAGTTCTACGCACTCTTTATATAGGATTTCATCTGAAGGTATCTCTCCATCAATTACATCATCAAGCAGCGGTTTCAAAAGTTTCAACACAACTACCATATTCCTATAGTCCTTCTCAACAGGAACAACTTTTATTGTCTGGCTTGATACCAGATGAATGAATCGAGATATACTGTTTACAAGACATCTCACACAGGTTGCGTCCATCTGACCTGTATTTAACGGAGCATATCAGATTTTTTTATTATAAAAAAACATATATTATAATTGAAAAAATTAAAAAGCTGATCAGGCAGCGTCTGCTTACAAGTGCAAGACTGCCCTTGAAAAAGCTCAAGCTTGCATTTAAGAATGCCCACTCAACTCAATCAAAAGATGGAAGATCAAACACTTGCACTGCTCTGAAAGTTATTAGTTTGCCAATGCCAAGGAACTTGACCCTATTTTCCATTCAATGTAAAGAAATCCACTTGATTAAATTTCCAATTTAAATATATAAAAAAATTCTTCCAAAACTTAGTATAAACAAAATGCTTTTGAGTTTGACTATTGCCTATGGGAAGAACACACATCAATTATTCTAGAAAAAAAATATTATTAATATACATTCATGGCATTTTCCATGTTGACTTTCCCCACATAGAGTCTAAGGAAACTTGTGACTAACTTTCCAACAGAAAAGTAATATAAAATAAAACAAAAGATCAGATCAGACCAGATCAACGCATCTTCAGAAAATAATAGTAGCTTGGTAAGTGAAAAATGGCTTTTCACTTCAGTAATGGTAGCTACTAAAGTTTATTATAAAAATATTTGGTTGTGGGTTGATAAAAGTGAAGTGTAGTATACACACCTCCATTGTTTCTTAAGAGAACACAAGTAATGAATTCTTTTAAAATTTAGTCCAACATCATCAAAAGCTATGTTTAAAAGAGCTATAATGAGATCAAGAAAAGGGTGTTATGTAAATTTCACATGAAAGCAGGACCATTTCCCAGTGCTTAAATCCAATTCAAAGCAACAAAACCAGTTTTCCAAATATTCCAGAGAAAATACAAAGCTTATTGAGAAATCCACATTTAAACACACAAAGGAAGCTCTTTTTTTTAACAATGAAATGAAAACCTACCTCTTTCTTGAAGTTGGTTCAAGCTGGTAAAACAAAGAAAGCACAGATCCTGGTGAACATTTGAGTACTGGTTAGAACAGCAAACCCTTGAATGGGAATGATCAAATTCGAAACCTTTAAGCACTCAAGCTCTGAACTTTTTCCTCAGCAAAGGCTGCATAAGAAAAAGAGGGAGAGAGCTGCAGAAACATAACTGATGAAAATGAAAAAGAAGGTAAACTGGGTGGGGCCCTTTTTAGTTGAAGATTTGTTGGGTTATTGTCTTGTTGAGTTGAAAACTAATTAAGAGTGGGGAGACTTGGATTTAATTATGATTAAGAATGAGATTTCGTATTTAATCAAATGATTGTATAAAAACAAAGGCGAAGCTAAGTCAAGGGCTCAACTCAATCAAATCAAAGCTTGGGTTTTATCATTATTCAATTTTAATAATTTATTTCTCCAACGTGATTTCCTTACAAAGGAAAAGGTACAGTCTTCAGGAGTGAAAGTAATGACTTTTCAAATGACATATTTACCCTTGTTTTCCCCACTTACTGCAATTGCATCCCTTGTCTTTTATTTCTTTCTTTTTTTGTGAATAGATTGTCTTTTATTTCTTTTAACTTTTAAAAACTTTACATTTTAGCATAAGTGTATTAACATTAGTTAATTACTAGTATTCGTGTCCCTCTAACGCTGGAGTTTTAAATATTTTTATAATTTATTTAACTAATAATAAAATTAAAATTACATTACATTAAATAATAAGTTTTTGTTTAAAAATTTTATTAAAATAACATATGAATTATACCAATAAATTTATATAATTAAAAAGACAAAATAAATTCTCGATTAAAATAAGTATAATAGCTAAATTGATTTGTAAGCAGTGGCTATATGGATCGTAAATGTGTAATTTTTGTATTTACATGTGAATTTATAATTTATAATTTTTATTACTAAACACGATATAAAGAATTACAATATAATTATACCTTATCAATCAAACATGTCTAGATAATTAGAATATTTTAGGCTTAAGGGTATCATAAGCCCTTGAACTGTTGAAAAAAACCAATCAAGTCATTTAACTTTTTTTACCCCCAATTAAGTCCTTATACTCCAAAATTTTATCAATTCACACCTTTGACAAACGTTGATGGTTAAATCTAGCAGTTTTTTTGGATAATTTTATGCAACGTGTCGTGTTACAATGTTGTCACTTAGTATTTCTAGAATTTTTTATTTTAAAAAATATAGTTTTCTAAAAAATCTGCAAATGTCACATGACAGAACTGTAATATGTCGCATGGCAGTAATATCTCAAGAAAAAGTCGTAAAAAGTTAATGGTAAAAATTCGTCAAAGAGAGTTCAAAGGCTTAATTGGATGCAAAAAATCATGGGCTTAATTGATTTTCTCTTAAAATTCCAGGGACTTCAAACACCCATAAATAAGAGTGGAAATCGGGCGGGGTAGAGACGGTTTTATATTCCCTATTTCGTCTCCAACACGTGCTGGTACAGTTTGAGGAATCCAATTAAATGTTTCTGGAAATTTTTCGTTCTCATAGCCATGGCCATCAGATCCTCATGATTTTCGGGGAATAGGGTCAATTTCAATCTACAAATCATATATTTATTATACTTAAAAATATCCAAATTACTTCAAATGGTATAGTAACAATATTCGACTATGCAGCAGGTAAAAAGAAAGCAAAGCAAGGAGGCAAATTACTTTGATTGATAATTTATAAATATATAATATATACCACAAAACAATAATATATATAATAAATTTAATAAAATAGAAACCATATATATATTATATATAAAAGATAATGTATTTTGTTGTCACGAAAAAATTAAAAATATTCAAAGTTAATTGACAATTGAGAAAGAATGATACATTACTTGCTTGATAGGGAATAAAATTTTGAGCATAGGCAGAGCTAGCTTGGAACTATGAGTGTCAAATAACATCCCAAAATTTTTGGTGAAAAAAATCTTTGTAAATTTATTCAAAATATATTAAAAATAATATTGACACATTTTAAAAAATAATTGATACCTCTCTTTAAAGAAATTGACACCTATGTTTACTCTATTCACTCTAAATTATGACACCGTAAATTAAATTTTTTGACTCCCCTGGTTTTGAGTAATATGAGCGACAATAAGTGAGAGATAAAGAAATTATCTATTCTTAATTAACAAAAAATGGTAAATTATTAGAGAATTCACCCAGACTTAATAAAGTTTTAAAAAAAGGCACAAATATCTTGATGAACTGTATTGCTAATAAGATATATATACAATTAAATGAGAGTTAAATATATTTTTTAAAATTTTTTATAAAATATCGAGATCCTTGCGGATATTTTTCGGGGATCCTCACGGTTATTTATACGGTTACAGTTCGGCTATCCCCACGATTCAGATATATCAATTCTTGTCTCCATCCCTATTTGAGTTTCGGTAATAAAACTCACCCAGTCCTCGTCCCCGTAAATGAAGATTTCGATTATTCTCTATCTCCATTGGATCCCCACAATTTTCAGATATTCCCAACTCAATTTTTACCCCTACCCATAAATTAATATTTTATAATTACATGCGAGTTTAATAACTAGGATAATAATTACATTTTCATGTTATTACCATGTAATGTTCAAATACGTTTTATAATCAGTAATTAGCATAAACTATACAAAATATAAATATAAAACGAGATAAGAAAAAATAATTAAAGTATGATGTTCTATTAAAAAAAATTGGAGTATGATGTGAGCATGTTAAAAAATATATTATACAAGAAGTTCAAAAAATAAATTTGTAATACTTAATCGATAAGTGGTAGGTACATTAGTAAGACATGCTGCACTCTTAAGAAAAAGATATAAATTCAAATTTTAGAAATAACGTTATTAGAAGACCCAATAATAATTCTATACTTTGAACATAAATAATATGATAGACATGTATATTGATAAAAAAAACACACACATAAAATTTCTCATTTCCTCGTATTTCTTTCTTATCTTTTCCTTCCCCAACTCATCATAAAATTAAGGGGGAAAATGATTGGACAGCTGTCTAAAGTTTGGGCAAGAACCCAACAATGTAGTCTACTTTTATAATGTTTTAAAAAAAATTAAATATCTCATTTATTATTAAAAAAACCCAACTACATATTTCTGTTTAAGATGAAACTATTGGCAGATAAAGGGGTAACCTAATGATCATGGTTCTAATATTTAGCTACATAAATCATTATTAGAGGAAATTGAAATAATTGTTGGGCCACATTAAATTCTTAAAGTATATAAAATCAGATAGTATACCCCGAAATGTCATGTATCAACACCAACCAAATGATTTGTATAAACATTTATAATCTGTCATCATGCTTTTTCAATCTTAATCACCTTCATTTTCTTTTCTCATCTTTATCCATTAAAATAAACAAGAAACTCGTCTCGCAACATTATATAAAAATATTTTGAGTGAGGGGTAATGAGTAGATTAAAAATTATACTACAAAATATTTATTTAATCATTTTTAAAAGAATTATTCCACCAGTTCCACTAAAACTGTCGTATGTAATATTTTTCTGGTTACTTTTTTATTTTGACTATATTTTTAAAGAAAATTAATTAATTAAAATTTATAAAAATATATATATATATTAAAATTACTTGATTGATGGTTTTTAAAATATATTTTCTTATATTTTTATCAATAATAAATTTTAAACAATAAGAAGTCAAAGTTAAAAAGGTTCGACCAAAAAATTATCAACATGTAATAATTTTAGTGAAATAGAGGGAGTATGTATATATATATATATATATATTCTAAAATCATATAGTATATATATTGCTTCACTATGTTGTACTAATAAATAGAATTTTACTTTACTAACAATCAGTTGATTTAATAAGATGAAGTACTAGATCTTTTAAGTAAAGTAAAAGTTTTGAATTATGATGTTGTAAATAGAGTAAATTGTGTTGAGAGTGTCAACTATAATTGACTTTTGCAATACTTGATTCAAATTAATCAGTCAAAAAATTGAATACAGTAGTTATAAAAAAGTTTTACTTTTGTTTGCTCTTTGTTGCATAATAGGTTAATTCCATTTTACATATTTATGGGTTGGCAGCTAAGAGCATATTTGTGTAAAGAAGAACAAGACAGGGTCCAATGTGCATCATGTCTCACCCTCCCCGTTTCATCAATTGTAAGACAAAAAAGAAAAAACATGGATCCGCACCATTAACTGCCCCCCTTTGTTGGCTTACAAAACTCCAAAACTAGGTTGGGACACGAACTGCCCTACCACCACCCACCCAGCCATCTAGTAAAAATGATGCTTCAATCGTAGATCTGTTTGGATGGAAATGGAGGCATTGTGGAAATAAGACTGACAGGTCAGTGCTCAGTCTTTCTCTCCTTTGCCTTATACTTGTACTCCAATATGTTTAACTCAATTAATCATCTTCTCCTGTTAATTTTCAGACAGAAAAAATGAAGTGGTTTGAGTGACTTGTACTTCAATTTTCAATCCCAAGTTTTTGGTAAGGGAAGAGGTTGTTCCCCATTCAAGATTGTCTTATCAGATCTGTGTTGGAAACAACTCTTGTTTAATCTGAATACTTATCCTAGTTTTCTCAAGTGTCGGTCACAGGGTCAATCCAGTACTTTCTCAGAATTCAATCATATTTGGTGAGGCTAATCTCAAATGCATGATGATTCCCGAGTGTCTAATTATTAACAGAAATGAAGGGTGTTCCATTGGAGCAGGAGCAGGAGCAGGAGCAGGAGCAGGAGCAGCAAGGCATGTGGTGGTTAAGGTTAAAGCATTGATGGTGGGGCAGGACTAGCTTCCCTTGTGCCTCGACTTTACCACCCAGGCTACGTCATTAAAACCATCCACTATCCCATCCTCTTTTGTCTCTTTCATTTTTCTTCTTCCTTTTCTTTTCTAATTCATTCAACAGGTAGATAGAGAGGCATAAAACACTCTAGCTTATGCATAGTGTTAGATCACGGTTGTTGTAGCGTGATTTTTCAGTTTTAAATGTGATTGCAGTTTATAGTATTACGACAACTGTTAAAATTATTACGGTATTATGTTGTGTTTCGGCTGTAATTTAATACTACGAGTTTATGAATGAATGATGTGTTGTCACTCTTGTTATGCAAGGAATGATGAGTAATCCAGTCAGGGAATCTCAGGTTCGGTTGCTTCAACTTCAAGTTGGAGCACTCAAATCACATCAAGTTTCCTGGGAATCACTGGGTTTAGTGTTGTTCATACCTCCTGCCTTCTTCCCCACATGTATTTTATTCTAACTCTGAAAAAACTGTCTAAATAATTTATTTTTTAAAAAGGTAAAAGAATTTAAAAGTTAAAAATAATCAGATTTTATGAAAAAGGAAACGCTTCATTATTTTATTAAAAAAGCATGATAATCTTTAATGCATTTTTAAGAAAATGATGAAAAATTAATAAAAGCGGTAGCAAAATTTAATACTTCTTACACAATTAATTAAGTTCAAAGAGTTCTTTTTTCATCAAATTTGGAATTATTTCGAATTTTTAGGTTCTTTTAAAAATTCTTTTGCATTTCTAATTTTTCTAAAAAAATATAACATTTTATTGAAAATTTGACAGTTTTTTATGGAAAAAAATTGACAGCTTTTATGGAGTAGTTTTTTTATTTATTTATAAATTCACGCTTTTTTTATTTTGAAGAGCTTTTTCCATGAAAACTTTTATAATACTTGCTTATATTTTTTTTAAACTTTTTAATAATTTTAAATTACAATGACAATATCTTTATAGTACCACATGATAAAACAAAATAACAATTTTATTTTCGTAAGTTTAAAAAACAAAAGCTTATGGATGGCCTTATAGGTAAAAGTATTATAAAAACCATTATATTATATTTAAGATAGAAAATATTTTGATACACAAACATATAGTTCACACAAATTTATCAATTTTAAGGTTTAGGGTTTATGATTTAATTTTTAAATTTTGTTATTTAAATAGGAAGCTTTGTTTAACTTTTTTTACATATATTATGTATCAAAATAAAATCCAATTTAGAATGTATTTTAATTCTTTTACTTGAAAAATAAACAAAGTGATTTTTGTAAGTTAGAAAAAGGAGTAAAATAACTCCTCCATTAAAATTGTGCCATTTAAAGTTTCCTTTAGTGGGTTTGTTTGTCACATTTCTCATTTGTTGCGAATCATTTACAAATTTTTTATGATCTTGTGAATTATCCTTTAGTGGGTTAAAGTTAATGCGGACAAGGTCGTTGGTGGATCTGGTAGTATGACGCCAATAGGAGGTAATTAGATATGACATAGGAACATGGCTCTTTGGTTTCGCTCGCTGTTTAGGCTCTTTCTCGGTGCTTGTTGTGGAGCTATGAGCGGCTCATGAGGCACTTATGCATGCATGGCGTTTAAGCTTTCGACGGATTGAGTTAAACCTCGATAACAAGATTGTGGTGCAAATCTTGAGCGGTGAATCAGTGGCCTTAGTTGATAGTGTTCTTATGGTGAGATTGAGAGAACTCCTTGATAGAGGATGGGACGTGGGGATATCCCATATATGTCGTGCGGGGAACTTTGTTGCGGGTGGTTTGGCTCGAATGGCTAGAGGTTAAGAGGCAGGAGAGGTTCTCCATGCACAGCCGCCGCTGGAAATTCTCCCGTTTCTTGTTATTGATCAATGCTATGTTTAGTTTCTTTTCTTTTTCGTTGTCTCCATTTGTTGTGTGTGGTCCTATGAGTGAGACAATTTTATAATTGTATTTATTACTATGAGTATTTTTTTTATTTAAGTTTAGGGAAGTTTTTAATGAGACTCATAATAATAATTCTTTCTCATAAAAAAAGATTTGTTTTCAACAGTTTCAAAAACAAAACAAAACACATATTTAGTGAAAACATTATAAATTTGATCGGTTGTCTGACAATTCGATAAAATTTGTTTGAAAAGAGTTGGAAGATATTCTTAATTAAAAACTAATACTAGAGCTACTGCCCTTCCTACATAGAGCATCTGCACATTTATTCCTTCCCGAAATATATGTCGGGTTTGCTTGTGGTGAAGCTCATTCAACAAAGTCCTGCAATAAGAGAAATATTTTGCTCAAATTGGACATTTGACAATTGTTTTGGTTTAGAAAATGTTGGTGTTGGATACTTGAATTTATGAGAATTACAAAATCAAATATTAGAGGATAATTAAAAAGGACAAACGACGATCAATCTAACGAGATAGAATGTTAAATCCTTTAACCAATGAATCGGATACAAATAGTTACAAAAAAAAAGACAATGCCAACATTATATTAATGACACCAACAAATGATGATCCACCCACAACTTACTTGTGTACCTATCCAACAGCAAGATCCATTTGCATTATTCTATTCTCCCAACTGCCCCACTGCTCTTCTTATAATTAAGTTCTGCAGATTCAGCTGCTGTTTGGGCATCTAGAAGCTCTCCAACTTATCATTATTTTAGCTTTCTCTTGCTTTATCCATCCTACATATTCCGAGTTACGATTTGTAACTTTGTGTCAAACTTTCCTGTAGACATTTTAATGATTCATACAATCACTTTAACAAGTGACATCTACCAATTTGAATTCCAACATATATTTTTTTTTTCTGTTTTTTGCGAGAGAAACAAACAGTTTATATTTCCTCTCAGAAAATAAGCCACAAATCTAAAAGGGCAGGAACCTGAGACTCAGAACAAATGAAGATCACCAAGACTTGAACGATCAACCAAATATAATGATGCACTTTAGTCTTGAAATGCATAGCTAAGCTATTCAAACAAGAAACTATAGACGTTCCATAACCAATTATTCAATATAATTGAAACTCGAAATCCAACACAAGGCAGACAGTCCACCCTGTTCTTTCCAAGGAAAAGAAAACATCATGAAATTTCCTCGGTTGCCTTGTATCTTAATCAAACACAAGGCAATCGTCCTGAATAACACATGAACCTAAATACCCTCTTTGATTTTTTATTCTCCCCTTCATTTCAGTGTTAAACTAAAAATACACCCACAGGGGGGGAAAAGGTGTAACAAAGACAATAGATACACAGTCATGTGTAGACAGTTTAGGCTTTGTGATTCTTCACCATGTCATCGACATCCAGCTCTACTTCCAACACCGGAGAATCCTTCCGCATGCTGTAATGACTGTTGACACGAACATAATTTTCAACACAATCAACAAAACTTGTACCTAATATGAAACCAATGGTTTTTAGCTAAATAAATACTATAACGGAGTTACCTATTCTGAACAGGACCATGATCAACAGCTGTTCGCAGACAATATATAGCTCGGCCAACTATGTCAGTCATGGGAACCGGACCAAATAACCGACTGTCCTTAGCTTCCTATAATCTCAAACAAAGAAAAAAAAAAAAGACAAAGCATAATGGAGGATATGGATCAACTTCCTCAAAGCCATATAAAAAGTTGAATAACATTTGCTATTCATTATTCGGAATGGTACAAGAAATATGCATGTAATAGCTAACAAGCACTCAAGCAGCCCCGAGAATCAAATATGTGAACCAGATTACTGTTTGTTTTATAGATTTATATATGAATAACGACCAAAACTTTTATTGGTTATATTACTAACGTTCTATACCTTGGGCTTCAATTTTTCATTGTCAGCCAATACCCAGCACTGGTCCTTTTCTAGAACAAATGGCTCATCCTTTTCATCCTTAGACACCATTTCATATCCTTCAGCGGCAGCCAATCTTCTGACAAGATAGTTATCAGAATTGTCAGGGTCCTTCATGACAACGACATCCCCAACAAAAACTCGACTGTCCAGAAAAAAGAGAGCATAAAGTTAGGAACTCTTGAAATCATATCCAAACACGATGAGTAAATATGAAAGATATATAGAAGAGAAAATGATGGAGAGAAAGATAATCATAACAAGATTCAGTTCAGAGAGCATTGATTGAATCATCAAACTCATGAAAGAGGATGCCAAGTTAACATACTTTTTACCTCTGCTTATCTTCACAAATATGTGCTAAACTGATGCTCAGAATGAATATAATAATTAAACTTAAGAACAGCATAACTTTCACAGAGATTAGATGTACAGGTGTTTAAATGGATTAATTATGATTGGCAATGGACCAACTCAAACAAGAGTTATGAAACCATAAGTTTATTTCTCAGGTGCTGTATGAGCAGCATTACTTTGGGTCTGCGGATGGAATCTTCCGTACAAGAAGAGTACCCCCTTGTTCTCCAATAGTTAGGGCCATCGCCTCTCCTTTACTCCAGTGTAAGTAAGTCAATTTTCCCTGAAATACATTTTTCCAAACAGCATCCTGTAATTCCCGGTCACTGATTTGACCTCTCTTATAGCTCTGTTCCACATCAAGTTTCCTGTTAGAATAGTATAAAGAATGCTAGCAAGAAAATACCAACCAAAAGTTCTGCAATTTTTGAAACCAATAAAATTTATGCAGCATTAAAAATGGAAGGATGAACTAACCATAGAACCCACCTAAAATTTTAAAAAGCTCCATAGTCAGCAGAAGTATCTCTACATCATAAACTAAGCATGAAGACTTTACAAATATAATTGATGAACCTTTATTCTATTTTTGAATATTCCTCTAATCCTCTTTAAATTTCCCAATTTTTTGAGTGAAAAAGATGTGATATGAAAAATGGTCTAAACCCAACACCCTCTCAACCCCTACTACAGGATTTTCTTAATGTAATGAAATTTGCAGTTGCAAGCTTATTTTGGAACTACTGATAAGCCACCGGCCACCGCTACAGGAAGACTCTAGCTTTGACCAAAGCATGGGACAAATTAAAAATGAACCAAGAGGGATTGCTCTCACTATCTTCACCAGGGAGCAAAAATCTAATATATCCCCCCCCCCCCCCCAATTTATATATGATCTTCCTCCTTTTAACAAACCCCCCATTGAAATTACCCAATTTATATATGCTTTAAACCAAGAGGTCATCTTTTTTTTTCTCCATCAAATAGGTTTGAAGAAGCATACTTGCATCAAGACTATAAAGCATTCCATAATGTATGTGACTCCCTTATAGCCTTTGCCCTAATCAAACCTATATTTGAACACTGATTTCAATATTTAGTCTAAAACAGGTTTAAAGCGAAGCATTTACATATCAATATCAATATCAATATCAATTAATATACGTAGTTGACATCATCGTATTCAATGGATTTTCATAAACTTGCTAAGAATTTTTATGTAAAAAAATGCATAGAACATAAAGGTAAAATCAGATTATGGAATTCCAAAATCAAAACCATTATCATGATGAAAATACCAAAGCTCAAAACCCTAAATAAAAACTGTCTAACAATCCAAAACACAAAGCTCATGCATTAGAAAAAGAAGAAATGGAAAACACGAGTGAACTACCCAAACCCCAAAAAGGAAAAGTCTCCACATTTACCCAATAAAAAGAACTCAAACTCCGTTTCCAAATCATCAAAAATACGAAATAAGCCATGGCCAATGCTCCGGAATCATAAGTTTTCCGCATATGCACTAGAGAAAACCTAAAAATGAAAAGTAGAAATCAATTACAAAATGTGAAGAGATAAGATAGAAGATGCGACCTTCCAGCTGAGAGTGAAGGAGTACTCGATCTTGTGAACTAAGTATCGACACCACGTCGACAAAGAAACCATTGCCGGGTTTTAACCGAAATGCTTTGTTCGTTCTTTCTGGAGTTTCAGGCTGCACAGCTCTTTTTGTTAGGAAGGTTTTATTTTCCCCTTTTATATTTCTTTGGGTAACTACACGGTTGGTTATTTATATTTTATAAATGTTTTCCTTCCTCCATCACATTTAAAAATATAACATTTTAGTCACTTATGTTATTAATTTATGTTATATTTTGTTACATTTTGGTTTTCGGACTGTTAACGATTCTTCCATTAATGATATTACAATTAATAAAAAAATTAAATTTTAAATTTATCCTTAAATTTTAAATAAAATATTAATTTATATTTTAATTGATTTAACTATATACTTTTGTACGTTAATATATGTTTTTTGTTATATAAAAATGTGTAAATTAAACTATTCAACTAACGTTCGTGCAAGTTTTTTAGGTTTTCCCTAAACGTAGTTTTTTGTTATTTTACTTGATTGACGACAATACCGGTTTTAGTGTTGATTTTAGACCGTCGATGTTCATTACTTAATTTGTTTTTTGTATTTTTTGTTTTCCCTTTTCTAGAGTTTTTTTTCTTCAATTTTTAGTAAGAATATTTGTTTTTGTGACACGTTTTTCCTTTGTTTTTATGGTATGTTTTCTCTGTCGTTTGGTATGATTTTTGCATAACTTAACCGTCGTTGGTGCCCGTATAGAGATCCTCACGACGCTTGTTTTTTGATTTGGGTTTGCCAGTGGTCATAGAAAGTTTGACCCCTTTGATGGTTATTTGTCGATGTAATCAGAACTTTGTAGCGGAACAATCTACCTAATAATTTGGCTCGCTCGCCAGTCATCACTATTTGTTCACCTCGTAAAGCGTCTCGTTTGGGTAGAGACAAGAAATTTATGAAGGTTTTTTAGTTCTTTGACGATGTACGTCAATCTTAAGGGAATTATTTACTTTTCTTTGCACCTTTGAGTTTTATATTGTATTTTTGTATGAATTTTTTTAGTAGACAATCCCCATTTTTTTCTCTTTTCCCCTACCTTTCCCCACTGAGCCACCACAATTTCTATTCTGCTACCGCATCAAAACTTTTAGGTTCAATATTGGAAGAAAAACAAAGCAAAAAAAAAAAAGAGGAAGAAGAAAAGGTGACATGCCACACAAGCATTATCTAACGTGAGTTAATATGAGTGACCTTAATGAAAATGAATTAAAAGTTAAGTGATTATATTATAAATTTTAAAAGTTTAGTGATTAAAATGAAAGTACCTTAAAAGTCTGGTGACTATTTATGTAGTTTAACCCTTAATATATATTAACATGAAGGATAAACTACATAAATAGTCACCAAATTTTTAGGGCACTTTTAGTTTGGTCGCTGAACTTTTAGTCTGCTTACCGTAAGCCCTTATGTTAATTTTTGCTAAAAAACGCTGACCTTGTATGCAGACTAAAAGTATAGTGACTATAACGTAAGTTTTAAAAGATTAGTGACTAAAATGAAAGCATTTTAAAAGTTTGATGACCATTTCACGTAGTTTATCCTAACATAAATTAAGTGTAAAATTACAAAATTATTTGAAGACTAAATGAATGATCCAAAATCTAGAAAACTGCAGCAACGTGAGGTCTGAACTGAAAAGCAAGCTTGAAGTAGCAACAGGTGAGCAGGCGGCACGTTTCGAGCAGCACCACAAATAATTTCCCCAAACTCAACAGTCAGATACCCCAAATTACGAAGATGGCTACTTCTCTTGCACTGAGTCGAGGAAGGTGTTAACGTTTTTCCGTTGCCAATGATTCTTGCATTTACTACTACTCGGTTTATAAGGCCATATGGGAAGATAGTTTTGGTTAAAGTTGTTCTTCAAGGTATCTAAGTTGGGAACTTAACATTTTTTGTGCACTTTAAAACTAAAGTTGACACCTTTTCTTTTTTTCTTAAGTTATGGGTTCGAAACTCATTAAAAGCAAATTTCCTTTTCCCTAGATAAAAATTGTTCAAAAATAACATTTTGGGTGCACTAGTTTGATTCCCTTTCCTTGACTCAAAATCAGCTCCCTTCTCCTTGTTTTTGCTTAATCCAAATGATGCATATGGTTTCAGAAGGCCTATCGTTTCGTTTATGGAGTAATAATATCGTAATATTTTGTAAGTCTTACACCTGAAAACTCTACTGGTATTTTTCTTAAAACTCATATATATGTTATTTTGCTTAACTCTTGTCATGCCTTCAAATAGACTTTCGACCATCTTCGTTAAGCTAGTGTTATTCACAGATAACAGACGATTTTAGGTACCCTGAAAAATATCATGGAAGAATCAGATTGCCTATATGGTGATAAAGACTACAATCATATTATGCATATAGATTCTAAAAATGAAAACAATATATCAACTATTAGTAAAAGTTTAAATAGTCTAGTCGACCTTACTTCGATATATTTTAATAAAATGTTCAATAAAATAAATAAAGTAGAACAATAAGTTACTACTTTAGGAACGGTAACCGAATTAGACATAAACAATGAGTCTAAAAAATTCTTATCTAATATGAACAACATATTAGAACAAGTTGTCGTTTCTTCTAAACAAGAAGATTTTGGACCTTTATATTATGGTAATAGTACTACGATATTAGCTCTATCAAATGAATAAAATACTTTCTCTGAAAAAACACCTAGAACTAGCAAGAAAAAAAAATTAAAAAATTATAGGTCTCAACAAAAATATGATTTTCAATCCTATAAAGAACTTATAGAGCATTGAAAAAAATAAATTTTACAAATCAAATGATAAAAATGAAAAAAATAAAATATTGAAAATTAATAGAACAACTTCATTAAGAACATAAATATTTGTTTGTCTTGTTTAATTATCATTATATGCTAAATTATAATACTATTGGAAGTAGCAGTAGTAGTAGCTCAGAAGATCTAGAAATAACAAAAACTACTCGCCATGAATCCTCTGATGAAGAAAACACTTCTTCAGAAGTTGATGAAAATATTGAAATACTAGATCACATGGATACTGATCCACCAGATCCATAGAAAAAAGATAATTATATCCTGATTTTTTGAATATTATCAATTAAGATCTTCTAATAGAAATATAGAGCAGATTGAAAACACAACCAGAATAATAGGAAAACTAGCTGAAAATATAGCTACTAATGAGGCTAAAACTGAACAAAAAGGTAAATCATCACAACCGATTCCTTATGTGATAGATAGTCTTAACAAAAGAAATGTTGCTTAAGGAGGAGTATATTTAGATTTAACTAATATTCTCATATTAGACTATGAAAAAGTTATAGATGATTGGGCTCAATCTATGACAATTGTTGTAAAGAACAACAATAATTGGACAAGAGAAAAAAAAATTAAATTACTTTGTTTGAACTTTTCAAGGAAATGTCTTACAATTTCTTCGTAGACGGGAAAAATCCAACATAAGTTGAGAAAAAAATGGGCAATTAATTAATCAAACTCAAATGCCTAAAAATGTATTAAAAGGTTTAACAAAAATTCTAAAAACTGAATTTTGTGGTTATATAAATAAGCAAGATTAATACGGTCAAGTTAATTATATATTATCTAAAATTAAATTATGTGATATTAGATATTTAGAAGAATATTTTAAAAAATTTCTTCATGAATATCAAAAATTAAAAAACGATAAGGTAGACTTCATGAAAAAATAATATTTCCATAAACTACCACCACCATAGGATGAGATTTGTATAAATAAATACGATTCTTATCTTGAAAAACATAGTAATTTAGCAGGAATAGAAGCTCAATACATAGATTCTATAGGAAATAGAATAAACTCTACTAAAGAAAGAAAAACCAAACATTGTCTACAAACAAAAGCCTCTAAATAAGTAAAAAAATAAAATTAGTGGTAAACATTATACTAAAATCCTACAAAACGAATGAAAAATTAGATGTAAACAAGTACTATCAAAGATCAAAAGATATCATAAAAAATAGGAAGTATAAATTATATAGATAGAAACTATGGAAACAATCTAAGTATCTTATAATAATAAAATAAAAAAAATTATTAGAAGAAAAACTGCTAACAAATTCAAGAATAATCGAACTAAATGTAGGTATTTTATACGTGAAGAAGAAGGTCATTTAGCATTTGAATGTCCTAACAAAGGTAAAAATGATAAGAAAATGATTAAAACTCTTGAAGAACAAGAATTAGAAGTATGTTTTGAAGAGGAAATAAATCCTGAAAAAATATTATACGAATTAATATCAGAATTAGACACTGAAACAAATAGTAGTAGCGAAGACTACATATTATGTTAAAAACAAAGAATAATTCCATAAAACAAAGATCTCTCCAATGATATGTTAGAAAATGTTAACAAAAATCATATTTCTAAAGAAGAAATTTATAAGATATCAAAATTTAAAATATGGAGTCAAAGGCATATAAAAAAATTAGTGGTAATACCGTCGCTAAAGATAGTAAAGGGTGATTAACATAAATCCCTTTATTTACTAGAGAAAAAAATTAAAAGAATAAGATAAAAATATATGTTAAGTGCATAGAAGTTCTATAATGTTAGCCTTTTTACTCGTAATTATTGTTGATCTTAAGCCCATTTTAGTTGCATTTTGTTAGCCAATCATGCATCCTTGTATTGTTTCCTCTAGTGTGATGCTTGAGTACATATTTTGGGTGTTTTCAGTGGAAAGGTACTGCTGGTGGTTGTCTATTATGTGCAGGATTAATTGCCCGAGCAAGCTGAAAATTGCCGAAGCAATTGGAAATGAAGAAAATGGAAACCGGCGACTTTTGGAAAGTGATCCATGCAATTCGGATAAGCTTAAAGGATAGAAACAAATCCCAAAAAAAGTTGGAATTCCATGAAGAAGTCAATGAGAGATTAAAGTCCAAGGAGTTTAAAGGAGAATTTAAAGGAATAAATAAATAAAAGAGTTTATCTCTTTTATTATATTTTAATTCACTCTAAACTCATCCATCCGAATCATCTCCTATAAATCCCAAAGACTTAGACGCGGCCAAGGGGAGTCGAGAAAAAAGAGAGAGAATTCGATAGAGGTTGTTCTCCATCTTCCTTTGTTTTGGTTCATGCTTTTGTTGGGAATTTATTTTGTGTTTATTTTAAACTTCGCTATGAACTAAACTATTTTGGTTAGGGTTATTATGTTGATTGGTTGAGAAACGATTGAAGTTTGCTTTTAGGTTATTAAATGCAATTTAGTTTGAGGTTTGCTTATTCTTTGTGTTTGAATTTTGATTTCGAGTACCTTGGGAGAGGATCTCGTGATCATATTTATCTATCTAATATCGGGAGAGTTAGATTCAAAAGACGGATAAGCATAGTTTTCACTTAGTCAATCGAAAGTGATAACTAATTTGACTTAGGGATAAGTTACGAATTTCAACGGCTAAGAGAAGCGTAAGATCGGTTGAAGTTCATCCAAGGTTAACATAGGAATGTATCACCAAGGTTTGATATGTTGACTAGTGTTTCGAATTAGGGATAAAGAGAAGCCATTGAAGAATGCTTTGCCGGATCTCAAAGAAATCAATCAGTTGCTCAAGCAATCATATAGTCACCCAGTTGCCCAGGCATTCGTTATATCAATTGCTCAAGCAATCGCTGTTTCAGTTGCCCAGGCAATCCGACTGTTGCAGTTGTTAAGTTACTTGAGTTGACCCAATATTCATTACCTAGACAAACTCAATCAATTATCATACCATGACCCATGATAATCTGACATATTCTCTCAATCATTCAAGTTCCCTTTAGTTTACTTGCTTTCTTTATTTTACTTGTTTATTCAAACCAACTATCATTACTTGTGTTTTTATATTTTTTAGTGCAGGAAAACAAATTCTTGAAGTGGCACCTATCCCCGAGGAGACGATATCTAAAACTATACTATAACTTACGATGTGTATACTTGCACAAATTGCAAAGCACTTAAATCACGCAACATGTTTTTGGCACCGTTGCCGGAGATTGTCAATAGCGACTTTGTTTTTATTTTCTTGCACCTTTATTTCTTTTCCTTTATATTTTTCTAATTAGTTTCAAGGGGCTTATAACTTTGGTTGGGCATCTTTGTATGACCAGGGAAAAACCAACAGTACAAGACTACCCATTCGAACCTGAGATCGAACGAGTTCTTCATAGGAGAAGACGAGAACAACGGGCAACAATGGCGGAACAATAAGGTAACCCAGTCGGCAATCTAAATGCCAATGGTAACCAAAACATTGTGGTAAGAGCAGGAGGAGATCAAGTTGTACAACTTGTTCGTAACATACCCATTCGAGACTACTTAGAAGAAGATCTCAATGGACTCAATCCAGGAGTTGCCACACCAGAAATAGAAGCTGCCCACTTTGAATTAAAACATGCGATGTTCAACATGATCAACACAATTGGTCAATTTGGCGGCTCGACAAATGAAGATGCCATACAATATCTCAAATCATTCCTGGAGATTTGCAACTCATTTAAGCTACAATGAGTCCATGAATATATTCTTTTTTATTTTGTTACTAGTTGTATTGAAATTAATCTTTCCTCCATTGGAGATGTGATGTGAAATTAGTCAATGACAATTTTATTACGTTAAAAAATAAGTCGAATGGTCATTTTTTTAACATACTCGTTTGGACCCAGATCCGTGAGATCCGTTGGATCTGGGTCCCAATTTCTAGACCCGCAGATCCGGGGCGGGTCTAGAACCAGGATGTAAAAATGGGTCTGGATCTGGTCCAGATCTGACCCGTTGCCATCTATAATCACGTCTCTTATTTAACGGAGGTTAACGGCCGAGTTGTCATTTTGTTACAAAACATAAAGTTTAATTGCTATTTTGTAACTTTTGAAAGTTTAGTTACTGCTTTATTTTTTAACAAAGTTCAGTGACTATTTGTGAACTTTACCCTATAATTAATGTTTTTCAGGCAAATATTTTTATGTTTTAAGTTGAGACCTTTTTCCATAAAAAAAACTGTTGAGATATTTTCTTCAAAATTAAGAAATAATTAATGCTAAAAATAGAAATTACTTTAAATTGTATGATTCAATTCATCCGAGTTTTACAATATATTTGTAGAGTTTTTGTTAATGGGTTGCTGAGATCGTGAATTAATTCAAAATATTCATGTTAAATTTTTTTTATGTACAATGTATTATTTTAGGGGTAAACTACGTTCTTATTAATTGAATTGTAGGTGTTGTTCCGTTTTAATCACTTAATTATAATTTTTTAATTAAAGTATTAAACTTTTTAATTATATATTTTATTTATTTTCAAAATACTCTAATCTCTTTTGATTATTATTGTTGTCCAATCATTCTCTGACGTCCGTCGATAATTATTTTTTTAAACAATTTTTATTAGAAAAATAGAGAATTTGTTCTTATTAAATTTCGAATTCACAATCTAAAATTATAAAAAAAATAGGGTTATGAAGTCCAGGCTTATCCCAACATTTCAAAATATTAATGGAGAATGAGCTAAATGCCGTTACCTTTTAGGTGTGAATTTTCGACATTGACTCTCCTTTTAGAACACTATTTTGTTTCTTCTTCCTCTTCAAAGTCTTATGCCTTTTCAATTTTTATTAGGAAAACAAAACGAAAAGTCAAATTTGGCCTTTTGATGTCGATAATATTTGGACTACAGAACTGGGGTCGCACAGCTGCTTGTAGGGTATTGCTTAATTAATTAATTAAATTTTCTTTTTGCCTCTTTAATTTTCACCCAAATAATCTGTGTTAATAAAATTTGTTGTATACTTTATTCCAAAAAGAGCATTTTGCTTAGTGGTAGAAGCTTTTTTATTCTTTTTAAATGATTTGAGTATAAATCTCTTTTGGACTATTTAGTTTTTAAATTTTTCATCTGACTTCGTGAAAATATAAAATAAAATAAATTAAATTAAAATTAAGAGTGAAATCCTTCAATGATATGATGACACATGCTATTATAGGATTGGAGTGTTGATTTTTAAATTAAAAATAAGATTAATATTGTATTGTTGGTATTCGATCTGAGTCAATATATGAAGATGATTTTTAAGGAAAAGATGGTATTAAACTATTACTAAATGTGGTTGTTTAATTAGTAATATAATATAAGAGGAGAATAAAACATACATATTTGAACAAATTAAATTCATGTTGTTTTCGGTTCGAGTTGCTTTCGTTTCAGGGTTGATTTTCGATTTGGTTTGATTTTTGGTTCGGATTTTTTGTGATTCGGGTCAAATTGTGTATGTGTTGCTTTTGATTCAACTAAAATTTGGTTCAGTTTTGGTTAAGGTTCAAATCAAGTTTGAATCATCATATTAGGGTCCATATCGAATCGAGTAAATCGATTCGGGTCAAGCTTGTCATGTCTACGTATTATTAGGGGTCTACTCTTATTTTTTTGCGATATTTGTTTAGAGCTTCAATTTTTTTAACACTCGTTATTATGAGCTCAATTTTTTTCCAATATTTGTTATTAGGAATCTACTCTTAAAATTCAAATTTCTTCAATATTTGTTATTAGGGTCCAATTTTTTCCTAATACTTGTTATTAGGGACATAATTTTTTTCAATATTTGTTATTAGTGACATACTCTTAAAATTTATTTATTTTCTAATACGTGTTATTATAGACCCGATTTTTCTAATACTTGTCATTAGGGACCCAATTTTTTTCTCAATATTTTTTATTAGGTTATACTTTTAAAATTTATATATTTTTTAATATTTATTATTAGGGGTTCAATTTTTTTTACAATACTTGTTATCAGGGTCCTAATTTTTTTTCCTCAGCATTTGTTATTAGGGACATAGGTCATGTTTGGCAATTAGCGAATAACTGATAGCTAATTGCATTAGCTGATTTGAATAGCGGATTGTATTAGTTGATTGTATAAAAGTGTTTGGTAAAATTAACTGATAGCTTATAGCTGTTTGATTATTTAAAAAAGCAAAATGACATATAAAGACATTATTATATTCGATATTTGTTTGAATAGTTTATTAGTTATCAATATTTTGTATCTATCGTTCAAAAAAATATTTTGTATCTATTAATATTAATTAGATTATAAAAAATATTTTTTAATATAACAATAATAAGCATATTTGAAGGATTTATATATTAATTTATTATTTATATAATTATTTTTAATACAATTTAATTAATTATTAAATTTAAATAAAAATATAAATGTGTGAGAATAAAAAAAACAAAAAGTATTACTTTATAAATATCACAATATAAATGTGTGGGGTGAAAAATTAAAATAAAAAAGGTTAAATTTAGATTATTTGGAGTTTTTTTTATAATTTTTAAGAGTAAAAAGGTCTTTATAACTATTATGTCAAACTGCTAATTTCAAAATGCTCCTATTAGCAGCTTTTCAAAATTAGAGGTTTCATCCAATCCGTCATTCACCAAACATTCAAATTAGAGAATTTGATCGGTTAAACCTCTAATATTAGCTCAAACCTCTAATTTTGGTTCAAACCGCTATTTACCAAACATGGTCATACTCTTAAAATTTATTTTTTCCGGTACTTGTTATTATAGAGAGCCATTTTTCCATAATATTTATTATTACGGGTGTACTTTTAACGTTTAATTTTTCAATACTTGTTATTAAGGACGTAATGTTTAGGTTCGCCCTTTGACTACCAAAACTTTATAAATAAGCTTAGACAAAAGTGATATTTCATAGAACAATGCCTTAGACTTTATTTTATTTTTCAACATATTTATCTATCAAAACAATAAACCATTTTAGTACTGCTATTATTAGAGCTATTTTTTTAACCAAACACTAGATTTTATTAAAATAATAAGAAGAAATACACATATAAGCATATCCTAAAATGTAAAAATAAACGTAAAAAATAAAGAGTATGCAATCATGAATAGCAAACTCGAATTTTCTCATAAAATCTTCATCAATGTTCTTTAAATCTAACATCATAGCCAAATCTTGGAGTGCTTACTGGAAGAGCGCAGATCATTAAATTACTCTAATCAACATAAAAAAAGAAAACGTTTTGGTTAACTTCAAGAACAACCACCCCACACAATATTGTGCGGCAAGATTCAATTGAAATATGCAGCAGGTTGTAAACGTCTTCAATACCAGCATGCCATAGAGGCAGACAAAGAGCGTGTCACAACGGCATATAAAGAACATGCCAAAAACAGTCGACGAAAAAAAAATCACTGCCAGTAAACGGTCAAAGTCGCTACCATTGACTTGAAAACACTAAAAAGTTACTTAAAAACTTTCAACCGAATATGATAATAACTGTAAAGAAAATGAGGGAGTGAAAAACTAAAATCCAAATTATTAGAGCTATTCTAATATTAATGGACTAAATAATATTTTCATCCTGTTATCACACAAGTCAATAGATGAGTTTACCAACCACTAGATGAAATTATATATTGGCCAAAAAGAAAATTAGATGAAGCTGGTGTCACAGACTTACTTTTCCATCATGTAAAAAACCCCAAACGTGTTTTCTTTTACTAACTTAAAAAGTGAAAACCGAGTTCAAAGCAGCCAACACCCCACTAAAAAGAAAGATTTGGTATTAATCTATAACACATCTATCATATCTACACAGAATTAAAATTAATTTACTTTAAAATCATTAATTGTTCAAATAATTAATAATATTTCTATTATCTCATTTCGTGTGAGTTCGAATATTGACATTAACTATATAAACGTAATTATCTCTATTTAATAAAAAAAACTTTCACTTCTTGTTGCGTTCCTATAAGCTCTTAAAGTAAACCGATTGTTACCAAAATTCTAAGCCAGTCAGTTGCCGGTTGAAAGCTTGGTTTGAGCTGCTGAACTGCTACATGAAAAGTGCATGCACTTGTGCACATAAATCATTACATCCAAATCAATTGTATATACTATATAGATATATTTGCCCACGTTTTATTTGAGCACTGGATCAATCCCAGTCCCGTCGCCACACTTGAATAAAAGAGAGGAGATTTCCTGGAAATTATGGATCTAGTGGATATATCTTTTGAAAAGTATGAAATAATATTAAAATAATCAAAATGTGACTTTATTGTACAACCCGAGTTTTGCTTTTGTCTCGACTCTCATCATGTGTGTACTGCATATTCCCCTATAAATACTGTTGTTTTGAGCTTATAGGCACTTCTTTCCATCTCCATTAGAGACGAGAGCCAAACTTTGAGAGAGAAAAGAATGGGGAGAGCTCCGTGCTGTGAGAAAATGGGAGTGAAGAAAGGTCCTTGGACCCCCGGAGAAGATCAGATTCTCATCGATTACATTAATCTCAACGGCCATGGCAACTGGCGAGCACTCCCAAAACAAGCTGGTCATTATTTACTTCTACCCTGGTTTAATTAACTGATAAACTCTGGGTTTTTCTCTACATCTTATGCTGATGCTTTCCTCTTTTGTTTTCTTCCAGGTTTATTGAGGTGTGGGAAGAGTTGCAGGCTGCGTTGGATAAACTATTTGAGGCCAGACATTAAACGAGGGAATTTCAGCAGGGAAGAAGAGGATACCATTATCAACTTACATGAAATGCTTGGTAATAGGTGCGTTTTTTATATATCCATTTCTACGCATGCAGATGATTCATCCTCCTGGACTCTTACTAATTACTTTAGTTTGAAGATACCGATTCTAAACAGGAAGGAGATAAGATTTAGTATTGGATAAAACATAAATTTTTAAAAATGAAGAGGATAAATATATAAATAAATTAATTTTTAAAAAAATTATATAGAGAGACAAAAGTGATAAAAAAATATTTGATTCCCTGCTACAAACAATAAAATATAAATACTAGTAATGATTTTAACTTTTTTCCTTTGCACCGGAAAACCAGTCATTTTATTCCTATTTAAAAAAAAATTGACTGCCAAAAGCAAGAGCACCACATTGTTTAATCCATTGCACAAGCATATTCTGATTTTATTTATATTTGTTTTTCTCTTACAGGTGGTCAGCAATCGCGGCGAGATTACCGGGACGAACAGATAACGAAATAAAAAATGTATGGAACACCCACTTGAAGAAGAGGCTGAAACCGAACCATGGTTCCAATGACAACAAGCGACAAGCCAAAGCCAACTTTGATTCGTCCAAAGACGTCAAAAAAGAACAAGCACCCATGAATTTTCTAAGCCCCGTTGTAACTGCTGCAGATATGCCAGGTTCCCCACCAGAATCGAGCAGCGAGGTTTCCACAGTAACGACAAGCGAAAACAACAGCAACATGTGCACGACCAAGATCGAAACACGCGAAGATCACGTGTCTGAAATCGATGAGAACTTCTGGTCGGAAGTACTGTCGGCTGACAACTCAAGCATGGACCCGCAACTTTGTCACCACTACTTTCCAAGCTCCCCATTACCAAAGTTGGAAGCAGCCAATGACTACGGTCCAAATCTATATGATACCGATACTAACATGGATTTCTGGTATAATCTTTTTGCTAGAGTTGGGAATTTATCAGAATTACCAGAAATTTGAGTAGCTAGTTTAGTTATTGTAATTAACTTATTATGGATCTCGTTAATTCGTTGTAACCCTTCTGTTTCTTTTATTTGTTTTCAATGAAAATTAAACCATCATTGATATTGTGGACCGGCATGTGTTCTAAGAAACACAATGTTCAACGATTATGAAATTTTCAAATTTCAAAATGTTCAATTGTGAGCTCCAAATTAGAATAATTTTTGGCAGCATTCAGCGATTACGTGCGGTTGTGCTTGTCAATCTAAATTAAGATCCACGGGTGTATATGTCAAGACTGGCATACTTTGATACCACACCAAAATTCAGGGTTGCTTAATCAGCTTTAAGTCAATAGTAACACAAGGGAAGTAAGACTTCCACTCGGGATTGATTTTATTTTATTTTTATAATTTATGTCCCTTTATGATCATATTTAAGAAATATAATTACTCTTAAATAATATTATTTTAAAATTTTAAATATGAATTTCAAAGGAATGTGTGCTTCATCATTAATTTTAGTTAAACTACATTAGTAGTTCTTGAACTTTTAGGATGCTTATAATATGACTACCAATTTTTTTAACTTGTAATACAATAATTAAACTTTTAATTCGCTTCTATTACATTCACTACATTCATCTGCGGTTAAAAAGTTAATGTGGCACGTTAACTTTTAAAAATATAAACGTTTTCTCGTTCTATTTTTTTTCTTTTCCTCCCATTTTATTTCATCCAAACATGTCTCTTTCTTCTTTTCCTCCTTTCTCTCCTCAAAAATTCGATTCTTATTAATCAAAATAATCAAAAGCCATAAGCTAAATAGAAAGGGGTTAAAAGTGAAAAAAATAAGAAAGAAAGAAAGAAGTTTGCCTCGATATTTCATGATATTAAGGAAAGAATATATGACGGTGGAGATTGGTTTCATTTCCACTTTCGATTTGCCTTCTTCTCCTCATTCATTTAGTATCCTCCTCCCATCTCTCTCTACCCAGAGTCTCACCAAATTTAGAGATGAATGAATTAAACCCCCAATACAATAATGCATGCCAAAGCATTCGCTACAAAGTCGTTTCGATCATTGATAGGCGTTTTAGAAATTTTATTTTGTTTAAAATGCGTTCTAATTGTATTTTGTGCATTTGCGGTTTTAGTATTTTGTTCTTTGGATTTAAAATTCAAGTCATTCTTAATAGTATTCAAATTTTACAACTAAATTTAAGCTCTTCAAAAACATGTTTTTTTTTTTTTTACATTTTATAACTTAATGTGTCGTGTCAGTTTTTTTAATAATAATTGACAGTGGCTATCGTATAAAAACAAATTAAAAATTCAGTAATGGTATTACAAATTAAAATTCGGCGATCATATTATAAGCACCCTAAAAGTTTAGGATGTACTAATATAATTTACCCTTGATTTTATCGTGGGGATTATTTGATTAAGCCGCCAAACATTTGCTCGGAAAATTTATTAAATAATTGCCGCTAAACAAAAATAGCCACATGCGTCCGTTTACTTTTTAGTGAGAGTATTCGCAGTAAGAAAAGTAGTCATTGTTATTAACAATAGATACATTAGCTCAAACCGATAAAAATAGCCACTAGATCTACACAATTTGACAATGGGCTAGTTAATAACTTTTTATCACATTCAAATTTTTTTGACACATTAACTATGCAGCTTTATTAAAAAATAAAACAAAATCAGAACATAAATATAATAGAAATTTTAGAAAATCCAAAAAATAATAAAAAAGAAAATTGTAAATCTAAAAAGAAAAGATAAGTGATGCACCAGTTAGATCAAACACTTCCTCCTTGCACTAAAAAAAATCTTTACGGTCCATTGTAGGAAGGGTCCATGAGGAGTTATCAAAACACTAACTAGAATAAATTTTTAAAATTAGTAACAACATTTTACGCCTGTTCTAAACGACGATTCGCTATAGATTACATCGGTAAATAACCTCAAAGGGAATCAAACTCTATGTGGCCACCGACAAATACGAATCAGAGACAAACGATGTGAGGACCACCATATGAACACTAAAAACTTGCAAAAGTAATCATAAAAACGTGTCATAAAGATAAAAAAACATGACACAGAGACAGAGGAAAGCACAATAAAATATGCTAAAAAAGTAAGACAAATAAACAAAAATAAATAAAATATGAATCATTTGCAGTCGACAACTAATATAAAAATTCGATTAAATAAAGAAGAAAAAAATAAAACTAAGAGCTATAGTTAAGAGCAAACTAAGACGGCTAATTTTTATCGCACTCAAATTGAATTAACCAATTGGCCAATAACGTTATTTTATCCACCAAATCGGATTCTTTAGAAAGCACTGAATTTGGAATCAGATTTGAATTCATCAATATATATTTAAAATCCGATTATAATTCGTAGAAAGAAACTTGATTTTCTCAACGCAATCATTGTACTACTTGTCCTACAATGAGATTATTTTCTCAAACAATGCGTCGGAGGGTAAACAAAAGAGAGAAAAAAATAATTAAATCATCACTTAATTTTATTTTGTGACTTATTTTGATCACTTAATTTTTAAAATATTTAATTTTATTACTAAATTTTAAATATTGACCTATTTTAATTACTATACCATTAAATTAGTAATTCTATTATGACATGGCACACGAAACTAAAACTACGTTTTAAAAAAACTTAATTTACACTGAAACGACGTCGTTTTACATGATTGCCCTTTCTCCATTGTTTTCCCTTAACCCATTCACCTCTGCAACTACAAGGTTTTGCCATGGCTAAAAGGACCTCTACCCCAGGCATTAGCAAACCACAACAATGAAAAATCATTTGCTTTTTGCCGAACCCAAAATTTTTTCCATATCTTTTTCGTCATCTCAAGAGAAAATATCACAATAATTCTCAAAACCTTGAAACCCCTTCTATTATTCATCGAGTCTAAACCCTTTAAATCCCTCATCTTGTTGCTCTCTATCTCGCTTCTCGTCGTCCCCTTTGTCTCTTTTCCTGTCACCGATGGTGATATTTGTATTGGTGTTGGACCCAACATCTCAGATCTCATTGATCAAGAGCCTCAACCCGAGCCTAAATCTAAGAAAAAATATTCTCAAATACAATTAAAGGGTGATAAAATTAATGAACCGACTAAAATCATGCTTCTTTAATTGAATATGCAAGTGGGTTTTTAAATTTGAAGGTGAAAAAATAAAGATTCAAATGGGTTGATAGAAAAGGAAAATTTGGTGAGTAAATTCGATGGAGGGGGAAAGAAATGGGGTGAGGCAAATGTAGAGATGTTGAGGAAACAAATGAAGAAGAATTCAGTGGAGAAATCGAGTCGTTGGGAGGCTGTTGCTGCAGCCTTCAATGGAAAACACAAACCTTTGCTCATCTCCAACAATGAAAAATAAAGACACAGTAAAGAAGAAGATCAACCATTTAAATCATAAAAGAGGATTTTATTTTTTTTGCCTTTAATTTTTGACTTGGCAATGTCTACGTGGTTTAAATATACATAAAATAAAATATGTCATAACAAAGTTATTAATTTAAGAGTAAAGAGTGATTAAAATAAGTTAATATTTAAAGTTTAGTGATAAAATTGAATATTTTAAAAGTTGAGTGATCAAAATAAGTCACAGAATAAAATTGAGTGATGATTTAAATATTTAAAAAAGAAAAAAACAAGTAGAAAGTTAGAGATGGCCTTCAATAGTCCCTCCCTTTATACATACATATAGGATTTTTTTTTTGGTTAAAAAAATATGAATTCTCCATGTTCATTGAAAAGAGAGGAACGTTATTCAACTGCAATTCTGAAGGTTTTCTTAGAAAAACACACACACACAAAGAAGTCATTCGATGATTAATTATAAGTTAGATAAAGAAAACCTTTAACTTTCACCCTAAATATCATAGGATTAAACTTTATCATCTCTATTTAGATAATTCACAAGTTTTATTTTTGATAAACTATTATCCTTATAAATAACATGCAAACTTACTAGAGTTTAGCTTCAATATTAAATAATGGTTACAGTTCGTGATCTCTACAAACGTGTACAGACGACTAACGTATCTTAAGCACCACAGGAGTGGCAGAAAATCTATCTTAAAGAAATTGTGTTCTTACATGTCTCAACTCGTTTCTACTCAATCGAATTACAATTTATTTTCACTGACTTTTAATTTTGTATTATTCGATTTATTCATATTAAATCATGTTCGCTTTAATAATAATACAAATATTTTAATTTTGTCTAACAATTTTAAGACATATTATGAATTTTAATCCAAAACGAACATATTAGTATGATCTATTTTGTTTTTAATCACTATAAGCAACGACGTGATTCAAATTGCCGCATCCAATTGATGATTACCGTGGATTTGATGTTTCGGACTTAAGGATTGTACCGGATTCTGATCATATAAGTTTCCTTGGATAATATAGTATAAAACTTTCAAGACAGTCAAGTTATTTCATGAGTACTTTATTCGCATGAATAAGGAGCAAGTGAGAATTTTAGGTTGGGTCAAAACAAAAATATTTAAAAGTAGTAGTAAATTTAAAAATTAATTAATTTATAAAAAAATTATATAAAAAACAAAATTAAAAAGAAAAAAAAATTGGGGTGAGGTCAATTGCACACCCCACATCACCCCACATACCTTGTCAGTGCGCATGAATGATAAACATTCACTATTTTATTTAAGTCGTTCATGTACTTTATTAAATCTTGGAAACGTTCTCTCAATATATTAAGTGCATGATTACTACTAATATTTATTATTAGTCAAAATATTAATATGGTATGAATCTTGAATATCTTGTATTTTCTATTATTAATTTTTTTCGAGAAATTTTATACAGACGAGCATGATGCTCAAGCGAAATCTTTATCTATTTGAAAACTAACATCTCGTAAAAAATTTATTTCGGGATTTAATTTCTGTCGTTTCAACGGATTTACTGAATCTTCTTTTTCAAACAAGAATCAATAAAATCCTTATCGGTTTGTAAACTTAAATCTCATAAATAATTCGTTTCGAGATTTAATTCCTACCGTTTAACGAATTTACTTGATTTCTTTTTTAAACAAGAGATAATCTGAATAAATTCGTTTTATTCAATTTTTCTATGGACAAATATGTTTTAACAGAAATTGTCATCGAAAATAACATTGGTTACTATTCTGTTTAACAAAATCTAGAGTGTTGATTCTGACCGAGGTTTTGAATCAAAAAGATAGACGAACTTTGTTTTCTATGTCAAAATTACATTCTCAAAGCCTAGTCTGATGCAAGTTATGAAGTGTACAATGTTTAAAAATTGCTAAATAATTGTGAGGGTCGTTGGACCATAAATAAAAATGTAAGATGTCGGTGCTAAGAAACTCTTAGTTACCAAATTCTTAATTTGCAATGATTGATTCCAAATTATTGTGAATTAAAGGCAATGACTTTAACTGATCACTCACGATATTCTCGCAAAAGGAATGGTTATAAGTGAATTCGTTCAAGCGTTAGCCATTTGAAAAGTTAACATCCGTTTAGAATGACTTCAAGAGTTTCCTTAAGCATAAGAGAATGAAGACCATAAACGATGATTGAAAAGCAATATGAAAGTGTATGTCTAGGATTTTGCTTCTTTGAAAGACCTTGTATTTAAGCGTGCCTAGTACATCACCTCTCTTTTCATAAATTACTTATCTGGTGCACTGTTCATTATTGTTCTTTCTATTAGACTATGTGAACTTTTGTTTTGGGATTTTAGTTTACTAAATTTCTAACGTCGAAAAAATATTGGAGATTATGTTTCTGATTTTTAGTCTCTGACTAAATTCCTAACGTTTAACATATTCATAATCTCATGTTTCTGGTTTGTGACTATGTGACACAATGGAAAAATCAGTAAAATTTATTAGAAAGAATTTCAAAACGTGGCAACAAAAGATGTTGCATATTTGATCATAACAAACCTGGTCAAATATCTTAAGGATTATCCTTCTATTGTTATAGAGGATAAGGTAAATGGTGTCCACCTTCAAATGTTGTTAAGGTAAATATTGCTAAGACAAATATTACCAGAACAAAACGTAGTGAAAGTCATAAAAGACTGTAAGAAAACAAACTACGGGCTAAACGATATGTTCAAGAAGTAAATTTCATGAGAAATGCTTCAATTGTCATAAGATGTGGAGAAGCTCTATACGAGTAATGTTAGTACTATAATTTTGAAGACGATATCTGAAAAGAACTAAAACTTCAAAAATGTGTCTAACATGTGAGGAAGATGTTCTATCAGCTAATTACCTTTTAAATAAGGTTCCCAAAAATTAAAGAGATAAGACATCATATGAGTTATGAAAAGGAATAAACCCTTCCTACAAATACTTTAAAATGTGGGGTGTCTTGCATAGGCAACAATCTCATCACCAAAGCAATAACATGAGTAATTGGACCCGTCGAGATCATCCAACTTGAAAAATTCCTAAGAATTTTCTCCAAAAAGAATAGAACACTCATTTGACACGTGTTACCATGAACGGACTGAACAACAGCAGCGGGTCACGCGCGTGAGGGGCCTTGTTCTCTAACACTGGAAGGAAGGAAATGTATTATAAATAGTAAATACCCTTTGAAAGAGACTTTTGTTCTCAATGTGGGATATATGCCCTTACTAAATATGAGAATTACCAACAAAATTAAAAAAATATATATGAAATGATGATAAATTGACTTCAATACTTGGTAGAGTCAAAAAGTGAGAGGAAAGATGATAAAACCTTTGAAAATACGTAATTTTGAACTAATTTATATATCTCTCGCATTTTCTCTCTTCTTTTCATTTCAAACTGACGTGATTTGTTTACACACCCTATGATGAAAAATTATCATTCCTCTCATTTTCTTTCTTATCAAACACTATCAGAATTGAAAGTCACATTCACACCCAACATTACAAAGAGAACATGTTAACAATGCATAGGTTCTTCAAGATTGGTTTACTTTGCATTTCCTTGAATTAGTATGCATGAAAGTGTGAGAAGTAATTTGGCATAAGCTTTAACCAAGCTGATTTTGAGTCAAAATGGAATAGAAGAAGGTGTTGATGATGGTGATGAATAAAATATGATGGCGGTGTTGGTGGTGATAGAGAAAATAAAGATGATAAATAAATGATTATATTTTATATAAACATGGTGGATATGGAAAACTGATACAAAGTGGAAATAACTAAAAACCAGAGAAAGTTTACAAAGGTAAAGCTTTAGTAAAGAGATGTAGGTAGCAAAAGGTGTTTTCCTTTCGTTGCTAGCTTCTCTTTTTTATAGCTCCCTTTATTGAACTTTATTTAATCTATATTTGAAATCTGATGCTTATCATTTGATTTGTTGTGCTTTCAGCTCCCGTTCATCTGACTTGTTGTGTTTTCGGCTCTTGTTCATCTAACTTGTTGTTTTTCAGCTCATGTTCATCTGACTTGCCGTGCTTTCATCTTCTGTTCATTTTAGTGTTTTGTCCTTTCAGCTTTCTTGAACATTTGCCAAATTTGCTTCTTCTATTTCATGTAGGTTCATTGAATTATTGGAGATAGGTGATTCCGGGGAGTTCCAGTGTTCCCATGTACAATTGATGCCTTCCATTATCTCGTAAGGGTAGTCTTCTAACGTCATATCGGCTATCTTTTTTAGTAGCTGCCTGGCTTTATCATCTAATTTTCCATTACACCAACGGGTTACAAATATTATTTTGCCATCAGTCCAACAATTATAGGTTTGTTCTGATAGAAATTTTTGGGCTTTGGCTTTAAGATGTAATCCAGCTTGTATTTGATAATAAATTGGATTATTATAGCATTTGTCGATGTAGTTTTGCAGGTGTTTTGCTTATTCGTTTGCAACATGTAACTGGGGTCCTCTAAGTACTTTGGTGAATTCCCAAATTTGATATGGCTGATAATTTTTCTCTCTCTCAGCTATTCCAATTAGACTACTTATTTCAAAGTGAAAATATTGAAAGTAGTCGATATTTAGTTCATATAATTTAGATTTAAGAAAGTCTGGAAATTTTTTTAGTAAATGAAACGAAAAATTTTGCATTGTAATTTCCCTAATAAACCCCTATTCAATATTGCTTATATCAAATGGCTCATGATCAAGCCTGTGTTTTATTACTGTAAGTTTTCTTTTATATGGTTTTCAAAAACATATACTTGTAGGAAATATTCTGAAAATGCTTTTTTGAATTGCTCTTGCTAGTTGCAAATTGCCCTACTTATTTTAGAAAATAGTTCAATAGGAAGAACAAATCTAGATTTATTATATAAACCTAATCTAAATATTTTTGCTAAAATAGGATTTGTTATCTCCTTATCGAGAAAATATTGACAAATATCAAGAAGATTGTTTATCTCCTCAATTTTTAGAAAACCAAGTTCAAGCTCTTCCCAATCTCTATATAAAATAGATTTTAGTAGTAGATCTTGAATTTTATTTTCCTTAGTTGTTTCTTCAACTAAATTCTCAAAAAGTTTTGTGAGAGCTTTTCTAAAGTTTGCTCTTTGGCTGGTGATATGATTTTTCCATACTTCATTGACCAAATTGTATAGATTTAAATCTAAACCAGGGTTAAAAAAGTTTTTGATTTCTTGAGATTGTTGTGGTTTCAACAACTCTTTTGCTTTCTTTATAATTTCAGCATAACTGGCTTGATATACTGAGTTGGGATCCTGAGACCATTGAGAACTTTGAGAATAATGCAGTGGGTTTACTGCTGGTGGTGTTGTCATTTGTGACATATTTCCAATCGATTGTCTTACCGTTGGACAAGGAACATAATATACTGAGTTAGGATAATACATTACCGGAGTTTGTACTTGCACGAATCCTTGGTTAGGATAATGTGGTCTTTGAATCCCTTTGTTGGGTTTCTTTCGGATAATAGTCCATTCTCCAACTAATTCTAGAGGTTTTTTGCCTCTATCCATCAGGCCCGCTAAGATAATCAGCAATAACATTGTCAATGCCTTTAATATATAAAACTTAAAAATTGAAAGTACATAATTCATTATACCATCTAATTTTTCTGGGTATTGTTTCTAATTTTTTATTAGTGAGAAATTGTTTAACCGCTTGATTCTTGATATTTATTATAAATTTCTCCGGTGCTAAATATATGAAAAAAAATTTTGTATACCATTTTTATGGCTAACAATTCTTTTTTAAAAATTACATAATTAATTTCATTTGGTTTAAATTTTCCTGAACTGTATCCACATATTATTTCTTGATTGTCCATTGTTCTAGCTTTTAATATACAACCCCAATATTTTTCTGAGGATTCTGTTTCTAATATTAATTTATATCATTGTTTAGGAAGATAAACTCTTGGGATATCTATGATTTTAATTTTCTAATTATTTCGGATTCTTGTTTAGTCTATGTAAAAGTGTTATCTATTTTTAGTTTATCATATAACATGCCTATTTTTTTAGACACTTTGGAAAGAAATTTCTACCATAGTTAACAATTCTTAGAAATTGTTGAAGTTGTTTTTTATCTTCAATATTTTCAGGAAATTTTTTTATTTTAATTATAATATGATCTTGGAGCTTAAGACCATTTGATGATAATGTTAACCCTAAAAATTCTATTTTTGTTTTTTCTAACTCTATTTTCTTAGAGCTTAATATAATCCATGTTTTTATGAATTCTTGAGAGATAATATTTAAATGTTTCCTAGGTAAATCCAGTGTTTCTGAAAATACTAATATATCATTTATGTAGACTATACAAAATTCCTTATACTTATTAAAAATTGAGTATATCCATTTTTAGAATATTTGTGGTGCATTGCATAATCTAAAAGGCATTACTTTCCATTGGTAATGACCACTAGGTGCACTAAAAGTTGTTAACGATTTTGATTTATCAGTTAGCATGATTTGCCAAAATCCTAATTTACAATCTAACTTACTAAAATATTGAGCTTGTTTAGCCTGATTAAATAAGACATTCTTTCTTGGAATAAATAACCATCAAATATAATATTTTGATTTAGTCTTTTATAATTAATAACTATTCTAGATTTTCCCCTTTTTTTATTTCTGCATGGTTTCTTACCATGAATGTCGGACTAGAATGTGGACTATTAATGTGTTCTATTAATCTTTTACCTAATAACTTTTTAATTTGAAAATCAAATTCATCTATATCTTGTTTAGTATAGATCATGGGTTTTACTCTTATGATTTTATTGAGATTTCCTAACTTTATACTACAGTATCTCATACTGGTTTTCTATAATTTTAATAGTTCTTCACTAAAATTATTTTCTAATATTTTAAATAGCCAATAATTAGTGTCTACTTGATTAATTTGCTCATTTTTCGAGGTCTAAAATTTTTATCACATATAAACTTATAATTTTTTTTATCAAATGAACTTCTATCAGTATTTTTTCTACAGATAGAATAATCCTATTATTGTCTATAAAAAGGGTAAATAATTGTGGATGAAATTGTTTCCTAGTAATATGTCCCCATGCATGTGAGGAAAGCATAAAAACTTTGGAACTACAAATTTAGTTCCATTTATGTAGATAGGAACATTTTTGGCTTTATACTCAATAATGGTCTAGTTTCCATCAATTCCTATGGCTTTGATGGGATTCCTCATTGATTGTCATTTTTGGCTTGGGATGCCATTTTTTTCACAGCTACTTGTTGTACCTCCAATATCTAATAGTGCATGCAGAGAATATTTTTTTATATTCTTTAAACTGAAATATAATTTCTACATATGTATACTATTTTCTACGTTGAGAATTAGAAAAGGTAATTATATCTTTTCGTAATTGTAATTGTTGTATTATTGTAGAAGTTTGGATTTCTTCCATTCTAGTATTTTTAAAATTAAAAGAATTTTATACTTGGTTCAGTAGGAAAAATAAAAATATGAATTGTTTTATTCTTATCGGTGTTGACTTATTTTCTTCAAATTCCTCTACTGGTTCAACATTAAAGGTTAATGGTAAGAGTAAATTATTATTATTATTATCAATATGTGTATTCCTAAAATATAATCTATCACCTGATGCGACATATTCTATTGTAAGTGCCGGTTTAGAACTACTTGCATCGATAATTTTTTCTATCATCCAGTCTTTAGGAATAGATAGATCTTTTAAATGTAATAAATTAAGTTGTATTTATGTAGTAAATTTATTAGGTTCAAAGAGTTCAATAATTTTGTTATTGACTTCTTTTATATCTACCTCAGCCGTATTTGTATATTCAATAAAAAAGGTCCAACTAATTGCTAGATCTTCAATATCAAAATTTTTTGTCTGAATTCTTAAACATAAACATTCTTCTATTAAAGGATCAGTTATGGATATAAAGTAGTTTGGTTTAACTTTAAATCCTACAACCCCTGCATGTAGATTTGATTGAATTCCTCCAATAAGTGCTTTTACTGGATTTTTATATCTTTTATCTAAAAGTACTACTATGATTGGTATATCATGTCCTCTTCTAAAAAATGGTTTTATTGTTATCATTATTACTCCTAAATGTATATACCTAATCTGAGGATATTGTTGCGTGATTTAAGTGCTTCACAATTTGTGCAAGTATACACGTCGCAAGTTATAGTATAATTTTAGATATTGTTTCCTCAGGGATTGGTGCCACTTCAAGAATTTGTTTTCCTGCACTAAAAAAGTAAAAACACAAGTAATGATAGTTGGTTTGAATAAACAAGTAAAATAAAGAAAGCAAGTAAACTAAAGGGAACTTGAATGATTGAGAGAATAAGCCGAATTATCATGGGTCATGGTGTGATAATTTATTGAGTTTGTCTAGGCACTGAATACTGGGTCAACTCAAGTAACCTAACAACTTCAACAGTCGGATTACATGGGCAACTGAAACAGCGATTGCTTGAGCAATTGATATAACGAATGCCTGGGCAACTGGGTGACTATATGATTGCTTGGGTAACTGATTGATTTCTTTGAGATTCGGCAAAGCATTCTTCAATGGCTTCGCCTTATCCCTAATTCGAAACACTAGTCAACAGATCAAACCTTTGTGATACATTCCTATGTTAACCTTGGATGAACTTCAACCGATCTTATGTTTCTCTTAGCCGTTGAAATTCGTAACTTATCCCTAAGTCGAATTAGTTCTCACTTTCGATTGACTGAGTGAAAACCATGCTTATCCGTCTCTTGAATCTAACTCTCCCGATATTAGATAGATAAATGCGATCACAAGATCCTCTCCCAAGTTACTCGAAATCAAAATTCAAACACAAAGAATAAGCAAACCTTAAACTAAATTGCATTCAATAACCTAAAAACAAACTTCATTCGTTTCTCAACCAATCAACATAATAACCCTAACCAAAATAGTTTAGTTCATAGTGGAGTTTAAAATAAACACAAAATAAATTTCCAACAAAAGCATGAACCGAAACAAAGGAAGATGAAGAACAACCTCTATCGAATTCTCTTTTTTTTCTCGACTCCCCTTGGTTGCGTCTAAGTCTTTGGGATTTATAGAAGATGATTTGGATGGATGAGGAAGAGTTTATAGTGAATTAAAATATAATAAAAGAGATAAACTCTTTTATTTATTTATTCCTTCAAATTCTCCTTTAAACTCCTTGGACTTTAATCTCTCATTGACTTATTCATGGAATTCCAACTTCTTTTGGGATTTGTTTCTATCCTTTAAGCTTGTCTGAATCGCATGGATCACTCTCCAAAAGTCGTCGATTTCCATTTTCTTCATTTCCAATTGCTTCGGCAATTTCCAGCTTGCTCGGGCAATTAATCCTGCACATAATAGACAACCACTAGAAGTACCTTTCCACCGAAAACACCCAAAATATGTACTCAAGCATCACACTAGAGGAAACAATACAAGGATGCTTGATTGGCTAACAAAATGCAACTAAAATGGGCATAAGATCAACAATAATCACGAGTAAAAAGGCTAACATTATAGAACTTCTATGCACTTAACACGCCCCCAAACTTGAACTATTGCTTGTCCTCAAGCAATGCAAACTAACAACTACCTGCCGAGACCTTAGTTATCATGAAATTATTTTGACTTGACTTTATTTCCTCAGAACTGTGGTACAAGTATGAGTTACTTTCAATTTTTCGAATGGCTTAGTACTTACCCAGAATCCGACTATAATGTTCGTGAGTGTGTACGAGTTGATTTTTCGGATTCTAATTGGACAATAGGCTTTTTAGTTTAAATTCTTGGGGTTTTATCATTCCTCAACTAGAGCCGATTTCGGGCACCTCTAGCGATGTTCTTCAAATTTCTTATCATTTTAATTTTTCTCTTAGTCGACTAGAGCCAATTTCGGACACCTCAAGCGATAAATTTTTAAGCACGATACTAGAGCCAGTTTCGAGCACCTCTAGCAATTTTCAATTTTACCCCATTTTATAAGTGATTAGCCTAGGTTCACTAGAATTCCTTAAATCAATCAAACCACAACAGTGTATAATTAATCTTAGCATCATAGTAAGACCCTAAGTGTTTTCCATGGCCATCCTAAAATCAAAAGTCTATCAATTAAGTGCAAAGGTAATGTCATCATCGAATATTTATCGAGTATTTGCAATTTTCAATTTAACTAAAGTCAAGACAAGTAGTAAACTAAATGCAATTCCTAAAAATGAATTTAACTAAACATAATTTAACTAATGACAAGTCCCCCCCAAACTCGAGGGAGGCATTGTCCTCAATGCATGTAAAATAAAGAAAAATAAATTAGAGAAAAATGCAAGATAAGGGTTGATGACTTACTCGGAGAGTTCCTCATCATGGATTATGAGTTTCCTCTTTGCGGTTTTCTTGAGCCGTTTGCTTGAGCGGGTTGGTTGCTACCTTGTAGGTGGTGATGGAATCGATTCCTATGCTACCGAGTCTCATTTGTCTTCCTCGTCATCGACTTCTTCAATGATGGGTGCTTTACGCTTCGGGTTAGTGGATATTACGGGGGAAAACTTCATGGATGCATGGAGAATTCCTCAGAATCTGTAAAACCATAGAGGAATTCTGTACGGGTTGGTTCTTGGACTGAGGTTTTACCTTTCTCTTTTTGTTGTGGTTGCTAAGGCATATTCAGTGTCTGTTGCTTGGGCATCGTCTACTGTTGTTGCCTGGGTAGTGGTATGTGGCATTGCCTGAGCATCTGTCGTATTTGTTGCCTGGGCAAGGATTGCGGCAGGAAAAGTGGGGAACTGCACTGTGCTATCGGGGTGTTTTTCCAATATAACTTGGGTGATGGAGGTGGTGTGATCCTTCATGTACCTTATAAATAGCAGCTGTCAAGCCTCAATTTGTTCCACTCGTTGTGCCAGAAGACGAAGTATAGTGTCAAGTCCTTTGGCTTCTACCGATGTGCTTGCTTGGGCATCTACTTCTAGCATTGCTGAGGTAACAGGTATTGCCCGAGCAATCTTTTGCCCAGGGGATTTTTCCAGTGATTCTCCCATTATTTTCTGGTATTGTGCTTGACTTTATCCTTACTTGTGGGGTGCCTTCTCGTCTGTGGGATCAGTGAAGACCTTCTGTTATTCACAAAGTTGGGATATGAGGCTCAGAAAGAAAAGCGAGCCTTTGCCCTTTTGGCTACATACAAAAATATCATCACAAATAATTTTGCCAATATTTATGACGCGTTTGTGCAAGATAGAGTGAATAAGAAGAAGGTGGGGTGTATCAACAGTAGTATGATGAGTGCTCGACATCAAACAAGTTTTTATAAATTTGTTCTATAGTTTTGCGTCGGGCGTAAGCCTAAGGCGATTTTCGTTCCTTTGTTTGAGCCCTCGTTCCACTGAATTCCCGGGAGCGTGAGGTCTTGAAGCACTATGTTGAGTTCTTTGGGTGTGATTTTGTCCACAAAGTCTTGATGCTCGTTCGTCTTGATATAGATGCTGTAGAAGGCGTTGATATGGTCGGCATCGATAGGCATTGCCCTGCCACGCACAAACACGTACGGATTTTCGGGGCTAGGAGAATGAGCATAAAATTCTCTTACCCATGTGATGTTGCCCGGTTGTGGTTGGGAACAAAAGATTTGCCGCTTTTGGTGCTCAATCACTTGGAAGATGGCGGCATCAAGTCCGAAGTCTTTATGAGAGCTTGTGTAGGCAAATCCTTGCTCCGGCCAAATTGAATGACTTACGAACTTTGAAAGGTATCGCTCCTTGATGGTCGGTGTTGCATATCTTTTGAAGGGAGGTTCGAATGAAGAGCTTGGGTGTACCAATTTCTTGAGCTTCAACGCTATTGAATTTTGTGGGAGATGAATGGATCGGTTGGAGAGATTAAACCAAAGAAAAATTTTAAGAGTTTAGAAAAAGAAGAATATGATGAATAGAATATTGGGAGTATTTTAAATAGTGATGGGAAGTGGAAAAGAATGAAAATATATGTATTAAGATGGTGGTTGAAGTAGATGTGATGGAGAAAATGCAAAAGGGGTGATTGGTTGGAGTGGCCGACACTTCTTGAATGGGAAGGAGAAAAGGTTTTGGTGATGTGTTGGACGGCTAGGGGAGGAAAAGAAGGGGTTAGCGTTATATTTTAGGCTTTTATAAGCCTTAATATTTTGGCCCATAATTCCCTTGTTGGAAGAACTTCTATCTTGGTTCTAATTCTTTTTTATCTTGAACTCTTTTCCTAAAATTAAAAAGGAATATTAATTAAATAAGTAGAATAAGATAAAGATAAAACAAAATTAATAAAAGATAGCTTTATCCTAAAAATATATAGAAAACAAAATCAAATTAAAATACAGAAAAATAAATAATAAGCAAAAATTAAAATTTAAGTCCCAAAAATAAAAAATACGAGGGGAGAGCATGATCATGCATCTTCTAGAGTGACTACTTCTTTGTTGCGCTCAACGTGGGTGCCAGCATAATTCTTTAACCTTTGCCCATTAACTTTGAACTCGTGTCCGTCGATGGTGGACTTGATTATCACGACACCATGAGAGAAGGGTTTGACTACTTCGAATGGTCCAGACCATCTCGACTTCAACTTCCATGAGAATAGTTTTAGTCGAGAATTGAAGAGGATGACTAATTGCTCGGGCATGAATTGCCTTGGCAATAACTTCTTGCTATGCCAATGTTTCATTTTCTCTTTGTAGATTCTTGCACTATCGTAAGCTAGGGCACAAAATTCCTTCATCTCGTTAAGGTCTAGTAGACGATTTTTTTCAGCACTATCCCAATCTAGGTTCACGGTTTTGATTGCCCAGTATGCTTTGTGCTCGATTTCCACCGCTAAGTGGCAAGTTTTACCGTAAACTAATTGGAATGGCGATATACCTAGGGGTGTTTTGAAAGCTGTTCGGTATGCCCAAAGTGCATCATCTAACCTTAAAGACCAATCCTTTCGTGAATGATTTACAACCTTTTCAAGTATCCCCTTTAATTCCCGATTAGAAATTTCAGCTTGTCCGTTGGTCTGTGGGTAGTATGCCGTGGCAATTTTGTGTGACACTCCGAAGCGTTGTAACATTTTGGCAATGAGTTTGTTGTCGAAATGCTTGCCTTCATCGCCAATGATTGCTCTTGGCATTCCAAACCGCGTAAATATATTTTTATGTAAAAATCTCTGCACGGTTTTGGAATCATTGGTAGGGGCGGCAATGGCTTCAACCCACTTGGACACATAGTCAACAACAAGTAAGATGTAGAGGTTTCCACATGATGAAGGAAAAGGTCCCATAAAATCAATACCCCATACATCAAATAGCTCAACTTCTAGAATGTTTTGTAATGGCATCTCATGTCGCCTAGAAATATTGTCCGTTCGTTGACATCAGTCACATTGCATGTAGAATTCTTGTGCGTCTTTGTAGAGAGTGGGCCAATACAGTCATGATTGCAAGACTTTTGCTGCGATGCGGGTGCCTCCAAAATGGCCTCCATATGGTGAGTCATGGCATTGCAGAGCACATTCTTCTATTTTTCTTTGGGGATACATCGTCTCATAACCTAATCTGCACATTGTTTAAACAAAAGAGGCTCATCCAAAAAATAATGCTTAGCATCATGTCGGAACCGCTTCTTTCCCTGGTGAGTAAGATCATGAGGTAAAATGCCACTAACAAGGATATTCACTAAGTCTGCATACCATGGAATTACTGAGGCAATTGTTGTTGCTGTTGCCGTGGGCATTGCTGAGGCAATCCCTACTGCGGTTGCCTGGGCATCAATAGTTAGAGTTGTCTGGGTAGTTAGCAACTGCTCATCCGGGAATGCATAATGGATTTTCACGTTTTTGTAATCGTCTTTTCTTCGTTCTAGGCGTGACAAATGGTCAGCGACTTGGTTCTCGGTACACTTTCTGTCCTTAATTTCAATGTCAAACTCTTGTAAAAGTAAAATCCAACGAATTAAACGAGGTTTGGCATCTTTCTTGGCAAAAAGGTATTTAATTGCCAAATGGTCGGTATGAACAATTACCTTGGTCCCGATCAAGTATAAACGAAATTTATCAAAGGTGAAAACTATAACTAGTAACTCTCCCTTTGTAGTGGTGTAGTTCACTTGAGCTTCATTAAGAGTTTTACTAGTATAGTAAATCACATAAAAAAATTTACCTATTCGTTGACCTAGTACTGCTCCTACTGCAAAGTCGTTTGCGTCACATATAAGTTCAGAGGGTAATGTCCAATCTGGTGGTATAACAACATGTGCTGATGCGAGTTGCTTCTTCAAAGTTTCGAATGCTTAAACACATGAGTCATCAAAATTAAAAGCTTTTTCCTGTTCAAGAAAGATACACAAAGGTTTAGAGATTTTGGAAAAATTATAAATAAATCTCCAGTAGTAACCTACATGACCGAGAAAACTTCGAATTCCCTTGACTGAATTTGGTGGTGGTAATTTTTCAATCACTTCCACCTTGGCACTATCAACTACAATTCCCCTTGAAGAGATCTTGTGACCGAGCACTATACCTTCATCTACCATAAAGTGGCACTTCTCCCAATTGAGCACTAGATCAAATTCTTTGCATCTTGCCAGCACATTTTCCAAATTGCTGAGGCAATTGTCAAAGTCATTGCCGAAGACAGAAAAGTCATCCATGAAAATCTCAAGGAAGTCTTCTACCATATCGGAAAAATTTGCCATCATACATCTCTGAAAAGTTGCCGGAGCATTGCATAATCCAAATGACATCCTTCGGAAAACGTAGGTACCATACGAGCATGTGAAAGTGGTTTTTGCCTAATCATCGGGTGCTACAGCAATTTGGTTATAACCTGAGTAATCATCAAGAAAACAATAAAAAGATTTACATGCAAGTCGGTCAAGCATTTGGTCAATAAATGGCAAAGGAAAGTGATCTTTCCTTGTGGCCTTATTTAACTTGCGATAATCCATGCAAACCCTGCATCCGCTCACAGTCCTTGTTGGGATTAGTTTATTGTTTTTATTGCTTACCACGTTTATACCTCTTTTTTTTGTATATATTGTACCGGGCTTACCCATTTACTATCGGAGATAGGATATATGATACCAGCGTCAAGCCATTTGATGATTTCTTTCCTTACGACTTCCTTCATAGTAGGGTTAAGCCTCCTTTGTGCCTCGATTGTTGGTTTATGATCATCTTCCAATAGGATTTTGTTCATACACACTGCCGAGCTAATTGTCTATCCTATTACCTTTTTGTGAAGCATCAACATGTCGATCAACTTATCTTCCTGTTCAGGCTGCAACTTAGAAGAAATAATTACAGACAATGTATTATTAATTCCTAAGCAAGCATATTTTAATTGCCCTGGCAATGGTTTCAACTCAAGAATAAAAGGTTGTTCAATTGAAGGTTTCTCGAGTTTACCTTCCTTACCTGTGTAGTTCAACGGTTCGAAATATGTACCTGGTCGGCTTACTATCCAATTGGCTTCCTCTAGTTCGTTATCGTTTGGCTCTTCAAATTCCTCAGGTTCAATTGCCTGGGCAATGTAATTACCGAGGTAATATCCTTCCATGTTAAAATCTATCTTTGTTGTGGCATGGATTAATTGACATTCCTCTGGATCGTCGGCATACTTTAGGGTCTGGAATATATTCAGCTTAACTTGCTGGTCATTTACCCTCATTGTAAGTTCTCCCTTTTCAACGTCAATCAACGTTCTTCCTGTAGCTAAGAAAGGTCTCCCAAGAATAATCGGGGCAAACTCATCTGCTTCACAATCTAAAATAATAAAGTCAGCGGGAAAAATAAATTTATCAACTCTTACCAGTATATCTTTGATTTTTCCCTCTGGGTGTACGTAGGATCTGTCAGCAAGCTGTAGCATAACTGTTGTTGGTCTTGCCTTCCCGATTCTTAGTTTCTAGAAAATTGATTTTGGCATCAAATTTGTACTTACTCCAAGATCACACAATGTTTTCCCGACATAATGGTTTCCGATTGAACATGGTATGGTGAAACTACCGAGATCTTTAAGCTTGGGTGGCATGCGGTTATGCAGCATGGCTATGCATCTTTCCGTTACAACAACTGCTTTGAATTCTCCTAGCCTTGTTCTCTTAAAGACAATGTCTTTAAGGAACTTTGAATAGTTTGACATTTGCTCTATTGCTTCAACAATGGCAAGTTAATGTGGAATTGCTTCAAGATGTCAAAGAACTTCTTGAACTGGTATCATTGCTTCTACCGTTTCAACCTCTATGGGAATGGTGGTGGAAGTCAGATGTCCTCGATTTGTTTCTTGCATTGAAATTTGATTTGAGGAATTTTCGATGCATCAGGACTTGCCAAGGCATTCTTGGTTGCCGAAGCGATGACATTAGGCATTGTTAAGGCAATGGCTTCAGGTCCTATCGAGGCAAGGGTATGTGGAGTTGCCTTGGAAATTTTCGACTCATCATTTTTGTTGGAGGTTTTGTTGCTAGATTCATCTGTCTGGCCGTGGGGCTGTTCCCTCAATTGAGTGTTCTCTATTGAGTGGGCTTGGGTTTCCTTAAGTTGTCGTCCGCTCCGAGTAGTGATGGCTTTGCATTGCTCATGATTTGCTCCCTTAGCGACTTTAGTATCGCTGGGTAAACCACTTGGTTGTCTCATATTCAAGTTCTGGACAAATTGCCCGACTTGAGTCTCCAAGAATTTTAAGGCTGCCTCTTGATTTTGCAATCTCATCTCCTCATGTTCATAAAAGCATCAGTCTTCTTCATGAAATTACTACTCTCTGGTTGAGAGCATTGTTGGGATTACTCCATGAGAAGTTAGGGTGCTTTTTTCAGGTTGGATTGTAGGTTTTGGACATCACGTTGCTATTCTGATTGTAGTTTCCAACGTAAAAACTAGATTATGGGTTCTGTGGGTATTCAGAAGAGGGATGGTTATCGTTACATAATTCACAAATTGAACCAATTACCTTAACCTCATGTGGGTTGCTAGGTCGCTGCATGTTCTTAACCATATTAGTTAATGCGGCCAATTGTGCAGAAATGGATCCTAATGAATCAAGTTCATTTATTGTGGCATTACGTCTAACTATTCCCCTTCGGGTGGTTGGGAATTGATAGTCATTCTTGGCAAGACGATTCAGAATCTCTATTGCTTCCTCAGGTGACTTGTCGAGGAGTATGCCATTTTTCGAAGCATCTAGCTTTATTCTTGTCGGGGTGTTTACTGAGTTGTAGAACATCATCACTTGCGTCCACAATGGGAATCCATGCATGATACATTTTTGTAAAAGCTCTCTATATCACTCCCAAGCCTTGTACATGGATTCATCATCTGTCTACCGAAAAGAAGTAATATCATTCCGTAATTTATCAGTCATATTTGTATAGCTAAATCTAGCAATGAAATCATGACACAAATCCGTCCAGGATCCTATAGATCCGGATAAAATACCATTTAGCCATGTTTTGCCTTATCCCTTAGTGAATAGGGAAATAATTTCAATCGTACGATAAACTAAAGTCTAAAAAAACTCCAACACAATTACACAAATGTCTTTTGAATAACACAAACATTAAAAAATGTAGATCATAAAATATTATATTGTTGCAATCCGAGTACCGCACTTCAAGAACTCACTTTTTGTGGCGTCTCATTCTCTAAAATATTTATATATTTTTTAAAAGATATTATGTCATTTTTATATATTTTAAAACTAAATGTGGGTTTTTCTATAAACGAGTCTAGGTCCATATCTTAATGTTAGATCCATACCCAAATTCGTACTTTAATCAGAGGATTCAGATCCGTCATGGATCCTTCGAGTCCAAAATTTTAAGATCCAAACCCTATAAAAACGAATCTGGATCTACGAATTCAGGTCGGGTCCAGGACCCATTATCATCCCTAGACGTGGCTGCTAATTTTTTTGTATAATAGCACATTTAATCTTCCATAATTATACATTTAATCTTCCATAATAAAACAAATTATCTCTCATTTGCTACCCTATTTCAGCTCAGAAATGATTGAGAAGATAAAAAATAGAGGATAATTGGTTAAATTTATTATTATTTTTATAGGACTAAATTGATTTAATCTATAAATATAAAAGATTAAATGTGCTATTATCAAAATTTTATAATTGCAATGTTACCCCATTAACGGAGGTTAACGATCGAGTTATTATTTTATTACAAAATATAAAGTTTAATTGCCATTTTGTAAAATTTGAAAGTTTAATTACCGTTTAATTTTTTTAACAAAGTTCAGTGACCATTTGTGAACTTTATCCATAATTATATGATTATTAATTTTTAATTAGGGCAGTTTGATTTCATATCTGACTGGTCTCCCCTGCTTGCCGTAGCCTAACAATTCTGCGTCACTGTTTGAATCCATTCCAATTTGCTCAAAAATATGTCTTTTTTTTCAATTTAGTAGCAAAATGTTACATTTATTGACGCAAATATCAGTATTTAAACCCATATAAAATAATATAACATGAGCATTCATTTCAATTTGCTCAAAAATTTGTCTATAGAAGCATAAGTTAGTCTTCAAAACTAAGATAAAAACCTTAATTTTAAATTAAGAAAACATATTGTTAATTCAACAACCTTCTGCCAAATTTTTGTACTTCTTGGTATATTAAAGTTTATATGTGCCTTTTAGTTTTAAGATTAATAGTTTAGTTTAAGGTTTAAAGTTTATGAGTTTAGATTTTATGGTTTAGAATTTAGAATTTAAGTTTTATGGTGTAAATATGTATGTTTGTGTAAAATAATTTTTATACAACCATGTGTATCAAAATTTTACCCATATATATTATAAAACTACTTCATACATAATTTTTTAATAGTCTAAAGGTGATTACGATTTAATATATGTTCATAAATATTCTTATTTTTTACACTATGACCACTTGTTAGATTCTTCCTACATACTTCATAAAAAAAAACTTCATACATATAATTGTCGACATGATTGTAAATTTTAGGTTTGAAGGGCTGTCAATAAGAACTACATGATTCCTATCATTAATGTTTATTTGACTTTTTAATGGAATATAGTAGGATGTAATTAATTACATTCCTAAAAACTTGCGTTCCATTAATTTAAACTTTTTCATATAATTAAACATTAAACCCCTAAACCTTAAACCCTAAATCATATACTATAAAATCTAAACCTTGAACATAAATCCTAAATCTTAAGCCCTAAACCATAAGCCCTAAATCTTAAGCCTTAAACCCAAAACCCTAACTCTAGAAATCTAAAACCATAAACCCAACAAACATAAATTATAAACCCTAAACATTATACCATAAACCCTTTTAGGTGAGTATTAATTACATTAAACACTCTAAATTAATTAAACGTAACTTTTTAAGAATGTAATTAATTACATTCTACTAGATTCTATTAAAAAGCAAAACAAGCATTAATTATAAGAATCTATGAAGTTGTTATTGACGGCTCTAAGAGTTGTCAATAGCAAAACCCTAAATTTTATTATCGAATTAAATATTAATAGACTTGGTCATAAACATCCTACATTTGAACTAACAAATAATGATATATGTGCCCCAATTCTAGCGATGCAGCCTCTATTTTTTTCATTTGTTCCCTTGGTCGGCAGTCGGCAATCAGTCTTAATATTAGTTGTCGACAATCGACTTCATTATTTTCTTATTTTTTTCTCGTTTTTTATATTTTTAATAAGAATCTCAACCTTTGTGACACGCAATTTATCTGCCTTTGTGGTACACTTTTTCTTTATTTTTTTGCTTTGTTTCATCCATCATTTTGGCATGACTTCAGCATACCTTAGCGATCATTTGGTGCTCGTACAAAGATCTTCACAACGCTAGTTTCTGATTATGATTCTATCGGTGGTCATAGAAAGTTAGATCCCCACTAGGTTGATGGTTGTTTGCCGATGTAATCAAACCTGGGTAGCAGAGCAATCTGCCTGAGAGTTTGGTTCGCTCACCACTTCTTTTTCACCCTGTAAAGCATCTCGTTTAGTTAGAGACAAGGAGATTCATGAAGGCTTCTGAATTTTGATGGTATGCTAATCTTTATGGAAGTATTTTTTTTGCACTTTTGGACTTTTTTATGATATTTTGATGGGCTAGTCCTCGTTATACTTTCTTTTGGATGCGTTGTATTTATAATGTCTTTCATGATTTTTTTTAATAAAATTCAGTTGTCATTGTAAAAAAAAATAGTGACATATATACCAGGTCAAAGAATACAAAAGTTTTAGAGCTTAACAAATAAATTGACCCTAAAATATCACTTGATTCTATTTTAATCTTTAATGTTTCTTGTTAAATTAATTTAAATATAATCTTTAATGTTTCATTTTGTCAACAGTTTTACTTATAGACTAGCATTATTTAAAATACATAAATAAAAATATGACACGCGATATTTTAATCATGTCAATATTGACATGACATGTTTTAATAAAATAATTTACTTAAATAAAAATACAAATATTATAATTAACATGACAAAAAGTCATTTATTTTTTTCTTCCCTAAAAAATAAAAACATTTTTTCTTTCTCTTCATGTCTGCCCCCATTGCACTTTTGCTCCAGCTAGTTTAGCATGCGGCAAAAATCCATTAAGTGTTTAATCTCTCTCTTATTTTTTTGCTCTATTCTCTCGTAAGATATTTTAAATTTTTTGAAATTTAAGCTTTCATCTTTACTTTATGAAATTTGATTTAAAATTGCCGTTAGATCATCATAATTTTGAGTTATGTTAATCTTCTCAACTCAAGGAAAGTCTTTTACCTTTTCTATTATAATGTTTACGGTAGAAAAGGTAAAGACAGAGTCATGATTTTGAGTGGGAATAAAATATAAATGTTAAAAAGTGAGAATGATAAATTTATAAGTAATTTAAAATTTATCAAAAGATATAACAAACAAAGCAGGCAAACACGTGGCAATAAAAATAACTATTCAAATATTTTCAAATTTTAAAAAACGAAATTTTTTTGCATCACGAAATTTCGCGTCAAAAAATCATGCTACACTTTCAAGGTTCGTCAAGGTCCTTTATACCTGGGGGTAAGAGTTGATACTTGCGAATCCCCACCATACATAGTAGTATCAAAAACCACGTGTCAAACTTACCATGCGTACGAACGACGACCACCACATATTTGCGAACCCCCACCAAGCGGACAAGTAGGAGCGACTACGTGTCAAGTTTGTTGAGGTCCGCGAACACACAGGGCGAACGACAATCATCGGCCATGTGCTGATACACGTAATCTCTATTAATGACAAAGTTAGTCTAGAATATCGCCTTCTAATCTATCTAATCACAATGTCACGACAATTTTATGTTGACACCTGTTTGAGTAATATAAAAGGAGCATACAACACAAAGAGAGAACACAACAATCCCACCACCTTCAAAACTAAATCAAAACCACCTTCAGCCACCATCAGAGCCACCATTTTATCACCATCTCCGATCGTTGTTCACTTTACAAGTCAACATGCTTAATTATATTTTATTCCCCTTGATTTTGATTCCTGGTTTCATACCTGTGTATAGTGATTAGATTATCCAAGTTCAATTTCTCTATTGTTTTGCATTCTAAAAGCTGCTACAACACCCTTCAGCGACAAGGTTGTAGAGGCCTACATGCAGAGTCAGTTTCTTCTTCTTCTGGGTCTGAATCTTGCAACTCTCTTAACGTGCATACTTTAGTGTTTTAATAGGCTTCTATAATATTTGAATTGGATTAATCAGTAAATGGGTAGAATATTAATGATAATAAAAAGACGTTTATTCTTTAAAACTTTTTGATTAAAGGGAATTGCAGTATAAGCATGCTCTATGATTTTCTAATTGTTACAACAAATAATACGAATTAAATTAAGACTAATAAAAAGATTTATAAGTAAGTTTTTAATTAGTAATTTGAATAATATTTTTATACAATCAAATATATAAAAGTATATAATTGTAGAGATATCTTTAAAATGATTGAATTTTGATACATAAGTTTTGTGTAAAAAAATATTACACACTCATTCTTTAAATTTTAAATTTTAAATTCTAAATTACTAAACTTAAAACACTAGATCCTAAACCCTAAACTTTATCCATAAATCATAAATTCTAAACTCTACAACCTAAACTACTGAACTCTAAACACTAATTCTAGTAAGCTTGTGTAAACCTTTTGTATATAAAAAAATACCTCTTTAAAATATCAACAATTGGAGATCCGCTAATTGGCCTAGTAAATAAGGGTGCTCATATTTCCCTATCTTGTATGGGTTTGAATCGCGATATAATCTCTCTATTTAATAAAAAAAATCAACAATTGTCCCAACTTACAAGCACATCAATGGCTCTGTATAACAAAGCAATACCATTTGTAAGATTATAAGATCGGCCCATAATGTAGCAGTGATATTTGGGCCAGACTTGGCAGAATCGAGTCATTGGGTCGGGTTTCCATTGAAATAGTTTTTTTAGTTTACCAGTACTTTGGGGGGAAATTCAATTAAGTCTTTAATTTTGTCATTCAAATTGAACATTCGAATTGAGAAATTGAATCGGCTAAATTATTGATCAATTTTAATTGTTAAGCCTTAATAATTTTTTGATATTGTTTTTTTAATAATGACATCTAAATTTTATTAATCACCATAAAAGATAATACAATACAATGCATCAAAAAGAGAAAAAAAAAGACAAGTTCACTAAAAGTCTCTTACAATGATGCAAAGAAAAACATACACTTCCACCGAGATTAACATACTAAAATGTAAAAACCTTCCTGAACCTCATTGCCTCTATCTAAATGAAACGCTTTATGGGGTGAAAACGAGTGGTGAGCAAACCAAGCTATTAGGCAGATTGCTCTGCTACCCATGTCTGATTACATCGACAACCAACCATCAACCGAGTGAGGATCCATCTTTCTAAGAATACTGACAGAACCATAATCAGAGATTAACGTCGTGAAAATCTTTGTACGAGCACCAACCGACCGCTAAAATATGCTAAAAATCATGTCACAAAGACTGATGAAACGAACTACAAAAAATCAAAGAAAAACGTGTCACAATAACATATGAAATGCGTGCCACAAAGGCAACATTTCTTATTAAAAACATTAAAAAAAACAAAAAATAATAGATTCGATAGTCAACAATCAATATTAAAATTAATTATGGACTACCAATAAAAAAAATAAAGTTACAAGAGTAAAAAATTAAAAAAAGAGCAGTTAAGTTAAAAAAAACTCTAATGAGAGAGCGGCTAGGTTTCTTACGGTTTGATCACCGATTAGAGATTTTTTTTCTTCATATTGTTCTCATTTGACATAATACATTTTTATCATGTAATATATGCAAAAGTTCTAATAACATTTTATATTTAAAAAACATTTTTAAATAATATTTTATTAAATGTCACATAATAATATTGTGATTCAACCCGTGATACTAACTAATCCTACGAGTTTTTAAAATTTAGCAATATTAACCAAAGAAGTTTATTGATTTTTATATAAAATTTGAGTTTTGCTAACTGTAATACCCCTAAAACCGGGTCAACGGTATTTAGTGATAATTGTACTTAAATACTCCGTTGAGACAATAAGTTTGTATGATTTTAATTGGTTGTTGTTAAAACATACTTTGAGTTAGATTTAAATATGAAAATAATTCGAGTGTTAACATTTCACAAGGTGACTTAAATTGGTCTATAGTAGAATTGAATAAGATAGGTTTAGGACCTAATTGGATTAATAATGACTATGGATGGCTATTTTAGAATGACTAAATTAGAAAATTTAGTAAATCATGGGATTGCATGCTTATAAGAAAAGAAAAAGAGGGAAAAATCTAATTTATTTTTTAGGGTTCAGTAACTCACCTAATCTCTCGACTCACCCTCATTTAGTCTCTCCCGACTCAACTCCCTCTCGGTCGCACTCTCTCCTTGCAGCATCTTAGACTCTTAGCTAAGCCGAGAGTAGAGGGAGAAGGAGGGAGAGAGAAACCAATCTTCTTCTTTCTTGTTGTTTGACCGAAAGCTAGGGAGGAAGGGTGAAGAGGGAGAAACCTTGTCCCGTTCGAGAGTTTAGCCACTGAAGAGTGTATGGTTGTCTTGAATTTCATTATCATCTTAAGTTAGGTAAACACTCTCCCTTTTATTGATGCATGATTAATTATTTGAATGAATCCAAGGTGTGTATTTGTTAGGGTAAATGTTTTGTGTGTTTCTTTGAGTTGGAAACCTTGTATTGTGATTTATGAATTGAGAGGATGAACAAGAAATTCATGGGTGAATACCGAATCTTAGAACAGTTTAATTTAGCTGAATTTGTAACTTGGTTGAAGTGATAGAATGTTCTATTTTACATCATGAACTTGATGTTGTTAGGGAATGAACCATATTCGAAATTAATCCTTCATTGAACATGACTTGCTTAAGTATTTGGTAGTGAAACAAAATGAGTTAAAATACTGGTTTTGGTCCCATAGGGATTAAATTGAACAATTCGGTTAGACCCAAATGAAAAAGGGGAATATTTATGCAAAGATTATATATATATACTTGAATCTGAGCAGTTTGTATAAGTAGAAAAGCTATGTGGTGAGTTGCTTTGGGTAACCAAAACAGGGGAAAACACTTAAGAATGTTTATAGCGATTGTATCATGAGTTGAGGACTGTTTCTAAATGATAAATCTATCATGGATAGTATTTATAAGATAATTTTGATAAATAGATGAATTGCCTTGTTTTGAGCTGAATTTGTGATAGTCGGGAGAGATATATATGCATGTTTGAATGAGAAGAGTATGTGCAAACTGTCATATTGGATTAGAGACAGTTTGGAGCTATTTTGGAAACTTGGCTGTGTGGGAATGAATTGGAAATTGGTTACTAAATAGTTCAAACTGTATGTAGTCAGTTTTAGTCGAAATTGGCTATAACAAATTGTTTTATAGTGATAACCAGTTTGTATATAAGTAGGTTGGGCAGTTCCGGGCTGCTTAAAATACATGATTGTGTGATTATAGAATGAAAACTGTTTTTGATTATTAGAACAATAATGAGACTGTTTGGATAGATATAGAAGCATGCTGGATTGATTCAATATGTAGGTACATGTATACAAGTTTAATGGACATGAAAATAAATAGTAATGGACTGTTTTAACTCATATGTTTCTGTGTATGTAATTGAATGGAAGCTGTTTTATTAGACTTAAAATGATGTTGTTTTAAAAAGGAACTAAGGGGCAGAATTGAATTGTATTAGAACGCAATTTTAATTAAGTGAATAACAGTGCAGTTTCATAAGTAAAACTGTGCAGATTCGAGTTTAAAACTATGCCGTTTTGTGTGCAGTCTTGTATGCAGTTTTGAACGGTTTGAATGTACAAATTTTCTAACTTGAGGATAAATGAACTGTTATAGTATATTGGTGGTATGAATGCTGTATTTACATGTATAAAACCGTACATATACGTAATCTAGACTGTTTGTATATACATATACGAATGTGTATACGTGTGTTATGGACTATTTTACTTAATTAAGAAACCATAGGGGCTGTTTGACAATGAACAATGTGTGCATAGTTTGGTAGAATAGATTGTCTTGTATGACGTGGTTGGTAACATTTGATTAAATGTTTTGAGGTACACTTTATCAAAGATGGCTAAGTGAAGAAGTAGATTGGAGTTTGTGGAATTCGGGTATTCCATAACTTTGGAATAACTAGGTGAGTGTAGCTATGCATTTGGGATTGACAAGGTGTCATCCCAATTTTGTTTGATGTTAAGTCTTAAATGTACACATGTTGCATCGAGCTCAAGTAGAGCACATGGGGAATGGGGTTCAAGCATGGCATTCGAGAAAGGCTTGTGATAATGTCGCATTTCATATGCATTACATGCCATGTTATGATTCTTATCTTGATGATATTATGTTGTGGTTGTAATACATGAGATAATTTATAAATACGTTGATCATAAAACTCCTTGTTAATAAGCAAAACTTAAAGTATAATGAGTTAAGACTCCTTAAGCCTATTAGAGCTTTGAGCTTGCCATAAGACACTAAGTTAAGCAATAAAGTAAGATTACTTGTACAATAAGATACTTCCCCAATATCAAAAGTAAGAAAAGAAATAAGGTTACTTGTAACCTAAGAAATCTCTGTTAGCTTTAAAAGTAAAAGCTACTTGTACAACAGGCAGCTTCTTGAATATCAAAACTAAGATAAAACACTTAAGTTGCCTTTTAAATGGAAGACCTCAGATTTATTGGTTGATGTTTGTTATGTTTGGACTACGGTCCCTTGTTATTAAGATCAAATGATCTTTTAGTACCTTTGGTACTCTTGTTCAAAGTATTGCTCGGGGGACGCCCCATTGATATGTTTCGATGGCACTAATTACCATCGCTTGTTGATATGATTCGATATTAGCTATTGCTATGTGCTCTGAGCTAAGTATCGCTTGAACTAATGTTATTCATCACCAATAACGATCGAAGGAAAACCCGTAAAGAATATGAAATGCTTACATTAAGCCAAGAATGTAAAAGAAATGTGATCAAACACTGTGTGGTAGCTCATGGTGAGCCTGGTAAGGGATAACTCGTGGTGAGTCTTGTAATTGAAAACTCTTGGGGAGCACTGTAATTAAGAGCTTTTGTAGCCATGGTGATTGACAGCTCTTAGTGAGCAATTGAATGATACAAGATAGAATAATTTGAACAATGCTAAAGGTCTGAAATTACTAAAGAATCTTCAATAAACAAGATATGTGTGACTAACTTAACTTGCAAGAAAGTTCCTGGATGATCATGGTTTTGAATTGTTTGGTTACTTAATGAACTATGACTATTATTTTACATTACATGTATTGCTACCTCACTTAGGCTATAAAAGCCTGATGCATTTCATAATCGTGCATTGCATGTTATTTATGGCTCGAGTAATCCAATCGTGTTCAAAAGATTGCAAGTCACATCTTGGGATCCAAGTGGAATTGGATTTCTCTTAGTTAATACTCCTATAATAGTGGCAATATGGTCATGTTTATACATGTAGAAACTTTCATTGTTTGGCATGTAAATATTAAGGATAACCTATGTTTGTAATCCTAAGCTTGCTATGATGTTTGGTTGATATTGATGGCATATATATATAGCCAAGTACTTTGATGTTAAAATGTTAAGTGAACAAGCTTGTTGGGTGTACTGTGATCTGGGAATGGAAGTCCGATTGCTTAATTTCTCGCAAGTCAGAGATATGTATTGTTTGAATATCTAAACTGTTAACTACATAGTCGTTTGAATCTAAAAGCCTTTATTGAAATCTCTGTTTCGATCTCATTGATAATTTAAGACAAGTTAACTCCAATTGATAATGATGAAAGCATAAATTATGGGTCATGATTGTGGAGAAGCCTATACGTTAATCCTATTTAGTAATTCAAGTGAGTTAGAAAAAGACTTGAATGTTGCTGATCTGACACGTATTACGCTTGGTTAATTGTACTAAGTTATCTTGAGAGGTTCTGTGAACTAGATTCACGTTGTAATACGAATGATAAAACCCTGAATTGTATTGACATAAATTTGGAAAATGAAAAGAATTAATTTTAGTCCAAAAGAAGCATGACTCAATCATTGTCATGGTTTATTAAGTCTAGTGTTTTTGTCAAATGATTGATTTTAACTTTTTGGATTATCTTCAATTAGGAAATGTCTAAGTATAAGTAGTGACTTGCTTGTACGATCCATGCTTGAAAATAGTCTTGAATAAAAAAAATTAAATTAAAGAGTTTTAAATTATTGCCCCATTTTCTTTGATAGAGTCTTAACTTAAAAACGAGTTAATCTCTCTTTGTTTGTTTTTAAAACTCTACACTGGGTGTTACACTAACACCTTTATATATATATACACACAAGCAGGGCTAAATCACCCCAACATACTTTTTATTAATTATTTATTAAAATAACTCAAATTTTATTTATTAAAGTACATCTTATTTTTACCTGGCAGAACAAAAGTACATTAAATTAGCTGCAGGTTTCGAAGATCGTGCCACATCAATCAAGCTTTTAAAGAAAAAATAAATTATATCATAAACTCAATAAATGGTATTAGTACAAAATAAAATGATAGTTATTTTAAGAGATTTAAATATAATTCTTATTATTTGTAAAGTTTGTGATATATTAAAAGATTAAAAAAGTATAAATATATATTATCTTATAAGTACTTTAAAATTATTTAAGAAAAAAAATTATATTATGAATCTTACATTGATAATAGACAAATGTTAACACTTTAATTATGTCTATATAAATTAATGACCATTATTTTTGCAATTTATGTAATTAAATTTCAAAGTTGATTCTTAATAGTTTTTTTTTTCCATTTTACCCTTCGATACATAAAAGATGTGCTATTTTCTTTTCATTTCCATCTTTCAGTACATCGAAGTCGCGGCTCTAACGTGATGTGGTGTAATTTTCAAATATGTGGTTGATATTGCGTGTTTTTGTTTACATGTCTGTAATGTGAATATTTCTCTAAATAATTTTTGGATAACATGTTTTTAATAAATAATTAACATAAGGGTAATTATACTATGCTCTAGTGAAACTTTTAGTTTCTACAAGCATTTCAGAATTAGGTTTTATGGACTCAATTTAAGGTTTATAATTTAGGGGTTTAAGTTTACAAGTTTAAAATTTAGAGTTTATAAGTTAAAATCTAAATTCCTACCATATTACACTAAACATAAACCCTAAATTATAACCATAAACCTTAAACTCTAACTACAACACTTAAATTTTAAATTCTTAAACTTTAAACTCTGAACTAAATCCTCTAAATCTAAGATGTATGAAAATTATCATTATCGTTACATAAAATATTTTTCCGAAATATAACATGTATATTTGGGCTATTTAGCCTATACGTAGCGACTAGTAGATGTATAGGTGATTAGTAGTGGATGATGGATGATGTAATGGGGGTTCCGTGGACGGCAGAGATTTGGTTTTGGGTTTGATTTTAACTTTGAACAAATTGAAGTCCACCTTGGTTTTTCATTTTGGAGATTCCCTTGCTTTTGCATGCAAATTGCAAGCGTTAATCTTACCCCCCCCCCCCCCCCAAAAAAAAAAAAAAAATTCCATTCTTTTCTATGTTTTCTTCTCTTTATTTACTTTCCCAAGATTCTCTCGTAGTTTGCATGCAAATTGCAAGCGTTAATCTTGCGCCCCCTCTCTCCCCCCCCCCCCCAAATAAATAAATAAATCAACTCCATTCTTTTCTATGTTTTCTTCTGTTTATTTATTTTCCTAAAATTCTCTCGTAGTTTTCAATTGTTTAATTTTCTTTTAATTATAGATTTATTTAATAATTAGTAGATAATTAATAGCTTGTAACAGATTATATTAGCTAATAATATTAGTTAATTTGACTAACGAATTATATTAGCTGATTATATAGAAGTATTTGATAAAATTAATTGATAGTTGATAGATATTTAATTATTTGAACAAGCAAAATGATATATAAGGGCATTATTATATTCAATACTTGTTTGGATAATTTATTAGTTATTAGTATTTTGTATCTATTAATATTAATTGAATTATGAAAATTAAATTTTTTAATATCATTACTAAGCATGAATATCGTATATATTATTTTTTTATTTGTGAAATTCTCTTTTAGTATAATTTTAATAATTATTCAATTTAAATATGTATATTAATCTATATATTAATTTCTTATTTTTAATAAAATCATATTTATTTGTCGATAAAAAATTAATTTCTTATTTAAGAATTTTTTTAAATTTTATTAGTTATTCAAATTTATTTTATTTATAAGAAAAAATTAAAATTATCAAGAACAAAATAGCCTTTACAAGTATTTTATTCAAACCTCCAACTCAAAAAGCTCATAAAAGGAGTTTTTTCAAAATGAGAGGTTTCACCCCAATCTGGTATTACAATTCGCTATTTATTAAACATCAAAATTAACGGATTTGATTGATTAAACCTCTAAAAATGCTTTACACCTTTAATTTTGACTCAAAAAACTTTTTTCCATACATGATTTATATATTATAACTAATATTTTACATTAATATCTACACTTTTTTTAAAAAAAATACAGCCATAAACGCATAAGGACTAAAATTAAAATTTTAAAATGATATATTTTAGCTCATAAAGTATTTAAAAATGATGCATGTTCTTTTTAACTTTGTTTAGCACGAAGAATAGAAACGAGAAAAGATGAAAAATTTATTGACCAAATGATAGATATTTATAATTATTTTCTTACTTTAAATCTTAATCATATGATTAATAAATTTTTCATCTTTATTTATTTTCTTCATTCCAAGCAAAACATTTATTCTGAACCTACTGTTTCATTCCATTTCCGTGTAGTTTATTAATAATATAAGCGTCACCTCTCTATTTGATAAATGATAAAATACATAGTTTATCATTCAACAATTTTTTTACTCCTATTTTAATAACTTAACTTTTAAGCTTTTTAATTTAATAACTGAATTTTATATTTTAAAAAAAAATTGGTCATTCTTGAATATTTTTATTATTTTTCTTTTGAATTTTTAATATTATTAAATATAAAAATAATTTAAAATAAATAATAAAATAAAATTTTTATTATTAAAATTTTAAAATATTTAAAATAATCGTCGCTTGTTGTCACCGGCGGCCTTCAAAATTGGTGGCTATTTGACCCCAAATTGCACTGGCAACTCATTTTGACACGCCGAGTCCGAATCCGGTGGTTGTTTCACCAGAAAATGTCCTTAAACTTCCGAATCTAGACATAAACTTTTCGGTTTTTTCACTTTCGATCTCTTTTCTGTGGACTTAAGAGCACTTTTCGATAAAATGAAGGCCAGATTCAGACTCAAGGGGTGAGACAAAGCGATCAGTGAAATATAGCACCGAACAACCATCATTTACGGCCGTCGACGGTGGTGTCCAACGACGTTGAACAATGGCCAGCCAACAGTTTGGTTTTACTTTTATTTTTTATTTTAAATTATTTTTATATTCAATAATAATAAAAAAATTCATATCATATTAAAATAATAATAAAATATTCGAGAGTGACAAAAAGTTTAATGTATAAAGTTTAGTTATTAAATTAAAAATTTTAAAAATTGAGTGACCAAAATAGAAGTGAGAAGATATAAATTATATTTTACTATTTTGATAAACTCAATCTAGCTTTGATTATAACAAGCAGGGTTTTGTGTGCAGCCAAATGCTACATCAGGCATGGGCGTTGCCGATGACAGCAAGGACGCCTTTTTGGAGCTGAAAAGGAAGAAAGTTCATCGCTATGTGATATTCAGGATCGATGAGAAGAAAAGGGAGGTTGTGGTTGACAAAACCGGTGCCCCTGCTGAAACCTACGATGACTTCACTGCATCTCTGCCTGAAACCGATTGCCGATATGCTGTCTATGACTTTGATTTCGTCACATCTGAGAATTGTCAGAAGAGCAAGATTTTCTTCATTGCATGGTAGATTTTGCCTTTTATATTGCCATGTACTAGTAAGTAGTAATGCAAAGGGCCTTAACTTGACATCATATCTGATCATGCATCTCAAGTCACAGATTCCAATTGTTTATGGCATCATTGTTGATCGGGTGCCCTTCATCGTCTCGAATCCGTGCGAAGATGCTGTATGCCACTTCAAAAGACAGGCTTAAAAGGGAACTGGATGGTGTCCATTACGAGATTCAGGCAACTGATCCTACAGAGATTGATCTTCAAGTGTTGAGGGATCGTGTTCATTGAAACAGTATAGAATTGTAGGTGTTCCAACTTTGAATTAGTCCTTGCTTCATTGCAAAATAGTGTATATTGTAATCCTTGAATAACCAGAATCTGCTGAAAGCTGATATGAAGCTCTGGGCTAACATTATGTTTGCTGCTACGGATTCTGATTCTTTAATGTCTTCTTCTTCTCAAGAAAGGAAGTTTGTGGTCGATATTCGGATACAATCTGAAAGCATTTATGTATATTAATTGGCATGCCTAACAATTATTCCTTTCTTTCTTTGGTTGTCCTTCCGATTTAATTGACTTGCGTCACACACTTGATTTTAATATTTTGGTGAGAATTTTCTGCGTACACAACAAGTGTACGTGCTAATTACCTATTACCTATGCAACTTAGCACATTATCAAATTTGCTATAAATGATAGCAGGAGAATTGAACGAGACAAATGCGTCGGCTGTTTGTTAGCCAAGTCACTCCCAATGCCCTTTTTTCACCAGTACTTTCTAAAATTCTAAAACTTAATGTTTATTTTTTTGAAGAATATATTTGTAACTTTCTAAAGTTCTATTATATCTTGAAAAATACCTAAAGTCTATCAAATTTTCATACATTACTTAATAAAACTTTTTTTTTGAACAACTTATTCAATAAAACTTAATTATCATTAATTAGTATTTATATGTATAATTTATAGAATTTATAAGTAAATTCTATGCATATGTTTAATAATTAATATATTAAAAATAATAGATGAAATAATAACAATACATTTAGGGATGACAACAGGGTGGGATGGATCGACTTTTTGACTAATCTGCGTCGACCCAGAGTTGATATTTATATCCGACTAATTAAAAAAACACAGAAATGATACAACATAAAACCTTAGTAGATAAGCCATTGAATCAATCAACATGGAAAAACAAAATAAAAAAACAATGGACAGACAATTAGCAGATGACTAATAACGGATAACGGATTATATTAGCCAATATCGGATAACTGATAGCATTAGCTAATTTGACTAGAGGATTACATTAGTTGATTGTATAAAAGTGTTTGGTAAAATTAACTTATAGTAATAGTTGTTTGATTATTTGAACAAACAAAATGACATATAAGAACATGATTATATTTGATACTTATTTGAATAATTCATTAGTTATTAACATTCTGTACCTATTAATATTAATTAGATTATAAAAATTAATTTTTTAATATCATTACTGAGCATATATGAGGATGTACATATTAATTTTTTATTTGTAAAATTATTTTTAATATAATTTTAATAATTGTTAAATTTAGATGTATATATTAATTCTTATCTATGAAATTATATTTAGAATATAATTTTATTAATCATTAAATATATATATATATATTATTAATTTATATATTAATTGCTTATTTATGAAATTATTTTTTTAATTTTATTAGTTAAATCATATTTATGTTATTTAGAGAACTTTTTATAATTATTAAGAACAAAATAGTCTTTACAAGATTTTTTTATCCAAATCTCTAACTCAAAAGCTTATTTTAAGAGTTTTTTTAAAATAAGAAGTTTCACCTCAATCAGCTATTACGATTCTCTATTTACCAAAAATTTAAATTAACAGATTTGATGGGTCAAACCTTTAAAAACACTTCAAATCTCAGATTTTAACTCAAAAAACTTTTTATCAAACAGGCGAATATGTGAACAAGCAAAGGGTTTCAAATGAACAAAAGTAAATTCTAAAAAATCAAAAAACCCAAAATATATGAATTTAAAGAACATCGATGCAGAGAGAAAAAAAAGACGGTGATCGAATAACAAATCAATGAACAAAAAACCAACAAATAGGAGAAAAAAATAACAAATCTGAAAACATGCAAAGGAAAAACAAAATCTAAAAAAAACAAGAATGGCATTCAAACATACTCATTCGTAATGAATCGAACAAAAATAAAAATGAAGAAATATAGATTAACGGACACATGCAGTAATGAAAAAAAAGAAGAAAAGGGTTAATTGTTTGTTTAGTACATGTACTATACTAAATTCTTCACTGTTATAAAAATCGTTTCCCCCCTCAATATCATATGCGAGGTATTTCACCGTCATACACTTAGGTTACTTCCGTCACGAAAATTGACATGTACGAAGAAATTAGAAATTAACACGTAATATTGTTTACAAAAAATCTTTATTTATTAGAGGTAGGATAATAAGATTAGTCCTCAATGGTTCACTATTTTTCAATTTCAAAAAATTAAAAAATATTTTTAAAAATTATAAAAAATATATGTGAACTAATCAATGATTGATATGTGTAGAAAACACTTAGAAACTAATTTTATTTATGGTAAAGTTCACAAATGGTCACTAAACTTTGTGCAAAAAACAGTAACTAAACTTTTAAATATTATAAAATAACAATTAAACTTTATGTTTTATAATAAAATGATAACTCGGCCATTAAGTACTTAACATAGTTGTTATAAAACTTTATACAATAGCACATTTAATTATTTATATTTACACATTCAATCAATTTAGTCTTAATTTGAAAAAATTCACTAAATTTAACTATTGCTATTAACACATTCTTTCAATTTGGTCCTTAAAGTAAAATTCTAAAGTTATTTGTCCTCTCGTTTTCATTTTTTTCCATTTTTTTTTAATCTAACTTGTCGCTTAGTAAATTGTTATATTTTGTTAGTTCATTTTATTGTTGCATCTTTCGAAAACATGATAAGTGGGACAGCTATGAGACCGGGAGATATTATCACAGCTTCAAATGGAAAAACAATTAAGGACTACTTTGTTTGGTTTTGATGAAAAGGAAAATTGTGTTGTAGGTAAATTATATGGTATACTGACTTTTTCAACAGATTAATTTTGACTTTCTTCACTATCTATAATAATAGCTTTCAGGTTAATAACACAAAAGCAGAAGGCAGGCTTACGCTTGCAGATGCTTTGGTATATGCTTGAAACCAAGGTGTGGAAAAGGTAAAACCAAGCACTGCATATGCTCTTGTGTATGTTTTGTTTGAAGTATGCTCAAAGATTAATCATAAAATAATTGTAAAAGATATATTTTATTATGTTTATTAATTTAAAGATGTTATTATTATTATTTCAGTCATTATTCTGTGTATATATAAATAAGCTGAATTACGACAAAATCTTTAAAATAATATGATTATTTTTGAATGTCTTTAGTCGAGTATTATTGTGGGCAATGACAACAATAATATATTAAGGCTAATATATAGCTGATTGATGACAAAGTGTTGTCATTAATATAGAGATGTCAAAATCAATACATAAGCATGTGTTAGAGAACGACATACATGTTTCTTGGATTATTATGTGACAGTCACAACATTGCTCATAATGATAACTACGTGTATGATCCTCGAACTTGAGATCATCATTATTTCAACATCGTGGGTGACATATTTTGATATAGTCAAATGTGTATCATAACTGACTACGGAATAACGACTGATATTGGATATGTCACAATCTATGTAGTGAAATATGATTGATCAAGATAGGATTTGTCCCTCCTACATGATAAGAGTAATATCGTAGGCAACTTGATTGAGTGAGACTAGAAATGCATGACCATGCTCGAATATAATGATATCAGAGTTATTCGTTTATTATAGTCTACTCAAGATATCAAAAATATTATATGGACTATACAAGTGTGACTATTTAATGACTTGTGTCCGATCTAGACATAAGGACAAAAGGATGTAATACATGAAAAGAGTTAATCAAGAAAAGGTTATGTCGAACCACGATTTCTTGTAACTTAGGTAGCAATAAAGTATTGCTAGATACCACTCATTGTTCGTAACATTCTAGATATTACTACTAACGTTACATGAACCTACAAGGGTCACACCCTATGATTGAAACGAACAAATATCGACTTCATAGCATATGTACAAACTTGTTGTACACGAAATTAGTTAGAACCGAAATTATTATAATTATTGTAATTATATAGATAATTTCGTTTATATATTTTAATACTAGATAATTATTGTAACTATCAAATACTATTAAAATATATATCCTCAAAGAAACCTAATTAAAGTAGAATTAGATTCTACTTATTCAATTATATTCGGTTAAATATATTGTATATTTAATGAATCCGAATTTAATTAGGATTATGGTTTTGAATCCTATATAAAAGCATAAGTCTAACAGCCAAGATTATGCTAATTGCGTAAAACCTAGTTAGAGAAGTGAAATATTGTTCGTTTCATTCGGGAGACTGCGTAGAGGTCGGAGCGTTTTGCAACGACTAGGATTCGATATTGTGCTGAAGGAATTGAATTTTCTTATGTCACTGCAATTTCCAGATTTAATTGAGGTAATGTTTCATCCATTTTCACTTCGGATTCGTTCCTCGTACATTGATCACTTGTAAAATTTACCAGATAATTTTTCTGCTGCGACATGGGTGTACCGGCGTTTCCCTACATGCTTATTCTGCGTAGATGCTGAGAATTATGTTTTAAGAGTATGTCACTTTTATTTTCTTTTTCTTCATATAGTTGTCCTTGCAACACTAACCAGGGCATGTATTGTTGCTCTTGGACCATCCATTGCTGGTACATGCATGACATATGAATTCTATAATTCCTGGAAATTAGTGTTTGAAAAATGGTATATATCTTTTAAAAACAGTTTTGGAACTATAACATTTTTGTTACTCTTTAGTTGTGATGATCTTTTTATGGGTGGCAATCAAGTCTGGAGAAACAAGACAAAATCTGAATGTTTTACACAATCATACATATTTGGCAGGGTTCATAATGATATTCTTCTGTCGCCTTTGAAACATTCAAATATAATTAAATTTTAGTGAACTTACTTTTTCCTTCTTCCCATGGAAAATGTCCTTTCCTGATTCATGGTTAGTTATTGCATGCATCATTTGATTGATTATTACTCAATAAAAGTTAAAGTCTCACTAAATCCATTTGAAACCTTTTTCTTTTCAGATGTCTTCACACCGAGTGATGATCTAGCAAAGGAGGTATTTGAAGCTTCGGAGGTCAGTGGTGAGAAATTTTGGAGGATGCCCCTAGAGGAAAAATATTGGGAATCAATGAAATCAGGAGTTGCTGATATGGTAAATACCGGCGGTCGTCAAGGTGGCGCGATCACTGCAGCTCTGTTCTTGAAACAGATATGTGAACTTTCTTTGACATTTCACCGTCTGTATTCTACACACACCTCCGACAAAAACTTGTTGCAGAATTTGATTGTTGAACTATGATTTTGCAGTTAGTCGATGAAAAAATACAGTGGATGCACATAGACTTGGCCGGTCCTGTCTGGAACGATAAGAAGCGCGTAGCAACTGGATTTGGCATCTCAACTTTGGTGGAATGGGTTCTCAAAAATTCTTCTAAGTGAAAGCTTGGTGCTTGCTTTGGTTGCAAACTAAGGTGGTTGGGTTCTGTGAGGTCTGTACATGTTCTGATGAAGGGGAATGAGCGGGAGTTGGATAGTTTCTTTCTTTGATGTTGTTACAGTAAAATTTCGCCTTAAAGCTAAGCTTAATATGTACCGATAAATTTCATTTCTTTTATCATGCTTTATGGTGATTACTATGTCAATTCTCAAGTGAAGAACTTGGATAAACATAGGCCTAAAACATTAACAAGGGGTTAAATTTAGTGATTTTTTTTAAAATTAAGATTAAATTGATTGAATGTGTAAATATAACGAATTAAATGTATTATTATATAAAATTTTATAGCATCCACGTTAAGTACTTAACGGTCGAGTTACTATTTTATTATAAAACATAAAGTTTAATTGTCATTTTGTAACATTTAAAAATTTGGTTACCGTTTTATTTTTTTTACAAAATTTATGATCATTTGTGAACTTTACCCTTTTATTTTTTTCATTTTCACTTTATTTCCTTAATTCTCCTTTTTTTTAATTTCCATGTGAAATAATGTTCTATTTCATTTTTTCCATCTTTTTTATTTGTCCATCCAAACACCATTTTTTTTTTATCTTCATCGCCCAATCGTAAACCATCCGAAAAAGAAAAGAAAAGAGGATCGAGATATAAGAAGATTAATGGAATGCTGAATTCGTCTGAGGAGCGAGAGAAACATATTTAGGGGAGGTCGGGGGTGGACAGTGGAGATGAACCATAAAGAGGATGAGGGAAGAAGTCTTGTTTGGTATTTTTCTTCACTGGAGGGGTGCCCGATCAAAGTGATAGTTGGTGAAGTGGTAAGGAAAAGGGGACGGTCAAATACAGGGGTAACAATCGCGTCGGGAATAACTAAAAACTATGAGAATTTGAACCGATAAATATGAAGAATAATCGAAATCTTTACTTATGGGGATGAGAATAATTTTTTTTATCACCGCTCAAATGAGAATGGAGATGAGGATCGAGACTGTTATATTCGAACCATATAGATAACCGAACCGTACCCATATAAAAATCATGATGATCCTCAAAAAATATCTACAGAGTTCCCGTTATTTTACAATATTTTACAAAGTTAGATGGCCATAAGGATAATTTAGTCATTTTTAACAAAAATCTAATATCTCATAAACTAGGTATGGGTGGCTGGAATAAGTGGTATGTGCATCATTTTTAATAAAAATTTAATATCTCATAAACTGGAGTAAGTGTTATATCTACAGAGTTCCCATTATTTTATAATATTTTACAAAGTTAGATGGTCATAAGGGTAATTTACTTATTTTTAACAAAAATCTAATATCTCATAAACTAGGAATGAGTGGCTGGAGTAAGTGGTATATACATCATTGTAAACGTGATCTAGTCTTGTTTGTTTAGAACACGTGATGATGGATTTCGATATTATTAGGAGTTATTATCTTTTGAGTGAACAAAGATTAGAAGAAAAGGCACAAAATGTTTCAAAAGAAACAATGACTTCATAAATTCGTCATAAATCGTATGAGTAAAATTATAAGAGGTAATTTATATGGTTGAGAAGATTATCGAATCTAGTTTCTTTTAGAACAAACGAATCATAATTTGGAACTGTACGTTATTAGTTATATTGTTTTAAATGTAGTGCAGGCTGTCATCATGAATAGTTAATACTTTTGACAAATTCTAATTTTAATCTTAATCACACTTAGGGGGCGTTTGGTTTACGAAATGTAAGATTATCTTTGAAAATAAAATTACTGGAATGTAACATTACCTCAGACATTAGTGAGAATATTGTATTACCTTGTTTGATTTATTTGGTAGGTATGTAAGATTGCAATGTTTAGTTGGGGGAATATAACATTAATTGGAAGTAAATTTTACTAACTTACCCTTATGATATATTTTCTTGTTAAAATTTTAATTATTAAACTAAAAAGATTTATATAAAATAATATAAAACTATTTGATTTATTGTGCCTAAAATTTGCAAAAATTTTATATTTATAACATTTATTTAATAAGATAGGATCCTCTTACACTATGTAAAATTTAAAAATTTTACACATTTTTTTGAACCAATGGATGAAGGTAGATGGATGGTTGAGACTTGAGACTAACAGTAGGAAATTTGAAGATTATCACTTGAAAAAAAAAAGATAAGGAAATAATCTTAACCATTTATTACTCTCATCCAACTGTCTAAAAAATGTAAAAGTAATTGAGTTTTACATTGTGTGAGTGAATCTTAACCCTTTAGAATATAATTAATATATCAAATTCTACCAAATTCTAGATGCTTAATATGTTTAGATTTTTAATTTTTTATTACTTTTGACAATTTGTCAAATAAATTAAAGTAAATAATAAATAAATCTAAAAGTAGTAAAATAGTGATAAAAATAAACTAACCTACCAAAAAAATTAAGATGAGAAATAACTTATAAATCAAATAATAAAATTAATAAAATCAATTCTTAACTCATTTACTCTCAAGCAACATACAATCTCATTCTATAATTCTGAAAACATTATAAATACAATAATAATAAGAATAAATTAAATATTACAATATTATTTTAAATATATGTAACATCATTTATATACTAAACTATTATTAAATAAAAATATTTAATACATTTAATTAGTCACCTAATTAAAAATAGAATAAAGAATCCACATGAAAAAAATCATCATTTTAAGGGCAATATTGTCTAAAAAGAAATGAATTGCGTAATACCTAAGAAAATGAGAGGAATGACATTCCCACCATTTGAGATAAAAACAGTCACTATTGAGAAAAAATATTATCCCCTAATGGAAATTCTTCCAAACCAAACACGAGAATTTATCTTTTTCACGAACCAAACACACCCTTAGAGGGAAAGTGAAGGAAAAATGGGTGACTCTAGGGGAAGGATGAGGAGTGCTCATAGTGTGTCTAGAACCCATGACCTAGGGGGATATAAGGAAATAAAGATGAGCAGCTTGACCAACCAACCGAATGTGTTTGCTCATGAATAGTTAATACTTTAGTCATATTTTATAGTTTTTAAATAATTTATTTGTCATTGTTAAAACTAAATTTATCATTTATGTTTGCAATTTTGGAGATTTAATGTTTGGGTATTTGTTTTAATATATCAAACTTTGTTTATTTTTTGGATGAGGACTAACCGAGCTCCCAGGGATCCGTAAGAGGTTGATATAGGGACGAAAAAATCTCTGAAATGTTCAATGTGAATTCTCCAAAATCGTACCCACAAATGTTAAAGACAGAGTGGAGAATGTAAAATCGTCCCACTCACCTCGTTACCACCCTGGTCAAAGAAAAAAAGAAAAAAATAAAATAAACAAAAAAAAGAGAAAAGAAAAAAAATGTAGTACGTGAACAAAGTAATTTTTACATGTGAATGATTGGTTCATATATTTCTTAAAATATTTTTTACTTTTTAATTTTGAGAGTGAAAAATGTGTAACAGCGAAATACCTTATGTATAAAATTAAAAAAAATACATTAAAAATTTTGATATAATACATATACTAAAAGGACCATTAACTCACATAATAATAATAATAATAATAATAATAATAATAATAATAATAATAATAATAATAATAATAATAATAATAATAATAAGGGTAAACTACATCGGATACCACATAATAATAATAATACACATACTTTCAATTTGTTCAATTTTAACACTAAACTTTGGTTTTAGCTTCAATTATACCACTGAGCTGTCAATTCGATAACGATGTAATGACGGTTGTCGACATGGTCAAAACGACGTCGTTTCGGCGTGGCTATTGATATCCAAAACGACGTTATTTTAGGCACTGAATTTTTAGGGGTGTATCGGTCTTACCACTAAACTTTAAAGCGATTATATTTTTATCACTACACACTTCGGTCGCCGTTGCCGACCAATCATCACTGGTCACTTTTCGCAATAAGATTGATATTAAAACTTTTGTATTTTACTCAACTTCTTCTCCCTGGATTGATTTTCCACAAAATCCACTCAAAATCAACAAAAATCCATCAAAAAGGTCCTACATGCTAATATTCTGATCTCCTCTAGTGAGGCTAATTTCGAGGTATGTTGTTCGTCTTCTCAAAAGAATGCTTCTAACCGTTCAAATTTTTGAACAAACACCTCAATCTCCTCAAATTCAAGAAAGTCTTCACCCTAAAAAATGGTGATTTTGTTCAATTTCATCGATTTTGAATATATTTCGTAAAAAATTAATCCAAAAAAATGAGTATAATACGAATGTTTTGATGTTGATCTTGTCACAAATGGTGATTGGTGACATGCGACAATTAGCCGACAACGACGAGAAAATATGCAACGACATAAATATAATCAATTTAAAGTTTAGTGGCAAAACCAATACACCCCTAAAAGATTAATGCCTAAAATGACATCGTTTTAGACATCAATAGTTAAATTGAAACGTTGTAACCACATCGACAACCGTCGTCCACATCATCACATCGTTATCAAATTACAGCTCAATAGCATAATTAAAGCTAAAACCAAAGTTTAATGTTACGATTGAATAAATTGAAAGTTCACGAATCAACACTAATATTTTAGTAGTATCTGATGTAATTTACACTAATATTTTAATATCTTTGGTAAACACTATCTTTCTACCGACCTCTATTATATTTTTATAGAATTTCTAACCACTCAGGATCTTCTAAACCCGAGCCCAGAAAGAGCCAACAAAGTTATGACTATGTTGGTTACCATCTCTAATTTTTCTTTGACATATATGATTAGCACATTACATTCTATAGTTTATAATTAGAAGCTCCGCCCGAACTTTTTATCCAAGCAAAAGATTTGAATCTCTAATTTTATGTGGAGACGAGAGAGCACGAGACCAAAGAAAATTCAAGATTAAATAAACCTGTTTAGGGTTATGTTTTGATACACAGTCTATGTAAAAAATATTACACAACCCTTTTTTAAAATCTAAAATCTAATTACTAACCTTAAAACTTAAATTCTAAACATGCAATCTAAACCCTAAACTAACCCCATAAACCCTAAACTATCTTTTTTAAGGCAAACCTGGCGGGGTTAGCTGCCTAAGTTTGAAGGGTTGAGTTGAACATAAAACTGGAACTTAAATGACTGTAGAAAACTTGCTTATGTTCAGGCTGTGGCTGGTAATAACCCATTGTGCCTGAGCAATGCCTCGGGTGAAGGTTCACGGCCACGGAACTCAACAAAGACCTGGATATGTACCAAAACCTCATGTTAAGAAGATTCAATGGAAGACCTCAGGGGTCTATTACAAGTTAAGCACTTCAATAAAAAAGGGTTTCTCATATCGGAAAGTTGCCGAGAAAGGGAAAGAAACAGAAACATCAAATCAAAAATTTTCAGAATTAGGAATGTCATATAAAATTTGTATAAACTAACCTCTAATGGTGCTTTTCCACCTCCAAGAGCCAGAATAGTCTCTCGAAACTTGTGGCCAGTTTCTTTAACTGCCTGTAATAATCAATCAATTAATCAATGGATCACTAACAATAACAGCATCATGTATTGGCACTGCAGACAAGGATCTGGTTCATAACATGTTAGCTCATTTATACAGGAATAATCTACAAAAAGATTGCAAAAAAACCAATACTGAGCAGCCTTTTCAACTGCCATACCTTGTGGTCTTCTAAACCAGCATCCTCAAAAGCTGAGAGCATCTGCAGACAACACTTCTGCCCACTGCAGAATAGCATTTTGAATTTCAAATCACATAGCAAGGGGAGAGGGAAAGAAAATGTAAAACAAGGATTGAAATCATGCCCACAGTTCATAAAAAGATCACAGGACTTTAGCAGACGAATACTTGTACATGCTAGAATGCAAAAGCAGGCTAAAGATAGAGAAAGAGAAGGAGAAGGGTTAATAAGTTATAAATAGTCTTTCTCATATCAGTGATAATCAGATCGTAGTAGGTAGTTCCAACCACAAAAATTCAAAACACATGTTTCCACGGTAGTTTTATAAGAAGAGACTAAAAAAAGATAGAAGTATACCTTGTAACTGTAGTATCCAGCAGCATATCCACCTGACATTCACAAAAGACATCAATTAAAAAATCTCGTACATGAAGTATGGCCCAAAAGTCATCAATTAAAATACCGGATGGGGCTGGAAAAGGTAGAAGCAAACCTGCAAATATATGGTTAAAAGCACAAAGAAATCTATCTTCCGGCAATGGAGGAATTACTTGTGTTTTTCTGGAAACTCTTTGATCAACATCATAAACAGACTCTGACCCATCTGGTATATATTTTGTATGCAACTCCAAATCCAAGCTAGCAAAATTAATCTGAAAAAAAAACAGTGAGAAATGATATGTCAATTATTATATTGGCAGAGCAAACACTGATCCACTTCACCGAAAATTACAATCTCCATTCATTAGAACAAGACAACATAGAGAGTTAGAGAAGGGTAGATAGGTAAGTACCAGAGGAAAAACAGAAAGAGAAGGATAGATAAGGGGAGCATGGGGCTGATGAACTCTCTCTCACAAGGTACCCTACATAAATTAAGGGGTAGAACAAGTTCAACTGACCTAACCAAGAATTAGAGAACCAGCACGGAAAGTCCTTGCAGGCAGCAAGGAGCTTCAGATACACCTCTTCAGGGAGGCTCTCCCCTGTTTGATAATGTTTTGCAATGCTCATCAATGTATCCCTGAAGCAAACAAAAGAATATTTAAAAACAATTCTACTTAATGCTAGTGATAATTGATTTGAAAAATGAAATACACATAATATTAATGGAATTCCAAACGTGTGGATATGCAAAAATTTAGATTTTAGACCATGCCCTACCCAGAACATAATGAGAACAAAAAGATCAAACATGGTCATCCTGAGGGTAAAATAGACATATCTTCTCGTAAGGCATCATCACATCATAATATTATGATCAAATGCAATACGGATAAACCACATAGTGTAGTAAAAACAGTTAAGGGTTACATGAAGCCAGAAACCACATAAAATATCTTGAGTAAGTACTGCTTTACTAAGCCATACATAGGATGGGAAGTTATTCCATACCCCTTCTTTCCATATTTTCCACGTGCATGTACATCTGTCTAATTTGTTTCTTTTACAACAAAAAGGAAATGGAGTCTGAAGTTTAAAGCAGTCAGATACAGATTTTGGTTGTCGTGAATGTTAACCTGTGGTAACACCAATTTTCCATGAACTGGGAGGGCAACTCAACAGCATCCCACTCAATCCCCTGAATGCCAGCTACCAGACCCTCGTCTTGCTTAGTCAGCATATGCTGAAGTGCATGGCCAAATTCATGGAAGACAGTTTTTACCTGTGAAAATAAGAAACCCCATCAGCCCACATGACCTAATTGTAACAGCCATTTTGAACATCCAAAAGCCATTATTGCTACAATAATCATTTAAATATGTTAAGATGAAAGTATATCCTTTGTCATTCCATAAAATCACACCTGTGAACGTTGAAGATAGAATAAAGCCAAAATACCTGGAAACAAGTTTAGATGTCAACTAAACATACAAAGTTCATCCTATCAGACTATGCCAATGTCGACGTTAGTTTAAACAATAAAATTATTGGAGATTAGGTTTGCTTAGAACCAGATGGTCTAACACAAATGCACGTGTAAAATGAGTATTTATTCAAGTGTACTAGAACCATGTCTTTTAATCTAAAAAGTTCTAAAGTAGAAAAGCTTGACTTCCAATCATACTTGATCAAGGATTATCAACTTGTTACTTTTAACTTATACATTTACATGAAACTGCTTAAACTGATATATTAATGATACAAGCACAGTGCTTCGGGAGCTAAAATATAGGTTTTTAGGATAAGATCAGAAGCACCACTATGGGAAGAAAGGAATTGAGAGAGGCCGACTGCAGATAGGAAAGTTCTAGACTTCCGGACCTGGAATTTAGTTTCCATTATTATCATTCAGAAATCAGAATACAAGAATTTATTAGCATTAGCATCATACTTAAAGCCAATATCTTCAACTTACTTCATGGAATGTCATGAGGCTTGGCTTGTCCCCAAATGGTGGTGTTTGGTTGCACACCATGTGGGCAATAGGTAACCTTGAGGCAGTACCACTACGTGACAGTACTCGGCTTCGAGAGACGACCTCATCCATCCATGCACCTTCCCTTTTCTCTGATGGACGAGAGTATGGATCAAAAATAAAAGTAAGCAATTGGACTACCTGAAGAATCTTTGACACAGTAGAACCGCACATCTTTGTTCCATGCCTTTAAAAATAATATTTATTATAATAATAAAAGTCGGTAGGATGTAAAATTAACATTCTGTGTAATGGGCAGTGAAGAAAAGTATAGAGGAACCAAGAAATACTTACAGGAGCTAGACCATCAGCTGGTTCAATATAAATCCCGAAAAGTATCTTAGCAAGGTTGAAAAGGCCATCCATAACATTTCAAAATGAGAAATATGATCGGAGCTCTTCCTGTATGATTGATTTTCGCCAGGAAAGACAAGCTTTATTCACATAACTGAGGTCTTGAAGGTATTGTTTAATTAGCAAATAGAGAAGGTGAGAGAGTCAACTTCATTGATGTTGTATTTTGACTCGCGAAGCCTCTCACTCCAGAAGCTCACGTCCCAATGGCTCAAATTATCAGCTTCTGGAGCACCTTGACTTTTGGAGTAACTTTTTAAGTCTTCAACATCTGCAAGGACCAGAAAGGATCATATGCATTAAATTTCTTTTGATATATCTTTTGTTTAGAAAAGTTTTCATTAGTAGTGAAAATATCAAACAGGAACTGCTTGGGAGAAATACTGAAAGCAAGAGTGCAAAATCAAGTTCTAAAATTGTATCAAAGAAAAAGCAATCTTCCTGAGTACAACATAAACTTGTCTGTAGTATCAAGATGAATCAATTTGAAGTCAAATCAAAGAGCATGTAATATAAGTGACTCCAAAATCAATTGCTGTAAGTGGAATTTCATTTTAAAATAAGCTAGCGTTTTAATGTATTCCTGACAACAAAAACAGCATCTGCAAGTTAAATTTGAACTTTAAAATATGACATAAATAAGAAAAAAAAGGTGTCGGACATAAATGTCTTTTTAAGCAAAACCTACTAAAAATTTTCACATGATAAATCAAAAAAATCAAAACATTGACAACCTTTTCAACCCAAAAAGAAACCATATCTATAGCATAATACCCTGGACAGCAGCATTCCACGAAGCACTCCGAAGTTTTTCTAAGAGTTCCTCAGCTTTGCCATGCTTACCTGATCAAATATGCTTTAGTCAGTCTATAAAGACAATGCAGTCTTAAAGATACTCTGGAGTCGCACCTCAGCATAATTATTGTAATTGAGAAGCTTAGCCTTCTCCAACCGAAGTTTCAATATCTGATTGATGATTGGTGTATTATCCAAATCACCACTTGATGCCCGTGTTATATAAGCACGGTAAACTTCCTCACGCAAAGCACGGTTATGAGCATGTTGCATAACTGAAATAAAACTCGGAGCATCTAGCGTAATCATCCATGGCCCGTTCTAAGCAGTTGCATTTTCATGACCCTAGGAGAGAACCAAGAGATAACATATATTACACGACAGAAAAACAGAAACAGCATAAGACTTGACAATGAAAGACCACCAATAAATGCAAACATATGATAGGTTTTGGAAAAGAATACCTTAAACACTGCTGATTGTGCAGCTAACCCAAGAGCAGTAGCAGGCAAACCATCAATTTCTTTCTTATCAATTATGAGCTTTTCAAACTTCTTTGTGGCATCCAAAACATTCTCGCTAAATTTTTTAGCCAACCTCTCCAATTCCAGCTAATCAGTTCATAGTATATAGAAAAGATAGCCAAAAGAATGGACACGACACAGTAGAGCATAAATTTTTATAAGGCTACAAGAAGGAATTTTGTAGAAGGTGAGGCCAAGAACTTCAAAACAAACTTGTATAATTACTTTCTCCTCATTTTACTTGGCACAAACATTGAATTCAAACGATAAAACGGCCAAGTAGTATGATCCATTTGAGTTGCTTAAACTTCGCAACTCATATTATTGTACCTGTTCAATTTTGTTGAATTGTTCTCTTTTATCATCTTCAAGTGAAACACCATTAAGAACAGCTTCCTTTATCTGGTCTGAACACATAAAACAGAAAAAAAGAGTTATCAGTTCAAGCACTCATAGAAACTAAAAGGAATGGAAGAAACATGTAGTAACAGTTTTAAAACTGCAGAATCTAGATGCAGCATCATAAAATTTTATTTTTTCCCATTTTTCCTTCTGAATATTCATCTTAATATCTGTTATAGCATGTTAACTATTAGACTTTGCAATTAGTATCGGCTGATATCGAATAACCAAATTAAGGAAGCAGTTCTAGCCTTGAATTAAGGCACCAAAATGAAAGCAGAACAATAACTCCTTATATTAGTTACAAAAATAAATATGCTTACCATCTGTGATACGTTTGCGAGCTTCACTCAGCGATTGCCAATCAGGAGATTCTTTAATAGCCTTGAAGGCATTATAGATGGATTTACTTTGTCCCAATTTTAGTTGAAACTTCACTTTTTCAGGTTGTAAGGAAAAAGGTAAACATAGCAAGGAGCAAGAGATTTAGAGTAAAGCACCAATGTATATTTAGTTAAGCTCTGCAAAATACTAGGATCAAATTTATCAACTGCCAAACCCAATTCCTTCAAAACCAATAGGAATAACACCATTCCTGATTCAACCAATAAAAAGAATAAAAAATGAAAAAACTCCTAACATATTATGCAGTATGCTAATGCTAGTGCGAGTATGATTTATGTCAAAATAATATTCACTAAAGTTCATGGTTTAATCTATAACATAAAAACGAGATAGTTATCAGATGTCTAAAAGACCGAAACATTGAAGATGGCACTCAAGCATAAACATTACATTTCATATACATACTGCATGTACATATTTGATTGTCTGCCAATTAGAACATAAAGACAAGATAATGTACCTGGACTTCTTCAATGGCAGCACGAAGCTCAGCTGTGTCTTTAACAGCTTTCAGATGGTTAACCATTCCCCACGCAACAGTTAACCGATCAGCAATCTTTTCCAATGGCTCTACCACCTTTGGCCATGAAGGCTCCACTGTATTCTCCAATTCATCCAAATCACTCTCCTACACAGCTAACCCAAATATATATCAATATCAAAATATCGAAAAATAAAATAAAAACAGAAACCCGAATACCAGAACATCACAAGCTTCAATTTTTTAAACTCAAAAACAAGTAAAAAATGCATATCAATGCAACCAAAGTTTTGAATTCTCAAACAAGGACTGAAACCAGCGAATGACCCAGAAAAGAACAAAAAAATGAACCCTAGAACAAGGCAAAATTATTAAAAAAAAACATAAATGAAAACGACGTACGAGCTTGTTCAACAAGGCACGAATCCCAGGTCTAACGTGTTTGGCTTCAACAACATGAAAAGGTGGAAAGTCGAAATCTTGCAAGAGAGGGTTGGTCTCAACGTTATCAGCAACAGAAACAGAAGAAGCTATTCAGGGTGGGGAGAGAGAAGAACAAGAAGAAGAAAACGAAGAGAAAGAGAGATAAGGAGAAGTTGAGCGATGAAACGTCTGGAGGCAGAAGGAGAAAGAAGAAGAATAGCAGAGATGAAGTGAGCGGGAGAGATAGAAGCGAGTGGAAGCAATTATTGACTGCAACAAAGATGACGCTGCTTTCGGAAAAAAATTAGACCAAAACCATTTAAAAAGAAAACCCATTATTTATTTATTTTTGAACAAAGAAAACCCATTATTTTAAACCTTAAATCTCAAACATTCGTTAACTTGTAACCCAAAATTGTCAGCTAAAAATCAACATCCAGATTTCGAGAAAAAAAAAAACAATTAAGGGGAAAAAATGAAAACATTTCGCCTCTAATTTGGCGTTCGATGTTGCGACATTCTTGACGAAGCTTTCTTTGCCAATCTCTTAGTAATTTGGATTCAATTTCAGTTTTAATATATTCTTGAATTTGTCCATTTTTAGTACAGTTGAGATTAAGATGGAGGTCGGGACGAATTTTTTGACCATTTCAATCTTGATTTGAAAATCAAAACTTTTATGATGTTTCGTTAAATCTAAATTTCAGAATAATAATTTAATTTGACCCGATAGAATAATATTTTTATTTTAATTCGATAATATAGAAAATTAATTAAAGAAATATAGAGACATTATTATATTGTTCTTTAAATTATGATTAAATTTGTTGATTCTTAATCCGGTTATTATCTACTAAATGCAATTAGACACTAGTTTTTGGATGGAATATTTGTGGGTAGTTTAAGTACTTCAGTGGGGATCAATAAATTTTTAAAAAGTTTAAAATATTTTTTTCTAAAAAGCGTATGTAAAAATATATTTTTTACCTTTACATATTGAATTAAAAAAATTTTAAGGAAGAAATTCATACCAACTTAAGCGTGTTTTCGAAAAAAATAAGGATGCAAATGCTCCCTTAGGGGTTCTATATGCATGAACATCTTTTTCCTTAAATTGTGAAAAATTTAGGATAAATAATAAAATTGTAATCAAGGATGGTCCTAAATTTCTAATTAACGGGGAATCTTGAGTTTTGATTTATGTTGAATAAAAAATTGAAATCTATATATTATTTATAAAATTTTTATGTATTTTCTATTGAAAATCTATTTTCGCCCCTTAGAATTATATAAGGTCACTTCCTAACATAAAATCCTACTTATGACCCTGCGTGTGGTACTTAATTTTGACATTTATGCAATGTGTGGTACTCAAAATATTTTGTGCAATTTTTAGGTACAATTAAGTACCATATTGTCTATAAATACCAAACTCAAGTACCAAATAGTGATATTTACCAAAAAAAACGTAAGATTTGCTTTATGTGCAGCTATAAATACACGAAGCTGGAACCAAACTCTGAAACTCTCTCTGCCATACTAATTCCGGCAATCTTCCCTTTGAAAATTTCCCAACAATTTCTAATCAGAGCTCATATTATGCCAGAAGCCAATCATATTTGTGGATTCAACAATGGTACAAACATTGGGTCTTCCCTATCAGAGCTCATATTATCAGGAGGCTCAAACACCATAGATTCAATCTTCTCTCGTTGCGCACCGTCGTCGACCGCCGCCACCAGCTCTGTTAACGACCCTTTAGGCTATTCAGTCTATCTCCGCCAAAGATATCTGCTTCAAAGATTCAGCCACCAAAGCCATGAATCAACGAGCAAATACTCGAGTCCTCAAAAGAAGAAGCTTTACAGAGGCGTCCGCCAGAGACGGTGGGGCAAATGGGTGGCCGAAATCAGACTCCCTCAAAACAGAAAGCGGGTCTGGTTAGGCAAATTTTGAACAGAAAAACAGCTGAAACCGCTTTGGCTTTGGCTTATGATCATTTTTAACAGCTTTAATTTCTAAAATTCTATTGGGGGTATGCGTTTAATAATTAATATATTAAAAATAATGGATGAAATAATAATATATTGGATATAAAACATCGTTATCGCGAGGTTGATATAAACTTTAATTTATTTTGTCAATTTAAAGATGAAGAGTAGGGATGTTAAAATCAAGGCTAAAAGTCGCCAAGAAGGGAAAGCTTAGTCGTGTTGATCGTAATTGGGTGCGTAAAAATATTTTATTAGTTTAATATATAAAAATATATTTATTAGTTTAATATATAAATATGTATTTATTAAATATAACAATATAAAAATATTTTAAGTTGTTTTATTAGTTTAATATAAAAATATGTATTTATCAAATATAAAAATATTTTAATTTCAAATACACGAGTTTTGATACTGAGAATTCACCGGCTTCTTTAAAATTTTGTGACGATGATAGGAGGTGAAAAAATTTATAAAGTTTCCCAATTTTTTTGATTTTCTCGCTAATTAAGATTAAACATTTACAATCATTATGGTCGGGTATTTTTGAACACCCCTAGTTAAGAGTTTAGTTTAAATATAAGTTCAAGGTTTATGGTTTATTGGTTTATGTTATAGGGTTTATAATATTTTTCTTTTCATGTAATATTGTTATACCTTGTACCTCTGCACTCAAGAATCTTGAAAATGGCCTTCATTGCCTTAAGTTTTAGTAACTTTTTAAGCACGACACTCTTAACATGACAACAACTCATATGGAGACAAGCCAAAATTTAATGTTTAATAGTTAATGGTCTTTTAGAACAAACGATTATCAAGAGCTACAACACCATGAAAGACAATTGCATCACCCACTCGATCGAAATGCAAATTCTAGTAATTGGGAGTCGGACCTAACCCTGTCGACTAGTCTATAAGTTTTCACTAGGCCTCTGGTATCGCTAAAGAAGACATGGTGGAACAACTAGGATTGCATCTGTTAGGATATTTGTTTTGATATAATAATTGAAAATTAGTTTTGGACAAATTTGAAAAGATTTCAAAAAATGGTTTTAAGTCCAAACAACTTGAAAATATGTTTAATGAGTTTTCATAAGGTTTTGGAAGGCTTCAAAACCTTTTTAAATAGCTAAACATGATATTTTTTAAGTCTCGTACCTATACGTCCTCAACCGTATCGATACCTTTTAGGGTTTCAGCTGCAGGAAAAATCCAGAACCAAAAACCCATAACAGAACAAGATTAGCCGTACCGATACGGTAGGGGTCGTATCGATACGCATTGAGGCGTACTGATACCCCTATGTTTTAACTACCCCAATGGTTATTTCCCAAAGTGGGCGTATTGATACCAACAAAACTAAAATAGGAAATTTAGCATGGAAATCATCCCTAACGGCTCCAATCTAATCCCAACGATCACCAACGGCTAGAAACTCATTTGGAAAGATAAAAGGACCCTTCAAGCACCTAGAACAACTAATGATTATCAAGCCAACAATATTTTGATTAAGAAATGTCTTAGTGCTCAAATTGTTGTATTTTTGTATGGAAAACACTTGTGAGCTAAATTGTCAATGTATGCTCAAGTGCATTAGGTTTGAGTGAGAGCTTTCGAGTGCAAACATTCACCTTGTGAGATGGATTTCAGTTTGCTTTTATTTCTCTTGTAAATAGGGGTTCCTAAAGCTTTGGGTATAAGCTTCGGATGCTAGACTTTGTGGTATAAGTTTAGGTTGTAAAGGGTTGCCTCCTTAGTCTAGAAAAAATGAAGAAATTCTGGTGAATTTGGAAATCCTTAATGGGGAAGGTAAGGTAGTGGATGCAAGCTTCCTTTTGAAGTCGAACCACTCTAAATTTCTTGTGTCCTTTTTCTATTTTTTTGCTTTCGCCACCATCACCCAAAATTGAAATTCAAGCACTTCGGTTGATCGAACAAGCCTCCCAACACCGTGAAAGACAATTGCCTCACCCACACAATCCAACTACTCCTATTGCAAGAATATGATGATGTACGTTATGAGAGCCAAAGACTACCGCCTTTGGGATATTGTTCTTGATAGTCTATTCGTACCACAAAGAAGCAATATGGAATGGAGTGCGAATGATCACAAGAAGATGGAGCTAAACGCGAAGACATTGCTCATTCTCCTTTGTGCACTTTGCGCAGAAGAGTACGCCAAAGTTTCTTCTTGTGAAGATGCCAAGGAAGTTTGGGACAAGCTTGAAGTCACATATGAGAGAACAAACGAAGTGAAGGAGACCAAGATTGGTCTTCTCAATCTTGAGTATGAGAACTTCAAGATGAACCCGGAAGAAGACATCAAAGCTATGTTCGATCGGTTCTCCACAATCATCAATGAACTTAAAGGTTTTAGAGATGAGATTCTGAAAGACAAGCTCGTTCAGAAGTTGATTTATTCACTTCCCGAGTCATGAGAGTCCAAAAAGACGACAATTATAGAAGTAAAGAACTTGAAGGAGCTCAAGCTTGATGAGCTTATTGGATCTTTGCTCACCCATGAGATGATGTCGAAAGGGAGAAGAAAAGAGAAGGAAAAGAAGATCAAAGAGCAAGGAATAGAATATCTAAACGTTGTTGCTCTTAAATCCTCCACAAGTCATCTAGAAGATTCAAGTAGGGAGGAAAGTGAAGAAGAAAAAGAAGAGATGATCAATCCCTTCAAGAAGTTCACTCGATTCATGAAGAATGAAATGGAAAAATCTTCAAGACATGAATTTAAGAAGAAGATGAAAGTTCCCCTAAAGAACTTTGAATGCAAGAAGCAATGACACACCAAATATGATTGTCCTCGCTTCAACAAAAAGTGATCATCTTCAAAAAGGGAATATGTGGCAACATGAAGTGATGAAGAAGACTCCATCGACAATTAGATAGCCCACTTATGCTTTATGACCCTCCAAGAGGGTGAGGTAACTTTTAACTCATCTATTTCTAATTCTTATACATTTGATGAGTTACAAGAAACCTACGCCGAAGTGGTTTTTGAGTTCAAGGTTTCATTTTTGAAAAATAAAAAGATAATTTTAAAATTAAAAATAAAAAATAAAAAATAATTTGCTTTTGAAAACCAATTTGGAGTTTGAAACAAAAATTAAGGATTTTGAGAAAAAGTTTTAAGTTTACAAAATTTGCTTCAAAAGATGGAAAATATCATCAAAATGAGTTGGATGATCTTAAGAAAGAAAAAGATTTGATTTCCAAGAAGCTTGAAAGGAAAAACAATTTTGGAAAATTAAAATTTTATCAAAGACAATCTAATGCCCCTAGATTTTTAAGCGGAAAATATTTTAGAAGTATTGGGGTTCCAAAAGAACTAATTACTTCAAATAAAAATGATGAAATTGTAAAATGGATTCCTAAGAGGACTGAAATTTGTGCAATTAATGCCATTGGATCCAAAGCAATTTGGATGCCAAAAATTACTTGATTGTCTTTTTATAGGTGTGATGGAGCATTGATCAACAAAGTGATGAACCAAGAAAGCTCTATATACACAAGGAAAAACACTTGAAGAATAAGGCTTAACATCCTACCTTTGATTCAAGTGGTAAAATTAGTTGATTTTTTTTCTTGATTTATTTCTTTGGAATTCAACTAGTTAATCATAAATTGTTGGACTAACATTGTGTTTGTTGCTTGAGTAAGGGGAGCCACTTTTAAACAAAAATATTTAATTGTCATTTTTTTAAAACCTCTATTGTTATGGTACTTTAAAAGTTTTTCAAGCTTAGTTTGAATCATTTTTGATGTAACAAAAAGGGGGAGAATGTTTTGAAAAATTGAATTTTTAAATGAATAAGAGGGAGCTTTTAACTCTTTTGAATCTATACTCTCCTATTCAAAAATTATTTTACAATGGGGAGAATCACTAAAATAATTTTTCACGTTATTTTTATTATATAAAAAAGGGAGATATTGTAGGATATTTGTTTTGATATAATAATTGAAAAATAGTTTTGGACAAATTTGAAAAGATTTTAAAAATGGTTTTAAGTCCAAGCAACTTGAAAATATGTTTGACGAGTTTTCATAAGGTTTTGGAAGGCTTCAAAACGTTTTTAAATAGCTAAACCTGAGATTTCTTAAGTCTCGTAGCAATACGTCATCAAACGTATCAATACCTTTTAGAGTTTTAGCTACATGAAAAATCCAAAACCCATACTGGTACAAAATTAGTCGTACCGATATGGTAGGGGTCTTACCGATACGCATTGAGGCGTACCGATACCCCTATGTTTCAACTACCCCAACGACTATTTCCCAAAGTGGCGTACCGATACTTGGTATTTGAGTACCAATACCAACATCACCAGAATGGGAAATTCAACGTGGAAATCATCCCCTACGGCTCCAACCCAATTCTAACGGTCACCAACGACTAGGAACTCATTTGGGAAGATAAAAGAACCTTCAAACACCTAGAACAACTACCGATTATCAAGCCAACAATATTTTGATTAAGAAATGTCTTAGTGCTCAAATTGTTGTATTTTTGTATAGACAAACACTTGTGAGCTAAATTGTCAATGTATTCTCAAGTGTATTAGGTTTGGGTGAGAGCTTTAGAGTGCAAACATTTACCTTGTGAGGGGGATTTCAGTTTGCTTTTATTTCTCTTGTAAATAGGGGTTCCTAAAGCTTTGGGTATAAGCTTTTGATGCTAGACTTTTTGATATAAGTCTAGGTTGTAAAGGGTTTCCTCCTTAGCCTAGAAAAGTGGAAGAACTTCTAGTGAATTTGGAAATCCTTAGTGGGGAAGCTAAGGTAGTGGATGTAGGATTCTTTTTGAAGCTAAACCACTATAAATTTTTGTGTCCTTTTCCTAATTTTTTGTTTCCACCACCATCACCCAAAATTGAACTTCTCCACCAGTTGGCAAACACTTCGGTTGATCGAACAAGCCTCCCAACAACATTCCCTTTCCTTTCTCATGTTTTTGTTCCTTTTTTTCTTACTCCAATCACCATATTGTTTGCGACTCTTCACATAATTATACCAAGGTGAACTGCATGAAACTGCCACTAAAAACCTTGGCCCTCTTCTCTACCTCCCTTGTTCGGTGCCTTGTAAGCTCGACATCAACAATTTTTGCGGTGAACGTAGATATATTTCTGATAGAGATAACTAGTCAAGATAGTTCTCTTAGTGACGCTCCCAACACGTATGAATTTTGAAATCAACGAATTTGGTCATGAGACCTAAAACAGTGATGGACACCATAGTCCACATGCAAAACTTCCCTTTTGAAGCTTACACAAAAGGAAGTAGAGAAGATGGGATATCAATTTCTTGCCACTCATATCCGAGGGTCACACCAAGAGGGTGACGAGATTGCAATATGTTGCTAGATCAGCTAGTGAAGATTTGTTATCTGGTGAAGGTTCGACATTGTCTTGAAGAAGCTATACCTAATCATGTAACATCCCTAGAGTAGCCTAAAAGAATATTACCACATTGCTTCTTTTAAATGGATTAACTAATAGGAAATTAAGATAAATAAATTGGACTCTAGGAATAAAATGAATAGAAATGAATGAAAGCTGTCCAATATCTCATGATTAAATCGAATAACATATGAAATTCGAGGATTGCATTTTAAAACTTAGGGAATTTGAGGATATTCACACATGTCTATGTATGATGGAGATGAGTGGAGGGGTCTCGGCTAGTGCTCTCTCCACTAACTCATCTCCTTCCTTCATCCCAAAATCGAGAGCCATGAGTGTAGAGAGAAAATAATCGGTAGCCATGGGAGCTAAAATTGAAGCTTGAATTTGTGTTTTTTCCATAAAGATTTAGTTGTTCCTATTAAAGGAAGAAGGTGATGTACTAATTCCTACACTCATCTCTTGCATTTGAATTGATTCCTAGCTTGATATGTTGAGGAACATTAAGAATTGATATTGAAGTTTTAGAATCAATTAGAGGTTATTTGTGTGTATTCGAATAGAGTGACCAAATAGTGAAAAACATGCTATTGGCTTTTCAAAAGAATTATGTGGATGATGTTCTTGTATCATTCGGTTAGAATGTGTGTAATTTTATAGTATAAGGTTGTGTTAAACATATAGAAATGGTTGGCACAGATTCGAAAGTGAAAATGAGTATGAATATAGAAGTTGGGGTTGCCCGGTGTATATAGATTCAATAGGGCCTGTTTCGGGAGTATTCAATGTATGAATATATAATTCGATAGTATGATGAATGTACATATATACATTCTATTCTGTTTTACACCCATAAATGTATAGATTATAAAATTGAGCGCTTTATGTATAGGTATAAGTAGACTGTCCAGATTTACTTATAGGTGGATTTAAAGGTGTAAATTGATTACATGTGAAACTTCATAAAGCTTGATGCCCTGTTTTGGGATATATGAAAGTGATGATATGATTTTATAGTAATATGAAATTATGTGGACGTGCTTGCTGCCAGCTTTGAGTGATTAAAAATATAGGCATGAAATTCAATTGAATTAAGATGATATGCATACTTGCTGCCCAGTTTTTACGTGTACGAATATATATATATATATTTATACCTACCTTGCCCTGTATAAAACCGTGTTTAATGGACTGTTTTACATGTATATAATTAGGAGAAAAGTTACTTGATTGTGTAAAAAATTGCATGCATGCGATTGGGGACTGAAATGCATATAAATATGTTGTTAGTGAACTGTTTTGTGATGTTGGTTTACACTTGTTCATGAGTCGGCTGTTTTGTATGATAAATATATATATGTGTATAATTATGTGAGTTGTTACAAGGGTTAGGTAATAAGGTTAATCCTAATACATTTCTACACCTTTTACCCCTTTTAGACCAAGAGAGAGTTGAAGAGTTAAGGGCTATCGAGGCTAAAGCTGTGGACAAACAAAAGGGGGTTGTGATCCGCGACCTTAAGTAGCTTGGAAAATTCCAATGAGTGTACTCTAGTCTCAGGATAAGCTTGTGACTATCTCGAGCTCCTTTATATTAAATTGTCTATTTTTTATTTACTCTTAATTGTTTGGCTATGTCATGCTTGCAAATGTTGGCTTGATTGTGTGGTAAGTGACTCAAGGTAAGTACTCAAATGTTATTATATTACAATTGATCTAAGATATGTTGTGGTTAAGTGATGTTTACATGACTTGTCAATATTTCTATGACTTGTGAAGAAGGGTTCGACTTCATATATAAATCTCTAAATTTGGAGTATGCTCATCTTGCTATGAACATGAGGTGTTAATTAAAAGAATAAGCCTTGGTTTTGGTCAGTCTTAGGTACAATTGGCATGCCATAGAGTCTATAGAGCTCCTTGATAGAATGGATTACGGTCCCCTGTTTGGACTACGGTCCCCTGTTTGGTACATCAAGTACCCCTGTTTGGTGATTATTGTTATAGGATTCGAGTATCTAGATTGATTGAAAATCAAGGTTATGTTAACTGAAACAAAAAGGAAATGAAAATAAAATGCTTGTGATATCACCAGAGAAATGAACTTGATGTTTACGATGCTTCCATGTGTCGTGCTTCTATGAATGCAAAACTCGAACTGCTTGCTTGCCTCATAAGTAATTCATATTGTTATGGTAGATTGTATGCCTTTATGGTTACATGCTTTGTATACATGATAATTTCATCTGATCCATTATATGATCAAGCTATCTTTGATACTTAGTACTACCTTGCTGAGCAACCTTGCTTACCAATGTTTTATCCTTAACATTTCAGGCTAAGTTCGTTCTGTTATAAGCTTGAAAGTTTGGATAAAGATCACAAGGAGAATTTAAAGTATGTTTTGTATTTCGTAAAAACTCCTAGAAGGTGGCACATCTATCTATATATATCATGGCCATTCATGTCTTACATGTCTTTTGAGTTGTGTAATTATGGTACATAAGAATATCATGTATGTAATGGACCTATCATGCTTGTTAGTTGATGTGTCTTAGCTCAATTTATTCTAAACCAGGTTGGGGGTGTTACAATTGGTAATCAAAGCTAAGGTTTAGTCGATCCTAGGACTAAACTGAGAATTGTTTTATCATTATCTGCATTATGTACCACCTAGGAGTTGAATTCAATACATTTGTGATCTATGTCTCACGAGAGCTTCATTTTGGATGCTATCAACCTTTTCAGATGTCTGAAACACATCTGGGTCAGGACATTGAGAGCCCGACTGGTTCCTCCACTGAGGGAAGAAGTGTGAGGATAAATCAGGAGCAACAAAATCCTCAAGCGGCTGCTGAACCCTAGCCTGAAGCTCCTCAAATCCATCATACACAAAGGGAATGTTTCCTCAGTATGGAGGAAATGTTCAATCAGTTTGTTGCCACCTTAAAGCATAATCCCCCTCTTGTACCTGTGGTGGTTCAAGCTAGAGCACCTATTAACAAACTAGCTCAACATCGAGCTTACACCTTCTCGGGAACTGATGACGAGAATCCTAAAGTAGCAGAATACTTGTTAGAGACCACAACTAGGATTCTAACTAAATAATTACAATGCTCGGATGAACATAAACTAGAGTGTGCTCTGGCTCTTCTAGCTGACGAAGCCTTATGTTGCTGGGAAACTACAACCCTAACTGCTCCAGAGAATGCTATTACTTGGGAATTCTTCCTCAAAGAATTTCACAAGAAATATATCAGTGAGCAGTATCTAGCTAAGCGTAGAAAATGTTTCTTACATCTGAAGCAAGCAGGCATACCTATAAAACAGTACGTCAGCAACTTTTGCAAGTACTGTAAATATGGGTCTAAATATATCAATAAGGAAGAAGACAAGTGTCGAATGTTTATCGACGGGCTCAACGATGAATTAAGACCTATGTTTACGGCTTTAAAGATCTCTGATTTTCAAGACTTGGTAAATAGGGCGATTGCTACTGAATCCAAGATAAAAGCATCAAAATTTTAAGCGTACGATTCAAATGTATTAATCTATTTTTACTTAAATGTATTACTATTGCATGTATGTTTATTATGTGAATGTTACTAATATAAGGTGTGTACATGTATAAGCTACGTTAATGCGTATTAGGGTTGTATGTATGTCACGTATGTATCTAGGGTATAAGCGTATGTAGATGTCATATTAATTATACATATGGATACTAGAATATTATTAATTAATGACCGTATAATATGAAATATATATTTTTTAAATGTACATATACAGTTGTTATAATTATTATTATTATTATTAATTAGGGGCTGACTAAATGTAAATTTAAATATATATATTAAGCCCAAGTAAAGAGTCCGAGTCCAATTACAAAAATCCAATTACAAAGCCCATTTGGTCCAACTCGAATCTATCTAATTACAATGTGCGGGTAACTATGGGCGTTGGATCAAGATCGATCCAACGGCCACGATGCAATGAAGGTTAAAATATACGCGGTAGCGTACTCCACGCGTATGGACCGTTCGAGTGCCCGCGCGCGGCGTGTGGTCCACGCGGGCGGCGCTTTATTATCCCACGCGCGCGTAAGATCCACGCAGCGTTTTGACTCCTCATTGCGGTGCTCCACGTGGCAAAATCTGAAGCCGTTTCATCGGATCGAGGCTTCATCCGGGCGATCGTTCTTCAAGCCATCTCGGCCGTTAGATCGGATCGATCTAACGGCCGAAAACGTCCCGACCAGCGGGCGAGTGTCCACACCGCCACCGCGCCGATATTGAGAACATGCCCAAGATAACAAGCAAAAATGGTCGATTCGGTCGGATCTGGAAAAGAAGATACAAGTTGCAACCAAATACGAGACAATAATATATATGAAAGCGGGGCTGTTGTAGCAGGGAGCTAGCCAACAATTTTTAGGAGCGAGCAAAAAAGCGAGAGAGAGTAGTAACACAAAAAAAAAAAAAAGCTTGTAAAAACCGAAACTTGTAACAGTCAAGATAATCAAAAAGCGATCCAGTGGTAATTTTTGTCTCTTTTTCTTACATGTTTTCTTTGCATGCATATCTGAAACACAAACACAAAAAAAAAAAAGAGAAACAAGTAAAGTCTTACCGGCTTTGTGCATGGGTCTTCCCTTCCTCTGTGACAAGCCTTTAAAAGCCTACAAGCGGATCCAGTGAACAAAGGGAGGAAGACCCCTTGTGGTTTCGTTTTGGTCTAAAGAAAATATATTTTTTGGGTTCGTATTTCTTAGATCTAGAGTAAATAAAGGGGATCCTCTGAATCAAACCACGGATTCATGTTGAGGGCGACAAGAGGAAGGTTTTGGTGTATTTTGGGAGCCTACCGGCGCGGGTTAGCGGCGGCGACGGCGGAGAGAATCTGGCGGGCGGCCGGATTCTAGGTTTCTCAAGAACACTTGAGAAAAGCGAAGAACAAGGATCTTACGGAAAAAGCGAAAATGAAAGAAATGAAGGGGAAAAATGGTTTGGTCTAAAAACGGGCTTTTTATAGTTATTATTATTTTTGAAATGGGTAAATTACACACTTAATCCCACCGCGTTTTCAATATTTTCACTTTTGTCTCGCCGCATGGTATAATCACACCCCTAGTCCCCTGGTTTTCAAAAGATTACAATTTTGTCCCTAAATTACATCGAATCGGTTTGAATGGTAAAATTACGCCTAACCATCCCGCGTTTTTGAATATTTCATTTTGAGTCTGCCCCTTGGTATAATTACAATCCTAGGTCCTTATAGGTTTTGTTTATTTACGCAATTTCGTCCCCAAATTACATATTATTGTTCTTTAATTTACACTTACTGACTTTCATTTTCCTTTCATTTTTCAGTCCTTGTTTTCTTTGTAAATATTATTGTTAAATATTATAATCGTATATGTTGATATTATTGTATTTTATGTCTCTCGTATATATGACTCGTTTTATGTTTTTATGCATATATATATTAAATATAATATTTATGTTTTTTATCCAGTTATCTGTATCAAGCATGTTATGTTTTAATTGGTTCATACACATAGCGTATTTTGTATTTTATATGTGTGTGTTTTCTTATGTTTTAGGGCTACATGTTAGTATATTTACCCTTTTTATATGATATGTTGACCCGTATATGTTGAAAAATATTTTTATTGCTAGTATGCATTTTTATATATGTTAAATCTATATATACTTGTTCTGCCTTGTTTTTTTACATATGATAGTTGTTTTTTTCTATTATTTAGAATAATATGTATATACATGTTTTAGTCTAAAATATTATTCATGTTAAATTAGTATTACAGTATGTCAATATTTATTATGTTTAAATATTTTATCATGTTTTATATTTTTGCCATTAAGATTGCGCATCGAGATATAAATTGTTAATCGGTGTCCTTTTCCGAGCGTAAGCGGGGGGCGATGTCGGCGTAGTGATAGTGGTTGGCGTTTACTCTCGGATAACGGGGCCCTAAAATTAATTCACAATTATAACCGAATTTTAAAATAATCGTCACTTTAACCGGAAAAATCAATATTAATAAAGCGGTAATTATTAAAGTACCAATTTTTTTTTGGGCGGTGTGGGGTGCTAATCCTTCCCCATCCGTAACCGACTCCCGAACCACTGTCTTTTGAATCTACGGTTTTGTGGTGTCCGGCCTACCTAAGTGGCGGTGGCGACTCCATTTTTATGAGGTTTTTTTGTAAACCTGCGGAATAAATATTTTTAAATATCACAAACACTTTTGAAAAAAAAACATTTCAAAAAAATAATATCGTTTTTATTTAGCGAGACCTTATTTACGGATGGCGACTCATTTGGGAGGTTTTTTTTTTTTTTAAAAAAAAACAAATGAGAGTCAAGCTTTTAAAATAATTACCGCTTTACTAATATTGGAAGTTCGGATTAAAGTAACTATTAAATTAACATTCGGTCATAATTGCGCGTTTATTTTAACGCATTTAAAATATGGCATATAAACCCGTCTTTTTAAGTGGGGAAAACGCTAATGCTTTAAGTGGAATATCGTTCTCCCGTATGGGCCTAGCAAGTACCTTGGGGCTCTCAGTACCTTATGCTTTAAATAAGGATATCGTTCCTTAAATGCGGGCATAAGCGAATGGGTCCCCACAGATTGAACCCGGTTGAAAGGAGCCTATAATGGGTGATGATCGGGGCCTTGCTACCCTTAGTAGGGGACAGCAAGGACAATTCGGGTACCTCCTAGCACCAACACTGCATGTAGAGAACATAGAAACCCACCTGTTAGAGCCATGCGGATAACCTTAAGTTTTAGGCGGGATAAATAGAATTTGTTTTGTGTGTTTATTTCTATTTATTTTTGTCATTTTATTTACTTTATCTGATCTTGACTTGTTTTCTTTTAAGCTTTTTGTTCTTTTTCTCATACATCATTGCATTTGCATCGCATAAAGTCTTGGATCAAGTGGTTTGCCTGATCGAGAAAGTCTTTCACTATGGAAAAAAGGTGTCTTAGGAAAGAAGAGCTTAATTTGTCGATCGGACATTGGTGAGAGTCAACGAGAAAAATCCAAGGGGGACGATCGCCTAACGAGCGCGTAATAGCTGGATACACCTATGTGAGTCTCAACGAGCGACTTGTGGGATCTTCAAAGCATTTGGGAAAGATGGGACCGAAGGCTACAAGACTTATTTAGCGATAGTTATGGCGACATCGCGCGGCTATTATATGTTCGGATTAACCAGCCCCTACTCCGAGCTATAGTCGTTTTGGAATCCGGTTTTTCTTTGCTTCACCTTCAATGGGCAAGACATGATGCCTACGGTAGAAGAAAGTACACTTTGCTTTACTTAACCAAAAAAATATTCGGGAAGATTGGATCTCGCGAAGCCTCAAGGAATCAAATTACAACTGTGAAACTCAAAGCCTTTGCGGGAATGAGTGATGATTGGGTTAATGGCCTCCTTCAAATCCGAGGAGATAATCTGATCTTTGCATGGGAGAGTATTCGGGACATCATATCGACACATCGAGACGAGGCAAAGAAAATGGACTTATTCGCTTTAGGAATATATGGCTTGGTGATCTTCCCAGTACTCGGGAACATTGACATAGCCATTACGGATTTGTTCGAGCGGGTAAAGCGGAAAGCAAACCCGGTACCAGCAATTTTGGTCGAGACTTTCATTTCCTTGAGCGCTAGCGGAAACATGAAGAAGGGCGTTTTTCGAGGATGCGCACAGCTATTACAAGTATGGATCCAGTCACATGTGGAAGACACCGCCTTGGGTCTGCGGGATATCTTTCAAGGTTTTTTGCCTTTACGAGAATACTTAGCAAAGGAATGGCGAGAAGATTTGAAAACAAAAATGTGGACCCGTTTCTTGAGGAACATTCAAGATGAAGACATAGCATGGAGGGTCCCATGGCTCGGTAAAAGTCATTATTTTCTATCTGATTGTGGTGACTTGATTGGTGATGATGTTAGGATTACATGGAGGGATCGCTTGTGCTCCACTTTTAGTGTCTCGGCGATTCGGATCACGGCGATTCATTCCCAATACCGCGGATTAAGCCAAACTGAATTTCTTTTCAAAGGAGAGTTCAAAGGAAAAATTCAGACCATCATGAGGGCACAGGATCATTGTTATCGGATCGGGGTGGAAGGAGACACCGAGCACATGACTACCCCCAGTTACGATCTTTGGAGCGTTTGAGGTTAATAATGTGATTCCCGAATCTAATCAAGGACCAACGGTGTCACTCGAGGAGGCGACAAGGGTGGTACCGTCCGGCCGATATCTTAAGGAGTGAGCTCGAGGAAGTTAAAAGAAAATGGACATTCAACGGACCCAACACGCGGCGAACTCTATAAGGCAAGCCTAGAAGTCGGCGGCGGGGGAGGGGATCATTAAACAAGCGAAAAAAATTAAATGCAGATTTGAATGACAAGAATACTCTTTACCAAAAAGATGCCCTCTATTCTGAGCAAAAATACAAAAGGCGGCGGAGTCGGTTCATAGCTGTGGAAAAAGAAAGAATGAATGCGGCATCCGTTTGTTGGAAGAAGAACGAGAAATTAACAAAAGAAGCGTCGAGAGAGAGATAGAAAGGCTGTCGTTTGGCTATGGAGGAAGAAAAAGCGGTCCGCCAAGAAGGCCATTGATCAAGAGAGAAAAGATTGGACAAAGAAGTCAACAAAGGAAAACAAGCTGTTCATCATGAGAGAGAAAGTGTCGCCGTATGGAAAAGAAAATCCATGAATAGCCAAAGCAGGTTATTAGAATCTGAAACTGTGCGATGACACTCTTCAAAGTTTGGGGCAAAGCCAAAGTCAAAATAACGGATTAAAAGAAAAGATGGCGGAAAGTCGAACACTCACTTCAAATGTCTTGCCGTAGGAATAATTTCGTGGAGCTGCGAGAAAGAAGAACGCGAAGAAGTGGGTGTATTACGAGCACGAATCGGATCCTCGAAGCGGTTGTGGAGGATTACAAGGAAAGAATTAATGTGTTCGAGGAAGCTGCAGCCGGGGGGACACCTATTGGCAAAAGAGATTACTGCGGCGCTGCTCGAATAGTGCAGGGACGAGAGACCCGATACTATGCAAATCTAATGGTGGACATCTGTGAGTCGCGGACACGTAAATGATTTAGCCGTCGAGGCTGAGACACTCCGACCTTTTATAGCCCGGGAATGGAAGAAGCTCCTAGGTTCCTCAAGCTGCTCAAGGCAATTGGAAAGTTAGGGGATAGAGCTAGAGTCTATCTATAGGACTACGTGTTATAATTAGATCTTTTGTACTAGGGATCTTTACTTTGTAACACAATTTTGTTGTAATCAAGACCCTTTAATTCCCGTAAAAGTAATTCAAAGGGTGATTACCAGTGGAACCAATACCTTATCTGCATGCATTCTTGCATTTGCATCATAACATTTGCATCATTGTACATGCATTTATTTTTACAACCATATTAACATTATGAATATTGTGGCATTCGATGTGTTAACCCGTAATCATTCATCACATATACTTTACCCGGCTACAAAGAAAGCTCATGGAAGAAAGAATAATCAATCTAGAAAGAGGCGAGAGAGCTCGAGTCAAGGCTTGAAGAGGCCCGGAGAAGCCTTAGTGATCAGTTGCCTGATCACAAACTTCAATAGTATCGACATAACGGCATTCTTTGGCGAAAAGTCTCGGAAAAGCAGTAGAAGGAGAAAATATTCGAGCGGAAGGTACCCGGCTCACTTCAAGGTTCAACCAAGCTGCACCAAACCAGGCTAGGAAGATGTATATTGACCCTACGGGAATGTCTTCCGAGCTTTCAAGTAGGGGCACACGAGACTCAACCCCTTGATACCGAAATCTTGTATGAAGAAGAAGTGCGGGACCTAAACATGGTCGAAAAGATCGGGAATGAGGTAGAAAGAAAGTGGGAAGAAAAGATTTACGCCTCATGGAAGAAAAATTTAAAGCGTTACAATCAAATGAAGAATCGGGAAACAACGCTAGTGATCTAAGTCTAGTGTCGATCTTGTCTTGCCACCAAAATTCAAAACGCGGAGTTTGATAAATATGACGGAACCACATGTCATACGCACACATAACGATGTATTGCGAGAAAAATGGCGGCTTACCATAAAGATGAAAAGCTCTTGATCCACTTTGTTTCGGGATAGTCTAATTTGGAGCGACATTACGTTAGTATACTCGATTAAGCAAAGCAAATGTCAAGACATGGAAAGATTTGTCTAAAGCATTTTCCGAGCAATACAAACATGTAACAGACATGATCCTAAGCGAATTATGCTAGAAAATATGGGGCGAAGTCAATGAAAGCTTGCGACAATATGCCCAAAGGTGGAAAGTGGCCGCCCAAATCCAGCCACCTATCCCGAGCATGAAATCACGCCATTATTTGTCAATACTTTGAAAGGGGCACTCTTGATCGCCTCATCAATAACACAACCACAGTGTTTACGCCGACTTGATCGGGGTGGAGAGTCTCTCGAACTAGCAATCAAGAGCGGCGGGAATTGATGGTGGGGAAGGGTCTCGAAAGTACAACAAGAGAAGTGAAGTAAACACCACCACAGTACCTATACACGCCTCGAAGAACTTCACGTCTCACAGCCCCAAGCACACATGGGAAAAAAGCAAAAATTGAATCAAAGAGATGAAAGAATCACGAGAAAGGATAAAGAGAGAGAACTTTCACTCCCTACGGTTTCATACTCGAAACTTTATTCCCGGTTGTATGAAGCGGACTTGGTCCGACCATACATCGTTAATCTGTCAATCCACCCTTCCCGCCTTGGTATAATCCAAGCGCACATTGCGACTATCACGGCGGTATCCTGGACACCCCGAGAAGCGCCTTGCCTTCAAAAAAGCATGCGAGAACTTAATTGATTCGGGATATTGAAGTTTGAAGAACCTAAGCGTAGCCAACAACCCATTGCCTAATCATGGGAGCAGAGGGTAAAATGCTATAGAAGAAAGTTTTTACGGGAGAATAAAGGATGGCGTGTCGAAGTCAAGTCTCCTTTACGGTGGGTATTTCAACGATTATGCATGGCTCGTATGATCAATAAAGGCATGATAATAAAGGCGAAAAGAATGTGGAAAGTATTGCGAATTCCATCATCTGAAGGGCACGATATCCAAGAATGTGATGAGTTCAAGAAATTGGTGCAGTTGATAGATGGAAAACAAATTGAATTCTTGAGGAACCCATGGGGAAGGATCAGGCGTATACATGACAATACCCCCCCAAAACTAGATATGGGAAGGATAGGCCTTTCATCATCTCTCGGGGGGTAGGAATGCGGTGTCTCCCAAGGAGAAACCAGCGGGATAAATCGAAGATCGTCATTTTCAGCACCATCTCCATTCCCGTTTCAAAGACATCGACAAATTCCACGGAATTTATGCGCGAATGTGACCATGACAGAAAAAAATCAAAACACGGCGGGTAAAAGAGCTGCGTTGGAAGACCGACAAAGCCAAAATAATGTGAGCGTTGGTGAGGCGGGCCATTTCACGGGAAGCGGCGATGTTATTCCTCAGAAGCTTTGAGAAGCGGTGAAAAAGATAGGGGAAAGAATACAGTGATTAGCCTGCAAGATATTTGGAGAAGAACCTCCCCAAAGGATAAATGAAAGCGGTGGCGAGGCCCGGGCCAAAATTTTCTAAAGTTCTTGAGACATAGCGAGTGCAGTAGTGGAACAACTACGAAAGCAACGGCGGGGATCACGATCTTTGGAATTACTCTTGAGTTGAGAGAAGCATCGGGAGACACTATTAAAAGTCTTGAATCAAACTTTTGTGCCCCGGGACATTTACGTAACAAATCTGGACATGATAGTGGGGCATATTACGCCTATAATCATATCACGTTCGGTGATGATGAGATCCCGGAAGAAGGAAGGGGTCCACTAAAGCCCTAACATCACTACCCACTTTGCAAAAGGTATGTATTACAGCGTACTAATCGACACACGGGTCAGCATTGAATGTCTTGCCTATGGTAACCACTGCAAAAATTACCAATAGATAGTTCGCACCTAAAGCCTTGCTACAACTCGGTAAGGGCCTTGATGGTACGCAAAAAAGGAACAATGGGGAAAATTGAGATACCCTATTGATCGGACCAACTGAATATGTGATCGATTTTGTGGTAATGGACATAAAACCATCTTACAGTTTGCTTGTTGGGAAGACCGTGGATTCACTCCGCGAGGAGTTGTCCCATCATCATTGCATCGAAATTAAAATTTGTAGTTGAGGCAAATTGGTCACGATGAAAGCGAGCATGAATTTGTTGCTTCGTGACATCAGACACCCCCATTCAAAATGATGAAGAAGGCTGCGAGAATGCTCGTTCAGAGCATTAGAACTAATAAATGCCACATTCGTTTGAGGAAACCGGATCCCCCTAGGTTATCTAATTGTACCAAGATGACCATCGCGAAACTCTGGGCCGAGGCCAAATTAGGAAAAGGGTTGGGGAAGAAATTACAAAGAAACACGAGACCCAAGAATATCATTACCAAGAAGGATCGTTTGGGCTGGGTTACCAACCAAGTGTCAAACAGAAGAAAGAATATATAAGAAAAAAGAAGAACAAAAGGAAAGCTAGATCTAAAGGAAGACATTCCGTGGAGTCGATGTCCTTTCCTAGTTTAAAAGCCACTTTCATCTCGGGAGGATTCTCTAGGGCAGTCAGTCAAGATATTGGAGAGACAATGAAGAAAAATGATGAACTTGGCGGGAGGAAATGATCGATAAAGCATTTGAAGGATGTGCATCAACATGATAGGTGAAGAGGACCGAGGTAGCAAAATGTTGACCAACATCCGCCCTTGCCATCCAGGGAGACACTCAATAAGCTGGGCTGCATTGATTTACCTGTAGTTTTTAGGAATAGATCGGTAATGCTCGAATCAACCTTTTGTTTTTGCCCATAGACAATGGGGATCTCTTGTATGGGGCACCTATGTTAACTTTTTGATTGAAATGAAATATCCCCACTTTCTTAAAAAAAAAAGCCAAAGTCTCATTTATTCCATTCATACATTCTTCATATTCATTCCCTTCATGTAAAGCCGTCTCTTTTCCCAATACAATTCATTCTCATTTAATGCGGTCGCTCATGATCGAAGATATGAATGATCTTTGGATCAAATCACAGGTAAGTTTGAAAGCCACGAGGTCTCGGAGGAAGCGGAGGAGGATATGATGAAATAGAAATTGAGGTCCCGGAAGAATTAAAGAGAATGGTGGGCGACGAAGAAAGGCGATTATGCCCCACCAAGAAGAAAGCGAAATTGTCAACAGGGTGAAGAAGCGAGAAGAGAAATAAAAATAGGAGCAGCGATTTCCTCAAAAACCAAGCATGAACTGATAGATAGCCTGCTTCAAGAATTCAAGGATGTCTTCGCTGGACTTATCAAGATATGCGGGATTAAATACCGACATAGTGGTGCACAAATTGCCAACAAAGTCGGTGCAAACCCGATCTGACAAAAACTTGGAGAATGAGGCGGATATCTTTGTTAAAGATCCGAGAAAAAGTGAAAAAGCAATTTGATCTTTGGATTCTTGGAAGTAGCCAAATACCCAGTGGGTTGCAAACATTGTACCAGATACCAAAGAAAGGCGGGAAAGTTCGTATGTGTGTAGATTATAGGGATCTGAATCGAGCTAGCCCAAAAGACAACTTCCCTCTGCCACATATTGACCGCGGTGGTTGACAACACCGCGGGGACATTCATGGTTTTCCTTTATGGATGGCTTCTCGGGATACAACCCGGATAAAGATGGATCCTAACGACATGGAAAACCACATTCATAACCATGTGGGGCACTTTTTGTTACCAAGTAATGCCATTTGGGCTAAAGAATGCGAGGGCAGCGTACCAAAGAGCAATGGTGACTCTTTTCCATGACATGATGCACAAAAAAATAGAAGTATCGTCGATGATATGATTGCCAAATCTCGAGCGGAGGAAGAGCACCTCTGAGAACTTAAAAAAACTATTCCAAAGACTACGGAAGTACCAACTAAGGCTCAATCACGCCAAATGTACCTTCGCCGTTATACGGACGGAAAACTCCTAGGGTTCGTAGTAAGCGAGAAGAGGATTGAGATTGATCCGATAAAGTGAAAGCCATCGGGACCTTTCACCACCCCCCATAAAAAAGGAAGTTCGCGGTTTCCTAGGGAGGCTGAATTATATCTCTCGCTTCATTTCCCAATTAACCAATCAATGCGACCGGTCTTGGACTTCTTAGAAAGAATAATTACAGCGTGTGGGATGAAGAATGTCAAAAGGCCCTAGAAAAGATCAAAAAGTACGACAAATGCTCCAATTTTAGTCGCACCGGTGCCCGGTCGACCACTAATTCTCTACCTAACGGTCTTGAGAATTCAATGGGATGCGTACTAGGGCAACCACGATGAGTCAAGAAAGAAAGGAGCGAGCCATCTATTACCTAAGCGGGAAATTCAGCGATTGCGAAACACGGTACCCGCCGGTCTGACGTATTGCGCTCTAGTTTGGGCTACCAAGCGACTCGGCGATACTGTTGTACCATACTACGGTTGATATCAAGCTAGACCCATTAAAGTTCCTAATGGAGCGCCCGGCACTAGCGGGAAGGATGGCTCGATGGCGGATGCTCTTATCGAATTTGACATCGTATATGTCAATCAAAAAGCCGTAAAAAGTGTGTAGTAGCTGATTTCTGGCAAGTCGTGCTTGGATGACTATGAGGCATTGAACTTTAGTTTCCCAGACGAAGACTTGATGTGCATTACAACCGAAGAAGAGATTTGGATGATGTGTCATGGAAACTTTACTTGACGGAGCCTCAACGCCCCGGACATGGGATAGAGGCGTGCTAATCTCACACGAGGCGTATATTATCCTTTCACCAGCAGATTGGAATTCTTACGCACAAACAATATAGCTGAATCTGAAGCTTGCATCATGGGATTAAACTCAGCCATCGAGAGAAAAAGGTTAAGGAACTTGAGTGTTGGAGATTCGTCCTAGTCATTTACCAATTCTGCGCGGGAGTAGGAAACGAGAGACCGAAGTTGGTCAAATATCACAAATTAATCAAGAGCTCGTCAAAGAGTTCGAAAAGGTCAACTTCAATTACCTACCCGAGAAAAAAATCGGATGGCGGATCGTTGGCAACCTTGGCATCCATGTTTAAAACAAACACACAGGCGGAAATGAGACCCATTGAGATCTGAGACATTTGAAAAGCCTGCTCATTGTTGTAATATCTGAGGAAGAGATTGTGAAAAATCCATGGTACTATGATATCACGCAATATGTCAAGCTCAGAAAGTATCGAAGGGGCAAACGACAATGACAGAAAAAAACGCTTTCTGAAAAAAATGGCAACAAATATGTCTAGATGGGAGATCTGTATAGGAAAAGTCATGATCAAACATTCTTTGAGATGTGTGGATGCCCGGGAGCGAAGAAATCTTAGCGAAGTACATGGCGGGATCATGGAGCATGCGCCAGCGGGTTGTCTATAGCCGAAAAATTATGAGATCTGATTATTTACGGTTGACCATGGAGGAGATTGCATCGATTCGCGAGAAGTGCCACAAATGCCAAATTTATCTTGACAAAATTCATGCACCCCCCATCGCCTCTACACACCATGAATTCTCAGTGGCCTTTAGCGGCATAGGGCATGGGCGTTATCGGCGCGATCCATCCGAAGGCCTCAATGGGCACCGTTTCATTTTGGTCGCCATAGACTACTTCACCAAATGGGTAGAGCGTCGTCTTACGCCAATATCACGGGACTACTGATTTGTAAGTTCTTAAAGAAGGAAATTATTTGTCGTCACGGATTGCGAGAGAGGATCATCACCGATAATGCTTCCAATCCCGAACAACAAAATGATAAAGGGCGTGTGCACTCAATTCAAAATAACACACCATAATTCCCACGATCTATCGTCCTAAAATGAATGGAAGCGATGGAGGCGGCAAACAAAAATATAAAAAAGAAGATCATAGCAAAAACTACGGATACCTACAAAGATTGGCATGAGAGTTATCTTTCGCCCTTTTAGCCTATAGGGCGTCCATTCGCACATCAGCAGGGGCAACACCCTACTCCTTGGTGTGCGGTGCAAAAGCGATACTCCCAATTGAGGTAGAGATTCCGTCCCTCAGGAGTCTTAAACAAAGTAAAAGCTGGAAGAAGCTGAATGGGTGCGAGGCGAGAATCGACCAGCTAAATCTCATTGTGAAAAAGACTAAAAGCCATTTGTCATGGTCGGATGTACCAAAAGCGGATGGTTCGGGCTTACAACAAAAGGTGCGCCCAAGAGAATTCAAAGAAGGGGATCTGGTACTCAAGAGAATCCTCCCAATCGAGAAAAGATTCTCGAGGAAAATGGATGCCCAATTGGGAAGGACCATCGTCGTAAAGAAGGCCTTCTCGGGAGGAGCCTAATCCTAACGAAAATGGGCGGGGGCGAGCTGAAAAATCCCGTAAATTCGATGCCGTCAAGAAATACTATCTCTAAAAAAAAAAAAAATGGAAAATGGAGAGCTCGGGATGAAAACTTCGAAACCGGCGTCTTGAAGCAAAGGAAGGACTCGAGTTGAAAACCCATAAAAAGCGGCTCGGGTAAGTTAAATATCTGAAGAAAGAGTATCCCCATGAGCATCATGAAGAGGAAGCTTGAGGCAAAAATTCTGCACCAGTTAGCGGGATCATGTGTCATTCATATCGAAGATAATGAGAGATCTTGTATTTAACTTATACATGTCACACCTTTCTTTCTAAGATATCTCAAAGCCCTTAATCCTAATAAAACCATGTTTTGAGCATCCATTCCTAGCCTCCTTGTCAATTTGATCGGATAGGATAACATAGGCTTATAATGAAACAAGAGATTTGAAGCATTACTATGATTTAACCTTGAAAATTGCGGGTAATCAAAGAAAGCGGTTAACTCCGTCATTTAAGTTCCCTAAATGGTTGTCGATCGGGAAGGTGGGAAGCTTCAAACAACCTGATAGGATAACCGATGGCACATGTCCTATCTATTCAAGAAAAAGCATCGAGATAACAAAAGAAATCTCACGGAGGAAAACCGAGAAGGGCACACTTAAAAAAAAATCTCTAAAAGTGAAAACCCGAAAGAGCGCTTTAAAATTCAAGTCGAATTGAAAAGAAAAGATCGAGGCGGTTGAACTTGGCGGTGAAAGAAGGGTATCGATGATGCGTAACAAAGGAAAAACAAGCGACAAAAGGACCAAAACAAACCCACCGTGATATTAAAGCTCATGCATCATGAATAGTCAAACATCACTAGGATTAGGAGCATGTCAATTCATTCATTTGTCATAGCATTTTGTTTTCATCTCGGTATTTGCAGATCAAAAGAGACATCAAGGGTCATCATGATGTGAGTCCCAAATGAGGAGACAATGTTTTTACATAAAGGCACATGTTTTCAAGCTCGGAGAGAAGGTTCTATATAGGAAAAACTCTCTCTCAGAGGCTTGAAGCTGAAAAAGTTCTATATAGGAAGGACTAACAGCTCTAGGGTGAAGACTTCATGATTCTATATAGGAAGAACTCCCGGTCAAAGAAATTCACCCATGACACGCAAGATTATATAGGAGATCTGCTATGTCAAAGGCAAAGAGTCTTATATAGGAAAGACTACGAGCTCCATTGTCTTAGGGTGAAGGGTTACGTGTCGAAAAAGAACACAGGCTCTGAGATTCAGGCGCCAAAAAGTTCTATATAGGAGGAACGATGGCTCCAAGGTGAAGACTTCATGATTCTATATAGGAAGAACTCCAGTCAAAGCAATTCACCTATGACACGGGGTTATATAGGAAACTGTTGTGTCAAAAAAAAAAAGAGTCTTATATAGGAAAGACTCAGAGCTTCATTGTCTTAGAAGCGAAGGGTTCAATGTCGAAAGAGCACCTAGCTCCAAGATCGGAAGGTGACGAAGTTCTATATAGGAAGAACTTACAAGCACTGAAGATTCGGCCAAAAAAGAAGCGGAAATGTCAAAAAAATCGTTTTTCCAAAGCTAAAAATTAGAGCGAAGGGTTCAATGTCGAAAGAGCACATGGCTCAAGATCGGAAGGTGACGAAATATAGGAAGAACTTACGAGCTCGAAGATTAAAGGTGTCAAAATTCGTTTTCGAAAGTTCTATATAGGAAGAACTTCAATGTCAAAGAGCACATGGCTCCAAGATCGGAAGGTGACGAAGTTCTATATAGGAAGAACTTACGAGCACGAAGATTTCCAAGGAAAAGCGAAAATGTCAAAAGAATTCGTTTTCCAAAGCTAAAAATCGGAAGCGAAGGGTTCAATGTCGAAAGAACTTAGCTCCAAGATCGGAAGGTGACGAAGTTCTATATAGGAAGAACTTACAAGCACGGAGATTCGACCAGGAAGAAGCGGAAATGTCAAAAAATTCGTTTTCCAAAGCTACAAGCGGGAAGGCTGATAAAAATCAGAGCGAAGGGTTCAATGTCGAAAGAGCACACAAGATCGGAAGGTGACGAAGTTCTATATAGGAAGAACTTACGAGCACGAAGATTCAGCCAAGGAAGAAAAATGTCAAAAAATTCGTTTTCCAAAGCTACAAACGAGGAAGGTTAAAAATCAGAAAGGGTTCAATGTCGAAAGAGCACATGCTCCAAGATCGGAAGGTGACGAAGTTCTATATAGGAAGAACTTACGAGCACGAAGATTGACCAAGGAAGAAAGCGGAAATGTCAAAAGAATTCGTTTTCGAGGCTACAAGCGAGGAAGTCTGATAAAATGAGTGCTTATGAATCTTTGCATTGTTTCCCATTTCATGAGAACAAGCAAAGAGGGCAACAGCTATAATCACTCATTTTTACTTAAATGTATTACTATTGCATGTATGTTTATTATGTGAATGTTACTAATATAAGGTGTGTACATGTATAAGCTACGTGTACGTATTAGGGTTGTATGTATGTCACGTATGTATCTAGGGTATAAGCGTATGTAGATGTCATATTAATTATACATATGGATACTAGAATATTATTAATTAATGACCGTATAATATGAAATATATATTTTTAGTATGTACATATACATTGTTATAATTATTATTATTATTAGTGGGCTGACTAAATGTAAATTTAAATATATATATTAAGCCCAAGTAAAGAGTCAGAGTCCAATTACAAAAATCCAATTACAAAGCCCATTTGGCCCAACTCGAATCTATCTAATTACAATGTGCGGTAACTATGGGCGTTGGATCAAGATCGATCCAACGGCCCGCGATGCAATGAAGGTTAAAATATACGCGGGTAGCGTACTCCACGCGTATGGACCGTTCGAGTGCCACGCGCGCGTGTGGTCCACGCGCGGACGCTTTATTATCCCACGCGTAAGATCCGCGCGTTACGACTCCTCATTGCGGTGCTCCGTGGCGAAATCTGAAGCCGTTTCATCGGATCGAGGCTTCATCGGGCGATCGTTCTTCAAGCCATCTCGGCCGTTAGATCGGATCGATCTAACGGCCGAAACGTCGTCGACCACTGGCGAGTGTCCACACCGCCACCGCGCCGATATTGAGAACATGCCCAAGATAACAAGCAAAAATGGTCGATTCGTCGGATCTGGAAAAGAAGATACAAGTTGCAACCAAATCTGAGAGACGATAATATATATGAAAGCGGGGCTGTTGTAGCAGAGGCTAGCCAACAATTTTTAGGAAGCGAGCAAAAAAAAGCGAGTAGTAGTAACACAAAAAAACAAAAGCTTGTAAAAACCGAAAACTTGTAACAGTCAAGATAATCAAAAAGCGATCCGGTGGTAATTTTTGTCTCTTTTTCTTACATGTTTTCTTTGCATGCATATCTGAAACACAAACACAAAAAAAAAAAAGAAAACAAGTAAAGTCTTACCGGCTTTGTGCAGTGGGTCTCTTCCTTCCTCTGTGACAAGCCTTTCGGCTTCTACAAGCGGATCCCAGTGAACAAAGGGAGGAAGACCCTTGTGGTTTCGTTTTGGTCTAAAGAAAATATATTTTTGGGTTCGTATTTCTTAGATCTAGAAGTAAATAAAGGGGATCCTCTGAATCAAACACGGATTCATGTTGAGGACGACAAGAGGAAGGTTTTGGTGTATTTTGGGAGCCTACAGGCGCCGGTTAGCGGCGGCGGCGGCGGAGAATAATCTGGCGGCGGCCGGATTACAGGTTTCTCAAGAACACTTGAGAAAAAGCGAAGAACAAGGATCTTACGGAAAAAGCGAAAATGAAAAAAATGAAGGGAAAATGGGTTTGGTCTAAAAACGGGCTTTTTATAGTTATTATTATTTTTGAAATGGGTAAATTACACACTTAATCCCACCGCGTTTTCAATATTTTCACTTTTGTCTCGCCGCATGGTATAATCACACCCCAGTCCCCTGGTTTTCAAAAGATTACAATTTTGTCCCTAAATTACATCGAATCGGTTTACGAATGGTAAAATTACGCCCTAACCATCCAGCGTTTTTGAATATTTCATTTTGAGTATGCCCCTTGGTATAATTACAATCCTGGTCCTTATAGGTTTTGTTTATTTATAATTTAGTCCCCAAATTACATATTATTGTTCTTTAATTTCTACCTTTGACTTTCATTTTCCTTTCATTTTAGTCTTGTTTTCTTTGTAAATATTATTGTTAAATATTATAATCGTATATGTTGATATTATTGTATTTTATGTCTCTAATATATGACTCGTTTTATGTTTTTATGCATATATATGTTAAATATAATATTTATGTTTTTATCCAGGTTATCTGTATCAAGCATGTTATGTTTTAATTGGTTCGTACATGACGTATTTTGTATTTTATATGTGTGTGCTTTCTTATGTTTTAGGGCTACATGTTAGTATATTTACCCTTTTTATATGATATGTTGACCGTATATGTTGAAATATGTTTTATTGCTAGTATGCATTTTTTATATCTGTTAAATCTATATATACTTGTTCTGCCTTGTTTTTTTTTTTTATATGATAGTTGTTTTTTATCTATTATTTAGAATAATATGTATATACATGTTTTAGTCTAAAATATTATTCATGTTAAATTAGTATTACGGTATGTCAATATTTATTATGTTTAAATATTTTATCATGTTTTATATTTTTGCCATTAAGATTGCGCATCGAGATATAAATTGTTAATCACGGTGTCCTTTTATCCGAGCGTAAACGGGGCGATGTCGGCGTAGTGATAGTGGTTGGCGTTTACTCTCGGATAACGGGGCCCTAAAATTAATTCGCAATTATAACCGAATTTTAAAATAATCGTCAACTTTAAAAATCAATATTAAAATCAATATTAATAAAGCGGTAATTATTAAAGTACCAATTTTTTTGTGGTGGGCGGTGTGGGGGTGCTAATCCTTCCCACTTTTGAAAAAAAAACATTTCAAAAAAAATAATATCGCGCGACTCCCAAACCATCTTTTTGAATCTAATCGGTTTTGTGGTGCATCCATTCAAGTCAAAAGTTAAAAAGAAGTAAGCTACCTACCTAAGTGGCGGTGATTGGTTTCGACTAAAAAGATGGATATCCATTTTAAAATCCTGAAACAACAGTCATGTTTTTAAAATAAGCTTACCTTTGGACATAGGAAAACATTCTATTAGCCCGGAATAAATATTTTTAAATATCACAAACACTTTTGAAAAAAAACAACACCTTGTCAATATGCATTATGTCAAGCTCAAGTAGAGCAATCAGTTATGAATTCGAATTGTAAGGTTGGGTAAGCCATTGTGTCATTTTGATATGGTTATGGATATACATGTGACATATGATCCGATACAAATGAACTATGAAGATGACATGTTGAAATATGAAAAACTGTGTTTTTTTATGTGAAATTGATATGGTATGTGATGATTCAATGTACACATGTACGATGATATGCTATGGAGCTACGGCTCACTTTCGTTTCCGATATGTTATGGCCTACAGGCACAAAGGTAAGAAAATACAATGATATATGTGAACCCTGAACATTTGTGAGTTTTGGATATAATTGGCATGTCATAGGTTTATTTGAGCTCGTATAAGTAAGGGTGGACTACGGTCCGGGGCTACGGCCTATATATGAGGGAGATAAGGATGGATTGTGTAAGGGACTTACCTGGAGCTACGGCTCAAGGCTACAACCTATATTCTAATATATATATATTGGTGTAAAGGGGAATCCGTGTATCCATTTGTTACATTGTCCACGGGAATTATTATGTATTTAATTATGCTATGTTTATGTGAGAATATGATAAATGATCCCAAACATGATGCCTAATTAAATTGCCATGCTATTCTTGATGATAGATTGCCATGCATGTCATGTTATTCTATTATGCTTTTTATGACTACCTCACTAGGCTATATAAGCCGAACGTATGCGTGTCTCATGTATTTTTTCAGGATCTTGAGATCTCCCGAGCTCAATCGTGTAATCTCTCGGTTGCAAGTCACTTCTGCAAGTTATATGCATGTTTACTTTCGTTTTCGAACTCTTAGTAGGGTGGCATAAGGTCCAAACGTGTTGAAATGACCTATTTTGATATGTTTTTATAAGCCTAAAATAGCTTAGGTATTGTATGGGATGAATGATATGTTTTGGGGTTGGTAACCTAGTTAAAATGTGCTTAAATGCACTAATTGGTAAATTCCTAGTAAACGGATTCGAAACGTCCTAAAATTTGACACACAATTAGAAATACTATTTTTATGATTGATGGTAAAGTTTGGTAAAATTCAGATAACAATTGCTAGGTTAATTCGAATAAAAACCAGTAAAAATCTGTCTATACAGGCCAGAGAGTATCGATACGGGTGATGTCGTATTGATATGGTCCTTGCATAATGGGTTGGTCAACCTTAGTCAAATAGGGCGTATCGATACGGTTTGGGCATATCGATATGGAATTTGGTCACTGGAATCTAGATGGGAAAAAGGTATCGATACGGTCATAGAGCGTATCGGTACGAGGTCAACGCAGTCAACATATATCGATACTGGATTAGTTGTATCGGTACGAGATTGTCATGCTTCGAATCTAGAAATCTAAAATTAGGCTTAATGGATCGATACGGCCCTTAGGGCATCGATACTGTGTTAGTTAATTCAGTTATAAAGAATATAAAGAAGTTTTAGGCAGTTTGCAAGTTGGTCACTAATAATCATACGATCTAATTAATCAGGTTAACGATATCCGATAGTAATGAAACTTCATAGATTAATAATTGGTATGTTTAATTACAAGTTGGTAATAAAGAATCTGAAATATGGTCGTTAATTTGAAAAGTTTACGATTTAGTCCGTAAGTTGAAAAATGATTAAAATTGACCATGATTCTAATAATACTAGTAACAAATAGGTTTGATAAGCCTTGAGAATAATTAATACAATACTATGAACAAGTTCCAAACTTTGATTCCGTCTTTTGATCTCCGAATAAGTTTCCAATAACACTTTTCGACCTAGTTCTCTATCGGACCGGGAAGGGGGTGTTCCAGTTGTGGTATTAGAGCCTAGATTTAGTCGATTCTAGAACTAAACTTAAACTTGTTACGAGTCCGTATGTACTTATGCCATATAAGAGTTATTTATATATGTTACCTGTGACTTGCAACTTATACGATTTAATCTTTCTATATAATTAGATATAAAAATATCGGTGCCTATCGATAGGCGCGCTATTAATGAACCGAACCCGGATCCTCTTCTACTCAAGAGGATAATTTGAGGGGAGAAGTTAGGCCCGAACGAGTGGGGCAAAATGATCTGCCTCATCCTCCGCTAATGCCCCTGGCTCAGTAGGAGTATTTGCTGTCAATGGCCGACATGATCAAGCAAGTGGTTGTGTCTCTCCGACAAGAACCGCTCTCTCAGCCCGCTAAAGTATCTCAATCTACTTTGAGAGCCCCTATCGATAAACTCAAACATTATTCGGTTTACACGTTCACCGGCCAAGACTTGGATAATCTTGAGATCGCAGAATATTGGCTTAAGAACACTTTGAAAGTACTGAATAAGCAAATGAAGTGCCCCGAAGAACATAAGCTCGAGTGCGCCTTAGCCTTGATTGTCGAGGAAACCCAGAGTTGGTGGGATACAGTGACACTCACCGTGCCTAAGCATAGAATTACGTGGGACTTCTTCCTTCAAGAGTTCCGCAAAAAGTACACTAGTGACCATTACATCGTTGAAAGGCGTAAGAAGTTCCTCCATCTGAGATAATGGGGAAGACCCGTGGAGCAGTATATCCACAACATTTGCAAATATGCTAGATATGGTGCCAAGATCGTCCATACAGAAAAAGAGAAGTGCTGATTGTTCATTGATGGACTCTGTGACGAACTACGTTCTCTCTTTGTTGCTTTGGAGATAGAGGATTTCTAGACCCTAGTCAATCGAGTGATTGTTACTGAAGCCTCTCAAAAGGCTTACGAGAGAAGAAAATGGAACCATGCTCGATTTGATAAAAGGTCCCGAGATGATTCCAAGCCACCCACATCTTAGAAAAAATGTAGATAGTGGGACTATAAGTCTGCTACCTTTCAACAGCTACCACGATCCGGTTATGTACCATAGTTCCAGCCTGCAGGAGCATCTGTTGCTCGTACAACTTCAGTAGATAGTGCAGGTGGTTCTGCAAAAATTTATCAATCCCCTATGTAATTTCTGCCAGAAGAGACACCCAGGGCAGTGCCACAATCAGTCAAGATCATGTTATCTCTGTGGTGAGTCTGGCCACTTTGTCCGACAGTGCCCATAGAATCCGCACGCCCCTATATATGTAGCTTCTCAGAGCAATCCTAACAAAGGAAGAGGAGCAAAGCAAGTGCAAATTGGATCAGTAGGGAGACCTCGCAACACCAATGCCCCTCCGGCTAGTCGTGACCCTTAGACTTTAGCCCAGATGTACCATGTTCGAGGTCGTGAGCAAGAGGATGATCCTGATGTGATTGTAGGTATGGTGGAATTATTTTCTGATCTTGTTTATTCTTTGGTAGATCCAGGCTCTACACATTCTTTTGTTAGTGAACCTTTGATTGCAAAGTATGCTTTGGAAACTGAACCGGTCACTTTCGAGATTGTTGTCTCTAATTCGTTAGGAGATAGTGTGATCATTTGATGGGTTTGTAAATCTTGCCCTCTAAGGATCCAAGAGATCCCTTTCCCGGCCAATTTGATGGCCTTGCCCTTTTGAGAGTTCGTTCTCATATTAGGCCTCGACTGGTTAGCCGAACACCAAGAATGGGTGGATTGTTCAAAGAAGAAGTTATATCTCCGTGGACTCGGTAAGGAAAGCATAACCCTGATAAAATTCGAACCCGAGCCTAAAAAGCCTCTCATGTATGCTATGAAAGATCTAAAACTTGAAAGTGTATCTGTTGTGAAAGAATTCTCTGATGTGTTTCCTGATGAACTTCCGGGACTCCATCCCACTCAAAAAGTGGAATTCAGGATAGAAGTGAAACCTTGGACTACCCCGGTCTCTATCACTTCGTATAGAATGGCTCTAGTGGAGTTAAGAGAGCTAAAGGCCCAAATCCAAGACCTTTTGGATAAAGGATTCATTCGACCGAATTCCTCACCCTGGGGAGTACCAGTGTTGTTCATTAAGAATAATGATGGCTCGATGTGCCTATGCATTGACTATCATCAGTTGAACAAAATAACAATTAAGAACAAGTATCCGTTACCAATGATTGATGATCTCTTTGATCAATTGAAAGATGCTTCTATCTTCTCTAAGATAGATTTACGATCCAAATACTATCAAATGCTAGTGAAGGAGTCTGATGTTCCAAAGACTGCCTTTTGAACCAGATATGACCACTATGAATTTCTAGTAATGCCATTTGGGCTTACAAATGCACCTGTAGCCTTTATGAATTTGATGAACCATGTGTTCCGGCCCTATTTAGACAAGTTCGTGGTTGTCTTTATAAATGACATCTTGATCTATTCAAAAGATGTGGCTACTTATGAAGAACATCTCCGGATTGTACTCTAGACTCTCTGAGAGAAACAACTATATGCCAATTTCAGCAATGTGAATTCTGGTTATCCGAAGTGTCATTCCTAGGCCATGTAATCTCTTCTGCGGGAATTCAAGTCAGGCAAAGATTTTATCGTTTACAATGATGTATCCCACCTAGGATTAGGTTGTATTCTGATGCAAGAAGGCAAAGTCATAGCTTATGCTTCACGTCAACTCAAGCCCCATGAGCTAAACTATCCGACTCATGATCTGGAGTTAGCCGCAGTTGTGTTTGCTTTAAAGATTTGGCGACACTATCTGTATGGTGAGAAATGCTACCTATACACCGATCATAAGAGCCTAAAATACCTCATAACTCAAAAAGAGCTGAATCTCTTTTAGCGTAGGTGGATGGAACTTCTGAAAGATTATGACTTGGTTATTGATTACCATCCCAGTAAAGCCAATGTTATGGCTGATACTCTTAGCCGAAAGCCCACTTCTTCTCCAAAATGTTTGAATGCCCACTTTTGACTCAAGAAGTGCGGCGGGTTGTTGGCTGAATTGAGAGTGCAATCGACCATTGTATCCCGAATCAAAACACTTTAAGAAAATGATGAGGAGTTGTAGCCTCTCATTTCTAAGGTTAAGGATAACATAGATCCTGACTTTGATATGAATTCTGAATGCTTGTTGTGTTTCTGCAACCGTATCTATGTGCCTGATGATGATGATCTTCAGAACCAGATTTCGAGTGAAGCTCATTCTAGCCCCTTCTCTATTCATCTATGAGCTATTAAATGTACAAAGATCTAAAGGAGCTATATTGGTGGTCCAAAATGAATAACGAGATTAAAGACTTTGTGACTAGATGTTTGACTTGTCAACAAGTCAAAGCCAAGCACAAGGTACCTACTAGTCTTCTGCAGCCTATCGAGCTTCCACAGTGGAAATAAGAGCGTATTACAATGGACTTTGTAAGTTGGCTACCTATGACCCCGAAGAAGAATGATGTTGTTTGGGTCATTGTGGATCGATTTACTAAATCCGCTCATTTCTTTCCAGTAAGAATAGATTTCAGTTTACCTAAGCTCGTAGAGTTGCATATCTGAGAAGTTATTTGGTTACACGAAGTCCATGTGTCTATTATCTCCGATCGCAACCCTCAATTTGCAGCTCGGTTTTGGAGGACCTTATACAAGGTCATGGGAACGCGAGTGCACCTTAGCACTATTTTCCATCCTTAAACTGATGGCCAATCTGAGAGAGTTATTCAGGTAACTCTAAACCCCCATTTAGATTATGTGTCTAAATGTTTTGCGTCAATCTCAATTCTTCCTTGTAGATACTGGAAGATATGCTCTGAGCCTATGTTATCGAATTTGGGAATACGTTGGAGAAATCCTTACCTTTAGTCGAGTTTGCATACAACAATAGTTACCAAGCCTCATTTCAAATGGCCCCGTATGAAGCTTTGTATGGAAGGAGATGCAGAACTCTTCTTTGTTGGACTGAACTCTGTAAAGGCAATATACTAGGTCCTGACTTGCTTCGAGAGACGGAAGAAATAACAACCATTATCCGTGATCGGCTTAAGGCTGCCTTCGATCGACAGAAATCATATGCTGATTTGAAAAGAAGAGATATCCAATACGAGGTCGGTGAGAAGGTCTTCCTCAAAGTATCTCCATGGAAGAAGATCCTTTGTTTCATCAAAAAGGGGAAGTTAAGCCCTCGTTTCATTGGCCAGTTCGAAGTGATTGAAAGAGTCAGACTTGTAGCATACTGATTAGCTCTTCCCGAAGAGTTAAGTCAGATTTACAACGTCTTCCACATATCTATGTTATGCAAGTACCGGTTAGATCCCTCCTACGTGATCAAACCGGAGTCTGTAGAGATTCAGTCTAATTTGACGTACGAAGAGGAACCTATACATATCCTTGCTCGAGAAGTCAAACAGATTCGTAACAAGTCTGTACCCTTAGTGAAAGTTCTGTGGAGAAGTTATTCTGTTGAAGAGGCAACGTGAGAACCTAAAGAGACTACGCAAAAAATGTACGATGACGATTTTTCTTAAGAGGGGAAAGTTGTGACATCCCAAAAATTGGCCTAGTCAGAATCATGTATCGGTGATCGAAAATTTAGAATTTGATGTGTAAAATATCGTAATGAATGACCATTGTACCCCTCTTTTGTAATGAAATCTCAATTTGGTCCTATTTGAGTGAATGAACTTCTTCGTATGAAAGTCGAAGCCTAAAGTGCAAATTCTGAGCTAGGCGTATCGATACGGTCAAGCCAGTATCGATACGGGCCAACTGCCAATAACTAACTTATATGTTTGGGTATGAGCGTATCGATACGGTCACGAGCGTATCGATACAGGTCCCCTGTTTTGAATCCATTCGAAGTCAAAAGTTGAAAAGAAGTAAGCAAGTAGCTTACTCACCTCTTAGCTTGCCTCCTTCCCCACGTGATTGGTTTCAGATGAAAAGATGGATAGCCATCAAACGCCTTAAAATCCTAAAAGAGTCATGAGTTGAAAAAAATTAGTAAAATAAGCTTACCTTTGGACATAGGAAAGCATTCTATTGGCCCTTGTGGTGGTGGGAATTGACCAAAGCCATTGGCTTTCTTAAATGGGCAGTGAAGCTCTCATCTTCTTACCTTTTGAACTCTCGAAAGCAAACACAACACCTTATTTTCCATTAAGCAAGCTCCTTCATTACCATCCTCAACCTCCAAGCTAAGCTAGCACCTCAGTGCAATCTTCGATCTTCGTTCAAGTTCAATACTTCGTTTGAAAGCTCATAATTCGGTAAGCAAAACCCCTCATTTAATTTGATGATTCTAATCTTCGTTGGAGCTTAATTTTGAAATTAGGTTTTCCCGGTTCAAATAGGAACCCATGAATTAGGAGTTTTGATTTTGATAATTCAATGTTGTCCCTAAGCTCCGGTAAGTTTGAAATATGTTTCCGAATCTTTAATTCGAATTCTAATGTAATCCTAACTTTGTGCTAGCTCAAGTGTTGGAGAAGGACCCCTTGTCATCTCCAAAGGAAGCTAGGCAGATAGGAATTTCGATTCGAGAGCCTCGTAATCAAGGTGAGTGTAGTCGTGTCAAGGGATATGCTCAGTGTCATCCCATTGCATTATTGTGGTTTATTATGCATTGTGTCAAGCTCAAGTAGAGCAATCAGCTATAATTCGAACGGTAAGGTTGGGTAAGCCCTTGTGTCATTTTGATATGGTTATGGATATACATGTGACATATGATCTGATACAAATGAACTATGAAGATGGCATGCTGAAATATGAACAACTATGTTTTATTATGTGAAATTGATATGGCTATGTGATGATTTGATGTACACACGTACAATGATATGCTATGAAGCTACGGCTCACTTTCGTTTCTGATATGTTACGGCATACGAGCACAAATGTAAGAAAATACAATGATATATGTGAACCCTGGACATTTATGAGTTTTGGGTACAATTGGCATGCCATGGGGTTATTTGAGCTCTTATAAGTAAGGATGGACTACGGTCCAGGGCTACGACCTATATATGGGGGAGATAAGGATAGATTGTGTAAGGGACATACCCAGAGCTACAGCTCAAGGCTACGTCCTATATTTCAATATATGTGTTGGTGTAAAGGGGAATCCATGTATCCATTTGTTACATTGTCCACGGGAATTAATATGTGTTTAATTATGCTATGTTTATGTGAGAATATGAGAAATGATCCCAAACATGATGCCTAATTATGTTACCATGCTATTCTTGATGATAGATTGCCATGCATGTCATGTTATTCTGTTATGCTTGTTATGACTACCTCACTAGGCTATATAAGCCTAACGTATGTGTGTCTCATGCATTTTTTCAGGATCTTGAGATCTCCCGAGCAAGATCGTGTAATCTCCCAATTGCAAGTCACTTTCGCAAGTTATATGTATGTTTACTTTCGTTTTTGAACCCCTAGTAGGGTGGCATAAGGTCCAAACGTGTTGAAATGACATATTTTGATATGTTTTTATAAACCTAAAATAGCTTAGGTATTGTATGGGATGAATGGTATGTTTTGGGGGTTGGTAACCTAGTTAAAATGAGCTTAAACGCACTAATTGGTAAAATCCTAGTAAACGGATTCGAAACATCCTAAAATTTGACACACAATTAGAAATACTATTTTTATGATTGATGGCAAAGTTTGGTAAAATTTGGATAACAATTTCTAGGTTAATTCAAATAAAAACTAGTAAAAAATATGTCATTATAGGCTAGGAAGTATCGATACGGTCTTTGCATAATTGGTCTGGTCAACCTTAGTCAAATAAGGCGTATCGATACGGTTTGGATGTATCGGTACAGAATTTGGTCACTGGATTATAGAAGGGAAAAAGGTATCGATACGGTCATAGAGCGTATCAGTACGAGGTTAACACGTATCGATACCGGATTAGCTGTACCGGTATGGGATTGCCATCTTTCGAATCTAGAAATATAAAATTAGGCTTAACGTATCGATACGACCCTTAGGGTATCGATACGATGTTAGTTAATTCAGTTATAAAGAATATAAAGAAGTTTTAGGCAGTTTGCAAGTTGGTCACTAATAATCATACGGTCTAATTAATCAGGTTAACGATATACGATAGTAATGAAACTTCACAGATTAATAATTTGTATGTTTATTTACAAGTTGGTAATAAAGAATCTGGAATAGGGTCCATAATTGGTAAAGTTTATGATTTAGTCCCTAAGTTCAAAAAGGGTTAAAATTGACCCCGATTCTAATAAGACTAGTAACAAATAGGTTCGATAAGCCTTGAGAATAATTAATACAATATTCCAATTTTGTCTTCCGATCTCTGAATAAGTTTCTTATAACACTTTCTGACCTAGTTCTCTATCAGACCGGGAATATGGTGTTACAGGGTTCATCGAACCATTTCTCCCCTTCGAAGGAAAACTTTATGCCCAAACCCCCAACGATAGCTAAGGCCTTAACACCTGCCAACTTTATTTTCATCTTGGGGAATTCGGATAGGAACTCTCAGTCTCGTATCTGCAAGATCAGTCAAAACTATCACACAAGCCAGTGTAGGAAGCAAACAAATGCTTGTTTCCGATGTGAAATGCTAGACCACTATGTTAGAGATTGTTTCTCTGAATCCAACTAAAGACCCTACTCATGTTTTCTCGAATCTCAATTCTGCACAGTCATATCAGAGTAAAGGATCGAAACAATCCTAGTCTGGGAACTCTGGGAGAAATCGTGGCGAAGCCTCTTTGGCCACACATCAGGAGTCCCGACTCCTGCTCGAGTATATCACGTACGAGGAAGGGGTGAAGAAGACTCCCCTGATGTTGTAGCAGGTACAATTGAATTATACTCCCATCCTGTTTATGCTTTGTTTGATTTTGGTTCAACACATTCTTTTATCTGCTCCGCTTTAATTGAAAAGTTTCAGATAAAGTCTGAACCCACAACTTGTAACCTGATCGCTACCAACCCTTTAGGAGATAAAGTTGTTGTTAATCAAGTATGCAAGGATTGTCCTTTGATAATCCAAAGTAATCTCTTTCTAGTCGATCTTTTAGCCCTACCTTTCGACGAGTTCGACCTTATTCTGGGCTTAGATTGGTTGGGTAAACATCGTGTTTGGGTAGATTGTGCAAAAAAGAGACTTTTCCTTCTCAGGTTAGGAAGAGAACCAATAAGCTTATTAGATAACAAACCACCCGAATCAACTCATATGTTTGTTGCCATACTTGATATAAATGAAATCAAACCTTCTTTTGAATCCATTTTAACTGTCTCTGAATTTCTTGATGTTTTTCTTGAAGAACTGTCGGGATTACCCCTAGCTAGGGAAGTTGAATTTGGGATTAAAGTTCAACCAGGAACTACACTAGTTTCCATTACTCCTTATCGAATAACACCAGTTGAACTCAAGGAACCCAAAAGCCAGTTACAAGACCTTCAAGGCAAGGGCTTTATCAAACCAAGTTATTCACCTTGGGGAGCCCCGGTCATTTTCGACAAAAAGAAAGATGGTTCCATGTGACTTTGTATAGACTATCGATAGTTGAATCAGCTTACCATAAAAAACAAGTACCCGTTGCCAAGAATCGAAGACTTGTTTGATTAGCTCAATGATGCCACGATTTTCTCCAAGATCGATCGTCAATTAGGATACTATCAGATGAAAGTCAAGGAATCTAACGTTCTAAAAACTGTATTCAGGACTCGATATGGTCATTATCAATTCCTTGTGATGCCTTTCGGCTTGACGAACGCCCCATTCATGGACCTTATGAATCGAGTATTCAAATCCTATCTAGATAAATTTGTAATGGTCTTTATCAATGACATTCTTGTCTACTCTAGAGATAAGAACGAATATTCAGAACACCACCAAGTCGTTCTTTAAACCCTCAGAGATAATCAGCTCTACGCCAAGTTTAGTAAATATGAATTTTGGCTACCTGAAGTATCCTTCCTCGGCCACGAAATTTCAGCTGAATGAATCAAGGTAGACCCAAAGAAAATCCAATCCATTGTTGATTGGAGACCATTGAGGAATATTAGTGAGGTCAGAAGTTTCCTGGGCTTAGCTGGTTACTATCAGAGATTCGTAAAGGGGTTCTCTATCTTAGCTGCTCCCTTAACCAAACTTCTTTGAAAGGAAATACCATTTACTTGGTCAGAAAGTCAACAACAGAGTTTTAACCAGTTAAAACAAGTCCTTACATCAGCTCCGGTTCTAACTCAACCTGAATAGAGTAAAGACTATACTCTTTAGTGATGCATCTTACCTTGGTCTGGGATGCGTTCTTATGCAGGAAGAGAAGGTAGTGGCCTATTCTTCCCGGTAATTAAAACCTCACAATTTAAATTATCCTACCCATGACCTCGAGCTAGCTGTCGTTGTGTTTGCTCTAACAGTTTTGAGACACTACATATTTGGAGAAAGGTGTTATCTGTTTACAGATAAAAAAGCCTAAAATACCTCATGACACAAAAAGAGCTGAATCTTAGACAAATAAGGTGGATGGAACTTCTAAAAGACTATAATATAGTAATTGACTACCACATGGGGAAAGCTAATGTAGTGGTTGATGCGCTCAGTCGCCAACATTCAAACGGTAGGATGTCAAGTGATTTACGTATTAGCTTATTCAATTGTAGACTCTCTTATCTGAAACTGTGTTGTGTTATTGTAGCCACTGCTACAATCAATGCTCATTTCAGATTACAAAAAAATCAGAAGCTGCTATCTGAACTCAAAGTTCAATCTAACTTGATTTTAAGAATAAAGGACTTACAATAATCTGATTCTAAACTTTAAAGCGTAACGCTCAAATTAAAGAAAGAACATAGCTTTGACTTTTCTATTAAGCCTAATGACCTACTCTACTTTCGAAATAAGGTATGTGTGCCTGATGATGAAACTCTTAAAAGAGAAATACTACAAGAAGCTCATCATAGTCCTCTTACCATCCATCTGGGATCTGTCAAAATGTACATAGATTTGAAAGACCTATACTGGTGGCCAGGAATAAAATCAGCTATCACAGATTTTGTAACCAAATGTCTGATATGTCCGAAAGTCAAAGCTGAACATTTCCTACCTGTTGAACTAACTCAATGGAAATGAGAGCAGATAACAATAGATTTTGTAAGTGGACTACCGTTATCTCCAAAAAAGAATGATGCAATTTGGGTAATAGTCGACAGATATTCCAAGATGGCCCATTTCCTACCTGTTCGAATGAATATGAGTTTGGATCAGCTAGCTGAGCTTTACATTCGCGAAATCATATGCCTGCATGGTATTTTTATTTCTATCATCTCTGACCGGGATCCTCGGTTCACCTCTAGATTTTGGAATTCCTTACAAAAAGCTCTGGGAACTAAAACAAAACTTAGCACAGCTTTCCATCCCCAATCTGATGGCCAATCTGAGGGAGTAATCCAGATTCTTGAAGATATGCTTCGAGCTTGTGTAATTGACTTTGGGAGGAACTGGGAGAAATTTATACTATTGGTTGAGTTTGCCTACAACAATAGCTATCAAGCTTCTATCCAGATGGCTCCCTTTGAAGCCTTATATGGAAGGAAATGTAGGACTCCCTTGTGTTGGTCTGAGTTGGGTGAAAACAAGGTTTTAGGGCCTGAACTCCTTTGTGAAATCGAGGAGCAAATAAAAGTAATCTATGCTAGACTAAAGAAGGCATCCGATAGACAAAAGGCTTATGCCGATCTTAAAAGAAGAGATATTCCTGGAAGAAGATAATAAGATTCGGGAAGAAAGGGAAACTTAGCCCCCGTTTCATCGGACCTTTTGAGGTCGTTGAACGAATTGGCCCTATCACTTATCAACTAGCTATTCCCTATGAATTTGAAAGAATTCACAACATTTTCCATGTCTTAATGCTCCAGAAGTACCGCTCTGATCCTTCCCATGTACTTGAACCTGAAGAGGTAGAACTCAATCCTGATTTATCTTATGAAGAAGAGTCTGTCCAAATCTTAGCCCGAGAAGTCAAAAGACTTCGTAACAAATTGATACATCTTGTTAAAGTTAGGTGGAAAAACTACAAAATAGAAGAAGCAACGTGGGAATCTAAAGAATCTATGAAAAAGCAATATCCTCACCTCTTCAACTCAGGTAAAAATTTAGGGACAAATTTCCTTAAGGCAGAGGGAATTGTAACATCCCTAGAGTAGCCTAAAAGAATATTGCCATCTTGCTTCTCTTAAATGGCTTAGTTATTAGGACATTGAGATAAATAAATTGGACTTTAGGGCTAAAATGAATAGAAATGAATGAAAGCTGCCCAATATCTCATGATTCAGCCGAATAACATATAAAATTCGAGGATTGCATGCTAAAACTTAGGGAATTTGAGGATATGGACACATGTCCATGCATGAAGGAAATGAATGGAGGGGTCTCAGCTAGTGCTCTCTCCACTAACCCATCTCCTTCCTTCATCCCAAAATCGAGAGCCATGAGTGTAGAGAGAAAAGAATCGGCAGCCATAGGAGCTAAAATTGAAGCTTGAATTTGTGTCTTTTCTATAAAGATTTAGTTATTCCTATTACAGGAAGAAGGCGATGTACTAATTCCTACACTCATCTCTTGTATTTGAATTGATTCCTAGCTTGATATGTTGAGGAACATTAAGGATTGATATTCAAGTTTTAGAATCAATTAGAGTTTTTTTGTGTGTATTCGAATGGAGTGACCAAATAGTGACAAACATGCTATTGGTTATTCAAAAGAATTATGTGGATGATGTTCTTGTATCATTCGGTTAGAATATGTGTAATTTTATAGTATAAGGTTGTGTTAAACATATAGAAATGGTTGGCACATATTCGAAAGTGAAAATGAGTATGAATATAGAAGTTGGGGTTTCCCGATGTATATAGATTCAATAGGGCCTGTTTCGGGAGTATTCAATGTATGAATATATAATTCGATAGCATGATGAATGTACATATATACATCATGTTCTGTTTTACACCCATAAATGTATAGATTATAAAATTGAGCGCTCTATGTATAAGTATAAGTAGACTGTCCAGATTTACTTATAGGTGGATTTAGAGGTGTAAATTGATTATATGTAAAACTTCATAAGCATGTTGCCCCTGTTTTGGGATATATGAAAGTGATGATATAATTTTATAGTAATATGAAATTATATGTACATGCTTGCTGCCAACTTTGAGTGATTGAAAATATAGGCATGAAATTCAATTGAATTAAGTTGATATGAATACTTGCTGCCCAGTTTTTACGTGTACGAATATATATATATATATTTATACATGCCCTGCCCTGTATAAAATCGTGTTTAATGGACTGTTTTACATGTATATAATTAGGAGAAAGGTTACTTGATTGTGCAAAAAATTGCATGCATGCGATTGAGGACTGAAATGCACATAAATATGTTGTTAGTGAACTATTTTGTGATGTTGGTTTACACTTATTCATGAGTGGGCTGTTTTGTATGATAAATATATATGTGAATAATTATGTGAGTTGTTACAAGGGTTAGGTAATAAGGTTAACCCTAATACATTTCTACACCTTTTTACCATTTTTAGACCAAGAGGGAGTTGAAGAGTTAAGGGCTATCGAGGCTCAAGCTGTGGACAAACAAAAGGGGTTGTGATCCGCGACCTTAAGTAGCTTGGAAAATTTCAGTGAGTGTAGTCTAGTCTCAGGATAAGCTTGTGACTATCCCAAGCTCTTTTATATTAAATTATCTATTTTTATTTACTCTTAATTGTTGGTTGATGTGTCTTAGCTCAATTTATTCTAAACCGGGTTGGGGGTGTTACACACCAAACGAACCCACAGGCTTGTTCCACCACCACGGGCCATCGTCGCAAAAGGCGTGACCGGAGCACCTTACATACTCTACTCACCAACAACTTATGTTATATATATGCGAGGTGTATCCCCGAAAAGGTTCCGACCCTCGAAATATTTATGATAGAAGCATTCAGATTACATTACAAGGGAGACAATTAAGCAGCATCAACATAAGCATCCACAATAGACATTAGAAGTTATCATTCATAGTCATTCCATTAAGCGACTTCTCATTTTAAGGATGCGCTCTGTCAAACGGATAAGCAATGAAGATCAGCTTGGGGGCCAAAGCCCCAAGAACACTTGAGCCTAAAATGCATGAAAAATGCCCTAGCATGCATGAGAAGCGCCTCCAAATCAAGTTTTCTTTTCCTTATTTTATAGTGTTACATGTATAGAAAATTTTGACCATTGTAGGTGGTTCAATACTTTGACATCTCCTGAGTAGATGTCACCCAATGTACATGAATAATTTAAAAAGGATAACCTCCCTTCGTTTAGATGTTGTTGTGTGCATGTTTAAAGGAGATATTAAGGTTCTTCGACACCCATATAGAAAAAATGAATTAACCCTTCTTGGACTCTCCAAAATGTTTCCTCTACAAATGTTTTCTCCTACAAGCCTTCAAGTATTGGGGAAAGCCTCTATTGTTTAAGAGAACCCTAAGAAGTTGATATGCGTCCTAGGAGAGTCTACTTATATTGTTTTCTAGATGAGTGAATGTATGATTTTGAATGAATGCATGAAATTTACAATGCACGTGCCTCTCCAAGATTCTTGTACATCCATACGCTTTCATTATTCAATGAACATTATAAGATGCCTCCGCTCATTCAATGCCTCCGGCATTGCTTTTTGGCGTCAAGATGCTTACACTTCTGTGTCTTGGATGACACATAGATTGCAAGAGTGTGGATGCATGCATTCATTCATGTCTTGGACAACACAAGCTCTATAAGGATGCAAATGGTTGCGTTTGACTCATTCAATGCCTTCAACATTGTTGTTCAACACAGCGAAGATGCCTACACTCACGTGTCTTGAATGACACTTGGTCTGCAATAGTGTAGATGTCTTCCCTAGTAGAGGATTGCCTCCGGCCTATTCAATGCTTCCAACATTGTGTTTCTCCAAAGGGCGCGAACATGCATGTGGTCATTTGTCTCTACCAATAATATCAACTCTAGAAGAACATAGAGGACCCCTCCACATGCAAGTACCCTCGGCATTGTTGTTCATAAAAGTGCGAGATGCCTACACCTATGTGTTCTGGATGACACTAGATCTGCAAGGGTGTAGATGCTTGCCCAAGTAGAGGACACCTTCGCTAATTTGATTCCATACGCGTTGCGACTTTGATAAAGTGGCGATGTCTGTACCCATTTGTGCTCTTAGCAGCACTAGTTCTACAAGGATATAGATGCTCGCTATTGTATTTTTCCTCTGATGACAGCGACACAAACATTCGATATCTTCGCTTACGCAAGTGCCTTTAGCACCGCTTTCTATAAAATGAAGATGCCTACACTCATATATCTTGAATGACACATGATCTGCAAGAATACAGATGCATGCTCGACAGAGAATGCCTCCGCTCATTCAATGCTACTCGTTTTGTCGTTTGACAAATCATAGATATATGTACTCGTTTATTTTCTGATAACACCAGCTCTACAAGGTGCATATGTCTATGTTCATTTTAACCTCATATGGCTCTCACCTCTCGAATCACACATAAGAAATCATCGCTCTACTAATGCCTCTGACAATGTTTCTCACATAGCGCCAAGTAACACAAGTGCCTTTTTGCACCTCTTAGCTTCGCTCATGCAATAACAAGCGCATCGTAACCTTATAAAAACAGAGATGCATGTACACCTTTTGTGCTCTGACAATACCGTCACTACAAGGGTTAAATAAATTGAAGTTAAAAAACCATTAATTTTATCTTTTTCACTTTTTTAAAATATTTTCAATGAAAATTGTAAAAATATTTTTTTATGTTTTTAAATTTAAATTTATTTTATTTTCATTTTCTATAAATTATTTTCTAATTTTACGACCAAACAAATATTTTTCAATGTTTTATATTTTTCAAAACAATAAAAATAAAAACGACTTATATTACCTCTCACTAAATCGAACCCTAATTTTCCCAATCTCCTCAATCACATGTCTTCTTAATGTATAAAGACGATTTCTCGATTAATTTGAGCTTTACGAAAAAATAGAAATCATTTGTAATTTTGTCTTTTTTAGTGCCTCTATTTATGCTTTGCACTAAAAATATTAGATTTAGGGTTTATAGTTAAGATTAGGATCACTGTTTAGGGAATTGAGGTAGGGTATATTTTTTAGGGTTTAGGATTTATGGTTTAATATTTATGATTTAAAATTTAAGATTAGGATTTAAATTTTAAGTTTTTAATGTTGGAGCATACGAAGAGACACCGAAAAAACAGAAGATTTTTATTATTTGCCGCATTCTAAATATCTTTATATGGAATGTATAATTATCCTAATTTAGGTCAAAATTCAACATCAAGAAACCATTTTCCTTTGCAATTCAATCCGTTCTGTAGAACAATTTTCAATATTGAACGTGAAAGCCTACTAAAAATCTAACGTCTCAAAACTATATATTTATTTATTTATTTCAAAGTTGGCCAATATAACTTTTTGGGTAAACTACACGGGTGATCACCCAACTATAACCTTTTTCTATTTTAGTCATCCAACTATTTTTTTCGTTAAAATCATCACTAACATTTTGTTTCGTTATCATTTTGGTCACCGGCCGTTAAAAAATTAACATAGTATGTAACGTGTTATGGGATAATAACACTTTTAGTCCTAAAACTTGCACATTCTTTTAATCAGGTCCTAATTCAAAATAACTCATTATTATATGTCATTAAACTAAACTTTGTTGAATAATGAATGTTTTATATCTATTTTATATATTGGATTTTCAGGCCACAAATAGAAGCGCTTCCTCGGGTAAGCAAAGTAAGTTGAGATTTCCATATGCGTTCGCGGACAAGAAGACGTTGCCAAAGATGCTTGTTCCAGTTGAAAAAAGATTAATCAGTTAACAAAGCCTCCAATAGAAGCAGGATCAAGGCTTACACAGCTTACAATCAACCAGTCTCTAAAGTACCATTTTCAGCTAGAGTATCAGTTAACATCCATGATGGTTTTACCTTGAGGATTCTACAATATATTTGAAACATTTCCTTCTAAATTTTGTACGGCGGTTGTATTTTGGTGCTGAATATGTGTATACTCAAAGATAGAGAAGTGTTGTTACAGAGGAAGAAGAAAGAAAATAGGAAATTTGGGATTTGACCCATATATTTGATGAGTTATTTCAAATTAGGATTTAATTAATATAATGTATAAATTTTAGGACTGAAAATGTTTTTATCCCATGACATGTCACCATCTATGTTAATTTTTTAACAGCCGGTGACCAAAATGATAACGAAATGAAACGTTAGTGATGGTTTTAACGAAAAAATTAATTAGGTAACCAAAACAGGAATATATTGATAGTTTGGTGACCACCTGTATAGTTTACCCTAACTTTTAAAGTTGATTCTTATCAAAATCCACAGTATTGAGGTGGAGGTGTCGAATTCCAGGTCAGTTTCTAGTTTTGTATACACAGTCTCAAATCGCTTTGCTGTCTATTCGGATGTCGTAATTTAACGAACAAAGCACCCCACCTGGCAACTCCATAGAAACTGCTGCTCCGTAACCAACAAGGGAAAAGGAAATGAATGTTTCATTTGATAGTAACCGATAAAGAGATATATACACTTTGAATTATATTTCTATTTATCTTTCTACAACATTTCTTCACTGTTCTTCCTTTTTTTCTATACGTGGAAAAGATCAGTCAGTAGAGACTTTGTTGTTTAGAAATATGGATCCTTTAGCAAATAGAACCTTGTGTCCTTTTCGGTCATTTCAATGCCTTCATTCTAAAGAATAAAAAAAGGGTTAGGTTTAGAGTTTAGTATTAAGGTTTATGATTAGGGTTTAAAAAAATAGAATAAGGTATATTTTTTAGAGTTTAAAGTTTAAAATTTAGTGCTTAGAATTTAATTGTTTAGTCTTTGGGCATAAAAAGTGGCACCGAAAAGGACATATGATTTTTGTTATCCTTTAACGAGTAGTATGTGATACATTCTAATTTAAGAATAAAAAATGCAAGTTTTGGAACGTGTCGAAACAACCTAAAATGTTATACTTTTTATAACATTTTAAGTTAATTTTTTTTCAACAAATTTCGATTTTTTAAAAAAAATTTAGATTTATGATTTTCCGACAAGTTCAAAAAACTTGTTTATTAAATTTTTAAAATTAAAAAATCACAAAAAAAAATTAATTTAAAATATTATAAAAAATTCAAAATTTAAAATTACTTGAACAAATTTCAATATTTTATAAAATTTGTTAGACTTGTGATTTTAACTCTACCGGTTGAAGGCTTGATTGGTATGGATAAATAGTTAGATAAATTGAATGGTCACCATCAGTAGATCTGATTATGGAAACTGTAGGGATGATAACAGAATTAGAAAATTGGAGGGTGGGATTTGGATTTACGTGCATCATATCTGCACATTGTCACTCCAACTTCTGTTTTGTTCTGACACGTTGAAACTATTCCCTATCACGCCATCCCCACGAGCTTTGACGATCAACAAAGCCATAAAACTTTTATTGAAATGAAAACGATGGCAGAAAACTAAGATCGTCCAAGAAAAACAAAAACAAGGATTTCAGTTCCTCTAAATATGCAATAACTCGGGTTAGTTTAGCATTACTGTTAAAATATATTATAAATGATCATTCTATCCAGATCATTGTATGCTAAAACTATACATATTATTATAGATGAAATATGTCATCTTTATTAAGATAAAATAATTTCAATTAAAAAAGAAATAATTTTGTTATCCCTTGCCAATCTTCCGCCATGCGAACATTTACAAATTGCACTAGGCGAACCCACGAACGATCATTAGTAACCGTGTTTAGATTATCTGTGAACATTCGTCAGCGGCCACGTATTGACACACGTTTCACCCAACGACAATCTAGCTTAGGCCTTCATTTCGTAGGACGTCAAATCATAATGACACGATGATTCTCCATTGACACATGTTGCCACCTATCCAGACCCTTATATATAGATAAGCAACACAGAGAAAGAGGAGACAATCATCATATTTACACTAAAAACTAGATCAAAGAGCTTTAGAACCTTCTCCAACACTATCAGAGCCATCATCCAACTATCATATAAGGACGTTGTTTATTTTACCAGTTAACAATTGGTGCGATGAGCGTGGACCGAACATGTGATCTTCAGATTCTCAGAACTTCAAATTTTCGAAAAACTTTATATTTTTCTCCAAAAAAGAAAAAGTTTGAGAGTGAACTTGGCTTCAGATCCAGGCGATGATATGAGAATAACTAGATGAAACGATCGAGAAAAAATCAGAGGACTTGAACCTGAATCCGAGTATAAGTTTTTCTTTGAGAGAGCAAGTTACCCCATCAAACATACAACAATGACATCGATTTCTAACTCAACCTCCTCCCTGGTTCCCAAGTCAGGGGACATGCGCCCATCAGGCCAGTAGGGCTTCTCTTTCTGAAGCCAGCAATCAGCAAATAATCGACATGCATGAAAAGATAAATGCAATGGAGGAGTCAATGTGCATCAAAGAGACAATACAAGCAGCAACCAAAGTTTATACAAGAACAAATGAAAAGGAAAAGTGAGAGATGACATACAGAGAGAGGAAAAGAGAGTTTAGATGATGAATGTATTGATGAAGGACCATGAGGAGGAAGAAGATGACCGATATTATTTTGAGTGCATAAAGTCAAAAAGGTCCCCAACGTTTGACTAAATAGTCAATTTGGCCTGTATTCTTTTTTAGAGCAATTCAACCCTCAACATTTCATTTTGGGTCAAATAGCCCCTCTACGAATGAAAACAGTCAGTCAACTAATGGTAAATGGCTTGAAATAATGGGACAAACCTATATGGCAGTGCACGCTGACATGACAATATCATATAAACTGTAATACCTGTATTTTGTCTGGGATTAGTACTATAATAGTAATTCACTATAAATAAAACCGTAAATAATAAATAAATAATTAGATATCAAACATAAAAATAAAAAATCCCAAATATCAGTCCAAATGTCCATTTTATACATACAAAGCCCAAAATTCAATTACAAGGCCCAATTTACAGCTTTTCCCGCCCAAACTAGCCTAAGAAACACAAAATAATATGAAAAATCCTATTTCCTGCCCAAAATCGCCACATGGCAGCCCCTGATTGGTCCATAAAGTCTCGCACGAATAATGATTTTGTTGGAGACAGCTGGCTGCCGACGTCACCCATGTGACATCAGCGATGATGTTAAATCTCACCCACCTATAAAAGGTAAGAAAAAGAATTTGTCAAGAATTAACACTAATCATTAAGAAATACTAAATATTAATAATAATTAATAAAGATGAGAGAGAGTTATCTGTCATCAGGAGCTGAACTTCCGGAAGTAGAGGCGTCACCAAGATCTGAACTGACGTCAAAATTGCAAACGTTGCTGGGAGTTCGACCGGACGCTAGAGTTCGTTTGAAGAGTGATCGGAGCCACAAACGACCGTTTGAAGAACGTCGTTTTCGTCACTTCGAAGGTATATCCCTTTATATCTTTAATTCCTGCAAGATAAACAGAAATGTTATTGGAAATCAAAACAAGAAAACGAAAATATAAAACCAAATCTAAAAAAGAGAGATCGTAACTCATCTCATCTGGTGGTCGGTGTTAGAGCTTCGATGGAGTTGAAAAGGGTTAAGACGAGTAGTTAAGTTAAGTGGTTGGAGTTGGGTGGCTCGGTCGAGCCGGGATCAGATCTAGGGTTTAAGAGGTAAAGAATTAGAAAATTTAGAGAATTTTAGGTTTGAGATGCATCGACAAACAGCGGCCGAAAAACACCCTAGTGCAGACGATGATCACTTGTGGCGACCAGAGTTTGAACCCTGACTTTTGGCGAACAAGCCGAAATGGCTGAAGTATTGGCCGAAAGGGATCTGGTGGTAGAGCTAATGGCACTTTGTGGTCGAAATACTAGTGTTCTTCAAGTTCTTGATGAACTATGAAGAACACCAAGCAAATTGGTGTGTTTTTGATCCATTTGGGTGGTTTAATATGGGCAACAAGGTGTTTTTGGTAGAGAGAAGGGAAAACATATCCAAGTTAGAGAGAGAAAAGGTAGAGAAAATGACTAAGTCAGACTTGGTGAGGGCCCTTTATAGGCAGATTAAAATGGAACTGTTTTGGTGCCGGATCACTTTGACCCGCAAGCTAGAGACGTGTCAGATAAAGGATTCACACCCCTTTAATTCGGACCTTCTCAATTTTGTACCCAAAAATTTGTATTATTTTCAATTTGGTCATTTCTTTTAATAAAATAAGAATTCAACTTTAATTTTTTCAATTTAATCTTGTATTTAATTGTTTGTTTTAATTTAATTGTCTTAATTTATATGAGTGATGCATGTTTTAAATTGTATATAGTCTTATTTGCTAGATAATTAAATCACTTAGCTTAGATTATTAATTGTTTAGAGCTTCAGTATATAGGTTCTTTAATTAGAATTAAATAATTTAAATAGGATAGATGATTGTAGAAATTTAACAAGTGTTATTTGGAAAACTTAGAAGTTTAAATTTGAACGGTGCCCTAAAGTGTTTAGGTGTTATTCAACCTAAAATTTTAAGATAGAACAAATAATATTTGTTATAACCTAGAAGATAATAATTAATCTAGTAATTAATTAGAGCCTTTAATTAGGATTAGAACTTAAGCAATTAGATTAATTAATTGGACTGAGAATATTATATATAATTTTGAGGCTTAAACATGGATGGTGTCCAAGCAATTGGGTGTTGTCTTATATAAATCTTAAAATTGAATAATATTCATAGAATTAAATATGACAAAATCGATTAGAGCCTTTCTAAGTTAGAACTTAAAATAAACAAGACAATAACCGATCATTCATTGGAAACCTTTTATGTTGGAAATATATTTTTGAATATGAATGGGGTGTCCTAACATAACTGGGTGCTTCTAATCTACTACTCGAATAAAAATATATTTCCTTATAAAAGGATATCTCCATTTGGAATAAAAATCCAGTTAATAATTAATGGGTAAATTAAATTCGAATTATTATTCTTAAAATGTCAAAATGCCACATAAAATTAAAAGGCGATAACGGGCGTTTGTGGGGTGCTAATCATTCCCTACAGTAACCGACTCCCAAACCCAATTTTTAAAGAATGAATCTCTGATTGTTTTTATGGTGTTCGGTCTACCAAAGTGACCGGTGGCGACTCCAAAATATTTTCAAGATTAAATAAAAAGGATAAATCTAATTTTCATGATTAATTAATGGAAAATCAATTTAACATGAAGATTTTAACTTTCAAGATTAAATGAATAAAAAAGGCAAAACCCCTAATTTTAAAAGATCGATCATCGAGCTATTTTTACTTTGGTAAAAAAATGGTCACGACAACTTGGCGACTCCTTTGGGGACTATTCGAGAGTTAGGCCTAATTAATTTTATGTGGCATTTTGGCATTTAAGATGGTAATTTGAATTTAATTTTTCCAATAATTATTGGATGGATTTTTAGAAAGAATGGAGATAGCTTTTTCTTGTGTGATATAAACTATCATTCATGCATAAGCCTTATATTCGAGCTTTTCTCCTTTAAATGGGAGCATGATCCGACGTGAGGATCTCCATCTCTGAGTTTAGAATTTTGTCTTTCTTCCTATATACCAACCTTATACAATGTGAGGTACACGCCTCTGATATAAGGGGTCGTATACTCCCGAATCGATTTCTTGCTATCTCAGTAGACAATAACAACAGTTCGGGTACCTAGAGTCTAGAACAAAAACCACATGCTATAATCTAGAAGGCTACCCCATTAGAGCCAGACAGGAACCTAGGACAGGTGTTGCCGATTTAAATACGTTTTTTGGTTATTCTCTCTGCTCAATATAACCTGCTTTATTGTATAAATTTAATTTAAATTGTTGACTTCAATATTATTCCACCATACTGACTCATTTCTTTTCTTTTGTTTTTGTTTTGCATTTTTTCATCACATATTCATTCCATAGAGGTATTGATTCAAAGGTAAATGTGGGAATTGGGTGAGAAATATCTGAAAACTTTGGGGATCCGAACCGATGAGGATGGGGAATAACCGAAATCTTCACTCATGGGGACGAGGAAAGGAGAAGTTTTATCACTGAAACTCAAATGAGGATGAGGACAGGGATTGTTATATCTGAACCATAGGGATAACTGAACCATGACCGTATAAATAACCATGGGGATCCCCGAAAAATATCTGAAGGATCTTCGATATTTACAAAATTTTAAAAAAATAGATATACTTAACTCTCATTTACTTGTATGACCTATCTTATTATCAATATTCCATTTCGTCGAGATATATGTGCCTTTTGTTTAAACCTTATTAAGTTTGGGTAACCTCTCTAGTAGTTTACCCTTTTAGTTTCTGCTTATTTCTTGTATTATTGATGCATTTGAATTTATGATATTTACTTTTCATATTATTTTTTAATCTTACTTTTCATATTATATGATGCATATGATATTTACTTTCGATATTATAGGTTGATGACAAAAAGGATCAAAATAAGAATACAAAAACATCATTAATTACCACATGCTATATTGATTTGGCTACAAAAAAATCCTTACGTGTTAAGTTGTTATTATAGCTTTTAAATAGTTTGTTTATTGTTTGTAAAACTAAATTTATCATTTATGTTTGTAATTTTGGAGGTTTGATGTTGATATTAAATGTTGAGTATATGTTTTAATAGATTAATAATTATATATTTCTATGTGTGTTGAATATATGACTTGTAAATTGAAATTGGTCCTATATTTTGGTCGGTAAATTAGTAAATTTTGTTTAATTTTTTGGGTATGGGGATTCCCCGAAAATCATGGGATCCGATGGGTTTGGGGATAGGGATGAAAAAATCCCCAAAGTATATAATGGGGATTTCCCAAAACCGTCCCCGCCCCGTTCAATTCCCACCCCTATTCAAAGGTGGTTATCATTAGAAGGCGATCACAATAGATAAGGGGATTTGTTGCCCGATAGAAGAGAGTGCAAATATGAGACAGTGTTCGGGACAAATCACAAAAGGAATGAAATGTAGTTCATCCAAATGTCACACATTAGGTTTTGTTAGTGCTGATACTGACAAGAATGAGATGCAAGAACTGAAAAGACAAATGGCTGAGATGATGACTATGATGATGGATATAGCCAAAGAAAAGAGGCATACTGAACTGAAAGAAGAACCAAACAAAAACCAAAACATGAACAAACCACCTTGTCTGCGCACTATTACAATTCACATCAATAAACCAGCTATATGTGTAATTGAGTCAAACCCCAAGAAAATGATGACAGACCGAGAAAAAGCCCAAGTGGAAAGTAATGGAGGACCCTTTGATTCAATTCTGATGACATATATAGAATTGCATCCGATACTGGTAGAGAAGAATTTTTTGAGCCTAGTCTAGTCTAATCCCAAAGAGTCTTTTTATCTGGAAAGCTATGATATCAATGCAACATGTGACTACCACCAAGGAAGTTCAGACCATACTACCAAGAATTGTGAGGCTTTGAAGAACAAGGTTAAAAATCTTATCCGAGTAGGGATGTTGAGTTTTGAAGATGGAAGGCCCAAATTTCCTAAAAGCCTGAAAATTAATAGGACACCTGGATATGCAAAAGTGAAAGAAAGTCAATGCTCACTGTGAATTTCATGATGGAATTCAAGAAAATTCTATTGCGAATTGCACCGCCCTTAAACATCGAGTTCAAGTTCTTTTCGAGTATAGGAAATGGAAATTTAGGATAGAAAGCCGCACTGATCCAGTGGATGAATATGAAGTTCAAGAAAAAATACTGAGAAACAGGGGCATTAGTTCGAATATTAGTCTCAAATAAGCAAATTAGGGCATGAGAGAAATGATTTGAATGAAGAGTTGAAAAGTTTACAGTTAGTTATCAAGAACATTGTTCGATACTCAAGAATGCTGGTTTGGTTGTGACTTTGGAACAGTCGAATAAAAGAATTAAAGAAATGATGCATGAAGCTGAATATTGGAAAAGAAACTTTAAGGCAAGTTAAAATCGAGTCAATACACTCTCGTGTGATTTACGGGCAATAGAACTACAACGAAACACTTTCATGGATGATCTAAGGGTTAGTCGGTCTAAATGCGAGATGATGAGTATGTACATGCAGATGTATGAGGATACCACTATCAAGCTAAATAACAGTCAAAATGAAAACAAAACACTAAAGAAGAAGATAGATGAGAACCTCAATCTTACACGGATGTACAAAGATCTTGTTGATGATGTTAAGAAAGATTGTCAAGAAAGTGAGGGAAATAGACATGTCCAGTTTCAGATATCAAGAATGAAGATGCGAGAAAGAGATAATGACATGAAAGATGTTGTTATTCAAGCACAAGAAGTGGCTCAACAAGTGGCAGACCTAGTTGATGTAGCAATGACACTGAGTTAGAATATTGATCCAGCATTAGATCACGGAGGGGAGCTGACTTGGATCTTAAAGTAAGTTTAGAAATTAGGGGTTCGAGCTCACAAATATTTGTAGTATCTAATATCTCATGTATCGACCCCTTCTATCTCAATGAAAGTTGTTCTATGATGATCAATTTTAGAATCAATACCTTCTACATTCATGCATTGCATATCTATTAACGTAACATTATCATTCAATAACATTGCATTCCTATTCATGATTTAAAGTGATCGAGGTTTCGATGGTAGCAATTTGGGAAACAATGAAAGTTTAAAAAACTGATATCACGGACGAAAATATGAGAGGAATTGAATAAGCTCAGGAAGGGTTACAAGAATGGATGATCAAGCATCAACAAAATGTGAAGAACCATACTGCTACACCATGTTTGACAATTTATCCCGGGGCATCTAACCCGAATATAGAGATAGGTTCTATAAAGCCTATCATCCCAGGATAAAGAAAAGAGTAATTTGAAAGATATATAAAGACTTGAGGAAGAAATCAAGGCAGGAAAAGACATCGATAATTTTAAATTTGATGCAAAAGATTTATATTTAGTCCATGGTTTGGTTATTCTGCTTGGATTCAAGGTTCCCAATTTTGATAAATATGACGGTTCTAGCTGTCCTAAAATCTATTTGGCAATGTTCTGTAGAAAAATGGAAGGATATTTGAATGATAATAAATTATTGATCCACTATTTCTATGATAGCCTGGTTGGACCTGTTGCAATGTGGTACAATAGATTAAGTCGAGAATAGATTCGAACATAGACTGGTTTGGCCAAAACACTTTTGGGGCAGTACAAGTACGTTATAGACCTAGCTCCAGATCACCGACTTTTGTAGAACATGAGTATGAAGGTCAGTAAAAGCTTTAAAGACTATGCATTGAAGTGGCAAGGAATAACAACCCAAGTACAACCTCCCATGACAGAAGAAGAAATATCTCTCATGTTTCCTCAAACTCTTCCATCTCCTTTCTTCGAGAGAATGCTTGTGAATTCAAAGGGCAGTTTTAGTGACCTCATGGTGATTGAAGAAGCAATAGAAATTGGGATCCAACAAGGTAAAATTGGACCAAGATTTGAAGATCGTGTTAATCAAGAAGTAAAAAAGAGAAATATATGAATGAATGTAATTTTCGAAGCTCCCTGAGCTGTAAGAGAAAAAGGCCAGTTGATGTATCAAAACTACCACGAAAAATTCTTAAAGCAAGTGAAAATTTAGAGATCTTTGGAGTATCTATTTCAGAATTAATTCGCCACTTTATTGAAGGAAAACATATCACTTATAGGCCAATGAAGGTAGTGCCAAAGCCATCTGCCCATAGCTATGACCCAGACAATGTTTGTGACTTTCACATAGGGGTACGAGGCCATGCTACCAAGAAGTGTAGGCCTTTAATGGAAGAAATCAAAAAGCTAGTCAGTAATGGAACTTTAACACAAGATCTTGTTCAACAATGGGAGATAAAAAGGATGAAGCAAGCTGTTATACCAGTCGAGGAATCAGAAGACTAGAACGAATACTTTCAAGAATGAAATTTTGAGAAGTCTATCTTAACCATGCATGTGCATCATGTGGGTACAATTTACATGGACCATTTTTGAAATAATACTTGGAAATAATTCTGCTACTTCTGGCCTGAAAGTAGTAGAAGTCTTTTTCTAATGGGCATATGTCATGTTTGCTGGTTTTTATTTCATTGGAATGATGTTTTTGAAATAAATAAATATATGTATATCTCTTCCTACCTTTGTAGGCCCCTAGATGCCAAGTGCAAGATGCAACATTGATTATGGTACAAAGATCGATTGGATGTTGTGAAGACGATGAGATGAAATTTATTTCTTAGTCTATTATGGTCGGCAAAGCAAGAAAATGGTGGATTACTACGCCTTTGATGATGTTCGATAACAAATTTGGGAAATTCATAAATAGTGAGGTGGACTAGACGATTTTAATCAAGTAGAGTTGCTTGAAATTGAAGTTCTAAGTGTAGTATTCTATACCCTAAAAACCAAATAAGAAAGAAAGAGAGAATATAAGAAAAAAGAAAAAGAATGAGAGAAAAAGGAAAGAAGAAAGAGAAAAGAGACAAAAAAAAGGAAAAGAAGGAAAAAAGAAGAAAGAAGAGAAAAGAAAGAGATATAAGAGAAAAAAATAAGAGAAAAAAGAGAAGAGAAAAGGGGAAAAAGAGAAATAATGAACTATTTAATAAATAAGTCTCAGAGAACTTTGATGGAGCTGTAGGGGAGTCAATAAATCTAATAATAAGCTATGCTCCACTTGTCCAATACCCTGGCGTCAGAGATGTATCTTTGAAGACATGTGTATAATAATTATTAGTAACAACCAGAAGCACACACATGCACTTCTAGAATTGTATTCTTAGAATGATATTTTTGCACTCTACTGGTTAAACGAGTTCAGAAAGTTTGAACACATTTATGAATGGAAAAGAATGAAAAGAACAAAAAATGAGTTGTTTCTGACTGGGTCGAGCAATGCGATAATCATAGGGTGTGAACCGAGTGATCTAGAAGAAATTTCATAATGTCGCCTCAACATTCACAAGCTACGCTAATCATAGGAGGGTTGAATCTAAGATGCTCTTGCACTTGATATCCAGGGAATCCTATTCCATTTTCTTTCTTTATATTTAAGACTTTGATTTTCTAGGTCTTGAAAGATATCCTTCATTGAAATACCGATCAATAAGCCGACATTTTTAAACAAAAAGATTTCCTTGTATTGCTTCAAAGATAAAATTAAAGATGCAAGATCATGGATGAAAATGGTCAACCTGACATAGTAAAGATATGGCTGAGTATAAGACGTCCATCTGTTCGGTAGTTTTCTGGTCAGAAAGAAGAATCACCCAGCATGGATCGTGGTGAGGACAATGGCAAGAATGTATATATCATATAGTTATGGGCCTAAAGTAAGTTTCTACCATAGAGTTCAGGTGGTAAAATGAACTTGATAAAAGTTTAGGGGCTGGAAGAAAGTTCAAGGATTTGAGGCATTTGCTTGCCCAAATGATGAAAGAGAGACAAATTCTACATGATGAGGAAAGAAACAAAGAGATTAGTGGGACATCATGGTGCATAAGAGTTCAAATCAGAATAGACAAAAGAGGATGCAAAGCCTGAAAAAATTTGATCACGGAAGAAGTAAAGATCAGATCGAGAAGAATATGAGCTCGACAATAAAATTTTAAGGTAAATTTTGTCAGAACATGAAGACAATAAGAGTTTTAAACAAATATCAAGAAGATCAAGCTAAGTAAGATTTGGTAAGAACAATATAAGGGATGAGGTACCGTTGCAACAGAAGTAGAAAAATCCACGGCTAAGCAAAGAAGACCAGAGCCCATCCGAGTGGTCCTCAGCTGTTACAATTCATGCATCATATAGTAAGACATCTATAAGATAGGAGCATGCCAACTCATTCATTCATAGCATTTTTGCAGGAATTTATAATAATCAACAAAGAACGAGCAAAGATTTCAATCTACGACTTTGAATTGGAGAAATAGATCATTAAAGACTAGCAAAGATTTCAATCGCATTTTCGTGAAGCAAAGATATTAATCCGTTTGAAGGGGAGGATCTCAATAAAGAATTTTTGACAACAACAAAGATACAACCCGTTTGAAGATGTGGGTTTTAGCAAAGATTACAACCCATTTGAAAAGACGAATCTTAGTAAAGATTTCAATTCGTTTGAAGAAGTGAATTTTAGCAAAGATTTTCTGATTGTTTGCACAAGACAGAAAGTGCAGTGCAATCCTAAAGCCCCCAGGTCATCAGTAATTCCTTCGGGTATGATGTTAAGTTATTCGGGCCATCACCTTTGAAACTGATGCAAATATTTGATTGAATGCATAAGACAAAAATGCATTACAATCCTAAAAACTTTGTGTCATCAGTAAGTCTTTTGGGCATGGTGTTAAGTCATTCGGACCATCACCTTTGGGAGTGATGTGAACATTTGATTGTTTGCATAAGACAAAAAGTACATTACGATCCTAAAACTTTCGGGTCATCAGTAAGTCCTTCGGGTATGATGTTAAGTCCTTCAGGCCATCACCTTCGGAAGTGATGAGACATTTGATTTTTTTCACAAGACAGAAAATGCATGCAATTCTAAAGCCTTCGGGTCATCAGTAAGTCCTTCGGGCATGATTTTAAGTTTTTCAGGCCAACATCTCCAGAAATGATGAGAACTTTTTGGAGGGCGTCACAATAAGACAGTGGGGGAATGGTTTCGAAAAAGATTTTAACCTTTTTGACCTTCAGTTTCAAGTTAAATAAAGAAGTCCATGTTACCAGATTGGAAAGCAAGTTCGATCAACTTTGGGCTCAAATGAGGGAGATTCACAGTTTAATTGGTTAAAAGTTTCATGTATTTTGTTGAAGCACTTGAAGTTTCTTAATGATATACCCAAATTGTACATTTGCTTTATAATTAATATTAAAAGATTAATGATAGATTTGACTTTTGTATGTCACATACACAGAGATCGACCAACAGAAGAAGAGAAAAAAAAGAGCACATACGAGCTTCAGACTGAAAGATCAAGATACCTTAGAAAGAAAAAACAGTGACACTAAAGATCTCAATACTTCAAGCAAGAAATTAAAGACATTTCATATTACCTCAGGTTGAATTCTTATTAATTGATGGTATTTTTTGCAAGTTCAATTTCCCCCAAAGGATGAGGTGAATCAACATTCCTGACAAAGAATGAAGAGCTCCTAAATAGAAGAGTTCGCTCAGCAAAGACAGAGTTCATAAAGATAATAGTTTGTCCAACAAAAAATATAGAGCCCTAATGAGAAGAGTTCATCATGCAAAGATTCTAGAGCTCCTAAAAAAAGAGCTTGTCCAGCAAAGAATAAAGAATTCCTAATGAGAAGAGTTCACCCTGCAAAGAATCCAAAGTTCCAAATGAGTATAGATCCTTTTTTCAACACCTTTACAGAGAGTTGGATAAACATTTCCAAGGAATAAAGAGTGTAACGATTCTAGGCTTTGCCACGTTTCAGAAGAATTGATAGTTTAGCTTTTTCAAACATTGTCCAACATTTTAGAAGAATGAAGAATTAGAATGAAGCACTTGTTTTTTCAACACCTTTACAGAGAGGTGGATCAACATTTCAAAAGAATGAAGAGTGTGTTATGCTTTAGAGAAAAGTAGATCGACATTACAGGAAAACTCGCTTGTTCAACGCATTTGTAGAGAGGTAGATCAACATTTCCAAGAAAGATTGAGGAAGCGTTTGTTTGTTCGACACCTTTACATAGAGATGGATCAATATTTTCAACAGTGGATGATGATCAAATTTTTTGCAGAGAAAAGTGGATCAACATTTTTCAAAAGAACTAGTTCAGACTTCAGGTTAACCTTGACAGAAGGATTGGGAAGTAAGAAAAAATGTTCAAGCTTTCTAAAAGAAAGAAGGAGTCATAGCAACAGTTTTCAAGTTCGGACAAAATTCGTGTCTTTTTAGTCTTTGCTCAATTCTTGTTCCACAGTAATGAGCAAAGAAGGGCATTTGTAATACCCGTATTTTGTCCGGGATTAGTACTATATTAGTAATTCACTATAAATAAAACTGTAAATAATAAATAAATAATTAGATATCAAACATAAAAATAAATAAATCCCAAATATCTATCCAAATGTCCCTTTTATACATACAAAGCTCAAAATTCAATTACAAGGCCCAACTTACAGCTTTTCCCACCAAACTAGCCTAAGAAACACAAAACAATATGAAAATCCTATTTTCCCGCCCAAAATTGCCACGTGGCAGCCCCTGATTGGTCCATAAAGCCTCACATGGATATGGTTTTGTTAGAGAAAGCTGGTCGCTGACGTCACCCATGTAATGTCAGCGATGATGTCAAATCTCACCCACCTATAAAAGGCAAGAAAGAGAATCTGTCAGGAATTAATACTAATCATTAAGAAATACTAAATAATAATAATAATAATTAACAAAGTGGAGAGAGAGTTACCTGCCATCGGGAGATGAACCGCCGAAAGTGGAGGCGTGGCCGAGATCTGAACCGATGTCAAAATTGTAGCCATTGCTGGGAGTTTGATCCAACGCCAGAGTTCATTTGAAGAGTATCGGAGCCACGAATGACTACCTGAAGAACGTCATTTTTGTCACTTCGAAGGTATATCTCCTTCACTAAATCTGAAAAAGAGAGATCGAGACTCATCTCATCTGGTGCCTAGCGTTAGAGCTTTGGTGGAGTTGAAAAAAGCCGAGACGGGTAGTTAGGTTAAGTGGTTGAAGTTGGATGGCTCTGTCGAGCTGGGATTAGATCTAGGGTTTAGGAGATAGAAAAATTGAAAAATTTTAGGTTTGAGATGCGGCGACGGATGGCGGCCAAAAATTGCCCTAGGGTGGCCGGGGTTCGAACCCTAGCTATCGGCGAACAGACTTGAGTGACCGAAGTGTGGCTGGAAGGATTTGGTGGCAAAGCTAATGGTAGTTTGTGGCTGGAATACTTAGCGTTCTTCAAGTTCTTGATGAACTATGAAGAACACCAAGAAAATTGGTGTGTTTTGACCCGTTTGGGTGGTTTAATCTGGGAACAAGGTGTTTTTGGTAGAGAGAAATGAGAGCATATCCGGGTTAGAGAGAATAGGTAGAGGTAGAGGAAGTGATTGAGTCAAACTCGGTGAGGGCCTTTTATAGGCGGATTAAAATGACACTGTTTTGTTGCTGGGTCACTTTGACTCGCGAGCTAGAGACAAGTCAGATAAAGGATCTGCGCCCCTTTTTTTCAGACCTTCTCAATTTTGTACCCAAAAGTTTGTACTCTTTTTAATTTGCTCCATTCTTTTAATAAAATCAAAATTCAACTTTAATTTTCTTTCAATTTACTCATGTATTTAATTGATTGTTTTAATTTAATTGTCTTAATTTATATGAGTGATGCATGTTTTAAATTGCATATAGCATTATTTGCTAGATAATTAAGTCACTTAGCATAGATTATTAATTGTTTAGAGCTTTAGTATATAGGTTCTTTAATTAGAATTAAATAATTTAAATATGATAGATGATTGTAGAAATTTAACAAGTGTTATTTGGAAAACTTAGAAGTTTAAATTTGAATAGTGCCCTAAAGTATTTGGGTGTTATTCAACCTAAACTTTTAAGATAGAACAAATAATATTTGTTATAACCTAGAAGATAATAATTAATCTAGTAATTAATTAGAGCCTTTAATTAGGATTAAAACTTAAGCAATTAGATTAATTAATTGGACTGAGAATATTAGATATAATTTTGAGGCTTAAACATGGAAGGTGTCCAAGCAATTGGGTGTTGTCTCATATAAATCTTAAAATTGAATAATATTCATAGAATTAAATATGACACAATTGATTAGAGCCTTTCTAAGTTAGAACTTAAAATAAACAAGACGATAACCGATAATGCATTGGAAACTTTTTATGTTGGAAATATATTTTTGAATATGAATGGGAGTATCCTAATGTAACTGGGTGCTTCTAATCTCATATTCAGATAAAAATATATTTCCTTATAAAATGATATCTCCATTTGGAATACAAATCCAGATAATAATTAAGGGATAAATTAAATTCGAATTATTATTTTTAAAATGTCAAAATACCACATAAAATTAAAAGGTACCGATAACGAGCGTTTGTGGGGTGCTAATCCTTCCCCACACGTAACCTAATCCCGAACTCAATTTTTAAAGAATGAATCTCTGGTTGTTTTTATGGTGTTCGATCTACCAAAGGGACCGGTGGCGACTCAAAAATGTTTTCAAGATTAAATAAAAATGATAAATCTAATTTTCATGATTAATTAATGGAAAATCAATTTAACATGAAAAATTTAACTTTCAAGATTAAATGAATAAAAAAGGCAAAACTCATAATTTTGAAAGATCGATCGTCGAGTTATTTTCACACCGGTAAAAAATAGTCACGACATAGACAAATGTGTTAGACTTGAAAAAATATTACGTCAGTAAAAAAAAAATTTTATAAAATTATATAAAATATAAAATAATTTTTTCTACTGACTTATCATTCTATCAAGTCATTTTAAATTGTTTGCCATCAGTTTTCTAACAATTTTCATTCATAGAGAGGTTATTTTGACCCAAAATAAAACGTTAGGGGTTGAATTGCTTAAAAAAAGAATTGGAGCCAAAGTTACTATTCAGTCAAATGTTGAAGCTATTTTTTGAGTTTATGCTTATTTTGAGGAGGAGAAAGCAAGCCGGACATTAAAAGATAAAATGAAAAAATTAGAAAAAAGAAATTCTAGAATCTACAGAATTTTCAGCAGGCGAACATATTTCGAGTCTTAAAAAATACAAGAATGAGCCATTGGCTAAAAATATTTTTTAGAACATCATGTCTCCATTTCCTTCAAGTTTCCCAAGGTAGTTTATGATTGAAGAGGTGATCCTCAATATCACATGTCATATTTTTTTTTGAACCATATGGATCGGTTTGGAGCATCTGACCAGGTCAAATGTAGAGTATTTTCAATGACCCTGAAGGACGTTGCTCGATCCTGGTACCTCCAATTACCACATCATTCTATTCATAGTTTCGACAAATTAGCATATTTATTTTAAAGAAATCTCTAGTATATCTGATGTCTTTATATCAGAGAGCGGATGACCCACTGCGAAATTATATGAAGAGGTTTCACGCGGCAACAATGCAAACTAAGGATGTAGCAGATGAGTTTGTCATAAATGCATTCATTAATATGCCGGAGAAAGGCCGCTTGAGATTACACCTACCTTGGCAATTATATGATAATGGAAAAAGTGAAAATAATATACTCCTATATAGGATGACTGTATAGTTAAGCTGACAGATTTAATTAACAAGCTAATATAGTAGTATTTTTACCGAGAGCTAATACTTTCAGATGTGCTCAACAGTTCCTCCAAGTATTCAGATCCTAAATCTTCCAACACCACCACATCATTCTTATTTCTCTTGCCCGTTGATTTCCTTTGTAAATAATTCATCTGCTTTAGTTCTACGGCCGGTGAGGCACCTTCCCGGCAATAGTAATTCATGTTTCGAAGGGATTCCCGAACACTTTCGATGGGAAAATTGAGCACTGCTTTTGGACCCTGTGTCGATAAGGCTGCCTGATCATAAGCTAAAGCAGCTGCCTCTGCACTGTCGAAGGTTCCGAGCCAAACCCGAATGCCATGCCTCGTTGAATCCCTTATCTCCGCCGCGTATTTCCCCCACGGTCGCTTCCTGACGCCTCTGTATGATGTTTCCTGCTTTGGGTGTTCTTTTCCTTCTCGTTTCTTGGCTCCGGAACTCGAAACTGCACGTACTTGTTCATCGAATGATCCATAGGAAGCAGATTCTGATGATTCTCTTGAGCCATCATTATGAGAAAGAGAAAGGCTGCGCTGGGGAGGCAGATTTTTGGGGTTTAGGAAGTTAAATGAAAGGGAATCTTGGTCGAGACAAAGCTCGTTATTTAATGAGAAACATTCAAGCAAACCTTGTGGAGATTCTAGTAAGATGTCCGAATTTAGGCCCTGAAGGAAGGAAGGATCCATAATTTCGAGGGACAAGTTGCTTCTCTCTCTCACTCTGGCTTTATGTATTACGAGTTGCTTTAGTTATAAGCTCACCTTTGTATTTGTATTGTTTTTTTACGGAAACTATAAACGACAATCTCTCATGAAGCTTATTAAAATGCATGTGAGACTCGACAATAAATTTTAATTAGAAAAAAAGTAATATTCACCCGTGGTCCCTTTTATTTAGGTTTTGTTTTATTTTGATCACCAAAATTAAAAAAAGACTATTCTTGTCACTTACGTTAGAAAACGTTTCTGTTTTGGTCACTGGATCATTAGTCTCCATTACTTGACTAACGGGTAGCTGACATGGCGCCATAAAAATCAAAATAATCAACATGTAAACTCCTTAGACCAAGCACCAAGCCGCATCGACAGCTCGATCTCCGAAGCACCACCACCTGCAATCAAAAACCTCTTACTCACTAAGCACCTAACTACACATAAAGCATCATGTAAACTCCTTTTAGCCTTGTCAATAACCAACTGATTTGAACCCCTAACCAAAACAGTTGTAGTTTTTCCCATATCTTCAATCCCAATAACCTTAACAATCATTGCATCCCCAAGTGAAACCTCTTCAACAAGATTTGCATTGTCCAACTTTCAGCTCGCAAATGCTCAATATTAGCAATAGGCAAGCAATTCAAAGTCTTGGTAATAAACTCAATATCATCCCTCTCAACATCCTTGATAACCATTATCTTTGCTTTGGCCAAATAATGCAAGGACAAATATGTGATTTTATCCCTCAAAATACTCTTTTGAATCAACAAAACATAATAGTCAGTGGCCTTAATCTTCTTAATCATACCCAAAATATAACTTCATTCCTCTTTCAATATCTTATCCATTTGAGTATAATCAGAAACTATTATACTATGTTTAATATCCTATCCATGGCGGTTAGAACATCACCGACTTTAGTTGAAGCCTTGTGGGGAGAATCGAATATAACAGTGGGGTGAATACCATGAGAGAAAAGGGAGATGCATTGCTTAAGGAAGGATTTGACAATTTCGACTATTGTGGTGGTACCATCATCGATGGCGGTTTCACGAGATTTAGAGAGTTCGACGAGTATTTTAGCGACGGGTTGTAGGACTTCCATCTTGTTTAAGATGGTGGCGCCGTTGTTGGTAATGACGACTTCACCGTTGGCGGTTGAGATCATTTTATCCATACCTTTAGGTCCCAAGCTGGTTCAGACGGTGTCAGCCACGGATCTGGCTGCTACGATATTGGCTTGGCGGATGTCTTCTTTGAGCTTGTTGTCCATGTAGGACTTCATCTTATAAGCACGCGGCTGGGCTGCAGTTACGGCCACCATTTCTGGTTTTTTATGGAAATAGAGGATCGGAAGCGAAAAACCATATAAGAACAAAGAAAAGAGAGGGAAAAGATAGAAAAGGAAAGTATTCTAAAAAGGTAGATTATATGTGTACTAAATACGTGGATTATTTTAATTTTTAAGGATCCATGTCAGATACTCGTTAGTCAAGTAACAAAGACTAATGATCCAGTGATCAAAACAGAAACATTTTCTAACGTAAGTGACAAGAATAGTTTTTTTAAAATTTTGGTGACCAAAATAGAACAAAACCTAAACAAAAGGGATCACAGTGAAGATTACCCCAAAAAAATCTTGAGTTCTATTTTTTGAATAGTTTAAAGTGATTACAAGATAGTATTTGTTCATTAATATTATTAACCCATTTACAATGCACACACATTGCAAACAAAGCGAATGAACCATGGTCTCTTAGGATGAACATCATCCACTTTTTTATCGGGAGCACTTGTTGGGTACAAAATGTAACATCCCAAAAACCGGTCTAGTCAGAATTGGATTTCGGAGATCGAACTTCTTATTCCAGGAGGATTAAATTTTTGCACCGATATTGACTATATGATCTATGTTCTTAATATCGAACCTTCAATGAGTCTAATCTTTGAATTGGGATCTTATTAGAAAGTCAAATGTCGAATCTGAGTCTAGGGTATCGATACGGCAAGTACCGTATCGGTACGGTATAACGGTTTTAACTAACTTTTGGATTTTAGCTTAACCGTATCGATACAGTCCCGCGATTATCGATACGGGTCCCTGCAGAAGTCAAAATTTAATTACTAAAATTCATAGATTTAAGAGAGGTGATGATTCACCAGCATGCTCGTCAATCTCTCATGCGAATTTGATCTGATGAGATAACCATTTATCATCAATCACCTTGAATTGAGTAAACCCTTTGCTTAGTGTAAGCATTCTACTGCTCTTTGATGAGGTGGATAGGGATTAGCAAACCCTTAGGCTCGGGAGACCTTGTTATTGGCTGATTTGAAGGTGAATAATGATTAAAAGCTACTAAAATAAACAAATGAGTAATTCTCATTCTTACCTTTGCAATCACCAAGATCAAATCACACCTTTTTTATATAAATCATTTTTCCTCCTAAACAAGCATCACCATTGTTTCTCAAGCTTACACCTCTCCATTAGAGCTCTTTTAGCTTAAGCTTTCTTTGATTTGAAAGCATCATCCCATAGCTATTGCTTGGGTAAGTATAAGCCCTAAATCTATTGATGATTCCATAAGCCTTTGAAAGTTCAATTTCAAGATAAGCTTTTGTTCTACAAGCCTTAAATTTTTGAGTAGCTAGTGGCTATACTATTGGTTCTAATAATCTTCTATTGTCCTCTCCTAGCTCAAGTATCGAATGAAGCTAATCCATCATCTCTATCGAAAGCTAGGGATAAAGGAATCGTTATCCGTGAGCCTTGTAGCCAAGGTGAGTGTAGTCAGAGTCATGAGAGATGGCTAGGTGCCATCTCGAATCAATGGTTATTGATTATTGTGTGACTAACCATTGTGTTGAAAAGCTATGCATAAACCATCATTAAAAGCATATTGGTAAGCAAGATTAAGTATGTCATTTAGTATTGAACAATGCTTATTGATATTGAACCATCAATATATGTTAATGCTATTGATTCATTGATCCACGACTACTGTTATTGCTTATTGATATGAGATTATTGAGTTAATGTTATTGATTCATTGTTATGGAAATATGGTTATTGAATTATTATTTGTGGAACCTTGGGATCGAAGTATTAGATACAATTGGCATGTCATAGAATTCATGAGCTTATTAGTACGGGTACTGGGCTTCAGCCATGGTGCGGTGGAGGGTGTGTTGTGTATTGGTCAATTGGTGCGGCGGAGGACATATAACATGACCATTATTGTTATTGTTGGTGTTGTGGTAGAATTCGTGTATCTTAATACGGTTGAATCGATCCAAGGAGTTATTGGTTAATATTGCTTTTGTTATGATATGTTATTAATGATCATTGACGATATGCTATCTTTGATGCCATGCCATTAGTTAAGAATGATGAACATGCTTTGCTTAACCATACGTTTGATGTTATGTTTAAAATTGTTTTGAAGTATGTTAAATGGCATATCATGATCATTCATTGTTATTGACTACCTCACTTAGACTATGAAAGTCTAATGCATTCATCTTCCATAACATTTCAGGTTAAGAAAGTGTTTGGATCGAGATCAGGATTGGTTGGAAGATCAGGAAGTCACCTCAAGCCTAAAGTAAAGTATTTTGTCCCTATAAACTCCTAGAATGGTGGCAAAGTAGTTAGACAAATTGGTTTTGTTGTCTGGACTATATGTGTAAAAGCTATATGTTGTATAAGCATAAATGGCCCTAAATGACTCTTTTGGTAATGACTAAAAATGGTCTAATATGCATATGTGGCTTAAAAGTTGGATGACATAACAAATGGATGTAGAATGGCAATGAATTTGGCATACTGATAGATTTTATGTTTATAAGCTTATTGGTAAAATTTGGTACTGTTTGGACAATGATGAATGTTTTAAAATAGATAAACATCAGCTAAAATCTTTCATTACAGGTCAGGGCATATCGATACGGGTGATGGCGTATCGGTACGGTCCTTACATTTTAGGCACGGTCAATGTTGGTCAAGCAGGATGTATCGATACGGTTTGTGCATATCGATACGAAAATTGGTCACTGGAATTTGATGGGATAAATGGTATCGATATGGTCTTATAGCGTATCGATACGTGGTCAACAAAGTCAACCAGTACCGATACGGTGTTAGTTAATTTGGTTAAAAGACTTAGACATCAGTTTTACACATATTACAGATTGGTCACCAATAAGTTATATGGCTAAATTGGTTAGACCTCCGATAGTAATGGAGCTTCACAGATTAATAATTGGTATGTTTAATTACAAGTTGGTAATAAAGAATCTGAGTTAGGGTCGCTAATCCCTAAGTTTGAAAAAGGTTAAATCATCCTCGATTCTAATATGACTATTAAGGAATAGGTTCGATAAGCCTTGCGAATGACTAATAAAATATTTTGAACAAGTTTTAAACTTTGGTTCCGTCTTCCGATCTTTGAATAACTTTCGATGACATTTTTCGACCCGGTTCTCTACTAGACCAGGAAGGGGTTGTTACAGTTGTGGTATTAGAGCTAGAGTTTAGTCAGTTCTGGACTAAAACTATAATTGTCTGTATTAATTATTGTGTTACTTTGCCACCTAGGAGTTATATTATTGTATATTGTGACTTGCCGACTGATCCGATCTCTCTATGTTAATGTATAGATGTCTACCTCTGATCAAACTTGAATGGATGATCATATACTGACTTCTCCATGCATGATGTGGAAGTTAGAAGAAAAGAGCCTATGAATCCACAAAATCCCCCGGTACAGAATTTTGAGGCTATAATGCAATTTTCTTAGACCGAGTGTCTTAAGAGCATGATCGATATGTTCAAAATACTTATAACTTTGATCAAAGACGAGCCAATCCCTCAATCGGCTCCTCCATATATCCGAGCCCCTATCGATAAGCTCAAGCAATATCCAGTTTACATATTCATCGGCCAGGACCTGGATAACCCCGAGGTCGTAGAATACTGGCTAGAGAATACCCTGAAATACTAAATAAACAGATGAAATGCCCTGAGGAGCACAAGCTAGAATGTGCTTTGGCCTTGATCGCCGAAAAAGCTCAGAGCTGGTGGGATACTGTGACTCTCATTGTCCCTAAACACCAGATTACGTGGGACATTTTTCTCAAAGAGTTCCGTAAGAAGTACATCAATGATCACTACATTGCTGAAAGGCGAAAGAAATTCCTTCACTTGACACAATGAGAAAGACCTGTTGAGCAATATATTCAAGACTTCTATAAATATGCAAGGTATGGTGCTGAAATCATACGCACGGAGAATGAGAAATGTCGAATGTTCGTGGATGACCTCCGTGATGAAATACGTCATCTCTTTATTGCTTTGGAAATCGAGGACTTTCAAACTCTTGTTAATTGAGCCATTACTACCGAAGCCTCTAAGAAGGCTTATAAAAAGAGGAAGAAGAATCAAGCTCGATCTAAAAAGAGGCACCGAGATGATTCTCATTCATATGAATCTTTCAAGAAAGGGAAACACCACGGTTCAAAGTAAAATGTGTATTCATAACCCTATAGTACGAACATTTTGCAAAGCCCTAGTCTGTAACTCAATTCTTTTCTAGAGCTGACTCTATTGATAGCTTTGATTGCTCATCCAATTTGTGACTTTTTTCAGCATAGACATCCTGAAGGGCAATACCGTAAGAAATCTAGAGCTTGTTTCTTCTATGTCGAGATTAGGTATCTCATTCGAGATTATTCTAAGAACAAGTCCACCTCTACATTAGTTAATTTGTCCCCTGCTCAATCTTTTCGAGGTAAGAGAAGGAAACAAGGATTCTTCGAAAGGTCTAGAGGATCATCAAAATCATCGTACCAGTCTGAATCTAAAGCTTCTACTCAGATGTACCATGTGAGAGCCATAAAACAAGGAAATGATCATCTTGCTAATTCAGGTAAAACTTCAAGGACGAATTTTTCATAAGTGGGAGAATTGTAACATCCCAAAAACAGGTATAGTCGGAATTGGATTTCGGTGATCGAGAATCTTATTTCGAGAGGATTAAATTTTTGCACTGATGTTGACTATATGATCTATGTTCTTAATATCAAACCTTGAATGAGTCTAATCTTTGAATTGAGATCTTATTAGAAAGTCAAATGTCAAATCTAAGTCTAAGGTATCGATACGGTAGGTACTGTATCGGTACTGTATAACAGATTTAACTAACTTTTGGATTTTAGCTTAACATTATTGATAGTCCCAATCGTATCAATACGGGTCCCTGCATAAGTCAAATTTAATGACTAAATTTCATAGATTTAAGAAAGGTGATGATTCACCAGCATGCTTGTCAATCTCTCATGCAAATTTGATTTGATGAGATAACCATTTATCGTTAATCACCTTGAATTGAGTAAACCCTTTACTTAGGGTAAGCCTTCTATTGGCTCTTTGATGAGGTGGATAGGGATTAGCAAACCCTTAGGCTTAGGAAACCTTGTTATTGGCTGATTGGAAGGTGAATAATGATTACAAGCTACTAAAATAAACAAAAGAGTAATTCTCATTCTTACTTTTGCAATCATCGGGATCAAATCACACCTTTTTGTTATTCATCATTTTTCCTACTGAGCAAGCATCACCATTGTTGCTCAAGCTTACACCTCTCCATTAGAGCTCTTTTACTTAAGTTTCCTTTGATTTGGAAGCATCATCCCATAGCTATTGTTTGGGTAAGTATAAGTCTTAAATCTATTGATGATTCCATAAGCCTTTGAAAGTTCAATTTCAAGATAAGCTTTTGTTCTTTAAGCCTTAAATTTCTAAGTAGCTAGTGGCTATCCTATTGATTCTAATAATCTTCTATTGTCTTCTCCTAGCTCAAGTATCGAAGGAAGCTAATACATTATCTCCATCGAAAGCTAGGGATAAAGGAATCGTTATCCGTGAGCCTTGTAGCCAAAATGAGTGTAGTCGGAGTCATGAGAGTTGGCTAGGTGCCATCTCGAATCATTGGTTATTGATTACTGTGTGACTAACCCTTGTGTTGAAAAGCTATGCATAAACCATCATTAAAAGCGTATTGGTAAGCAAGAGTAAGTATGTCATTTAGTATTGAACAATGATTATTGATATTGAACCATCAATATATGTTATTGCTATTGAATCATTGATCCACGACTATTTTTATTGCTTATTGATAAGAGATTATTGAGTTAATGTTATTACTCGTTGTTATGGAACTATGGTTATTGAATTATTGTTTGTGGAACCTTGGGATCGAAATATTGGATACAATTGGTATGCCATAGAATTCATGAGATCATTAGTACGGGTATTGGGCTTCAGCCATGGTGCATTGGAGAAGTGTGTTGTGTATTGGTCAATTGGTGCGATGGAGGACATATGATATGACCATTATTGTTATTGTTGGTGCTGTGGTGGAATTCGTGTATCCAAATACGATTGAATCGATCCAAGGAGTTATTGGTTATTGATATTGCTTTTGTTATGATATGCTATTAGTGATCATTGATGATATGCTATCTTTGATGCCATGCCATTAGTTAAGAATGATGAACATGCCTTGCTTAACTATACGTTTGATGTTATGTTTAAAGTTGTTTTGAAGTATGTTAAATGGCATATCATGCTTATTCATTGTTATTGACTACCTCACTTAGACTATGAAAGTCTAATGCATTCATATTCCATAACATTTTAGGTTAAGAAAATGTTTGGATCGAGATCAGGATTGGTTGGAAGATTGGCAAGTCACCTCAAGCCTAAAGTAAAGTATTTTGTCCCTATGAACTCCTAGAATGATGGCAAAGTAGTTATACGAATTGGTTTTGTTGTCTGGACTATGTGTGTAAAAGCTATGTGTTGTATAAGCATAAATAGCCCTAAATGACTCTTTTGGTAATGACTAAAAATGGCCTAATATGCATATTTGGCTTAAAAGTTGGATGACATAGCAAATGGATGCAGAATGGCAAGGAATTTGACATACTGATAGATTTTATGTTTATAAGCTTACTGGTAAAATTTGGTACTGTTTGGACAAGGATTAATAGGTTAAAATGACTAAATACCATCTAAAATCTGTCATTACAGGTCATGGCGTATCGATACGGGTGATGGTGTATCAGTACGGTCTTTACATTTTAGGCACGGTCAACGTTGGTCAAGTAGGGCGTATCAATACGGTTTGGGCGTATCGATACTGAAATTGGTCACTGAAATTTGATGGGATAAATGGTATCAATATGGTCTTATAGTGTATCGATACGCAGTCAACGAAGTCTGTAATACCCCAAATTAGGGCCTAATAACTTGACCTATAAGTGTCTAGGACCTAATTGAACAAATAAAATACATGTAGGAACAATTAAAATGAGTCTAGTAACCATGGTGACTTAATTGTGAAGAAACTGAAACTAGTGACAAGAATTGAAAGAATTAAGGGATTTAATTAACCAAAGTTTAAACCTTGTTAACTTGCATGTAACAAGCTTATTAGTTGGATTATTAGTGGAGTAATTTGACCAACTTTAGGCCATGTGGCCGGTCAAACAAGGGAGAAGCATGACACATCGCTATTCTATCATCTCTTTCATTTCATTCTCTCACCCCTTTCGAAACAAAACCATACCAGCCATAGAGAGAGAATTGAGAGAAATCTAGGGACAAATTCATTCAATGGAGATGTTAAAATCCTGTTAGGGACTTGAATTTCTTGATTCTTACATGCAAAACATAGTGTAAGTGTTTTCTTCTTGTATCTTGAATTGAAAGCATGGTTATCGTGTTTATTGTGAAATGCTAGAATTGAATGATTTGAGAATTGGTTGGATGATCATGTTTGAATGATATAATGTTAGGATGATGTTAATTGGTTAGATAATTAGATAGAATACAAGAATTGATAGTAGAAATTCATGCTAAAACACTAGTTACTCAAAATGTTGCATGTATGACAATGGCCGAATGTAATTGGGGTTGTAATTGAATCAAATTGTGTATTGATTTGAATAGGAGAATATTGTATATTGTACATTTCAAATTATAGAGTATGTTTACTAGAAATTTGATATTGAAATTGGTTGAATTGTTAATGGAAAACTAGTCACGAAAGTAGTCACAATTCTATAAATTGAGTCCTAGGGACTGTTTTGAAGAATCTGTTAATTAGGGGACCTAATTGTATGTTTAAAGGCTGAAAATTTATTTTATAAACAGGGGAAACTAATTTCTAAAGGAATTATTTGAACTTGTAAGGTTCATAGGGTAATTAGCTCACTAAAGTGAACCTAATTGTAAATTGGCAGATTCAATACTGGAAATTTGACATGTCTTTAACTAAAAAACTGTATTGATCTAGAAAGGCTAAAAATATGATCCATACATGGTTGAATAGATAATTGAATTAGCTTTCCATCAATGTAAACCAATTGGAATTTCAACGTGTATATTAAAAGATATGAGCAAAATAGTAACTAGTGTGCAATCTGCCATGTGCAGAAAATAGTTTGGTATTGTAGTGTGAATTGTGTCTAATTGAATAAGCTTGTTTGATGAATTGAGTACTAACATGCTCTTTAAATGTTTGTGTATGTCTTATTAGAACAATGATAGAAGATCTTGTGGAAGAAGAGATGGTTGGCCAAGCTAATAGGAAGGACAAGTGAATCTATATCAAGGAGCAACACTAGCTTGCTTTTGCTTGAAGTTTTGTGAGTGTAGTCTTATTTAGGGTTGGGACTAGTGTCTTAACCAACGATCCATGTCTAAATTCTTGCATGATAAATGATAGTATGAAATGAACTTAATCCATATTTGGTAAACCAATTTAAGGGAATAATGGACTAAATAGGAACTTGGTGATTGAATTATGTTTGATACATGATAGCTAGTGAAATTGTAACTTGAAATAATTGCTTGAACATCTACCTTGTAATGTAGTTGTACGAATAGGATTAGTATAATCATTGCTTGATACTTGTTGATGCTTAAATGTGAGTATGCTGGAAATTCATGAAACCTTGTAAAATGAACTAAGATTCACTTGACTTAGTGACTTGAAATAGACTTGACCTTGCTATGTTTGATGTTTAACCACTTGATGTGTGATTGCTTGAAGATAAAAGATTCAATAAGCCCTTGGTTGCTAGTTGGTCTTAGGTAGAACGACATGCCTTAGAGTCTAGAGCTCGACTTGTTAGGTACTTTGTGTTCCATCTTGCTTGGTGTTATAGACACCTTCTTGTTAGATACCTTGGGTATCATCTTGCTAGGTACTTTGTGTACCCTATTGTGTGGTGTTGTGGACACCTTCTTGTTTAGGTACTTTGTGTACCCACTTGCTATGTACTTTGTGTACCTACTTGAGACTTGATTACCTAGTCCTACTATCTACCAAGGCAAAACAAGACTAATAAACTTGTAATAGGACATGTTAACATGATTAATAAATGAACAAAACTTGACTCTTGTTAATGACTGGTAATGAAATAGAATTACATGAAAGAAATAATACACATGTTATCTTGAATTGCTCATTACTTGAAAGATAAGTCACAAGATAATAAGAATCCTATTCGAATTAGATTGGGTGATCTCTTTGTTGATTATTGTCTATCAATGCTTGTTTGGTTAAATTAGTACTTGAGCATGACTACTTGCTTGGTTGTATTATGTAAATTCCCAAAATGGAACTTTGAGCTTGCTTATTCGAAAGTTGCTTTGTGAACTATCTAGGTCTTGCTTAATCTTGATTGAAGCCTAGCTAAGTTAATCTTGACTAAATGAACAAAAGACACCTAAAGCTAATAATCTTAAAACTTGCTAGATCTAAGTGCTACCTCACTAAGTACGATTCGTACTTATCACTCTCGTTTTTCCTTCTTCCTAAACCACAGGTTCTAAATTGATCAAAGCTTCTCATTCTAGAGCCGATGCATTACATAAGTGAAGTTGGAAAGTATGGCTTACTTCTATTTTGTTACACTCCTAGTTTGTGGCTTTAGTTGGTGTCTAGATTATCTAGGTTCATGCATTTTGAGTTGTAATTAACATGTATGTAAAACTTGATTCTGTGTATTAACCTTAATGGCACTTTTGGATTTGTATATAAATGTGTTAAGTTATGGTATTTTTATGAATCTTGTTGTCTTGTTAAATGAATGAATGATCTTGAACTTGCCTAAGCTATTGTATTCGAATGATGTAGGTGAACTAATGAAACGTACTTGTTAAATTGTATTTAGAACATATATAGTATAAATTGCCCTATTCGAATGGAATCTAGAAGGCTTAGGATGGTTGTTTGATCCATTTCATCTCTTAGAAGTCTAGACTAACTTAAATATTTTGAGCATGATAATCTAAGGAATAATATAGTAAACTAGAAGATATGAATGAACCTTGTAAATCGATTGAACCTAATAATACATACATGTTGCGCATATATGTATAAGGTTTTGTAAACTTGATTATGAAGAATGAATGGTTTAGAATGCTATTAGGTAATGAATGAAGCTAGCTAAGTGGATAGTTAATCTTAATGGATGGTGTTCGAATTGTAACTTGTAAATCAAGTTAATGGAAAATTTTATTGGGCCATAATCTTGTAAGTTATAACCTGTAATGGATAACTTGATTAACCTTGTTTCTTGTCCCGGTAATGCTCCTCGCTCCTAACCCGGGCGAGGGGTGTTACAAGGTCAACCAGTATCGATACGGTCCTAAGGGTACCGATACGGTGTTAGTTAATTTGGTTAACAGACTTAGACATCAGTTTTACACAGCTTACAAATTGGTCACCAATAAGTTATATGGCTAAATTGGTTAGGTAAACGACCTCCGATAGTAATGGAGCTTCATAGATTAATTATTGGTATGCTTAATTACAAGTTGGTAATAAAGAATCCGGGTTAGGGCCGCTAATTTGTAAAGTTTACATTTTAGTCCCTAAGTTTGAGAAAGGTTAAAATCGACCCCAATTCCAATACGACTGGTAACTAATAGGTTTGATAAGCCTTGAGAATGACTAATAAAATATTTCATACAAGTTCCAAACTCTGATCCCATCTTCCGATCTCCGAATAAGTTTTTGATGACACTTTCCGACCCGGTTCTCTACCAGACCGAGAAGGGGGTGTTACACAAATCTTGAATTCTAATTAGATATTGTTTTCATTCTATACACATATATTCTACAAACAAAACTTGTATATCCCTTTTATGTGCCCTTTATGTTTTTCATTAATTATTTTATGTCATTGGTATTAATAGTTTATTTGGAATTTTTTATTTGGGCTTTAACCCTGAGTATATAAGTCAATTATCAACCTTTAAAACTATTCATGTATCATTTTCAGAGTCTCCCCTAAGTCACACCATAATCTTCTCTCCACCCATTCCTTCGTCTGAGATTCGACAAACACTTTATGATCGACCTTTTCATATTTCAAGATTAATAAGAGTTTCGGTAAGTCGTCACTAATCAAACCTTATGATATGTTCCATTCCTCCGTGGTTCGTTCTTGAAATCAAAGAGGAAATCTTTCGGGTTTTTTTCATAACCGCCACTCTCTCCACCGTTTCTACACTAGGTAAGGGCGTGGATGCCGTTTTTTATTCATTTTTCTTCATTTTAAGTCATAGGAGCGTCCTCACTCATCACGCGATTCATGTGCCACCCATTTGTCTTCATCGCTATCTTTCTACCACGGGTCATCCGTTAACCCCAACTCCCTTTAACCAAAAGAACAAAAATTATTACTTTTTGAGTTTTGCAAACACCGACGAATGAGATTGAGGGGCTTGTGCTAGCGGAAGGTGCGATTTGGAATTTTGGATCGGATAATGTTGGGTGGTTCGTATTTCTTTAATATTTGAATAGCTTATTCTAACGCTTTAATTGCTTATTTTCATGGGTACTCTTTTCCCCATTTAAGATTAGAGGTTTTTAATGAGGCCCATAAAAATAATTCTCTTATATAACTTTCTTCTTAATGAAATCATACGTATTTATAAAAAAAACAAAAACTATAATCTAGTCGGCCAAAATCCCTTAACCTTTTAGTTGGACCCAAAGAGATAGGTCAAAACTGTGACCCACTTAGGCTTGGTCCAAACCAGTTGATTGAGTTCTTTGACCCAAGTTAATTGGGCTAGGATCCAAATCTGTTGGTGAACCCAATATTTGATCCAACACCATCAACCCAAGCTCAGAATGCATGTCCCCATTACCTTCCGCCCTACACGTATTGTGTGTTATCTTTTTAACCTATGGTCACGTAAACAACAAAGAGAGCTATTAATAGGTTGGGAAGTGCTGTTACCCTATTCAATATTTTAATTTTTTTTAATTTAAGTATTAGTTAAATAAAAAATTTACATTTTCAAAAATTTAAATTAAAAGTTAAATAAAATTTTGTCCCGCTTAACCCTTAATATAACTCCATCCCTTCACGTAAAACTCACCAATCGCGCCTTTGATATATGTTAGAAATAGATACTATTTTAATAAATAATTTAAAAACATTTTCTTATAAATAAATTTAAAAATAATTTCGTAAAATGCCTAGCTCTAGGTTCGTGGAAAGCAAATAGACATGGACACCAAATAGATCTAGAGGCAGATCAAAGTAGCCGACCACCAGGAAAATATAATCAGAAATAGATATTCAGATGATATCAATTAACTCACTATTATTCAAAAAGAAAAAAAAAATTAAGTATCAAATAATAACTTAAACAACCCTCCTTATCTTGGGTTTAGGGTTTTACCCGCACCAAGCAAAACCCACTACCAGTGTTCCACCATGGCGCGATTCAAAAGATCCACTGTTCCGCGCCTTCTTTACACCTTCTACTCCACCAAAGCGGCACCGTCCTCTTCCCCCTCCTCCTCGCGAACTTCGAGGTCCGTCACTTCTCATCTGGCAGCGCCGCGCGAGCAAAGGATGACAAAGAACCATGGTGGAAAGAGTCCATGGAACGACTCCGAAACATCGGAATCTCCGCTCACATCGACTCGGGCAAGACCACGCTGACAGAGCGGGTTCTCTATTATACCGGCCGGATCCACGAGATCCACGAGGTTCGCGGGAAAGACGGCATTGGAGCAAAGATGGATTCCATGGATTTAGAAAGAGAGAAAGGAATTACTATCCAATCTGCTGCCACGTATTGCACCTGGAAAGATTACCAGGTTTGTAAAATATAGTAATTTGACCCAATTTTATTGCAGTGTCTTTTAATCATTTATTAAGCTGTGCAAAATTTTCATCTGCTGTTTTAGATTAATATAATCGATACGCCTGGTCACGTTGATTTTACGATCGAAGTGGAGAGGGCGCTGCGTTTTCTTGACGGTGCCATTTTAGTTCTGTGTAGTGTTGGTGGTGTACAAAGTCAGTCAATTACTGTTGATCGACAAATGAGAAGGTATGAGGTTCCGAGACTTGCCTTTATTAACAAACTCGATCGAATGGGAGCTGATCCATGGAAAGTTCTCAACCAGGTACTTTTGGCTATATTCATGTAACCGAATAGTTGTTACTGAACTTCACAGCCCACACATTTAACAGTGGTATGCTGGTCATTTTGTGTCCATTGTCAGGCTAGGTCTAAGCTTCGGCATCATGCTGCAGCTGTGCAAGTTCCAATTGGCTTGGAAGAAAACTTTAAGGGTCTTGTTGACCTTGTTCAGCAAAAAGCTTATTATTTTCATGGTTCCAGCGGGTTTGTTTCAATCTCACTGGTTTGCTTAAATTTCTTTAGAGTGTAGAGCATTCTTCATTTCCTTGCCTTTTTTATTGGTCCTATAATAATTATTGCAGAGAAAAAGTTGTTACCGAAGAAGTACCGCAGATATGGAGGCTATAGTTGCTGAGAAGAGACGTGAACTAATAGAAATGGTTTCTGAAGTGGATGATAAACTTGCTGAAGCATTTCTAAATGATGAGCCTATTTCCCCTGCTGATCTTGAGGTATTTTCGGAGACTGATGCTTTATTTACTTATTTTCTATCAACATGAAATGTGCATGATACTGCTTATCTCGTGTCTCTTTTGAATTTATAAAATGGCAGAAATAGCTTGCTCGCCTTTGCTGTTACTTGACTACCTTCAAACATTTGGAGTTGATACTTATTTCTGAAAACTGAATACGAATGTGATTGGCCTTCACTGAATTTACAATGATCTGTCATGTTGAATGGTTTTTTGTCATTATCTATATGTGCTGTATGGATGGTTTTTGGAGGCTTTTTCTTGCCTCAAATGTTAAAATGTGAACTTAGTTTAACGATTACCCTAGTGTAAACCACTGAACATTTAATTTTCTCTTGCCTGAACCATACAATTCTATATGTTGCTGCTTCTTTTTACTTGACTTTTATTATGAACTTGATAAGAGTCCTAAAATTTGGATCTTGCCCTGTGCAGGAAGTAGTTCGTCGGGCAACCATAGCACGGAAGTTTGTTCCTGTATTCATGGGTAGTGTATTCAAAAACAAGGTATTTTTTTACTGATTCTGTTCGTTGGTTTCTGTTAAATTCAGTCAACCAACTTGAGACAATAAGACAATCATCGGAATTTCCCTTCTCTTATTGTTGGAGAGGAAACAACATTGTTTAATACGTTTATATGTCGGATTACTAGATGCAGTGTTACCTAATCCCGTTTGGATTCGTGTGTTCCAATTCACGGTTCGTTTTCGTTCCAATTCGTTTGGGAACGCCAACCGGAACAAACAAATGGACAGTACCAAAATTTTTACCTTCAAGTTGTCGTCAGCGGTGGCTCCGGTCATCGGACGGCTAATCTTAACGGTGGATAGCTCTCTTTTGAAAAGGAGAACCACATTTTGAAATCAAACCGATCCGACGGCGGAGATAGTAGATCGGAAAGTGGGAAGCTGGAGGGTTCTTGACGTTATTCGTGGTGATAAAGGTAGATTTCCCCAAAATGGTGATCGGATTCGTGTTCAACGCATGGAGATGAGTCTTCCGATACAATTAGGAGTCGAACGGCCGCCGCCGGTCATGACCGGCGGCGAATTGGACAGTGGTGACAGATGAAGTTTGATATTAGAAAGAGAAGAAGTCTCTCTTTGAAGAAGACAATGAAATTAAAAAGGGGAAAAAGGTTTGATTATAAATGTTCAAACCAATAAGACATTTGAAAATTGAAAGTGGTTTGGATAATAATATTGCATTGCAAAAAAGAAAAAAAAAATTGAATGAGCATATTAATAATATATCATTAAAAATTTATCAACGAACCAAACAAAATATCATCACGAATTATGATCTAAAATTGCGTTCCATAGAAGACTACCCCCAACGAACCGCAAACGGTAAAATTAATGAATTGTGATCCCGTACCCATTCCGCTAATCAAAGCGAACTGCGAATTAGGTAATACTGACTAGATGACATTTATTTGATGGTTTCTCTTCTGCACAGGGTGTGCAACCGCTTTTGGATGGTGTTCTTAGTTTCTTGCCATGCCCAATTGAAGTCAGTAACTATGCCCTTGATCAAACAAAGAATGAAGAGAAGGTATACAATTGATACATGTCCTCCCTGAAAAAGTTCTGCTAAATCTGATCAAGAATACTCTCCTCTTCTGTGTAGGTTATGTTGCATGGAACTCCTGATGGGCCACTTGTGGCATTAGCTTTTAAGTTGGAGGAAGGGAGGTTTGGTCAGCTAACATATCTAAGGTAATGCTACTGCATCATTTTCCATCGTTGTAGTGTATGGGTATTTGGCACTTATGATAACAGTAACTTATATTTGTGAAGAATTTATGAGGGCGTGCTTCGAAAGGGTGATTTTATTGTCAACGTAAATACAGGAAAGAAGATTAAGGTAAGTTAATTTTTTTGTTTCACGTTCTTTTTTCATCAATTTTTTTGTTTCACGTTCTTTTTTCATCCCTTTCTTGAGCTTCCGTGTTGTGTGATCTTTTTGGGCAACACATGGTTCCATTTTCATCTGTGTGAAACTATGCGTCCCATTTCTTAGTGTGGAGGTTTTATTTGTTGCGTATTCTTTGTAATGGTATTAGTCTTGAGCTAAGAAGAGTTGGACTGAGTTGGACTTTCCTCGGATATCAAACTAAAATACGATTTTGGTTAGTATTTTGTGATTTTTGATAGAAAAGAATATCAGTTAAAATTTTGAAAAGCTGTTACTTTTGATCTATGCTCATTTATTTCCTCACATGCTAGTAAATTTCAGCCTGATTTGCAAGGTGACTGTCCATAAAAATTGGGTATTTTTTATTAATTTTATTGTTTCGTATATCTTATGGTTCTGTTAAGTTAGCACATGTGTTGTTATTGGTGTTCTGGTTTATGTGATACACTTCCATGAAGCTGAAATACCATGTTTTTTCTTTCTAATGCAATTTGTTTGTTTCTCCCTTTTCCCTTGCTGTATTAACTGCTAACCTGATCTTTGGGGTTCAGTGTGCAAGCTAAATATTTATCATTTTTCCCCAGGTACCTTGCTTGGTTCGGATGCATTCAAATGAAATGGATGTTAGGCTTTTCGTGACATCGATCTTCATAATTATGTGAATGGTTAGATCTTTGAATAGTGGTTTATTTAATATTTTCCCTTTGGGGTTTTTGTATGTAGGACATTCAAGAGGCACATGCAGGACAAATAGTTGCAGTTTTTGGTGTAGACTGTGCTTCAGGTCTTACTCACTTTTCATATTCCTGCACAAGTGCAAGCCTTTTATTTTCCAATGTTTAAATTCTTTCATGGAGCTTGACTACACCAGAGCAATAAACATTACAAAACTGATTGTTGGTTAAGTATATGAAGCTTGTTTCCCCTTAAACAAAAAAGCGCGGAAAGCTTTCAGGATTTTGTCATAATGTATGGCTTTGTGTTTCCAGGTGACACATTTACTAATGGGTCTGTTAAATACACCATGACTTCTATGAATGTTCCTGAGCCAGTGATGTCATTAGCCGTTCAGCCGGTTTCAAAAGATGCTGGAGGGCAAGTGAGTGCTTTCTTGTCCCATATAAATGCTCGTCTGTATGCTGTGATTGATCTCATTTGGTGTTAATTAATGGTGAATCTTGCTTCCTTGAATTAGTTTTCAAAGGCATTGAATCGTTTCCAGAGAGAGGATCCTACATTCCTTGTGGGTTTGGATGCTGAAAGCGGGCAGGTGTGATATGGAAAATTATTTTCAAAGAGTCTTATACTATATACTAGATTTCAAATTTACAAACTTACGATGTCATTTTTTTTATTTGTTACATAGACAAATTATCTCTGGAATGGGAGAGCTCCATTTGGACATATATTTGGAAAGGATACGGAGAGAATACAAGGTTTTCACCCGTCCTTTTGATGAACATATAAGATAACGATTTTAAGATTATTAGCATTTGAATTTTCACTTTTTAAATAGCATATGCTTCCTGAAAGCAGGTTGATGCAACTGTTGGAAAGCCTCGTGTGAATTTTAGGGAGACTATAACTGAACGTGCGCTGAATTTGATTATCTACATAAGAAGCAGTCTGGTGGACAAGGTCAATATGGACGAGTATGTGGGTAAGCAGCAATTCCACTCTCCCCCACGCTGGTGCTTATCTTTATGTTGATATCTTAGTGATATATCTATTTTAGGTGCGGTTCCTTGACGCCTGAATTTCATGCCTGATACTGCTCTTTTCTGTTCTGGGTTAACTGTTTTATGTTGCAAAAAGTTGTTTTAATTTTCTTTGTAAACTATTACTTGGCAAGGTTGTCTAGTTTTTTCTACCTTGTTCGATGGCATGATCTGTTGATTTCTTGTATTGATAGGTATGTCGAACCACTTACACCAGGGTCTCCAATCAAGTTTGAATTTGAAAACATGATTGTTGGGCAAGCTATTCCATCAAATTTTATTCCTGCTATTGAGAAGGGTTTCAGAGAAGCTGCAAATTCGTGAGTGTATATCTTTGGTCTCCATGTTTCTGAAACTCACAAATATTGAATGGCTACTTTTTACATAGTTTCACTGTATGATTTGAGGTTTTGCCCTTTTACTTTTATGTACAGGGGTTCATTAATAGGACATCCAGTTGAAAATATCCGGATTGTTATAACTGATGGTGCTTCTCATGCAGTAGATTCTAGCGAGCTTGCATTTAAGTTGGCTTCTATATATGCTTTCAGACAGGTATGTCTAATGAGCTTATTATGATCCACTGCGAATTAATTGTTTCTTTTGGTTTTCCTTCCTATTATTCTTTCTGGCACACTATTGCTGGATTTTCTTATTTTGACTTGTGAAACAGTGTTAAAGTGCTGCAAGGCCTGTGATATTGGAACCTATAATGTTGGTTGAGTTAAAAGTCCCGACAGAGTTTCAGGGTACAGTAGCTGGTGATATTAACAAGTTAGTCACTTCCTTTTTCCTTTAATGGTTTTTGGACTTGGCAATTCTTTGATCTTCAACCTTTCTCATCTGAATTTCTGCATGTCTATGTGTAGGAGGAAAGGTGTTATAGTAGCAAATGATCAAGATGGAGATGATTCTATAATTACTGCCAATGTAAGTAAAAAAATTTACTTCTTTTGAAAGCTTTGGCTTAGCTGAATTTTTTACTGCAGTGTCCGGCTCTTGTTGATCTTCTTTGTATTGGATTGAAACAATCCTGCAATCATTGTGGATAAATTTTGAAGTTGGTTTAAGTTTTCTCGGAAAAAAATATGAATTGCATTGTTACCCTTAAGTTAAACTCGGGTTCATCTTTCTTGTTGATTTTCTGTGCCTTGGATTGAATCAATCCTTTAATCATTGTGCATGATTAATCATGTAAAGTACATGATATTTGTACACCTTCAGCTTCAGGTTGTTTGACATTTGAGCATCAGTGTCGCGGTTGTTTAAAGGGATAAAGCTTCATTTTGTCCCTGAACTTGAAAACTTTCCTCGACTTGGTCACCAAACTTTTTTTTGGTACACAGTAGTTGGAACTTAACAACTTTTCCTAACTTGGTCCTTTTGGTTCACATTAGCCCTGGAACTTGACAACTTTTCCAGCTTGGTCCTAAACTTGGTTTTGTCATGCACGTTTTAGACATTAATGAAATCTGAGTTCAGAGACAAACTGTTTAGGGATCAAGTTGGGAAAATTTTCCAAGATTAGTGATTATTTGGTCAAAAAGAGTTCTGGGACTAACTTGGGAAAAGTTGTTGAGTTCAGGGGATAAACTTGACTTGCCAGTGCTGTCATAGCGCTATGCTCCTTTCTCTATTCTCCAGATAGCTGAAAACTCATTTTATTGTCTTTCCAGGTACCATTGAACAACATGTTTGGTTACTCAACAGCACTTCGTTCGATGACACAAGTAAGACTTGAATCAATTCACAGATCCTCTTATGGATGTGTAAATTTATTTTTCATGTGTTCACAGGGTAAAGGTGAATTCACAATGGAATACAAGGAGCATTTACCAGTTTCTCAGGACGTGCAAATGCAGTTAGTAAACAATTACAAGGCCAGTAAAGAAGCGGAATAAACGGTTGGGAGGGATGGCTGAAGAACAAGCTGCCATAAGTCTATAATTTGTTGTGAGATCCATTTTTTATATTTATTTAGGCTATATGTTTGATTACACAGTAACATTTTTGGAAGAACAATAAGTTTAAACCGTCAATTTCTTGGCCAAGGATCTGATATAGGGACTTGATGTTTGAATTAGTTTTAATATTTGGATAGTGTATCATATGATTTATATTAAAACAATAATATGCAGTTTAGTACTACCAGTTAGTCCTATTTGCATCAGGCAACCGGTAGTCTCTAATACTTTTACGGGTTGGGTTTTGTGTATTTAGCTCATTATGGCGACAGTCTCTAGTGGTGGGCGTGTTATTAAAGAATTTAGAGGTTTAATATCTAATCGGTTCTTCCTAAGTTTACTCAAAAGTACAATACATTAATTATGAGTTTTGGTGTGGTGGTACTTATTTTATAGCTTAACCATTAGATCAAGGATTAGATTCCTATTTATGGGAATGGAGCCTATTTTATAGTTAATTGTTTATCTTTTAGTGAATGTAGTCATTGCTATCGTCATTTTTTAAAAATGTTTGACAGTTTAATTTAGGGATGATATTTTGATGCGATTTCAGATGGACTCGGCCCGATATTTGTGAATTTTTCTTAATTTTAGTTTGGGGCGAGCAGAGCGAGTTTTAAGAAAGATTGAGCTGAGGTCTGAGCGGAATTGAGTTTAAGGTGAGTTCTCTGACCTGACTTGATATATTTCTATTTATGTATTATTTTATAAAAATTTCATTATATATATAATTTTTAGAGCAAAATTTTCCGTACCTTATCATTTTTTACCTCCTTTGCAGCCCATACTCTTTTCTACTCTCTAATCTGCTTCACTTCTTGCCCTTTTTTTATCTTTAATTCTTCATTTCAGTTTCTTTTCTTTTTATTTGTTTTATAGTTGTATACGTTGAATGTTGTTCATTTTATTATATATTTTTAATTACAATCTTTAAGATTAGAGTTTTATAATTTTGTTTAGATTTATTTTTTTTCTTGTATAGATTTGAAAATCATGTTAGATTCGAGATTTTTTTTTTTTTTTTACATACAATCAATTTTATGATTTTTTGAACTATGTTTGGATTTTCTTATTACACTGCTGGCAATATACGAAAGGTACTCAAAACGAACAGATCAATCATAACCTTACGGTCGATATTATCTATGTACATGCCATCCGGTTCGTAAGAGTAAACACAAAAAATACACACATACGTAGTTATTTTCTTGTGACTATTGGCGATATGATCGAGTACGACTCAAAGTTTTTAGGGGTAATGTGCAATCTATTAAAATGAGGTTTTTAATTTTAAATGTTTGATGATTTGTGTAGGCAGTAAGTTGACTTTTGAATAAAAAATAAATTTATCAGAACTAAAATCTATGAAATGTAATATAATGTTTCTTCCTCTATATGCTTTACCATTAATCAACCTCCCACAAATATTGAACTTAACTTATTTTAAGACCCTCATTTTTCCGGAGCATGCATGTATAGTCGCTTACGCATGTAAAACATATCCCCTTATGTGATCCATCCTCGAGCTACACGATAATATCACGTGCATGTTAGAGTTTTCAACCTCAATGGGCTAATCCATATGTACGATGAAGAAACAATCGGCTTTGGCTCCCCTCCCCAACAATGAAATTGAAATGTACCAATTCTCTCCTTTTTTGCACTTATTATTGTATCTTCATCTCCTCCTCTAAACGCCAAAATTTCAGAACAGTGGCTGAAGTAAAACTGTTACTATTTTTTTCATGTCAAAATTGCATTACTCGGTGTGACATTTAAATGTCTGCCATTATTGTTTAATTATCATTTAATCAGGAATGATCCCTTCTTGAAATGATGAAACAGTCAACCTCCCTTGGAGAAATGTGAATGCAAATGCGGATTGTTTTGATTCTGGGAGAGGTCCGTACTACTACTATTGACAGATTTAGCCAGTCCACTCTAGTTTCAGTTCTTCACACTTCAAACGGTGATGCCCGATTTCACCTGTTCCTTTCATGGCCTCGTAATTAAAATTATTACAGTTCCAGGTGAGTTCTAAATAGTAAAGATTTTTATTTTCCTTTCGGATTCCATTCCGGGCAACGGAGGAAGGTGAAGTGGGACCGGAGTTTTTATGAGCACCGCGTGGCGTAAGCCTTACACTGCAAAGACTGAAAAAAAAAAACAAACCAACGACGTCCACAGCCGTAGGGACACGGTGATATTAGCTTAGTAATACTGTAATAATGCTAGTTTTACATTTACTGTCAGAAAGTTGTTTTTTCTTTGCTTTTAGAAAAAGAACAGTCTTGACTCTTTGAGGGTTGAGTTGGGACTGACCCTAAATCCAAAAGAGATCCCCCTCCCCTCCAATTCGTAACTAGTTGGGCCAAACATTGTGGAACAAATCATTAATCCACGCCCATTTTGTTACCTTTTTTACATGGGATAAAAACTTGTGCCCCCACAGAACACGTTGCCATCATGTGGGTTAATAGTGTAATTTCGTCCCCCCCAAACTCACCAATCAATCAGTTCTACAGTCGCCAGTAGCTACCTTACAATCCAGTTTCTCTCAGAAAAAAACAGAAAAAGAGCTTGGCTTTTCACAGAAACACTAGAGAGAGGAGAGAGGAGAGAGGAGAGAGGGAGTATTTTGAAGAAGCTAAGCTAAAGACTATAAAAATGGGTGAGCTTTAAAACACTACAACTCTGGAAGAGAAAGAGGGGGCTTTAAATGAACCAGGCTAGGCCAAAGTTGAGCTAGGGTTTCGAGATTCCCATCTGCTGCTGCTTCTGTGTGAGCTTGTAAGGTGAGTTCCTTTTATTTTGCACTTAAATTATCACCTTCAACACCGACATGTCCTCTCCTCACTGTTCATCCTTTCGGGCCGCTGTCTAAAAACTTCAAACCCTAAATTATCACCTGTGAAAGCTGACACATTTACTCTCTCTTTATTGAGTAGTATTTTTTTCCCTTTTAATTTGTTGTTGACAGTTCATCAGTTGGAAGCAATCATACCGACAACAGAAACCACACCGTCGCCTCGCCGGAACCAAGGGTTGCTACTTTGACAACATGTTGGAATACGAATGGGGGAACCCGTCATCAATTCTATTATCCGGTGAAGATACAACCCAAGAACCCGACCCAAATCGTCAGATTTTTCATCACTATGCCGCCGCCGCCCACCAACCTTTCAACGAAACCCATCAAAACAACACCGCCTTTTCTCATCCAAACCACTTCCATAACCCTAACCATGCCCAACCCCACGCCAATTTTCATCCCTTGTATGACCCACACTCTTACTCCTTCGCTTCGTCTTACTCCACTGCCCACCCTTCCTTGCTCTCACTGGACCCTGTTCCCGGCGTTGGAGGAGGCGGAGGTGGTTACTTTCTTGTTCCTAAGACGGAGGAAGTTTCTAGACCCGTCGATTTCACAGCGAGGATTGGTCTCAACTTGGGTGGCCGTACTTACTTTTCCTCCGCCGAGGATGACTTTGTGAACCGGCTTTATCGCAGGTCCAGGCCGGGAGATCTCAGCTCAATCAACTCCCCAAGGTGTCAAGCCGAGGGTTGCAATGCTGATCTCATCCACTCTAAGCACTACCACCGCCGCCATAAAGTCTGTGAGTTCCATTCCAAAGCTTCCACCGTCATCGCCGCTGGGTTGACTCAACGATTCTGCCAGCAGTGTAGCAGGTTGAAGAATTTTAAAATTAAGAAGAAAAAAGCATTTCTCGTTAGAGCAGTAATAAATCATAGTATTAGTGTTCATAAGCTCTCTGAAAGGGAGGGATGAGGATAGTGATATGTTCGAAATGACGGACGTGCCCCTGTAGCTGTCTGTGACGGCCAATGATTGCCATGGGGTGATCCCGAGGGTATTTCTGTCCGTAAGAGCTCCATGTTCTTTCCGTTCACGTACCGTTTGCTTTTGATACTTAATTAGTGTTAAATTACCCAAAAAGCCTCAACATGCATTCATATTTGCATTTTGCAATACGTTCAAATTGTTAAGTTTTTCATTGACGTTGGGAGTCTCGACAGATTCCATCTACTGTCGGAATTCGACAACGCAAAGCGTAGCTGCCGGAAGAGATTGGCCGACCACAACCGTCGCAGGCGAAAATCTCAACAGCAACAACCAAATAGCGGTACTAGTCAAGAAAACCAGAAGCACCTCCCCCTTGAAAATAATCCCCCAACCCCAAGTAAGTGATCATTTTCAAAAAAGTTTTTATTTTTTCATACTCATATTAACCAGGAAAATAAGTTGTTTGGTGATTATCATACAAAGGGTCACCGCCGGATTCTGGGGTTCAGTCATCTTCTTCAGTAACGGTGGCAGTTTCGCCTTCGCGAATGTCATTAGATTGTTTCAAGCAAAGACCTTACAATGCAACGGTATCATCATCGTCGGCACCAGGCACACTTTTCTTCTCAAGTGGGTAATCGGTAACAAGTAATGCCATCGATATACATATATATTTATATTTATATGGAGAATGGAAAAATACTGGAGAGAAGGTAGCCAAGGATCTCTGCTATATTATCTCTGAAATTTCAGTATTGTTTTAATATCTGTTAGTGTTAGCTTGTACTACTATATTATTAATCATCATCATTACTATTCTTATTATTATTATTATTCCGCTGCAAAGATATTTGGCTGTACATCTTTGCAGGTCTACTTTTTACATTTTGGGAATGGTATTGCTATCCTTTTGTCTGGTTAATGGAATTTTCCCGGAAAATGTACAAGCAAAGAAAAAGTAGAAAACTAGCCCGCACGGTACGAATTTTCTAGGAAAATACAAAGGGGGGGGGTGTGGAGGGGGAGAGACTAGGGGTAGGGCTAAGATGGAGATGAAATGATCAAGTTGTCTCCTCCATGGAGACCGACCGTACCAAAGCAGAGTTATCATTTAAAAAAACTAACCTACCAACTACTTAGTACAGTGAAGCGATAAATTAAATTTATAATTTTATTTTTGAACTAATAGAGCAATAAATTAAGTGTAACAACCAAATAATAAACGGTATAGTAAAATGTGATTTTAGACTTTTAAATAAAAGATAGAAATTTAAATCTTAATATTATAAATAAAATAATTAATTTGAGAGTGTCGCTTATATAATAGACTTTTACAGTAATCAATTCAAATTAATTAATTAATAAATTAAATATTATTAGTTAAAAATAAATTAAATATGTCAAAATTCAACAAAATAAAACTATATTTGTAATATCTTTGTACCATCGCTGCCGTTCATTTATGTGTGGCCCATTGGGTTGGTACCTACCCCAAGACAATATATTACCCTTTTTTATGAACAAATAGACAAAATGTCACCTTACTAGATCTCAACCTTGCAATTTTAACGTTAAATTTGATGGATTGTGAATTAATTGAGTACTTCTAACGATAAAAGATAGTATTGATATTTTTAGATTACTTTAGTTCGAAGAATATAATATGTATGAAGTTTGTGTGCTTTCAAAAGATTAAGGGTAAGGAACAAATATTACCATTTAATCACATTAAAATATTTAAAAAATTGATGTATCCCAAACTCGGTAATATAGCTGCTCTGGGCAAAGGGATGGAATGGAAAATTTTAAAATTAGACACCTTAAAATTATGCTTATTTTTTGTAGCTACAAAATTTCTTACTATTTTGGTAAGAATTAGTGTATGATGGATAAGAAATTGTGTAACTACATAATTATTATGTAATTATTTAATTATTGTGTAACTACACAATTCTTATATAATAATTTAAATTTTTATTATTTTTATAAAAAATTGTATAACTCGGGGTATCCAACCCTAGAAGCTACCAGATGGAACCCCATTTGCTAGGTTCCCCTCAATAAAAAAAAAATCCACTATTGACATCACCATGAGTTATGATGCTGCTCATAAATGAATGAGTTTCTTTTGTTTTTTGAACGTATAATTTAATAATAGAATATGCAAGGGAAGTCACCCAAATGTGTACAAGGAAAACAAAGATTGGTCCTACTTCGTTCTATATTCTAAAAGCCTCATCAACGTTGGTGTGAATTTCTTTTTGTAGTGTTTGATTTCAATTTGTAATATTGCTGCTGGATTCCTCCATGTGTGTGGTCCGTACATAAGATTTGATAACGAGGCTTTCCTACTTTGAGATGTCAAGACCTGAGAGTAGGCAATGAAAGCATGTTGGTCATTTTTTATTTGTTTTTTCCCCGGTAATGTATAAGATAAATTGCACTCATGGTCATTAAAAGTTTCGGTGTGACTTTATTTTGGTCACTAAAATTATTGATAAATCAAAAAATAAATTCTCTGTCGTCGATTCCGGTTAAATTGATGACGTGGTGCTTTAATTAAAAAAAATGTAATATCCAATTTGGGGCTAATCTACCCCAAATATATCATTTCTTTATATATACATTGTTAAAAAAATACCCATTCCAAAGCTTATTTAAGGAAATCTCCACCATTTCGACCATGTAAGGCAAAAACGTGGTGTGTCTAACGAGCCTTTTAAAAGACTCGCTAGGCAAAAAATGCTTTATGCCTGACATGGAATCCAATTAGTTGAACGTGCTTACCCCAAACCACTCTTAGAGACCCTTTAACGTAGCTTAGAAATAAATTTTTGCTCAAAAAATAACTTTTCATCCATAAATAATACCAAACACTTTTAAATTAGAGTGAAAAATTATTTAAAAATGAGCTTACCCCAAACCACTCTCGGGGCCCTTAAAGTGGCTTAAAAATGAGTTTTTGTTTAAAAAAATTATTTTTCACCCATAAACAATGTCAAACACTTTTAAATTGAAGTGAAAAATAACTTAAAAAAGTAATTTTTCGTCCAACCTTAAAAGCTAATATTTCTAACTTTTGGAGCAAAAAATCACTTTTAGGTGTAAATTTATTTTTTTACCCTTAATTATTAACACTAATATTACTATTAATATATTAAAATAATATTAAATATAATAATTATTATTATATTAAACTAATATTTTTTATATAAAAATTTACTAATGAATTGTCATGGTTTTTATATTTTTATCATTTAAGTTGATTTTTTATATAACAATATTAATAAATTTTGTGATAACGAATATAAACATTATTTACGTTTATTTATTTTACTTTATAATATCATGTCTAAAAAAATAAAATTATTAACACTAATATTAATATATTAAAATAATATTAAATACAATAATAATAATTATTATATTAAACTAATATTTTATATATAAAAATTTACTAATAAATTGTCATGGTTTTTATATTTTTATTATTTAAGATAATTTTTTATATAATAATATTAATAAATTTTGTGATAAAAATTTTAAACATCATTTACGTCCATTTATTTTTACTTTATAATATCATGTCTAAAATAGATATTTTATCTTTTTAAAAGTATTTTTTGACAACAATGCCAAACACTAAAATCTTACAATTAACTTTTCAAAATCACTTTTAAAAATATTTTCTAACATCACTTTTAAAAGCATTTTTCAAAAACTATGTCAAACTGAGCCTCGTACCAGAACTCAAATGTTCATTGGTTTACATAAATTATATTAACTTCAAACCTTGTTAACTCTATCAAATGCATTGTTCAATCTATTTTCTTCATCTCCTACTTTGCGCATTACAGTGTATCATATAATATATCGCTCATAATTATGTTTATAAAAATTGAACATTTTGTAAATAAAAAACTTAAATTTAATGATCACCATCCCTATCCCTTTAATGACAATTAACATCTTTAATTTTTCAATTTATTAACGTTTATAGTATTTTTTACAGAATTAATCTATTATTTTATATATTTTTAACTTTTATAATTTAGTTTGATGTTGTTAAATGTTTTGATAAATTTACATTAAAATAAAAATCTTAAAATTAGAAAGTAAAACATTAGTGGCCCTTTTGAAACTTTTAAAGTGTGTGATCAATATTAAATTTTAGAAATTCTAAACCCTTAATTATATTTATAAACCTTAATTCTTTTTAAAACTCCTTTAAAAACCCTGGATTTTTTTAAATAATCTTAAACCGTTGAACGGTTGAATTATGGTATGAGAGTAGTTTTTAGGAAGACGCCACGTCAGGCGTAAAACGCTTATAGCTACGCGCACCTTTTAAAAAGCTCATCCTACACTCCAAGCTTTTGTCCTACGGGACTAAAATGGAGGATATTTCCTTAAATAATCTTTGGAGCGGTATTTCTTTCAAAAAAAATTAGAGAAAGAGTATATTAAGGGTAAATTAGCCCCAATTTGACCTCTTAAATATAATTAAAATGTCAATTTAATACTCTAACATTTATGTATACTTTCATGAAAAACATAAAAATCTAAAATTTCTTTCATAAATTGTATAATAATAGACTTAGTCTTTTAATATTTACACATTATTTCGTTTTAGTCTTGATTCGGAAGGAGGTCAGAATTATATATAAAAAAAATCAAACAACCCTATATTGAAATCTAAAAAACAATTGTTCAAAAAAAAAATCTAAAAAACAAAACTCCAAATCCCCTTTAAAAATGATGGAAACTCCCACCTCGTATATCCTAAGAATGTCTGTGCAGGGACATACGCAATATTTTATGTTAGAAGGTAAACTCAGATTTCGTAAACAACATAGAAGAAGAATGAAAGGAATATCTTATCGAGGTAATCACATTTGTTTCGGTAGATATGCTCTTCAAGCACTTGAACCTGCTTGGATTACATCTAAACAAATAGAAGCAAGGTGCCGCGCAATGACACAAAATGTACGCTGTGGTGAAAAAATATGGGTACGTATATTTCCAGATAAACCAGTTACGGTAAGACCTACAGAAACACGTATGGGTTCGGGGAAAGCCTCTCATGAGTATTGGGTAGCTGTCGTTAAATCAGACAAAATACTTTATGAAATGAGCGGCGTAGCCGAAAATATAGCCAGAAAAGGCTATTTCAATAGCGGCGTCCAAAATGTCTATAAAAACTCAATTCATTATTTCAGGATAGGAATATAGAACCAAAGGAAAGAAGTCTTGTCTTAGAAATAAAAAAAATTTACAAGTTTTCTTTTTTTTTTGACAAACAATATTTCTTTTTTTCTTCGTCCTTTGTTACGTTGAAAGAAGAGATTTAAAAAATGATTCAACCTCAGACCCATTTGAATGTAGCAGATAACAGCGGGGCCCGAGAATTGATGTATATTCGAGTTATAGGAGCTAGTAATCGCCAATATGCTCATATTGGTGACGTTATTGTTGCTGTGATCAAGGAAGCAGTACCAAATACACCTCTAGAAAGATCAGAAGTGATCAGAGCTGTAATTGTACGTATTTGTAAAGAACTCAAACGTGACAATGGAATGATAATACGATATGATGACAATGCTGCAGTTGTCATTGATCAAGAAGGAAATCCAAAAGAAACTTGAATTTTTGGTCTGCCCGAAAATTGAGACAGTTAAATTTCACTAAAATAGTTTCATTAGCTCCTAAGGTATTATAAGACGAGACCCCAATATAGTTATAATATTTAAATTAGAGTATTTAAATGACATAGATTAATTAGTAGATTGTGTCTCACGTATATACCTTTACTAAGTAAAAAAAAAAAAAAGAACTCGTTGGTTATATCAAAATTCGGGAGCAACAATAATTTTAGTTTACAATGGGTAAAGACACTATTGCTGACATAATAACCTCTATACGAAATGCTGACATGAATAGAAAAGGAACGATTCGAATAGGATCTACTAACATCACTGAAAATATTGTAAAAATACTTTTACGAGAAGGTTTTATCGATAATGTAAGGAAACATCGGGAACGCAACAAATATTTTTTGGTTTTAACCCTACGACATAGAAGGAATAGGAAAGGACCACATAGAACTATTTTAAATTTATGACGGATCAGTCGACCAGGTCTACGAATCTATTCTAACTATCAAGAATTTTAGGCGGGATGGGGATTGTAATTCTTTTTACTTCTCGGGGTATAATGACAGACCGGGAGGCTCGACTAGAAGGAATCGGTGGAAAAATTTTGTGTTATATATGGTAATGTGGCCGATATATGAATTGTATCCGAAACTTTTCATTTGTGAAAAAAGAGAAAAAAGCACGGGTTGTCTAATAGAACTCCTCCTGCCCTACCGTAGTTGATACGTTAAGGAAATTTTACCAAAGATGATGAGAATGTGAACTTATACAATTTTAAGAGGACGAAAATAGATTTTTAATAATAAATACATAAAAAAAATTAAATCATATACAAATTTTAAATTTTTAGAAGACGACTGCTCCCAGTCCTTAGTCCATCCACGTGTCCATGGAGCAGATAAAATCCAAGAGAAATCGAAATTATTTGCGGGAGGGTATCTTCCACTTTTGTTTCAGTCTTGTTCGCAACATATGGAACCTGTGAAAGCTGAAGAATTAAGGATGAGAGGTGATAGGTTACTATACTTTTTAGTCATTTTTTTCTTTCTATTTCTCAGCTTCTCTCTCTTTCGAGAATAGAAGACCCAATCTTTGTTTAAGCACAAATCCATAAGAAAATCTCAACCATTATTTTTTAAATTAACTAAAACTCATGTGTATCAAAGTTTACTAGTGCAGCAGGGCATTATAGGTCTAGAATTGGTTGAATTTGATGCGATTTTCTTTGTGGGTTTTGTTCTATTTTTCTATTTAAATTGTTCAATATATTTATTTTTATCCTAAAGTTTTTACCTTTTTAATGTACTTTTATCCAAATTATATTTTACAATTTTTAATGATTTGTTTGGATGTTTTAGAGTTAGGATCAATGTATTTTAGAAGTTTTTTTTAGATTTTTTATTTTCTAAAAAACATAATTAAAAAATATGTTAAAGGGATTATATTTAAGTTTTAGTCATAAATTGGGGGACAAATTGAATATTAGCATGTTTTGTTAAGATAATTTTAGTGACTGAAATGTAACTTCTATAACCAAGTATATGTAGTTTACTGGGTCATATAAGCGGGACAAATCATTGTGGCTAAAATCAAGAGTCATTGAAACTTCAATCACCAAGTATATGTAGTTTACTGGGTCATATAAGTGGGTTGAAAGTGACGCGACATTCCAGAGATGAAAGTTGGCAGTTTGTGGCCAAATGATGATTACAAAAGTGATGAGGAGATGAGGTGTTCTGTTTCCGTTCCCCTTTCAATCATGGGATATATCAGCTGGGGAAAGGTCTGGTTTGCCTGTTTAAATCATTCGGAACCCTCCTTGCAATTTCCGCGGAATTTAAATGTGGGTCCTCCCTCACTTTTTATATTTGTACCCAGTTCAACATGTCACGGTTTTAACCTCAACCCTCCAAATTTTTTTACCTTTTTAATGTTTATATTCAACGGTTGTATTTATAGTAGGCTTAACTACAAAAATGCAGCAAGTTATATTCTCTTGAATCCATCGACCTTGCATTAAAACATAATAGCGAGCTGTCTTCACCGACTCCAAAACGAAACGTGAACCTTCCCAAATGACCATAACACCACCCAAAGCCTTCACAGAAGGCGAGAAAAAAAAACTCAAAACCATCCAAAGACCACAAATTTGCAATTAAAAATGAAGTTATTTCTTTTAATTTTGTCTCTTGGACCAACACCATATCAACACAGCCTTTTTAGAACATTCGCTCCGCCACGTTTCCCAAACACCGAATGTTCCACGACATAATTCTCATGATTATAAGTCCCGATAACTCTCAGTTATTACCCGAGAGATATCTTTAATGATGTCTTCTTCTCGCCCAATAGTATGAACTTCCACCAGCCTACCTAATATGATCATAGCAGCAGCCTCACGCAATAAAACTTGATGGGGATGCTGAAAATCCGAGTCAGATAAAGATCCATTTGCTACTCCTGATGGCGGCACTCTAGATGCCTTCTTCGGTCATCCATGTCAGCTTCGATACTAGTTGATCAGCCCCCGATACAGTATTCACCGAATGCTCTATATTCTAAATCACCTGCTCGCCATGCTCCATAACCACAACATTGTCTCTTGCTAGCCCCTCCCCCTCCGCTACATCAAGACTATGGGCACAACAAAAAGTATCCTCACAATAATCGGTATCCCCTAACTGACATTCCAACGGATTCTCCAAAACTTGCAAATCCAGCTGTCGGTTAACATCTATTGGCATAGCACTCACATGCGAAACCGACCTCGACTCAGCTACATTCAAATTTCAAATCCTCAAGGCGATCATTAACCTCATCTGACCTCACCCGCTTAGGTGAGTCTATTGGTGTCTCCATTACACGTAAATCTTCAATCCGATTTTCCTCCCATAGTCGATTTAGATGTCATGAGTCAGGCCTTGTCCCAGAACCGGATCCTGTAACACTATGTTATTATCTGATATCCTAAGCTCGTTGTGCACCTCTCTCCCCGTTTCAGTAGGCTCGTCTTCAATAGGCACATGTATAAGCTCATTATCCATCTCACTCGTGTCTGACGCCATCCCGCAACAGTAATCATGCTTTGGTCCAATCGATTTCTCCATCTCCAATATTCGCACTTGAAACGAATGGTGTTGCACATGTACAACAACCATGTCATCAATGTGATGGAACCAATCTGTCTTCACCAAAAACCTTGCCCTCTCAAACGTCGACGGAACTAAAGTCTCTATATCCACCTTCACTAAATCGCAATAATATTGTAAAAAGTCCCTTCAGACCAAGCATATATCGGGATGCCAAGTGCCGATAACCAGACCCTTGATTTGGAATAACCAAATCAGGGGACTAGGGATGTAAAAAGCTAACCCGACCCGAAAGTCGACTAAAATCTGCTCGAGTTAGAACTTGGTTTGACCCAAGGATGCGATGACCCGAAACCAATCGATAATCGACTCTTGTTGACCCGAACTCGAGTTGGACCTGTTACTGTAGTAACCGAACCTGACTTGCATCCGACCAAGAACGACCCAAACCCGAGACTGACCTGGCAGATAACTGATATTACCTGACTGAATCGACCCGAAATCCGATTTTACCCGACCTGTTCTGAACCCAACCTGTTTTGACTTGATAAATGTAAACTATTACTTTTTAAAATCAATTTAAAATGTTAAATAATATTTTTGTTATATATACATATATAATCAATTATATATATATATATATGAAAGATTGGATTTAGATATTCTTTTGACACTACTAGGTTTAAAATTTTATTAATTAATTGATAATTCAATGCTTAATGTTTAGTAAAAATTTAATATATGCTTAGTAAATACTAAATAGTAATAGTACTAACACATTCAATACAAATAATTTGTCAAATTAATAAATATTAACATAATGACATATTATATTATGCTTCTATTCGTATAGATAAAAAACATTCATTTTTAATTATCTTTTAGGTAAATTACACCATAACTTGAATGAATGTCTTTTTTTTCTTCTTATTAACTTAACTTGGCCAAAATTTATTGGAGAAGATTGGAAACTGTTTGAGTCTTTGTTGATTACTTAATTTGATAAAAACCAAATATAAGTAAACTTATAAATGAATAAAATAAAAGTTTATTACAACATAAGATTGAAAACTCTTTGTTTGTTGATTACTTGATTTGATAAGAACTAAATGTAAATAAAATTATAAATGAATAATACATAAGTTTATTACAACATAAAAATGTATAACTTAGTAAACTTTAAACTTACAAATGTACAAACTGAAAATTATGAAATGTAACACAAGTTTGTTGGGTTAAAATTTAAGCTCTCAGATCTTATAGCAAAGTTTTAAGAGGCTAAAAGCTCGACTTTGCTACCAGAAATTTCCTCATCGAGCTGTCAAGAGATCCAAATGCTACCATCAAGGTTAATTATGGGTAACTTGCATAGCTAAGAAACCAACATAATTAAAACAAGAGCAACTACTTAGATAAAAAACTACAAGTAAACCAGCAACCAGTAACAGACAACAATCAACAATAGCAGCAACATTAAGTCATTAACAGCAGCAACATTAAGTCATTAACAGCAACAACAACAACAGCTACCATCATGGTTAAATTATGAATAAAACAATGACCATTATTAGAAACATTAATAGAATCAGGCATTTAAACATATATGTACAAAGATAAACAAAACAAAAACCAGGCATTTACAGAATAGAAAAGAAGAATACATGTTTTGACATTACAATTCACAACTTAGTTGACCCCCTAAGCATGAATGTGCTTGCTTGCTGTAAAGGAACCCTACAAAAGAAAATAGAATCACAAACCATTTTGAAAAACAAAACAGAATCACAAAAGAAAGCATTAATAGGCTTTACCTTAAACGGGGAGTGAATCTTCACCAAGATTAGAGATTGAAGAATCTTTCACCACAGTAAGATAATCTTCATCATTTTCCTCTAATTCAAAACCGTACAACCAATTACATGTTGTTACAAATATCTCAACATTTTAGGCAAGAGTTTAGCCCTCAACTTGTTCAAAACCCGACCCCCTATGCTAAATAAAGATTCAGAAGCAATTGAAGTGATTGAAATGGCTAAACCATCTCTAGCCATGTGCGAAAGTACGGGAAAAGAAACAGATTGTGCTTTCCAATACTCTAAAATATCAAACTTAGCATCTTTACTACGAGGGAGAAGGGGCAAAGTAATGTAGGAGTCAACATAAGATTTTCCACTCCTAGAAGCAGTTAAATTGACATCAAAGTTCTGACATTAAACAAGATAAAGAGTTAATCAGTAAACTGTAATTAAAACAAAAAATTAATTAAATGTAAAAACAGAAGCCTAAGTGAACTTTAAGAAAATAAAAACTAACCTGAAATAGATTGGATTTTTTAAATGTTCGAGGCTGACCGGAACTTGACACACTTGTACTTTGAGAGGAGTTACTTTGGACAAAAGAATTAGAAGAAGAACAAAGCACAGATTTTGAATAATATATATAAATTAACAAACTCATTGTAAATAACACTTACCCTTATTTAAAACTCATCCTCAACATAGAGGACACTGTACAACTCATTCAGAAGTTGTAATTTATATCGAGGATCAAGCAAAACAATAAAGGAGATAATCGTTGAGTGATCAGACCAATATTTCTTATATAATTCAAGCATAGGTCCTGCCATTGCAGAAATGCCCTCACAAGGATCATTATGATGGCAACAACATTAACCAAGTACAAGTTAGAAGTGGGATACTTAGATCCCGAGAACATAGTAGTAATTTCAAAAAACGGCTCAAGGAAATCATAGATTAATTGAGCAGTTTCCCACTCATCCTCACTAATTATATCCAAATTATTTTCCCTATTAACAAACAAGTTGATAGCTAATTTAGCATCAATTGCCCTACGAAGCATTGAGTAAGTAGAGTTCCATCGAGTAGGAACATCCAATATTAACTTACCATAAAAAGAATAACCACAATCTTTAACAGCCAATTCAAAGCTACAAAGTCTAGCATCAGAAGAATCAATAAACTTAACTATTTCACTCAATTTAATAGCAGAAGAGTCAATTACCTTCAAACTTTTTTGAATTATCAAGTTCAAAATATGGGCAGCACACCTTATATGAAAATACTTACCATTGCATGGAAGGGGAGCAATGGCATGCAAATCATCTTTGAGTCGCTTAACCATTCTCTCATTTACAGAAGCATTATCAAGAGTTATGGTAAAAGCTTTTTTCTCAAGACCCCACTCACATAACATTTTTTTCACAAACTTATAAATAGGCTCACCATCATAGGGTGGGGGAAAACGATGAAAATTCAGTAGTTTAGACTGAAGTTTCCAGTTATTATCAACATAATGTGCAGTCAGAGCAAAATAAGAACATGAAGTGCAAGCAGACCATCCATCACAAATAAAATAGATACGACTTGAAATAGAATGCATTGAATCAAGTAGCAATTTTTATGCTTCTCATGCTTTAACATGCAATGCTTAATAATAATATACCTCGAAATATCCTTCACATTAGGATTTAGATACTGATGCAAAACCCTAAGTTTTTCATGCTCAACCACACTCAAAGCATAACCATGACATAGAATAGCTTCAGCAAATAATTCACAGTATCTTTTCTGATCAAAAGAACTTTCCATACTACTATTGAGATTAGTAGCAAGAAAATCTTTGTAAGCTTGGCATTTTTGTTGGAGTATGCCCAAAGACTAATTATGAGATGGTTGTAAAAAACATACTTATTTTGTCTTGTTTATTAATAAGAGCCATTATTATTATTTCAGTCTTATTCTGTGTATCTATAAATAAGCTAAATTATAATAAAGTCCTTAGAATAATATAGTTATTCTTGAATGTCCTTAGTCAAGAATTATTGTGGGCTTGGAAAACAATAATGTATTAAGACTAATATGTAGTTGATTGATGACAAAGTGTTGTCATTGACATGGAGATGTCAAAATCAATACATAAGTATGTGTTAGGGAACGACATACTAGAGTGACCCGCTATGAGCATGTTTCTTGGATTATTATGTGACAGTCACAATATTGCTCATGGTGATAACTACATGTATGATCCTCAGACTTGAGATCATCATTATTTTAACATCGTGAGTGACATATTTTGATATGGTCAAACATGTGTCGTAACTGACTACACTATAAAGACTGATATTGGATATGTCATAATCTATGTAGCAAAATATGGTTGATCAAGATAGGATTTGTCCCCCTACTTAATAGGAGTAATATGATAGGCCGCTTGATTGAGTGAGACTAGAAAATTTATGATCGTGCTTGAATGAATTGATATGGGATATCATAGTTATTCGTTTATAATAGTCTACTCAAGATATCAAGAAACGTTAGATGGACTATACAAGTGTGACTAATCCATGACTTGTGTATGATCTAGATATGAGGACAAAAGGATGTAATACATAAAAGAAGTTAATCACAGTAAAAGGTTAAATCAAACCACGATTTCATGTAACTTAAGTAGCAATGATGTATTGTTAGATGACACTCATTGCTTGCAATATTAGAATTGTTCTGGATATTATTGCTAACGTTTTATGAACCTACAAGGGCCACACCCTATGATTGAAATGACCAAATATCGACTAGATAACATGTGTACAAACTTGTTGTACACATAATTAGTGAGAAACTGAAATGGTTACATAATGGATAATTTCGTTTTATATATATGTTAATATTTGATAAGTTATTGTAATTATCAAATACTATATATATATAACCTAATTAAAGTAGAATCAGATTCTATAAATTTAATTATATTCAGTTAAATATATTATATATTTAAAGAATCCGAATTTAATTAGAATTGGGTTTTTGAATGCTATATAAAGGCATAAAGTTTAGCAGTCAATATATGCCTTTTTCGAAAATTATCTCTAACAGTTAGAGAAGAGAAAAATTGTTCGTTTTATTCAGGTGGACTGTGTAGAGGTCAGAACGCTGCTGTGACGACTCATATTTGATTTAGATTCTCTTATACTCGCTGCGGAATTCTAGATTGGTTGAGGTAATGTTTTTCATCCTTTATCACCCCGAATTCTTCCCTTGTACATGGATCACTAGTGGATTATGCTGGATTTTTTCGTTGCGCCATGGGGTGTACCGGCATTTCCCAATAGTGGTATCAGATCCACTTGTACGATATGAATTCAGACTTAAATACTTGGATGATGCATGTTATTAGATTAGGGTTTATTTGATTTTTGACAAATATATGATATTTTCATGCTTTAGATCGATTCACGCCTAATCTTAATAAATTAAATTGATTTTTCCAAGTGATTAAAGAGTTAGTCACAGTTTTGTTTGGGTTTCAGATGTTAAGCATTAACATACGTGGGTGATAATTATATTTTAGACTAATAGTTAGTCTATGGATCACGTACGGGGAAAGTAACAAGGAGTTGTTCAAGTAAAAACCTCGTATATTTTAAAATCCTAAAAAAACGCGATAATGTTGATAAAACTTATCAAATTGTGAAGTTTTTACACAGCAATCCGCCCCTTGACCTGGTAAGGGGGCTTCGCCCCCTTAACCCCTACCTAGGGACAATCTCATAAGACCTCAAAAATAAACCACGTCGTTGTTATATCTGATATGCACAGTGTTTGAAATGCATTATTATAGCCTATTTACTTTGGTTTTGTATAAATACAACCAGCGTGTCGTGCCTTTCTTTCTTCTATTATAATTCTCTTCTCATCTTACTCCCTCGTATGTAAAACAAGTTTTTGAAGAAAAAAATATAATATTTGAGGAGAAAGCGTGGACCAAAGGATCAGACTGATGGGCCGATCAAAGGTGGATTATGTGCTTGAGAAGCATGTTCTATCTTTAGTAATTTTGGTTTTCCCATTAGCTTGGTATGGGCCACCTTAGTTTTAAGGGCTATAACCATTGCATTTATATTTACTGCTTTACATATATGTGATACAATATATGTTTTTTAGCATGATGGTAACTGATTAGATCATAATAGAATGGTGAGATTAATATAACAAAACCCTTCATATTTAATTAAAATTAGTCATCCAATATTAGTCCTTGTTAAAACCTTGATCGGTATTATTTAGGTTTTGCCAAAGCAAAATACTTAGATCTATCTTGGTTAAACGCAAAGAATAAGCAAGTGATATTCACTAGTAGTAATATTGGTTAAACTAGGTTGTTCTAATATATTAGAAACCTAAAGACTAATGATTGTTCAAGAACTTTGGTGATTGAAAAACAATACGAAAGTGCATGTCTAAGATTTGTCTTTGAAAGACTTGATATTTAAGCGTGCCCAGTACACCACCTCTCTTTTCATAAGTTACTACCTGGTGCACTGTTCATTATTGTTCTTTCTATTTAGACCATATGAACTTTTGTTTTGGACAAATAGTTGTTCATCAAATATAGGAATTACATGAGATGTAATTAGCAAGTGTTGCTTACCTAAATAATTAAATTCTAGGAGTAAAGCCAAAGCTGACTTAGAATGAAATGAAATATGGATCCTTACCCACTAGAAATACTTTTAGCAAGTTTTTCGATTTTGAGGGTTTGTAAAAGTGGGAATGCTATTACTTTATAAACATGATAAAAAGGTACTTATAAAACATATTTTATCATTTTAGATTTATTATGGCAAATTCAAACACACTATCATTGCGGTCCGTCCTTGAGAAGGACAAATTAAATGGCTTGAACTTCCTTCAATGGTTCCGTAATTTGAAGATTGTCCTCAAACAAGAATGGAAACTATCAATCGTCGAAAAACCTATCCCTAAAAAGCTAGCAGATGATGCCTCTAAAGATGAATTAGAAGCTTTTGAAAAATACTCAAGTGACATGGTAGATGTCGGTTGCTTGATGCTTGCGACCATGACCCCTGAGCTTCAGAAGCAACATGAGGACATGGTTCCCTATGGGATGGTTAAAAATCTCAAGGAATTATATGAGGGGCAAGCTTGTCAGGAGAGGTATGAGACCTCTAAAGCTTTGTTTTGATGCAAGGTTGTTGAGGGTATATTCAGACCCTTGAAAAATTGGGCTTCCCTCTAAGTGTTGAATTGGCTACTGATGTTATCCTGCAATCGTTGCCGGATAGTTTTAATCAGTTTGTTCTTAATTTCAATATGGATGAAATTAACAAAGCGTTGCCCCGGTTGCTTGGTCTGTTAAGAACAATAGAGAACAACGTGAAAAAAGGTTAGCTGCAAACCTATTCTGATGGTTTGAAAGGATAATAGAAAAGGAAAACCCAACACCAAGGCAAAGCCAAAGCCCAACAAAGGAAAGGTTGTATTGAAACCCAAAGGAGGAGTTGCAAAAGAAGGAAAGTGTTTCCATTGCAACAATGTTGGACATTGGAAGAGAAACCACCCTGTCTATCTTGAGGACATTAAGAAGGCAAGAGAGAATGGACAGTCTAGATCAGGTATTTATGTTATTGATATTAATATATCAACATCTACTTCTTGGGTATTAGATACCGATTATGGTTCTCACATTTTTACTTCTGTACAAGGACTAAAAAGGAGTAGAAAATTGGCAAAAGAGATTTTGACCTACGAGTAGGAAATGGAGCAAGAGTTGATGCATTAGCTATAGGAACATATACTTTGTCATTACCTAGTAGACTTGTTTTAGATTTAGAGGATTGTTATTTCGTACATAGTTTGACTAAAAACATTATTTCAATTTCTTGTTTGGACAAGATTGGTTTTGAGATTATTATTAAGAATAATAGTTGTTTTTTCCCTCAATAATGTTTTTTATAGTACGACTCAATTAATTAATGGCTTCTATATCTTAGATCAAGATAAATCCATATATAACATAAATACGAAAAGATCAAAAACAAATGACTCTAATCAATCTTATCTCTGGCATTGTCGCTTGGGTCATATAAGTGAGAAACGCATATCAAAACTTCATAAAGATGGATTTTTGGATTCTTTTGTTTTCGAACATTTTGACATATGTGAACCTTGATTATTGGGAAAAAAAGACCAAATCACCGTTTGAAGGTGAAAACGAGTGAGCAAGTGATTTATTAGGTCTAATACATAGTGATGTATGTGGACCAATGAATACACAAGCAAGAGGGGGGTTTCAACACTTCATTACTTTCACTGACGCCTTCAGTAGATATGGGTATGTTTACCTAATGCATCATAAATCTGAAGCCCTTGAAAAGTTCAAGGAATTTAAGAATGAAGTACAAAACCAACTAGGAAAGAGTATCAAAGCTCTTCGATCAGATCGAGGAGGAGAATACTTAAGCCTAGATTTTGATGAACTTCTTAAAGGATGCATGATTGTCTCACAACTTACACCTCCAGGTACTCCACAACATAATAGAGTCTTTAAACGGAGAAATTGAACGTTGTTAGACATGGTTCAGTCAATGATGAGTCATGCTGATCTTTCAACTTCTTTTTGGGGAGATGCGTTAGAAACAGCTGATTTCACACTAAATAGTGTTCTGTCTAAATCGGTTCAAAAGACACCATATGATATATAGACTGGGAAATGTCCTAGTATGTCTTTCATTAAAATTTGGGGATGCAAAGTTTATATTAAACATCAAATGTCTACAAAACTCGAAACCTAATCTCATAAGTGTAATTTTGAGGGATATCCTAAAGAAACTAAAAGATATTATTTCTTCAATCCACTCGAGAACAAAGTGTTTGTTGCTCGAACACGAGTCTACCTAAAAAGAGAATTTATTTTCAGAAAAAAATAGGAGAAATATTAAACTCAAGGAAATTCAAGATCAACCACAAATCACTGAACCAAAGGTTGAACAACAACAAGTTCCACAAATAGTTGAGGAACATCCAATTATTCTCGAAACACAACTACTGTTAAGGTCTATGAGAGAACGCAATACGCCTGAGAGATATGGATTTCTTGTCACATTGCATGAAGATGTTCTTTTCATGGACTAAGACAAACCTATGACTTATCAGGAAGCAGTAAAGAGCCCAGACTCTGAGAAATGGCTAGAAGCCATGAAATCCGAGATGGATTCCATGTTAGAAAACCAAGTATGGACTTTGGTTGACCCACCCGAAGGAATTAAGCTCATAGGGTACAAATGGGTTTTCAAAAAGAAAACCAACATGGATGGCAATATACAAACATACAAAGGGCGATTGGTTGCTAAAGGATTTCGTCAAATTCATGGTATAGACTATGATGAAACTTTTTCCCCTGTAGCTATGTTTAAATCCATCCAAATATTGCTTGAAATAACTGCATATTATGATTATGAAATCTGGCAAATGGATGTCAAAACCGCTTTCCTTTTTAATGGAAAATTGGATGAGGATGTGTACATGACACAACCTGAGGGTTTTGTCTATTCAAAAGATGCCCAAAAGGTATGCAAGCTACAAAGATCCATTTATGGACTGAAGCAAGCTTCTCGAAGTTGGAATCTTCGTTTTAATGAGGCAATCAAAGAATTTAGTTTTATTAAAAATAAAGATGAGCCGTGTGTTTTCAAGAACACTAGTGGGAGCACTGTCACATTCTTGGTATTATATGTGGATGACATACTAATAATAGGAAATGACATACCTACCTTACAGTCTATAAAGACTTGGTTAGGAAAATGTTTTTCTATGAAAGACTTGGGTGAAGAAACCTACATATCATGAGTCAATATCTATATAGATAGATTGAGACGACTCCTACGACTAAGTCAAAATACATACATAGACAAAGTACTGAAAAGATTCAGTATAAAAGAATCTAAAAGAGGATTCTTACCTATGAGACATGGCATTTTGCTCTCGAAGGAAATGTGTCATTCAACACCTCAAGAGAGAGAACGCATGAGTAAGATACCATATGCTTCGGCCATTGGATCTATCATGTATATCATGCTATATACATGTCCAGATGTATCATATGCACTAAGTATGACAAGTCGATACCAAGTAGATCCCAATGAAGGTCATTGGGTTGCAGTTAAAAATATCCTTAAGTACTTAAGAAGAACTAAGGATACATTCCTTATGTATGGGGGGTGAGGAAGAGCTAAGTATAAAAGGTTATATTGACACAAGCTTTCAAACTGATAAGGATGATTCTTGATCGCAATTGGGTTTTGTGTTTTGCCTTAATGGAGGTGCTATAAGCTGGAAAAAGTTCAATGCAAGATATAGTAGCAGATTCTACGATAGAAGCCGAGTATATTGCAGCAAGCGATGCTGCAAAAGAGGCTGTTTGGATCAAAAAGTTCATATCTAAACTAGGGGTCGTGCCTAACATATCAAATGCAATAGATCTACGTTGTGATAACAACAGAGCCATCGCACAAGAAAAAGAACCCAAATCTCACCAACGACCCAAACACATACTTAAGTGTTACAATCTCATTCGTGAAATCATTGATCGAGGGGATGTAGAAATATGCAGAGTACCAACGGATAACAATATCGTCGATCCACTAACAAAACTCTGACACAGCAAAAACATGAGCGTCACACTAAGTCTCTTGGTATTAGATACATGAGTAATTGGTCTTAGTGCTAGTGGGAGATTGTTGGAGTATGCCCAAAGACCAATTATTAGATGGTTGTAAAATACATACTTATTTTATCTTATCTATTAATAAGAAGCCATTATGATTATTTCAGTCTTATTATGTGTATCTATAAATAAACTGAATTATAATAAAGTCCTTAGAATAATATAATTATTCTTGAATGTCCTTAGTCAAGAACTATCCGGCGTAATTCACCAGTGATCCATGTATAAGGGACAAATTTAGGGTGATGAAGGATGAAACATTACCTTAATAAATCTGGAATCTAGAAATCCGTAGGGAATTCGGAATAACCAAATCGAATCCGAGTCGTCACAATAGCGTTCCAACCTCTACGCAATCCACTTGAATGAAACGAACAATATTTTCTCTTCTCTAACTATTAGAGAGGTTTTTCAAAAAAAATCTGAATAATTGGCTGCTAGACCTTATGCCTATATATAGCATTTAAAAACCTAATTATAATTAAATTCAGATTCTTAAATATACAATATATTTAACCAAATATAATTAAATATGTAGAATATGATTCTACTTTAATTAGGTTTCTTTTAGATATATATATATATATATATATACTTTAATAATATTTGATAATTACAATAACTTATCAAATATTAACATATATATATATATATATACGAAATTATCCATAATTACAATAATTATAACAAAATATGGTTTCTCACTAATTACGTGTACAACAAGTATGTATCCTTAGTTCTTCTTAAGTATTTAAGGATATTTTTAACTACAACCCAATGACCTTCACCGGGATCTACTTGGTATCGACTTGTCATACTTAGTGCATATGATACATCCGGACATGTACATAGCATGGCATACATGATATATCCAATGTACGAAGCATATGGAATCTTACTCATGCACTCTCTCTTGAGGTGTTGAATGACACATTTCCTTCGAGAGCGAAATACCATGTCTCATAGGTAAGAATCCTCTTTTAGATTCTTCCATACTGAATCTTTTCAGTACTTTATCTATGTATGTATTTTGACTTAGTCCTAGAAGTCATCTTGATCTATCTCTATAGATCTTAAATCCTAATATGTAGGTTGCTTCACCCAAGTCTTTCATAGAAAAACATTTTCCTAACCAAGTCTTTACATACTGTAAAGTAGGTATGCCATTTCCTATTATTAGTATGTCATCCACATACAATACCAAGAATGTGACAGTACTCCCACTAGTTTTCTTGAAAACACATGGCTCATCTTCATTTTTAATGAAACCAAACTCTTTGATTGCCTCATTAAAATGAAGATTCCAACTTCGAGAAGCTTGCTTTAACCCATAAATAGATCTTTGTAGCTTGCATACTTTTAGGGAATATTTTGGATTGACAAAACCCTCAGGTTGTGTTATGTACACATTCTCATCTAATTTTCCATTAAGGAAAACAATTTTAACATCCATTTGCCAGATTTCATAATCATAATATGCAGCTATTGCAAGCAATATCTGGATAGATTTAAACATAGCAACAGGGGAAAAGGTTTCATCATAGTCTATACCATGAATTTGACGAAATCCCTTAGCGACAAATCGCCCTTTGTATGTTTTTATATTTCCATCCATGTCAGTTTTCTTTTTGAAAACCCATTTACACCCTATGGGTTTAATTCCTTCGGGTGGGTCAACCAAAGTCCATACTTGGTTTTCTAACATGGAATCCATCTCGAATTTCATGGCTTCTAGCCATTTCTCAGAGTCTAGGCTCTCTACTGTTTCCCGATAAGTCTAGGCTCATCTTGGTCCATGAGAAGAACATCTCCATGCAATGTGACAAGAAATCCATATCTCTCAGGCGCATTGCGTTCTCTCATAGACTTTCGCAGTTGTTGTGTTTCAAGAATGATTGGATGTTTCTCAACTATTTGTGGAACTTGTTGTTGTTTAATCTCCGGTTCAATGATCTGTGGTTGATCTTGAATTTCCTCAAGTTCAATATTTCTCCTACTTCCTTTTCTGAAAATAAATTCTCTTTCAAGGAAGACTTCGTTCTAACAACAAACACTTTATTCTCAAATGGATTGAAAAAATAGTATCCTTTTGTTTCTTTAGGATACCCTACAAAATTACACTTATGAGATTTAGGTTCGAGTTTTGTAGACATCTAATGTTTAACATAAACTTCACATCCCTAAATTTTCATAAAAGACATACTAGGACATTTCCCACTCCACATCTCATATGGTGTCTTTTGAACCGATTTAGATGGAACACGATTTAGTGTGGAAGCAGTTGTTTCTAGTGCATGTCCACAAAAAGAAGTTGAAAGATCAGCATGACTCATCATTGACCGAACCATGTATAACAATGTTCGATTTCTCCTTTCAGAGATTCTATTATGCTGTGAAGTACCTGAAGGTGTAAGTTGTGAGACAATCTTACATTCTTTAAGAAGTTCATCAAACTCTAGGCTTAAGTATTCTCATTCTCGATCTGATTGAAGAGCTTTGATACTCTTTCCTAATTGGTTTTGTACTTCATTCTTAAATTTCTTAAACTTTTCAAGGGCTTCAGATTTATGATGCATTAGGTAAACTTACCCATATCTACTTAAGTTGTCAGTGAAAGTAATGAAGTATTGAAACCATCTTATGGTTTGTGTATTCATCAGTCCACATACATCAATATGTATTAGACCTAATAAATCACTTGCTCGTTCGTTTTTACCGTCAAATGGTGATTTGGTCATTTTTCCCATTAAGCAAGGTTCACAAATATCTAATTGTTCAAAAACAAAAGAATCCAAAAATCCATCTTTATGAAGTTTTGATATGCGTTTCTCACTTATATGACCCAAGCGACAATGCCAGAGATAAGTTTGATTAGAGTCATTTGTTTTTGATATTTTGATATTTATGTTATATATGGAATTGTCTTGATCTAAGATATAGAGGCCATTGATTAATTGAGTCGTACCATAAAAAAAATTATTGAGGGAAAAAGAACAAAACCAATCTTGTCCAAACAAGAAATTGAAATAATGTTTTTAGTCAAACTAGGTACGAAATAACAATCCTCTAAATCTAAAATAAGTCCACTTGGTAATGACAAAGTACATGTTCTTATAGCTAATGCAAAAACTCTTGCTCTATTTCCAACTCATAGGTCCACATCTCCTTTTGCCAATTTTCTACTTTTTTTAGTCCCTGTACAGAAGTATAAATATGAGAACCACAACCGGTATCTAATACCCAAGAAGTATATGTTGATATATTAATATCAGTAGCATAATTACTTGATCCAGACTGTCCATTTTCTCTTGCCTTCTTGATGTCCTCAAGATAGACATGGTAGTTTCTCTTCCAATGTCCAGCATTGTTGCAATGGAAACACTTTCCTTCTTTTGCAACTCCTCCTTTGGGTTTCAATGCAACCTTCCCTTTGTTGGGGTTTGGCTTTGCCTTGGTGTTGAGCTTTCATTTTCTGTTATCTTTTTGGACCATCAGAATAGGTTTGCAACCAACCTTTTTCATGTTGTTCTCTATTGTTCTTAACAGACCAAGCAATTGGGGCAACGATTTGTTAATTTCATTCATATTGAAATTAAGAACAAACTGATTAAAACTATCCGACAATGATTGCAGGATAACATCAATAGCCAATTCAACACTTAGAGGGAAGCCTAACTTTTCCAGGGTCTAAATATACCCTATCATTTTGAGAACATGAGTTCTCACTGGAGTTCCCTCAACCATCTTGCATCGAAACAAAGCCTTAGAGGCCTCATACGTCTCTTGACGAGCTTGCCCCTCATATAATTCCTTGAGATTTTTAACCAACTCATAGGGAACCATGTCTTCATGTTGCTTTTGAAGCTCAAGGGTCATGGTCGCAAGCATCAAACAACCAACATCTACCATGTCACTTGAGTATTTTTCAAAGGCTTCCAATTCATCTTTAGAGGCATCATCTGCTGGCTTTTAGGGACAAATTTTTGATGACTGTTAGTTTCCGTTCTTGTTTGACAATCTTCAAATTACGGAACTAGTCAAGGAAGTTCAAGCCATTTAATTTGTCCTTCTCAAGGACGGATCACAATGATAATGTGTTTGCCATAAATATACAATGATAAAATATGTTTTATAAGTACCTATTTATTGTGTTTATAAAGTAATAACATTCCCGCTATTACAAACCCTCAAAATCGAAAAACTTGCTAAAAGTATTTCTAGTGGGTAAGGATCCATATTTCATTTTATTCTAAGTTAGCTTTGGCTTTACTCCTAGAATTCAATTATTTAGGTAAGCAACACTTGCTAATTACATCTCATGTTATTCATATATTTGATGAACAACTATTTGTCCAAAACAAAGTTCACATGGTCTAATGGAAAGAACAATAATGAACAATGCACCGGGTAGGCAACTTATGTAAGAGAGGTGGTGTACTGAGCACGCTTAAATACCATGTTATTCGTATTGTTTTTCAATCACCAAAGTTCTTGAACAATCATTAGTCTTTAGGTTTCTAATCTTATCAGAACAACCTAGTTTAACCAATATTACTACAAGTGAAAATCACTTACTTATTCTTCATGTTTAACCAGGATAGATCTAAGTATTTTGCTTTGGCAAAATCTACATAGTACCGATCAAGGTTTTAACGAGGGCTAATATTGAATGACTAATTTTAATTAAATATGTAGGGTGTTTTTGTTATATTAATCTCACCATTCTATTATGATCTAATCAGTTATTGTTAAGTGTCTAAAAGTACTATTTTATTCACCCTTTTTATTCATATTATTGCTAGACTTAGGCTCATATTAGTTGCATTATTAGCCATCCATGCATGTTTGCATTGTTTCCTTGGTAGACAAGCTTGATTTCATATTTTGCTTAATTTTGTGGTAAAAGATACTGCTTTGGTGTGTTTTTGTATGTGTGCAGAATCACTTGCCAAAGCAAGGCTGGAACCAGTTGCCAGGGCAATGCATGAAGGAGATGCCGAGCTAGTTGCCAGGGCAATTGTCGATAAGGGATAAGATGATATGGCAGTCAAAATTGAAGACTAGATAAACCCAAGATGACGTGGAGCAAAGTTAAATCCCAAAGGAGTTTGATTTCCATGAAGAGGTTAAAGAGAAATTAAATCCCAAGAAGATAGGGGAAGATCTAGAAGGAATTTAAATATAATAAAGAATTATATTCTTTAAAAAGTATTTAATTCCAACTTAACTTCCTCCTCAAAAAGATTTTTACCTAGCCCTATAAATTGAGGACCAAGCCGTCAACTCCAAGAGAGAGCAAATAGGGAGATTTCGACAAGAGAATGAGGGAGAGATTTCGACAAAGGCTTCAACCATTCTTCGTCTTTTTCTTTCTTGTTCAATTAGGTTTATGTTAGGAATTCTTTGTTTTGTGTTTCTTTGGAACCTAGCCATGAACTAAATCTATTTGGCTAAGGTTATTGTGTTTTGTGGTTGTGAGAAACAATTGGATTTTGTTTAGGTAATAAGAGTTTGCACTTTTAATTCAAGGTTTACTGTTCATATTCTTATTTGCGAGTGAATTGGGAGAGGATCTCGTAACTTCATCTATTTATCTAATATCGGGAGAGTTAGATTCAAGAAACGAATGAGTATGGTCTTTATTCAATCTATTGATGGTGAAGATTAATCTGGCTTAGGAATAAATTAAGGATTTCAACAGTTAAGAGGAGCGCAAGTTTGGTTGTTGTTCACCCTTGATTCACGCATGGATGTATTATCAAGGCATGCACAAATAGCTAGAGTTTCGACTTAGGGATAAGAAGAAATCATTGAAGAACGCTCCGCCGAACCTTGAAGTTGCTGCCCAGCCACCCAAATAGTTTCCCAGCCAGTTGCCCAGGCAACCTCGCTGCGCAAGTTGCCCTTGCACTCTTTTACCAAGACGATCCAATCGGCTATCACACCTCAATTCACGATAACCTGGCCTATTCTCTCTCATTTGATTACATATTCTTTTACTTGTTTGCTTTCTAGTTTAGTTGTTAGTTAAACTCCTACAATCTTCTACTTGTGTTCTTTTACTTTTTACAGTGCAAGAGATTAGATTCTTGAAGTGGCACAAATCCTTGTGGAGACGATATCTTTTATACTATAACTTGTGACGTGTACACTTGCACAATTGCGGAGCACTTATTACGCGCAACAAGTTTTTGGCGCTGTTGCTGGGGATTGGCAATAGCAGCTTTGTTTTTATTTTCTTGCACTTTTTATTTTTCTTGTTTAAGATTCAAAGGGTTAACAAACTTTGGTTTTGCATTGGTATATGACCAGGGCGAGACCAATTACACCAGAATATCCCTTTGATCCAGAAATCGAATGAACCTTGCAAATACTCAGAAAAAGGTTAAGAGTAGCAATCGCTAATCAAGACGACAATATGAATCAGGATGTTCCAGCAAGAGGATGAATGATTCTTGCACGAAACAGAACTATTCGAGACTATCTTGAAGAAGATCTCGATGGACTCAATCCAGGAGTTGTCACACCTGAAATTGAAGCCGACTACTTTGAGTTGAAACCGGTGATGTTCAATATGATCAACACAATTTGTCAATTTGGCGGCTCAGCAACTGAAGATGCACGACAACATCTTAAATATTTCCTCGAGATTTGTAACTCATTCAAAATACAAGGAGTCACCCCCAATGTTTTACGACTAAGATTATTCCCCTATTCACTGAGGGATAGGGCGAAAGCATGGTTGAATAGTATTCCTGCCGGATCAATAGGATCTTGGACCAATATTTGTCATGATTTCCTTGCTCGATTTAAGCCTACAAATTTGACTAATAAGCTTCCTAATGAAATTACTTCTTTTCGGCAGGCAGATGATGAATCCATGTACGAGGCTTGGGAGCAATATAGAGAACTTTCACACAAATGCCCCTACACGGATTCCCAGTGTGGACACAAGTAACAATGTTTTACAACGCTGTGAATACACCAACAAGGATGATGCTAGATGCCTCGGCAAACGACATACTCCTAGATAAGACGCCAGAGGAAGCAATGAAAATTCTAAACTGGCTTGCCAAGAATTATTATCAGTTCTCATCTGCTAAAAGATGAGGAGTTAGACGCCAAGCCACAATACATGAACTGGGATCATCAGACTCAATTTCGGCACAATTGGCCACTCTAACCAAGATGGTCCAGAACATGCAGAAACAAAACACACACACATGAGGTCAAGGTAATGGATTCCTTTTGTGAGTTATGTGGTGGTAACCATGATTCTTCTGAATGTATGCGGAATCTAAAATCCAGCTTTTATGTGGGGAATTACAACCGGAATAACAATGTGATGTCCAACACATATAATCCAGCTTGGAAGAAGCACCTAAATTTTTCATAGAGTAATCCCAACAATGCTCTAAACCAGAACAATCAGAGTGCACAAGCATCAAGATTCCAGCAGAATATGCCACGGCAATAGTTGCCGTAGCAACAACCGACAACATCTAGTTCTTTGGAAAATTCTCTTAATGCTTTTATGTTGAAACTGAATCTTATATGGCTGAGAATAGTAACTTCATAAAAGAACTGATGCTTTTATTAACAGGACCGATATGAGATTGCAAAACCAAGATGCGACAATCAAATCATTGGAAAATCAAGTCGGAAAATTTGCTCAAAACCTGAATACTAGACCGCAATGAGGTTTACCTAGCATTACTGAAGTCGCAAGAGGAACTGGCCATGAGCAATGTAAGGCGATCACCACTAGAAGTGGCCAACAACTTAAAGAGGCTCAAGCTCGCTCATCAAACAAAACTCCACAAAAAGAACAAGACGAACTCAGCGGCAAAGCCTCAGATGCTGAACCAGGAAATGCCGCGGTAACCACCAATAAGCATGCCTCGACAACCAACGATAGGCACGCCACAGCAACCCCAGTCGAAGATGCCTCGACAACTCCAATTGCCCCGGCAATGCCATCAATCAGGTTCCAAACCAATGAAAGGATCAAAGATATCCGACTTCCACCACCATTCCCACAAAAGTTGAAGCGACAAAAGCAAGAATATCAATTCAAGAAGTTTCTTGATATCCTAAAGCAATTCCACGTCAACTTGCCATTGGTTGAAGCAATTAAACAAGTGCCGAACTATACCAAGTTTCTTAAAGACATTGTGTCCAAGAGAACAAGGCTAGGAAAGTTTGAAATAGTTGCCGCAACAGAGGAATGCATGGCCATGTTGCACAATCGCATGCCACCTAAGTTTAAGGATCCCGAAAGTTTCACAATACCATGTTCTATTGGAAGCCACTATATCGAGAAAACATTATGTGACCTTGGAGCCAGTATAAACTTGATGCCTAAATCGGTTTTCCAGAAACTAAGAATCAGGAAGGCAAGACCTACAACAGTTATGCTACAGCTAGCTGACTGACCCTATGTGCATCCAAAGGGAAAAATCGAAGACATACTGGTAAAAGTTGATAAATTTATTTTTCCTGTTGACTTTATTGTTTTGGATTGTGAAGCAGATGAACATGCACCTATCATTCTCGGGAGACCCTTCCTAGCAACATGGATAACCTTGATTGATGTTGAAAAGGGTGAATGACCAGAAAGTTAAACTAAATGCGTTCCAAACACTAAGGCATGCCGATGATCCGGAAGAATGCCAACTTCTTCATGCCACGACAGAGTTTAACTTTGACGAGGAATTTAGTTACCTCAACAACTACATTACCGATCAAGAGGAAACTGAGGAGTATGAAGAACCGATCGATGAGGAACAACAAGAAGGGGCAAATTGGTTAGTCAATCGACTAGGTACATACTTTGAACCACTGGATTACTCAGGTAAGGAAGGTAAACTCGAAAATCCCTCCATTGAACAACCACTGATTCTTGAGTTGAAACAATTGCCAGGGCAACTAAAAGATGCTTACTTGGGAACCAATAATACATTGCTTGTAATTATTTCCTCTAAGTTATAGTCTGAGCAGGAAAAGAAGCTGATCAAAATGTTGATGCTACACAAGAAGGCAATAGGGTGGACAATTGCCGACTTGAAGGGAATTAGCCCAGCAACGTGCATGCACAAGATTTTTTTAGAAGATTATCACAAACCTTCGATTGAGGCCTAGAGGAGACTGAATCATGGCATGAAAGGGGTTGTAATGAAAGAAATCATCAAGTGGCTTGACGCATGCATCATATTCCATATCTTTGATAGTACATGGGTAAGTCCGGTACAAAAAAGGGAGGTATAACGGTGGTAAGTATTGAAAACAATGAACTCATTCCAACCAGGACTGTGAACGGTTGAAGGGTTTGTATGGATTATCGAAAGCTAAACAAAGCCACTAGGAAAGATCACTTATCATTACCCTTTATTGATCAAATGCTTAACCGTCTTGCAGGTAAACCCTTTTATTGTTTTCTTGATGGTTATTCAGGTTACAATCAAATTGCCATAGCACCAGAAGATCAAGAAAATACAACCTTCACATGCCCATACGGTACTTATGCTTTCCGAATGATGTCGTCGGATTGTGTAATGCCCCGGCAACATTCCAAATATGCATGATGGCACTCTGTTCAGACATGGTCGAAGACCTCCTTGAGATCTTCATGGATGATTTTTCTATTTTTGGTAATGACTTTGACAGTTGCCTCGGCAATTTAGAGAAAGTGTTGGCAAGATGCGAAGAAACCGATTTAGTCCTTAATTGGGAGAAGTGCCATTTTATGATAGATGAAAGAATAGTGCTCGGACACAAGATTTCATGCAAGGGAATTGAAGTAGACAAAGCCAAGGTGGACGTGATTGATAGATTACCCCCACCAAGTTCAGTTAAAGGAATCTGAAGCTTTCTTGGACATGCAGGTTTTTACAGGAGGTTCATTCATAATTTTTCTAAGATTACTAAACCCTTGTGGAATTTGCTTGAACAGGACAAAGTCTTCAATTTTGATGATCCTTGCGCCCAAGCATTCGAAACCCTAAAGAAAAAGCTTACCTCGGCACACAATGTCGTTCTACCCGATTGGATGCTACCTTTTTAGCTCATGTGTGATGCAAGTGATTTTGCGGTAGGAGCAGTCCTAGGCCAACGCACAGGTAAAACCTTTCATGTGACATACTAAGCTAGTAAAACTCTTAATAGTGCTCAAGTAAATTACATAACAACGGAGAAAGAGTTACTAGCCGTAGTTTTCGTATTTATCAAGTTCCGATCCTATTTGATTGGTACAAAGGTAATTGTTCATAGGGACCATTCGGCAATTAAGTATCTATTTGCTAAAAAGAATGCCAAACCTCGTTTGATTCGTTGGATATTACTTTTACAAGAGTTTGACATTGAAATTAGGGACATGACCAAAAAATCCAGTGGCCGATCACTTATCACACTTAGAACGTAATGGGGAGGAGAACACGGATTTAGAGATATGTGATGCATTCTCGGATGAACAACTGTTAGTTGCCTCGGCAACCATGGATGCGCAAGCCTCGGTAACCCTAGACGCGCATGCCTCGGCAACCACTAATACGCACGACTCGGCAACTCTAGACGCGTATGCCTCGGCAACCACTGATGTACATGCCTCGGCAACCCTTGACACGCATGCCGCGGTAACTCTAGACGTGTATAGCTCGGCAACCTTGGAAGCAGTTGCCACGGCAACACATGCCTTGGCAATACCATAGTACGCGGATTTAGATAATTTCCTTGTTTGTGGTATTTTACCTAATGGCCTTACTCACCAAGGGAAGAAGCGGTGATGCTATGCATTACTTTTGGGACGAGCCTCTTTTATTTAAACAATGTGCAGATCAGGTTATACACCGATGTATCCCTGAAGAGGAGCAGCAGAGTGTACTCCGGCAATGTCATTCTTCACCCTATGAAGGATATTTTGGAGGAACTCACACCGTGGCCAAAGTTTTGCAATTCAGTTTGTATTGGCCAACACTGTTCAAAGATGCCCAAGAGTTTTACAAGCAATGTGATCATTGCCAGAGAATGGGCAATATCTCTAGACGACATGAGATGCCCTCCAAAACATCATCGAGGTGGAATTGTTCGATGTATAGGGGATCGATTTTATGGGAGCTTTCCTATCTTCATTCTGTAACCTCTACATTCCACTTGCCGTCGACTACGTGTCTAAATGGGTTGAGGCAGCTGCAGTTCCCACTAACGATTCCAAGACTGTGCAACGATTCTTGCAGAAAAATATATTTACATGGTTTGGGATGCCAAGATAAATTATCAGTGATGAAGGCAAGCACTTTGACAAACAAAATTATTGCCAAGATGTTGCAAAGCTTCGGCGTGTCACACAAAATTACCACGGCATATCACCCATAAACCAATGGGCAAGAAAAGATTTCCAACCGAGAATTGAAGGGTATACTCGAGAAAGTTGTAAATCCCTCTAGGAAGGATTGGTCAGTAAGACTAGATGACACACTTTGGGCATATCGCACTGCATTCAAAACACCCTTAGGTATGTCTCCCTTCCGACTTGTCTATGGCAAAACATGCCATCTACCGGTGGAAATCGAACACAAGGCATATTGGGCAATCAAGACCGTGAATATGGATTGGGAAAGTGCCGGGCAAAAGCGTTTGTTGGACCTCAACGAGACAGAAGAATTTCGTGCACTCGCCTATAACAATGCACGAATCTACAAGGAGAAAACAAAGAAATGGCATGACAAGAAACTATTGTCGCGACAATTCATGCCAGGGCAACTAGTTCTCTTATTCAATTCTCGGCTGAAACTTTTCCCGGGAAAACTAAAATCAAGATGGTCAGGACCATTCAAAGTTGTTAAATCGTTATCCCATGGTGTCGTGATAATCAAGTTCATCACTGACTAACATGAATTCAAACTTAACAGACAAAGATTGAAGCACTACAACGTTGCCCATGTGGAACGTAACAAAGAAGTGGTCACCTTAGAAGATGCATGAGCATGCTCTCCTTTCGATATTTTTTTTATTTTTATCTTTTTCAAACTATTTAATACTTTATTATTATTTTCGGTTATTTTTCTTTTTAGGACAGATTTATTTATTTTCTTTAAGATTAAGACTATATCTTTCTTTCATATTTATCTAATTAATTTTAAATTTTAATTTTAAGAATTTCTTTGCACATCTTTATTTATTTTATTTTACTAGTTTATCTTTAATTTCAATCCTTATTTTATTTGTTTTTGAATTGTAGGAAAAAAGTTCAAGATAAAGAGGAATTTGATTCAAGAAGGAAACTTCTTCAACAAGGAAATTAATGGACTAAATCTAAGGCTTATATGAAGCCTTCAACTTACCCTAAATAAACCCTACATAGCCGGCCAAACACTTCCCCTTCCCCAAACCCCCTAGCCATCACCTACCCTCAATCTAAACCCTTATTTTTTTTCTTTCAAAATTACTCCCACCCATCATATTTACTACATATCTTTTCTATTTAACCTATCACCCTTAACTACCAAGAAACCTATTCCTACTTTTCACCTTGCAACTATTTAGTTTCTTTTGCTTTCTTTTCTTTGTTTCTACCAAACTCACAACCAAGATCATCCATGGCATCCAAAATCGAATTTTTGGTTCATCCAAGTTCCTCCAAAGAACCAAGATACAAGAAGTTTGCTACACCGGTGGTTCAAGAAAGATTTCACTCCAAGTTTGAAATCTGTAAGATTTGCGAAGAACAAGGCTTCGAATACTCCAACTCTCATCAAGATTTCGGCCTTGATCTATTCATCTTCGAAAGGATTGTACATCAAAAGTGGCAAATCATTTTCCATCAATCAGAATCGGGTAACAACTCATGGGTAAGAGAATTCTATGCTCACTCACCTAACCCGGATAATCCTTATGTTTTTGTCTGTGACAAGGCTATACTCATAAGCCCCGAAAACATCAACACCTTTTACGGGCTCTACATTGAGAATGACGAGCATCAAGCCTTTGTTGATCAACTCATGCCGCCTCGGTAACTCTTAATGCCCAAGCAACTGATGCCCGGGCAACTCGGACAGCAACCCTGGGACAACTTGAAGCACTCTTGCAACCATTGGCGAACCGCTTTAGGCAAATTGAAGACCAGCAACTAATGTTCATGCGGTACATGAAGGATCACAACAATGCCATCACCCAAGTCATCCTGGAAAAGTACCCGGACAGCCGCGTACCGTTCTCTATCTCTCCTGCCGAAATCCTTGCCACGGCAACCGCAACAGATGATGCCGCGGTAACCAACACTGAAGATGTTGGGGCAACCAAAGCTAAAGAAGCTTCGGCAACCACTGTAAAATCCAAAGGTAAAACACCTATGCCCGAATCAACTCATATTGAATCATTGTCTGATTTTTCAAATTCGGACGAGTCCTCCATTGCACCAACAAAGACCGCACCAATCGAATCCTCCAAGCCCAAGTGAAAAGCCAATGACATTGATAAAGAGGACGATGAGGACAACCCCTTACGATGATCGATTCCACCATCGGCAACAAGGAAGCAACCACTGCGTTCAAGCAAAAGAATCAAGACACCTATCAAAAGGAAACTAATCATCCACGATGACAAACTCTCGGAGTAAGTCCTCGTTTGCATTTTACTTTTCTTTATTGTTATTTTTATTTTTATTTGTTGCATGAATTGAGGACAATGCCTCACTCGAGTTTGGGGGGGATTGTTATTAGTTAGTTACCATGTTTAGTTGCATTCATCTTAAGTATTGCATTTAGGATACATAAATTGCTTGTCATGCCTTTAGTTAGAACAAGAATTGCCTAGATTTGATGAATATCCGATGATGAATTTGCCAATGTACTTAATTGATAGAACTTTTTATTCTAGGATAAACGTGGAAACACTTAGAATCTTACTATGATGCTAACTTTATGAAACACTGTTGTGGCTTGATTGATTTAAGGAATTCTAGCGAACTTAGGTTGATAGTTAAAAAATTGGGGGATTAGATAAAAATTGGGTGAATGCTATAGGTGCCCGAAATTGGCTTTAGTGAATGCTAAAAAAATTGATCACTAGAGGTGCCTGAAATTGGCTCTAGTATGTGCTAAAAATTGATCGCTAGAGGTGCCCAAAACTGGCTCTAGTCGAATAAATTAATTTAACTTAAGAAAACTAAAAACAAAACACTAGAGGTGCCCGAAACCGGCTCTAGTTAAAACATGTTGAAAGAACCCAATGAAGTAATTTGAAAACCTCTTGTTTGCATAGAATCCGAAAAATCAACTTGCACACAACTCCGCACACACTCACAAGCATTATAGTTTGATTCCGAGTAACTCCTAAGTTTTTCCAAAAAATGAAAATCCAATCATACTTTGTGCCACGATTCTGAGAATTGAAATCAAGTTTAAAGCTAAGTTTGTGAAAATTGAAGTTTTGGCGGGTAATTATTAGTTTGCATTGCTTGAGGACAAGCAATAGTTCGAGTTTGGGGGTGTGTTAAGTGTCTAAAAGTACTATTTTATTCACCCTTTTTATTCATATTATTGCTGGACTTAGGCTCATATTAGTTGTATTATTTGTCATTCATACATGTTTGCATTGTTTCCTTGGTGGACAAGCTTGATCTCATATTTTGCTTAATTTTGTGGAAAAAGATACTACTTTGGTGTGTTTTTGTGTGTGTGCAGAATCACTTGCCAAAGCAAGGCTGGAACCAGTTGCCAAGGCAATGCATGAAGGAGATGCTGAGCTAGTTGCCAAGGCAATACATGAAGGAGATGCCGAGCTAGTTGCCAGGGCAATTGTCGATAAGAGATATGATGATATGACAGTCAAAATTGATGACTAGATAAACCCAAGATGACGTGGAGCAAAGTTAAATCCCAAAGGAGTTTGATTTCCATGAAAAGGTTAAAGTAAAATTAAATCCCAATAAGATAGGAGGATATCTAGAAGGAATTTAAATATAATAAAGAATTATATTCTTTAAAAGTATTTAATTCCAACTTAACTTCCTTCTCAAAAATAAATATATTATTCTTGACTAAGGATACTCAATAATAACTATATTATTCTAAGGACTTTATCATAATTTAGTTTATTTATAGATACACAGAATAAGACTGAAATAATACTAATGGCTTTATTTTAATAAACAAGATAAAATAAGTATGTCTTTTACAACCATCTCATGATTGGTCTTTGGGCATACTCCAACAGTATGACCAAGGGAATTAATATGTGTTAAGTTTTGCTATGATTATGTGAAAGTATTATAAATGACTTAAGCATGAGACTTATGTGATTAATAGTATAATTATGATATTTGAGTATGATGGTATGTTATGCATGACCATAGTATGACATTCATGTCACTTAATTGTTTTACGATTATTATGACTACCTCAATAGGCTATGTAAGCCTAACATTTTTGTGTGTCTCATGAATTTCAGGATTCTAAAGCTTTCCAGACATCAATCGTGTATTTTGCAGTTATAAGTCACTCACTCCGCAAGCATATGTATGTTTACTTTGTTTCTGAACTCCTAGTAAGGTGGCATAAGATTAGATAAGTTGCAATGACCTATTTTGGTACGTTTGTATAAGCCTAGTAGTGTCTAAGTGATGTATGTGCATTTTGGTGTGTTTTGGACTTAGAAATCTAGCTAAAATCAGCTTTAATGCACGAAAAGGTAAAATCCTAGTAAATGAATTTAGAATAGCCTAAAATTTTATATGCTGTGAAAAATATGGATTTATAACTTTCTGGTAAAATTTGGATAATGTTTGGATGGGTAAATCGAATAAAAACTAGCAAAATTTTGTCATTATAGGTCAGGACGTATCGATACGGATGATGGCGTATCGGTACGGTTAAGCATAAATTTGGCTTAAGGAACAAGGCATATCGATACGTTTTGGGCATATCGGTACGGAAATTGGTCACTAGAATCAGGGATGAAAAATTGTATCGATACGGTCTTATAGCGTATCGGTACGAGGTCAACACAGTCAATTGGTATCGATACGGTCTTAGTTGTATCAGTACGGGCTTGACATCCTTTGAATTTGGAAATCTGGAAATAAACATGGTGTATTGATACGGCCCACAGGGTATCGATACGGTGTTAGTTAAGTCTGTTATAAGGTATAAAAATAGAATTTGGACAATTTACAAATTGGTCACTAATAACTACACGGTCTAATTGACCATGTTAACGATACCTTATAGTAATGAAACTTCACAGATAAATAATTGGTAAGTTTAATTACAGTTTGGTAATAAAGGATTCGGACTAGGATCGCTAATTTGTAAAGTTTACGATCTAGTCCCTAAGTTTGAAAAAGATTAAAATTGACCCTAATTCTTATAAGACTAGTAGAGAATATGTTCGATAAGTCTTTAGAATAGCTATTAAAATATTTCGAACAAGTTTTAAACTCCGATTTCATCTTCTGGCCTCCGAATAAGTTTCTAATAACACTTATCGAGCCGGTTCTCTACTAGACCGGGAAGAGGGTGTTACAATTATGGTATTAGAGCTTAGGTTTTGTCGATTCTAGGACTAAACCAAAGCCCATTACGAGTTTGTATGTACTTATGACACCTAGGAGTTATTTGTTTATGATATATGTGACATGCAACTTACACGATTCAATTTTTCTGTATCATTAGATCCGAATATGTCTGAGTCTACTAATAGATACACTGTTAATGAACTGAATCCTGACTCCTTCTTGACTTAGGGGGATAATCTAGGGGCCGAAGTAAGGCCTGAACAAGTAGAACATAATGACTTACCTCATCCTCTGCCAATGTCTCCGGCTCAACAGGAGTATCTATTGTCGATGGCTGACATGATCAAACAAGTGGTCGTGTCTCTCCGACAAGAACCGCTCCCTCAGCCTGCTGAAGCATCTTAATCCGCTTCGAGAGCCCCTATTGATAAACTTAAATAGTACCCAATTTACACAATTACCGCCTAGGACTTGGCTTTGATCGCTGAAGAAACAAATGAAGTGCCCTGAGGAGCACAAGCTAGAATGTGCCTTGGCTTTGATCGCCGAAGAACCACAAAGTTGGTGGGACACTATAACACTCACCGTGCCTGAACGTAATATCACTTGGGACTTCTTTCTCTAGGAGTTCCATAAGAAGTACATCAGTGACCATTATAACGCTGAAAGGCGTAAGAGATTCCTCCATCTAAGATAAGAAGAAAGACCCGTAGAGTAGTACATCCACGACTTATGTAAGTACGCAAGATATAGTACCGAGATTATCCGCACAAGAAAGGAGAAGTGACGAATGTTCATTGACGACCTCTGTGACGAATTACGTCCTATCTTCGTTGCTTTAGAGATAAAGGACTTCCAAACGCTTATCAACTGAGCCATTTCTACTGAAGCCTCCCAGAAGGCTTCTAAAAAGAAGAAAGTGAATCAAGCCCGATCTGATAAGAGATCCCGTGATATTTCAATGCCTCCTATACCGTAGAAGAAGGGAAGACAGTGAGACCAGAAGTCTGCCACTTTTTAGCAGTTGCCACTTTCTTGTTACGTGCCACAATTCCAGTCTACATGAACGTTTGTTACTCGTACAACTTTAGTGGATAGTACGGGTGGTTCCGCGAAGGGTTTCCAGATTTCTTTGCGCAACTTCTGTCAGAAGAGGCACCTTGGGCAGTGCCGTAGACAATCTGGATCATGTTATCTCTGTGACGAAACTAGCCACTTCATCAGGCAGTGTCGTAAAATCCAAATTTTCCTACCACCATGGTTTCTCAGAATAATCCTGCTAAGGGAAGATAAGCAAAGCCACTATCGTCTGGATCAGCGGGGAGACCTTGCAACACCAATGCCCCTTTAACTAGTCGTGACCCTCAGACTTCAGCCTAGATGTACCATGTTTGGGGTCGTGAGCAGGAGGATGATCCTGATGTGATTGTAGATATTGTGGAATTATATTATGATCATGTTTATGATCTAATATATCCAGGCTCTACGCATTCTTTCATTAGTGGAACTTTGATTGCAAAGTATGCCTTAGAATCAGAACCAATCACTTCCGAGATTGTTGTCTCTAACCCATTAAGAGGTAATGTAGTTATCTGATGGATCTATAAAGCTTGTACTCTAAGGATCCAAGGGATCCTATTTATGTCTAATTTGATAGCCTTAACCTTCTATGAGTTCGATCTCATTCTAAGCCTTGATTGGCTAGCTGAACATCAAGCCTGGGTAGACTGCTCTAAGAAGAAGTTATATCTTTGTGGACTCGATAAGGAGAGTATAACCTTGATGAAATCTAAACCCAAGCCTAAGAAGACTCTTATGTGTGCCATAGAGTCTAAAGAAGATCCAAAGCTCGAGAATGTGCCCATAGTGAAAGAGTTTTCTAATGTGTTCCCCGATGAACTTTCAGGACCTTTCCTACTCGAGAAGTGGAATTCGGGTTAGAAGTGCAATATGGGACAACTCCAGTCTCTACTACTCCATATAGGATGGCTCTGGTGGAGTTAAGAGAGCTAAAAGCCCAAATCCAAGACCGTTTGGATAAAGGATTCACCCGACCTAGTTCCTCATCTTGGGGAACACCGATTTTGTTTGTAAAGAATAAAGATAGATCAATGTGCTTATGCATTGACTATCGACAATTGAACAAGGTGACAATCAAGAACAAGTATTCGTTACCAAGGATCGATGATCTCTTTGATCAATTGAAAGATGATTCTATCTTTTCTAAGATAGATTTGCGATCCGGATACTATCAAATGCAATTGAAGGAGTCTGGCATTCCAAAGACTGCCTTCCGAACTAGATATGGTCACTATGAATTCTTAGTAATGTAATCACTTATTTTTATCTAGGTTGTAATTATCATAATAATGTATTAGTTTAATGATTAATATATCATTGCATATGTTCAAGTTATATTATATGTATGATTAGTGCATGTGAAGTGTGTGTGATGTGTGCATGTATATTATAAGCTATATATGTATACATATTAATAGATAATATGAGATATGAGTGTCACGTATGTATTTACATTTCCTACGAGTGCATGGTTTGTACGTATAATGTGTGTGTATATTCATGATTATCATGTGTGTTATTATATATGCATGTATATAGTATATTATGTTAATTAATGTTTGCATGTGGGTTCGTATGTTGCATGTATGTGTGCACATATGTATGTATATATACGTATTATTATTATAATATACAAACATATAAGGTATTAAGAAAAAAGAAAACAAACAAAAAAATATTATTAATAGTCCAAATTACATAAAACCCAAATTACATTTGCATAGGCCCAATCGACCAAAGCCCTTAATAAATAAAAAACCCTAAAAATATATCTAACCCTAAAAATATATCTAACCCTAGACCCTTTTTATTATTATCTGTATGCAACCAACCCAGAGCCGTCGGATCAAATCCAGATCCAACGGTTGTGATCAAGCCAATGTGACCTTCCATCTGATGCGCCTGACCCTTTTGAAGGACTACGACTTAGTTATAAACTACCATCTCAGTAAGGCCAATGTTGTGGCTGACGCTCTTAGTCGAAAGCCTACTCCCTCTACGAAAAGTGTGAATGCCCATTTTCGACATAGGAAGCATGGTAAGTTGTTGGCCGAACTGAGAGTTCAGTCAACCATTTTATCCTGAATCAAAGTACTCTAAGAAATAGATGAGGAGTTGCAACCTCTCATTTCTAAGGTTAAGGATAACACAGATCCTGACTTTGCTATGAATTCTGAAGGCTTGTTATGTTTCCGCAACCGTATTTGTATGCTCGATGATGATCATCTTCAGAGTCAGATTCTAAGTGAAGCTCATTCTAGCTGTTTATCTGTTCATCTGGGAGCTATCAAAATGTGCATGGACCTAAAAGAGTTATATTTGTGGTCTGGTATAAAGAATGAGATCCCAGACTTTGTGACTAGGTGTTTGACTTGCCAACAAGTCAAAGTTAGCACAAGGTGCCTACTGGCTTTCTGCAGTCTATTGAGCTTCCATAGTGGAAATAGAAGCGTATTAAGATAGACTTTGTAAGTGTTTTACCAATGACTCCGAAGAAGAATGATTCTATTTGGGTCATTATGGACTGATTCATTAGGTGTCCGCTTATTTTCTTCTAGTGAGAATGGACCTCAGTTTGCCTAAGCTCGTGGAGCTATACATATACGAAGTCATCTGTTTACATGGAGTTCCAGTATCTATTATTTCCAATTGTGATCCACATTTTGCATCTCAATTTTGGAGAACTCTGTAAGAGGCTTTGGGAACTCGAGTGCACCTAAGAACTATTTCCATCCTCAGACCGACAATCAATCCGAAAGGGTTATTCAGGTAACCTTATATCTTCCTTCGATTCGTGAGTATAAGTAACCTATATGAATTCCGATTCTTACTTATAGATTCTGGAAGATATGTTCTGAGCCCGTGTTATCGACTTTGGGGATATGTGGTAGAAATCCCTACCCTTGGTCGAATTTACTTACAACAACAATTACCAAGCTTCGATCCAAATAGCTCCATACGAAGCTCTATATGGAAGGAGATGTAGAACTCCTCTTTTCTGGACTAAACTCAATGAAGGCAAGATGCTAGGTCTTGACTTACTTTAGGAAACCGAAGAAAAGACAACCATTATTCGTGATCGGCTTAAGGCTGCCTTCGATCGATAGAAGTCCTATTCTGATCTAAAGAGAAGAGATATCCAGTACGAGGTTGGTGAGAAGGAATTCCTCAAAGTATCTTCGTGGAAGAAGATCCTTCATTTTGGAAAAAAATGGGAAGTTAAGTCTTCGTTTCATTGGCCGTTCGATGTGATAAAAAAAGTTAGACCTATTGCGTACCAATTAGCCCTTCCCGAGGAGTTAAGTCGAATTCACGACATCTTCCATGTATCTATGTTACGCAAGTACTGGTCGGATCCTTCCCACGTGATTGAGCCGAAATCTATGGAAATTCAATCCAATTTGACGTACGAGGAAGAACCTATGCAGATCCTCGCACGAAAGGTCAAGAGACTTCGTAACAAGTCTGTGCCCCTAGTGAAGGTTCTTTAGAGAAGCCACTCGATTGAAGAGGCAACGTAGGAACCTGAAGAAACCATGCAAAAGTAGTATCCAACCTCTTTGCTTGATGTAAAAAACCGAGGACAAATTTTCTTAAGGGGTGAGAGTTGTCACATCCCTAAAATTGGCCTAGTCGGAATATGTTTCAATGAACGAAAATTTTGAATCTGATTTGCAAAATGTTGTAATAGTTGACCTTTGTACCCTTCATTTATAATGAAATCACATATTGGTCCCATTTTAATAGAATAAGACTTCCGTGTATGAAATTCCAAAGCCAAATTGCAAATTCTGAGCTAGGCGTACCGATACAGTAAAGCCAGTATCGATACGGTCTAACTGTCAATAACAGACTTACTTGTTTTAGCAAAAGCATATCGATACGGCCATAAGTGTATCAATACGGTTCCCTATTGCGCTTATTGAGTGCTACGCAATTGTTCAAGTATACACGTCGCAAGTAATAAAGTGATACGAGCATCAAGTATCGTCTCCACAGGGATTGGTTTGGGACACTTTGCTTAAGTTACTGCACTGTGAAAATAAAAACACAATTGATAATAGAGGTTCTAATTAACGAGTAAACTAAGAGAAACAAACTAAAAGAATAGATGAAATTAAATAAGAGGGAATATGCCAGGTTATCGTGAGTTGTAGAGTGATGATCGAATGGTTCATCGTTGTGATTGAGTAGCAACCGGATTGCCAGGGCAATTCTGTTACGATTGCCTAGTCGATTGCCATGGCAATTTGGCTGCAATTGCCTGGTTGATTGCCAGGGCAATTATGCCGTGTTGCCTGGTTAGTTGCTAGGGCAATTCCCTCGCGTTGTCTGATCAGATTGCCTGGGCAATGCTCCCGCGATTGCCTCGACAATTTAGAATGGGTTGATTGCCTGGGCAATTGAGCATTTACTTCTAAAGTTCGGCGAAGCGTTCTTCAATGATTCCTCGTTATCCCTAACGCGAAATATAGTTAATTGCAACGTCTTGATAATACATCCCTGCGTCAATCAAGGGTGAACAACAACCAATCTTGCGCTCCTCTTAGCCGTTGAAATTCGTAACTTATCCCTAAGCCAAATTAGTCTTCGCCGACTTCTGTTTGTATGAAAACCATGCTCATTAGTTTCTTGAATCTAACTCTCCCGATATTAGATAAATGTATGATTGAATTACGAGATCCTCTCCCAATTTGCTCGCAACCAATGTTAAGAACCAAGAATGAACAAACTTTGAATTAAAATTGCAAACTCAAAAATCTAAACAAATCTAATCGTTTATCAAAACAACAAACCCAAAATAACCCAAGCCAATTCACATCAATTCATGGCCGAGTTTCGAAAGATATACAAAGAATAATCCCCAAACATGAATCTAATGGAAGCAAAGAAGAAGATGAAGAAATCGATCAGCCCCTAATCGAACTCTTTCTCAATCGAATTCCCTCCAAGCTTTCTCCCAATCGAACTCTCTCCCTCTTGCTCTCCCTTGAGTTTGTCGGCTTGGTCTCCTTTAAATAGGAGATGGCTAGGTCAAAGTCCTTCTTAAGGAGGAAGTTAATTTGGAATTAAATACTTTAAAAGAATATAATTCTTTATTATATTTAAATTCCTTCTAGGTCTTCTCCTATCTTCATGGGATTTAATTTCTCTTTGACGTCTTCATGGAAATCAAACTCCTTTGGGATTTAACTTTGCTCTACGTCATCTTGGGCTTATCTAGTCATCAATTTCGACTGTCATATCATCTTATCCCTTATCAAAAATTGCCCTGGCAACTAGCTCGACATCTCCTTTATGTATTGCCCTGGCAACTACATTGGCATCTCCTTCATGCACTGCCCTGGCAACTGGTTCCAGCCTTGCTTTGGCAACTGATTATGCACACACAAAAACACACCAAATCAGTATCTTTTTCCACAAAAATCACCAAGTTATGTAATCAAGCTCAACGGTAGAAAGAAACATTAATTAATGCATGAATGACTAATTATGCAACTAATATGAGCCTAAGTCTAACAATAATATGAGTAAAAGGGTAATAAAAATAGTACTTTTGAACACTTAACACACCCTCAAACACGAACTATTGCTTGTCCTCAAGCAATGCAAACTAACAATTACCTGCCAAGACTTTAATCATCAAAGACATGCTTCAAACTTGAATCCAAACCTCATAACTATGGCACAAAGTATGATCACCTTTTAATTTTTCGGATAGCAAAAATTTCCTGGAATCAAACTATAATGCTCGTGACAAGTGTGTGCGTAGTTGTGTACAAGTTGATTTTCAAGATTCTATGTGAACAATAGGCTTTTATTAATTTAATTACTGGGGCATTTATTTTTATTTTCACTAGAGCCAATTTCGGGCACCTCTAGCGATTCTTTAATGTGCATTAACTACTAGAGCCAGTTTCGGGCACATCTAACAAGAATTTAACTTTTAATTTTCAATTTTAAATTTGCCCAAATTTAAAGCAACCTAAGTTCACTAATTTTCTTTCAATCAACAAGCCACAACCGGGTAAAAAAATTCAGCATCGTAGTAAAATTCTAAGTTCTTTTCATGCAATCCTAAAATTAAAGGTTCTTTCAATTAAGTACAGTGACAAAAATTCATCATTGGATATTCAACAAGACAAAAACAATTCAGCATTATAGTGAAATTCTAAGTTCTTTTCATGCAATCCTAAAATTAAAGGTTCTTTCAATTAACTGCAGTGGCAAAAATTCATCATTGGATATTCAACAAGTCTTAAGCAATTAAATCCACTCAAAGGCATGGCACGTAACATATGCAACCTATATGTGATTGCTAAATATGAATGCAACTAAACATGAAACTAACTAGAAACCAACACCCCCAAACTCGAGAGAAGCATTATCCTCAATGTATGTAAAAGTGAAACAAAATTTAAAAGAAACTAAATGAAATGAGTTAGTCGGAGAGGTCGTCACCTCGAGTGATAAGTTTCCTTCGTGCTGTTTGCTTGATTCATTTTCCAGTCGGTGGTTGAATGCGTGTGGCTGGTACCGCATGAATAGCATTGCTTTGATTTGATCCATGTTTGCCGAGGCAGGTTCACTTGCCTGTGCATCAATAGATGCTGAAGCCATTGTTGTTGCCTAGGCATAGCCAGTTTTCGTTGCCGTAGCAACTGCTGAGGCGGTTGTCGGGGCATCCTCTGTTGTGTTTGTCGTGGCAAGTAGTCGGTAGTGAATTTCCTTAGCATGGTAGTTGTGAGTCTTGTTGTAGGAAAGAAAAGAAAAGAAAGAAAACCTGGAAACTAAAGATAATGAAGAAAAATAAAATAAAATATCTCCTAAAAATTCCAAAAATAAAGAGAAAAAAATGAAAATAAAATAAAGTTCCAAAAATTAAAAACAAAAATTAAAAATTAAAAATTCTTAGAAATGGCATTTTTTATGCATCTTCTAATGTTACTGCATATCTGAGAAAACTTGAGGAGGGTCATTTCTGATACTTCTTATAGTCCATCTGCACCCTCCATCGAGTAATAATATTGCCCAAAAAAAGTTTGGTCAATGTGCTTGCTGCTACTCCCTTTTGCGTTACCAAGGTGGAGGTGTCTTTCTTTCGTGTTCCCTTGTAGTCCATGCACATCTTCCACCTTGCTACTGTTCCTGAAGGCATGAATTCATTATTAGGAAAAACTATATCAACATCCAACCATTTAATTACCTCATTCTCGTCGGCTTCTACCATGGTCGGATATATCCTTTGTTGTCGTGGCAATTGTTGCTCAAGCCAATTGTTGTGGCAATCATTTGCCAAAATTCGCTGTAGTCAAGGCAAAAACCAATTTTCTAAAAAGCTTCATAAGTCCAAACATTGTTTTCTTTTGGCCTCTCAAACATCTCCATCAGTAGAGATTTTGATGGCTTCAAATCTACCAACATCGGTTCCTCAAGACATACATGCAATGGACGATGTGAGTTTTTAAAGAATTCAAAAGGTTCAACCACTACCTGCTCATATTCCATTGGCAAACAATTATCATCTCGTTGATCTTGCATGTGGTCGTGCAATTGTCGTGGCAACTGTAGATGAGAGCAATCTACAAATTCCTACTTCAACATCAACGTTGTAACCTTCTGGGCATCAGGTTCCTCAGAATTTGTTGTAGTATTGTTGTTCTTAGCTTCATTGAGTGTTATCGCGGCATTGCTCTGTTCAGGATCCACAATCATTGCCGTGGAAATTCGTTGCATAGGCTCATCAAGTGTCAGGCAGTCTTCCTTATTGGCATACTTTTCACTTGGAGGTTTTAGTTGTTCATCACACATCGGAGAGCTTTCCTTGCATTGTTCCTTGTCCTCTTGCCATGGGACGTCAGTATCCCCAGGAATAGATTGTTGGTGCATGTTATCCAATGCATATGTAGATCTCCTCAATTGATCTTCTAAATCCCCCAATGTTGCATCCCATTGAGCTATCCTCGCAACCATTTTCTTTGATAGCTCTCAAATCTCTTCAATTGATCCGTCAAGTCTAACCAAGGAAGCCAACAACGTTTCCTCTAAGGAATTGGAATGTTCTTGAAAAAGACTACATTGTCATGCATATTTTTTGCCGTGACACTAGGCTACTGATAAGGACTACATTGTCGAGGCATGTCTGTTGTTGCAGCAAAATTGTTAAGGTAAAAACATTTTGAGCTTTTTGATCATACCATGAAGGATTTTGCTGTTGGTTCCATCTATGGTTCTCCATGTAGCCATATGCACCGAAAATGTGAGGGCACTTTTCAAACACATGATGTTCTCCACAACAAGTGCACGAGTTTTCCACGGTATATGCTTTTCTCGGTTGGTATAAGTAATCATCGAAGGGCACAAGAAACTCTTGATTGGATTGATTCATATATTCCAACATCAACTCTTGAATAGACCGGCTTTTATTTCCTGACATGTTGATGTCCCTTAACTTGTAGCGCACCTATTTTTTTATAAAACAAACAAAAAGAAAAGTTAGTAAAACTAAGAGAAAAAAATGCAATAACAAAAACAACTAAAACCAATCGCCAATCCACGGCAACGGCGCCAAAAACTTGTTACACGCATTGACTGCTACGCAATTGTGCAAGTATACACGTCGCAAAAATAAAGTAATACGAGTATCGAGCATCGTCTCCACAGGGATTGGTTTGGGCCACTTTGCTTAAGTTACTGCACTGTGAAAATAAAAACACAATTGATAATAGAGGTTCTAATTAACGAGTAAACTAAGAGCAATAAACTAAAAGAATAGATGAAATCAAATAAGAGGGAATAGGCCAGGTTATCGTGAGTTGTGGAGTGATGATCGAATGGTTCGTCATGGTGATTGAGTAGCAGCCGGATTGCCAGGGCAATTCTGTTACGATTGCCTAGTCGATTGCCAGGGCAATTCTATTACGATTGCCTAGTCGATTGCCAGGGCAATTTAGTTGCAATTGCTTGGTTGATTGCCATGGCAATTCTACCATGTTGCCTGGTCAGTTGCCAGAGCAATTCCCTTGCGTTGTCTGATCAGATTGCCTGGGCAATGCTCCCGCGATTGCCTGGGCAATTAAGAATGAGTCGATTGCCTGGGCAATTGAGCATTCACTTCCAAAGTTCGGCGAAGCGTTCTTCAATGATTCCTCGTTATCCCTGACGCGAAATACTGTTAACACGCCTTGATAATTCATCCATGTGTGAATCAAGGGTGAACAACAACCAATCCTGCACTCCTCTTAGCCGTTGAAATTCGTAACTTATCCCTAAGCCGAATTAGTCTTCTCCAACTTCCGTTTGTATAAAAACCATGCTCATTCGTTTCTTGAATCTTACTCTCCCGATATTAGATAAATGTAGGATTGAATTCTGAGATCCTCTCCCAATTCGCTCGCAACCAATGTTAAGAACCAAGAATGAACAAACTTTGAATTAAAATTGCAAACTCAAAAACCTAAACAAATCAAATTGTTTATCAAAACCACAAACCCAAAATAACCCAAGCCAATTCACATCAATTCATGGCTGGGTTTTGAAAGATACACAAAGAATAATCCCCAAACATGAATCTAATAGAAACAAAGAAGAAGAAATTGATCAGCCCCTAGTCGAACTCTCTCTCAATCGAATTCCCTCCAAGCTTTCTCCCAATCGAACTCTCTCCCCTTGCTCTCCCTTGAGTTTGACGGCTTGGTCTCCTTTAAATAGGAGATGGCTAGGTCAAAGTCCTTCTTGAGGAGGAAGTTAAGTTGGAATTAAATACTTTAAAAGAATATAATTCTTTATTATATTTAAATTCCTTCTAGATCTTCTCCTATCTTCTTGGGATTTAATTTCTCTTTGACCTCTTCATGGAAATCAAACTCCTTTGGGATTTAACTTTGCTCCACGTCATCTTGGGCTTATCTAGTCATCAATTTCGACTACCATATCATCTTATTCTTTATCGACAATTGCCCTTGCAACTAGCTCGGCATCTCCTTCAAGCATTGCCATGGTAACCGCATCGGCATCTCCTTTATGCACTGCCCTAGCAACTGGTTCCGGTTCAAGCCTTGCTTTGGCAACTGATTCTACACACACAAAAACACACCAAGGCAGTATCTTTCTCCACAAAATCACCAAGTTATGTAATCAAGCTCAACGGTGGAAAGAAACGTGAATTAATGCATGAATGACTAATTATGCAACTAATATGAGCCTAAGTCTAACAATAATATGAGTAAAAATGGTAATAAAATAGTACTTTTGAACACTTAACAGTCCCCTGTTTCTAATCTGTTTGAAGCTCAAATTAAAGGAAATAAAAAGCAAGGTGCTGAGTCACCTCCTAGCTTGTCTCCTTCACGTGAGAACCATTAGAAAATGTGACTTTGTCAATAGTCAAAGAGTGGAAAAAGCATTGGCCATTGGATTAAGCAAACCCTTGTCTTAAGGAAATCATCTTATTGGCCAAGAAATAGGTGGGAAATGATTAAGGGAGATTAAGGGGTTTTTAAATAAAGCAAAAGAAAGTTTTCATCTTGTTGCTTAAACCTCCCGAACATCAAAACACAACCCTCGTCTTTCACTAAGCACACACCACCATTTTCATCTTCAAGCTCAAGATAAGCAAGCACATCGGTGCAATCTTTGATCTTCGTTCAATTTGATACACCGTTTGAAATCCTACAATTCAGTGAGTAAAACCCCTAAGCTAATTTGATGATTCCATGATTTTTAAGGTTTAATTTCGAGATTAGGTTCCTAATATTCAAATAGAAGCCAATGGACTATGAGGCTAGTTTCACTATTCCAATGTTGTTTACAAGCTTTGGCAAGCTTGAAATATATTTCTGAATCTTTAGATCGAATTCTAATGTAACTCCTAATTTTGTGCTAGCCCAAATAGTGGAGAAGAATCCATTGTCATCTCCAAATGAAGCTAAGAACAACAGAGTTGTAATCCGAGAACCTCGTAATCAAGGTGAGTGTAGTAGTGTCAAGGGATAGACAATGAGCCATCGCGTTGCATTCGGCTATGTTATAATTGTGTTTTGTTTAAAGGCTCACATAGAGCAAACATGTGTGGATGCTAACGGCTAGCATGGTAAGTCTTCGACACGGTTGATATGAGTAAGTTCATGTACTATGTTTGAAATATGATATATGTGAATCAGATATGAATATGTTATGAATATACTATATGTGAATTCGATAAGAATATGCTATGAATATGTTATGATATGGCATGTATATGATATGATCCGTATAATGAGCTAAGGCTCAATTTCGATTCCGATATGGTATGGCCTATGGGCATAAAGGAAAATTATATGATGAAATATGTGTAACCTTTGACATTTGTGAGTTTTGGATACAATTGGCATGCCATAGGGTTATTTGAGCTCGTATAAGTAAGGGATTTGACTACGGTCTGGGGCTACGGCCTATATGTGGGGGAAATAAGGATGGATTGTGTAAGGGATACTATCTGGAGCTACGGCTCAAGGCTACTGCCTATTTTTCGTTATATGTGGCTACAGCCTATTTTCCGATATATGTGTGGCGTAAAGGGGAATACGCGTATCCATTTGTTACATTGTCCAATGGAAATGGTATGTTTATATGATTGATAATTGTTATACGGAAATATGATTTCGGCTTAAATGTATATGTTATTGTATGACCAAAGGAATTAATATGTGTTAAGTTTTGCTATGATTATGTGAAAGTGTGATAAATGACTTAAGCATGAGACTTATGTGATTAATAGTGTAATTATGATATTTGAGTATAATGCTACATTATGCATGACCATAGTATGCCATTCATGTCACTTAATCGTTTTACGATTATTATCACTACCTCACTAGGCTATGTAAGCCTAACATTTGTGTGTCTCATACATTTTAGGATCCTAAAGCTTTTCGGACATCGATCGTGTATTTTACGGTGATGTCAAAATCAATACATAAGTATGTATTAGGGAACGACATACTAGACTGACCCGCTATAAGCATGTTTCTTGGATTATTATGTGACAGTCACAATATTGCTCATGGTGATAACTACATGTATGATCTTCAGACTTGATATCATCATTATTTCAATATCGTGAGTGACATATTTTGATATAGTCAAACGTGTGTTATAACCGACTACACTATAAAGACTGATATTGGATATGTCACAATCCATGTAGCAAAATATGGTTGATCAAGATAGGATTTGTCCCTCATATATAATAGGAGTACTATCATAGGCCACTTGATTGAGTGAGACTAAAAAATGCATGGCCATGCTCGAATGAATTGATATGGGATATCATAGTTATTCGTTTATAATAGTCTACTCAAGATATCAAGAAACATTAGATGGACTATAAAAGTGTGATTAATCCATGACTTGTGTCCGGTCTAGATATGAGGATAAAATGATGTAATACATAAAAGAAGTTACCCACGAAAAATGGTTAAATTGAACTACGATTTCATGTAACTTAGGTAGCAATGATGTATTGCTAGATGCCACTCATTGCTTGTAATATTAGAATTGTTTTGGATATTACTGCTAACGTTACATGAACTTACAAGGGTCACACCCTATGATTGAAATGAACAAATATCGACTAGATAGCATGTGTACAAACTTGTTGTACACGTAATTAGTGAGAAACCAAAATTGTTATATAATGGATAATTTTGTTTTTATATATATGTTAATATTTGATAAGTTATTGTAATTATCAAATACTATATATATATATATATATCTAAAAGAAACCCAATTAAAGTAGAATCAAATTCTACATATTTAATTATATTCGGTTAAATATATTGTATATTTAAAGAATCCGAATTTAATTAGAATTAGGTTTTTGAATGATATATAAAGGCATAAGGTCTAGCAGCCAATATATGCCTTTTTCAAAAATCATCACTAACAATTAGAGAAGAGAAAAATTGTTCATTTTATTCAGGTGGACTGTGTAAGGGTCGAAACGCTGCTGTGACGACTCAGATTCGATTTGGATTCTCCTATACTCGCTGCAGAATTCCAGATTGGTTGAGGTAATGTTTTTCATCCTTTATCACCCCAAATTCGTCCCTTGTACATGGATCACTGGTGGATTACGCTGAATAATTTTTCATTTGCGCCATGGGGTGTACCGATGTTTTCCAACATTTTTTAGTTTGCCTTTTAGGTTTAGATGTACCAACATAAGAATTTGCTTTATAGCTTTTGATTTTGCAATACTTACATTTCGCAAAAACACCTTTAGGAATGAAGGTATAATGATCCCAAACATGAGAAGTTTTTCTCCCAAAATCCCTTAAATTTGCAGTTGTGGCCCTTCTTTTAGAGCTACAAACTGTTTCAGACAGTTCATCATTTGCATCCTCTTCAAACAAACAAACACGTATTAGTGATTGACAAAAATAATACAAATATAATTCTGCAATTAAAAAAACAGGGAGAAATATACCTCTTTCACCAGGATAGTCCAACTCATAAGAAAAAACAGCCATAGTTGTGCTAAATACTAAAAAGAAAACATTGTGATTTGTTGTTAGAGACTGAAAAGGACAATGATTTAATCATTGTATGTTATGTACAAAGAAAAACAGAACAAATAACAAATCTACAAAGCAACAAATAGAACAGAAAAATTCAATGATTTTAATTCTTGTACGTGACATTGTTAGACTAGTTCCCAAGGTCCTTTAAAAACCTCATTTGACACCAGTAGCGTCGCAGAACGGGATGTCCAGCCTATATACTCGGATTAAACCATTGAAACAGAACATAAAACATGTATATACAAATCAAAGTAGAACAGAAAACATGTATGTACAAATCAAAACAGAACAAACATACCCAGAGCCCAGATAATATATACAAAACCTAGAACCCAAAACAGAATAGACATATATACAAACATAATAAACAACATATATACAAAACCCATAACATATACATAGAAACAATGAAACAAACCCATAAGTGGAAGATTGAGAGTCTGAGAAAGATCAGAGATATACCTGAGAGATGAGAGAGGGAACACAATTAGCAAAAAATAATAAGTTAACACAAACAACAAAAAATGTAGAAATTAAAAAAAGAACTGAGAGTGTTACTTGACTTGCCCAAACAAATTGAGAGAATGAGAGATTTAGACCAGAACCCAGAAATAACAGAAGAGGGGAAGCTTTAGAGTCTGAGAGCATTAGTTTAGGGATTTTAGTTTTTGAAAAAAGAGTTTTGGAAGAGATGGTGGAGTTGCAGGGAAGGGAAAAGTTGAAGATGAAAAGGGAGAAATGAGAAGTTTAATGTATCTGGAAATTGAAGGGTTAAAGAATATGAAGAGGTTAGAGGAGAATATGGACGAGTTTGAAGAAGTTGAAGGGATTAGAGAAAGAATATGAAAAGATTTTAAGAAATTTGAGTTTCTAGAAATTTTTAGTGTAGACCATAATAAATTTGGGGATTATGGTTTGGAAGAATTGAAAAGGGTAAAATGAAAGGACAAAAGGTTGTTCTTACGAAATTTTAGGTTTTGATCGAGCAGAAACAATTTTGGGATGGGTTTTGATGTTTGTATAAGATTTGGAAGGATTTTTATCGAAGAACTAGGATGAAGTAGGTTAAAGTTTAAGGGTTTCAATCGAAAATGGAGAGATTTTTCGGGAATAAGAGGTTTATCCTTGAGAGAAGGCAGAGAATCTAGAGAGAGAATGAGAGAGGAAATCTGGGCAGCGTTTTGGTAAGAGAAAACTAAAATGAGAAAATGAGAGGATTTTAATTTTTTAGGGTTTACATAGAACGTCGGGTCAGGTAAAAAGATTCGCGCATTGTTATACGGGTCGCGCCTAACAATTCGGATCTCGCTCCGCTAGCACGCTTATTCTACATTTGTTTCAATTTGATCCTGGTCACTATGAAATTGAGCTTAAAAGTTTGTTTTGTTTTCGATTTGGTCTTTATTTGATTTAAAATTAGGTTTGGGGTTTAGTGTTTAAGGTTACTATTTGGGGTTTATGAGATTATTTTAGGGATTATGGGTTTAAAGGCTAAGGTTTTAGGTTTATGGATATAGTTTAGGGGTTTAGGTTTGAGGTTTATGGGTAATTGGGTATAGTTTAGGGGTATACATACATACATACATACATACATACATACATACATACATACTACATACATTAAGACATACATAAAATACATACGTGATACTACATACATACCTACCTACATCAATACATACATACATACATAACAATTAACATACATACATACATACATACATACATACATACATACATAGTTTATGGGTTAAAGTTTAAGGTTTATGGGTATAGTTTAGGGGTATACCGTATACATACATAAAATACATACATACATACATAATTTAGGGGTTAAGGTTTGAGATTTATGGGTATAGTTTAGGGGGCATACATACATCGTACATACATACATACATTTAATTAATTATAACAATACATATATATATATATATATACATACTAAAACTTACGTATATTTATTTCTATATACATATATATATATATATATATATAACTTACATACATATACTTTATTTTTAGTCCAAATTGACCTCTATTCGTTTTTTTTTTTTGTAATTTAGTTCAATGTTTATAATTTTAATTTAATATTTTTGTTCATTATAGTCCCTCAAAATTTATTTTATTCCAAATTAACCCTATTCATTTTTTTATCTAATTTATTGCAGTGATTTTAATATGATGATATTTTTATTAATGTTAGCCCCTAAAATTTTGTTTTTCACCAAAATTACCCTTATTGATTTCTATTTTTTGTAATTTACTCCAATATTTTAGATATGAATCATTTGATGAAATTTTTGTTCATTCTAGTCCCTAAAACTTTATTTTTAGTCCAAATTGAACCTTATTCATTTTTTTGTAATTTAGTCCAATGTTTATAATTTTAATTTAATATTTTTGTTCATTATAGTCCCTAAAACTTAATTTTTATTCCAAATTGATCCCCATTCATTTTTTGTAATTTAGTCTAGTGTTTTTATTATGATGATATTTTTATTCATGTTAGTCCTTAAAATTTGATTTTTCACCAAAATTGACCCTTATTAATTTCTAATTTTTTTAATTTACTCTAATATTTTAGATATGAATCATTTGATGATATTTTTGTTCATTCTAGTGCCTAATATTTAATTTTAATGTGATTCGTGTTCGTGAAAGGCGTAAAATAATTAACTCGAAATGAATGACCAACCCAAGTCTATCGACTATTTGTATCAAACTCAAACTTAATACAAATACGAAACCCGAATTAACCCGACTTGAAATGAACCCGACCTAAAATGAACTCGACTTGGAATGAACCCGACCTGAAGTCTACCCGAGTCCGAATTAACCCATCAATTAACTGATTCGGACCTGAACCGTTTTAACCTCTCCTGAAATGAACCTGACCCGCACCCGACCCGAATCGAATCAAAACATCAAATTGACCTGAAATAACCTGCATCCGATTTGACCCAACCTGAAACTGATCTGATTAACTATTTTTACATTTCTAGAGGGACCGATCTAGCACATTTTGCAACCAAGGGCCTAACTTCTTTGAATCCAAAGTACACGCCCTCACCTAGACCTAGAAAACTTGACTAGAGAACCGAACTGATTTACCCAAACCGAGACCTGAAATTGACCCGAACACGATGGCCCGAATTTGATCTGAAACCCGAAATAAACCGAACCGAAACTGAATCGAAGTTCAGTTGAACCAAAAATTAACCCAAACCGATTTTCAACCGAACCGAATAGACCCGAACCGATTTTCAACCAAACCGATTTCACCCGAACCGAAAGCAACTGAATCGAAGGCAACCCGAAATTAAGAAAATATATTAAAATAAATAAAGTTGAGATGTGAACTGTCGTACAACTTACCAAAAAGTCAAATATACATGCTATATAAAGTCATATATAGGGTGGAAAAATCTAACTCGGCCTAAAAACCCAACTAAAACCGATCGATCCTATTAACCCGATATTGACCCGACCCGAAATCAACCGATTCGAAAATAACCGAACCGAAAATCAACCGACTTGACGTCCTGACCCGATACCCGAACCGAAATCACCATAGACCCGAACTAAAATCGAACCAGACCCAAACCAGACCCGAACCGAACTGAACCAAATTTAAACCGAATGCAGTCAGAACCGAAATGACACGAACCGAAATGGCTCGAACCGAAACCGAACCGAATAACCCGTTTGCCACCTCTACCCTCACTTCCCTACTTGTAAACATCAAGAGAATCAGCGAACCCGCTATCCTCATCGCTATAAAATCTTTTAATTTTGCCCGATGGAACTCCTTCGCCAAATTCACAATTTGCATTGGCTTACGACAGAACCCAACTGCACAATTGTGCAAAATCTCCAATTTCTTATCATCAATGATACCCATAATCAACTTATGATCAGACGACTTACGATTATCGACACGCGGCTTGATCAGCTCAATCGCCGCTCGCTGTTCACCCTTACCAGCTTTCACACACCCATGAAGATCCATGGATGAATGGTCTCGCCACTGATTATAGCGATCTAATCCCCTCTTCTTTCGCCAAAATGTGTCACGTGAATCCATATGTACCAGTGTTACCCGAACCTTCCATCCATATAATCTAAAACCATTGAAACGCTCGATTACCCTCTTAGCATCCGCCTTCGTCTTCATTCTCACAAAACCAAACTGAGATCTATCCCTTGCTCTCTTATAACGTGTAAATAATAAATATCAAATTATACCAGTTTGTTTAACAGACACGTCAACTTTTCCGTTATGTTTTAACAGTTGGTGGCTTGATTGAGGTCACTTAAATAGTTAAGTAGTAAAATAGTCAAAATTAAAAATATGATAGTCATATCGACACTAACCCATAGTTTGGGCAATAAATGCTTACGTTATAAATATATTATTTATGTTAACATAAATCTTTCTATAAAATATATGGGAAAATATATGATGCACTGATAGTAGAAATATTTTATTTCCACAATCGCCCTAATTTTAAGGGTTAAGGATCTAGTTTAGGGTTTATATTTTAGGGGTTTATGTTTAGGGATTTAGAATTTAGAGTATGTGGTTAGAATTTAAGGTTTATTGTTAGAGTTTAGGGTTTAGGGTAATATGATAGAGATTTAGGTTTTTACTTATAACCCCTAAATTCTAACACTAAACTCTAAATTCAAACCACAATCATTAAATTCTAAGCATATAAACCTAAACCCTAAAGTAAATTTCTAACACCTAAAATTAGGGCATTTGTGAAAAAAAATGTTTCTACCGCGGGTGAATAGTATAATTATCCAAAATATATTAATATTTTATAAAATAAATAAATATATCCTTGTGTTATAAATATATTAAAATTTGAACCTATATCTTTTTAAATATATATAGAAGAAAACAAAGATTATTTGGATCTATATCGTCCCGCACTCATACTTTCCATTCCTTGTGTTTGGACAAGAGCTGAAAGCAACGTTGCACTCACTCGCATATTTGGTACATAGGATAGGAGTGCAGCAAATCCCTCGGCTCCCCATCCTCCAGCTTTGTAGGGTCCCACAAACACATCCTTTTTCCCTCATTAGTTAACTCAGAGCTGATCATACGCTTTGTAGAGGGGGAAAGAGACGGACTGAAAGCGGGACCCCTCGTATTCAAATGCAACTACAAACCCAGTTGCAGTGCAGGCAGCTCTAATTAAGAGCTACACCACCCAACTCCCGTGCACTGCCAAAATTTTTTGGAGGAAGCCGATCAAATACTACTTCTGCATACAGCCTGCAGGTTTTAATTTTGTTACCAGTCAATCATGTATGTGAAAGGTCGCCGGGGGGACCTCAACCGATTTGGCACGATATGGATTCCGCAAGGGGCTGCACGTGATTGATTGTCCTTTGTGGGGACTTAAGTCACCAGTTCGGGGAGCCCTTCCCTCCCTGATTTATAATCACTAACTTTTGCTGAGGAGACTTTACTTCCATTCCCCCTTTATTATTGCTGTTGGTTGGGGTGTTCCTATCGGCTTTGAAAGATAGGAAAACGTTGAAATTGAGTCTCGTGTGAGTTAGAGACTCCCATTGTTTTATTCGTTAGAACTTTTTATATTTTTGTCATGATAAATAGCGGTTTGAGTCAAAATTAAATGTTTGAGATAATATTGGAGGTTTGATCAATCAAATCCGCTAATTTGGATGTTTGATAAATAACAAATTGGAGTGAAACTTTTAATTTTGAAAAAACTGTGAGATTTTTAAAATTAGCGGTTTTAACATAAAAGTTGAACCTTATATCCTTAACGATTATAAAAAATCTCTAAATAACCTAAATTTAACTTTTTCTATTTTAATTCTTCACCCTCACTATGTTTACATTGTGACATTCTTAAATTAATACTTTTTGTTTTTTCTTTTTACTCTCACACATTTATATTCGTATTTAAAATTAATAATTAATTAAATTGTATTAAAAATAATTATATAAACAATAAATCAATATATACATCCTTCAAATATACTTAGCAATGTTATAATAAAAAAATTACTTTTATAATCTAATTTAATACTAATAGATACAAAATCTTGATACCTAATAAACTATTTAAACAAGTATTGAATATAATCATGTCCTTATATGTCATTTTTCTTGTTTAAATAATCAAACAACTATCAGTTAATTTTACCAAACACTTTTATACAACCAGCTTATACAACCAACTAATACAATTCACTAGTCAAATCAGCTAATGCAATTAACTATCCACTAATTGCCAAACAAGGCCTTTAACTAATTAAATGATTACGGCTAAACTATAGAAATAGTCATCTGACAAGTGGCGGAACTTGGGATAAGAGTTTGGGGTCAATTTAAATTTTTTTAAAAAAATTAGAGGCTTAAACAAAAATTTTCAAAATTTTGAGGGTTTAATTAAATTTTTTAATAATCTTGAGGGATTTGATAAGAACTTTTAAAAATTATGAGATGCTATTTAATTAAAAATATTCTAATTTTTCAAGCTTAATATGATTTTTTTTAAATCATGAGGGGCCAAAAAAAAAAATTTCAAATTACAGGGGTCAAATTCTAATTTCTCGAAATCGTGGGAGAGCATGACCCCCTCTAGTCCCTTACATATTCCGCCACTGTCTCTGACTATAGAGCAATTTTTTGTTGAGTCTTTCGTCTATGAACATCGATACCGACCTATGAGTACCGGCATACTTATGAGTATCGATGCTAAACTAGCGTTCAAGGTTCTAAAATTCTAATCAGTATCGTTATCAGCTTATATGTATCGATATTAAACCAATGAGTATCAATACTAAAATAACATTTGATATTTTCATAAATTGATACAATACTAATGTCAACTTTTGAGTACTGATATTAAATGATCAATATAGATACACAAAGAATGTGGTATAGGGCAAATTTTAACATTATACCTCTTATATACTGTATAAACAAATCATATCTCTATATAAATATACACACAACTATAAAATTTAAATAAAAAAACAAAAGAATGATCACCTGAAATGATTGTGGCCGAAACTACTCTAATCAGTATAGAACATTTATCTGTTGTGTATATTATTAATCAACATATAGGGGAATATATACATGTCTAAATATTCCTAAACTAGGTAACACAATATATCACATTAAATACAATATAAATCCACGTATGAATTAGACTATGAATATATAACAACTACTAATTATATGATGCTTTTTTAGAGGTGTAAATAAACCGAATTTGAACAAACAAGGTTATGTTCGTGTTTGTTTATTTATTTTTAAAGGTGTTTGTTTGTTTAACATTCACGAACATGTTCGTTTAACATTCACGAACATTTTCGTGTAACGTTCACGAACATATTTGTTTATATATACGCGCTAATATGTTCGTCAACATGGTGAAATTACACCACTAGTCCTTATGCTTCATAGTTTGAACACCAAAGTTCATCAGGCGTTTAATTTAGTCCCTACCTTCACCAATATTTAAAACTTAAAAGCACAGAGCAGTAGTAATAGTAGTATTCAAAAGTCTCATGATGCTATGCTACATAGAATATCAAGCTTTCCCACCTTCTATGATCCACAAAAGCAGGATCTACTTATGCAGATTTTCTAAGCTGTTGAAAGGTCTTTGACCGCGCGGAGTACTCCCTTATAAGCTTAGAGAAGAGTGAATCCTCTCGTTCCAGTAGTTTTGCAGGCGTCTCAAATTCTGCAACTCTTCCTGTCAAGCCACAAGTGATTCAATTTGTTTTGAACAATTCTAAAGTGTGTACATGTAAGCACTAAGCATGCAAATAATTTTTCATCTACTCGGACTCGGTCTTACCATCACTTAGAACCAAAATAAGATCGTTGTCTATAATAGTGTGAATTCTGTGAGCTATTGTCACAACCGTCCGACCTTTGAACTCTTGATGAATAATCTTCTGTATCACTCCATCGGTTGCAGAATCAACTGATGCTGTTGCTTCATCCAGTACAAGAATGCTGCTTTTCTTTAGCAATGCCCTTCCAAGACAGAATAACTGCCTTTGGCCTACACTCCAGTTTTCCCCATTTTCGATCACTGTTCAAGACATTGTAATATCAGTAGGTTTCACTAGCAATGGCATACATGACACAACTAGTCAATGAATTAATAATACCCGAGTTTATGAACCTGACCTGTGGCATCTAACTTTTCTTCCTTTGCACACACTATTTCTCCAAGTTGGCATTTATTGAGAACCTGAAATATTGGCTATTGTTATGTCCACAATTATGATATCAGCTTAGTAGTTTTAAACAAAAAAACTTAAACCTTAACCTAAATAAATGGTGGTTGTGACTACATATTATATGCTACATTTCGAACCTTCGATTAAAATTTTGCTAACTATAAAATTTAAATAAAAAACAAAAGAACGATCACCTGGAATGATTGTGGCCGAAACTACTGTAATCAGTATAGAATATTTATCTCTTGTGTATATTATTATATATACATGTCTAATACTCCAAAACTATGTAACACAATATATCACATTAAACACAAAATAAATCAGCCTATGAATTAGCCTATGAATGTGTAACAACTACTAATTATACAATGCTTTTCTAGGGGTGTAAATGAACCGAACTTTAACAAACAAGGCTATGTTCGTGTTTGTTTATTTATTTTTGACGGTGTTGATGTCGGTAAGTGTTTGTTTAGATTTTAATATTTTATTTTGTGTTTGTTTATTTATTTTTGAAGGTTTTTGTGTTCGTTTGTATATATGTACACTAACATGTTCATTTATATGTTCGGCAACAGGGTGAAAGTACACCACTAGTCCTTAAGCTCTTTATGCTTCATAGTTTGAACGCCAAAGTTCATCATGTGTTCAATTTAGTCCATACCTTCACCAATATTTAAAATGTAAAAAAATACAACGAAAAGGGGAACAGAGTATAAGAGCCAATAAATGAGCTTATAAACGAGCTTGTCCGTGAACGTAAACAAACTGAACAGACCTTCGTTCGTGTTCGTTAGTTATTAAATGAACATAAAAAAATGGGTTCATACTCGTTTATTTAACTTAATAAACGAACGTTATACGAACGGTTCACAAACAGCTCGTCTAACGCTATGTTGAATTACACTCATATGATTTACTAACCGCTGATGGAAATTTCACATGCATGCCTGATGCCACTGTAATCAGTATTTTACTTTTGTCTATCTTTCAAGTCAAGCTGGGCTAGTGGTGAGAAGAATATTTAGTCTCAGAATTCAGTCTAAGGGCAAGTTGTATGAAAATCAATTACCTCCCATACTTCATTGTCCGAATATTGCATGAGAGGATCAAGGTTCCCTCGAACAGTTCCTTCAAACATCGTAGGGTCCTGTGGTATGATGCTAAGTCTCGATCTTAAGTCATGAAGGCCTATCCCACTAATGTCAACATTGTCAATTATGATCCTCCCTTCTCTGGGCTCAACAATCCTAAACATAGCCTGTATAAGTGTTGATTTCCCACTTCCTGTCCTTCCCACAACACCAATTTTTCTTCTTCCTGGAAATGTGCAGCTAATGTTTTTTAGGACAGATGGAAGATGGTCGGCATACCGGATCTGTAAGGCAGTCAAAATTAGTAAATGCATCTCAAACTTCACAATAGATGTTGGAACAGCATGGATGGTTAACATTGTTTTAAGCAAATTCATCACTCTCATTACCTCCAAGTTTCTGAAGCAAATTGTTCCAACTTCTGGCCAATTGTTGGGGGGTCTAACTCTACGGTCTTCGATATCAATGGCTGCTTCGCTTGCTATGTTTGAGTACTGAAGAATTCTTTCTACTGAGATCATCTTGTTTTCTGCATTGCATATGTTCCATATTACTGAAGCTTGCAGCACATTCAAATTAATTCCATATGTAACTGCCAGTCCTGCAATGCCTGCACATTCAAAAGATTAATTCCATATGTAACTTCCAGTCCTGCAATGCTGCCCTGCACATTCAAATTAATTCCATATGTAGCTTGCAGCGTGGTGCGAATACAGCATACTCACTTGGATTAATTATTCCTTCAGGGAGCGTCACCAGCACAACCAATGAGAAGGCAAATACAAAATTGGACAGTAGATTTAGTCTGAAAGAAAGCCATTCCATTGCTGAGATATTATGAAACCAGGGCCTTGAATGGTTGTCAATGAGGCCAAGATTTGCATCAATGAAACGATTTTTTTGATCAAATGCTCGGATTGTAGCTGCGCCAGCAAGTGATTCTGCAAAGTGGTGGAGGATAGGAGCACGTTCTATTCCAGCTAAGCGGGCAAGCTCTCTTGCTGTTGGTATGTAATATTGCTGAAACAATTATGCGTAAAAATGGATTGGTAAAAAGTTCATGCTTTCAAAACCGTTTAGTAACATTTGCTTCCTTCACGTTATTAAGATGGAATTAAAATAAGAAAATACTTTGATACAAAAGCTTATGTAAAGTCAAATAATCTTCTTATCCTCCTATAATAATTTGTGTTTAAATTTTTATTTTTTTTGACTCTCAAACTTTTATTGTTTGCCAAATTAATTCAAATGTGATGAAATAATAACATGTCGATATGCTGATTATATATATTTTAAATATGCTGATGTGATTATAATATAGTATCTGTTTAATTTTTTTAGCCCTTTAATAAAAGGCACACACCGTACAGACATGATACTCAAACCCGGATTACTTGAATAAAAAACACGGATTCTGCTCAAGTCAATTATTGTCTTTTCTGTTATATCATCGGGAATTTCAAAAGATATTTAAAATTGTTAAAAAGGAACTGATGTCAGTATTTTAACAAGAACAAAATAGTTAACGTTAGTTTAGTGAAGTTACTTTTATGTCACATTTAGATTAATTTGACAAAAAAAAATTAAGGGTCGAAATAGACACAATAAAATTTTAAATGCTAAAAATAGTAAAGGTAAACTATACAGTGATCCCTTACATTATCAATTTAAAGAAAGTTATATTTTGGTCACTTTGATGGTGTAGCGATTTTGAAAATATAAAATTTCCGGTGAGAATCCATAAAAGAAGAGACATATGAGGTTTTCTGAGGTATCACGAGGTTACTTACACAAGCTGGAAAATATATAGGACAAAATGATATTTTATTTAATGTTTAAGATTAAATTGATATTTTATTTAAAGTTTAAGTTATATTATTTTTATTTGTTCAAAGATCAAATTAAAAATTATCATTTTTTAGTGTGCCACATCGCCTCATTAATAAGAAGTAAGGGCTCAGTGACTAAAATATAATAAACCAAAAACGTAAATGATTAAAACGTGACTTTTTTCAAAACCATGACTAAAATCAAATAGATCAAAAACAAAAGGGATCACCAATGTAGTTTACCCAATTAGTAAATTGGTAAAGTTGAGAGCTAGAAAGGTCCTTTTGCCTTTTATTAATTGGAAACTTTATATTTATTGGGACTAAAAGAATAATTTTACCAAATTAGGGGGTCAAAGAGCAATTTTATTAGATTAAGAGGTCAAAGAGTAATTTTATCAAATCATTGGCATAAAGTCAAAAATAGTCCCTAATGTTTGACCTTTTGGTCACTTTAGCCCCTATTTTTTTTTTATACAAACATCTGCTTAACGTTTTATTTTCGTTCAAAATTCACCCTCGACGGATGGAAACCGTTAGTCAACTAACAGTCAACCCCTTCAATGACATGGCATGTCTGTGGCGAGACCATGTGGCACTTGCTCGCGTAGCATATATTTTTTATTTTAAAATAAATAAATAAATAAATTGTTAAAAAATTAATTATTTTTTGTATTTTTAACCAATTATATGATGCTATGTGACACTTTGCTAACATGACATTATCTGATTGGTTAAAAATATTTAAAAATAATTAACTTTTAAAAAAAAATTATTTTTCAACCAATCAGATGATGCCACATGACACTTTGCTGATGTGGCATCATTTGATTGGTTAAAAATATAAAATATTTTTTAAAAAAAATAAAAAAAATAATTTTTTAAAAAATATAAAAATAATTATTTTAAATTTTTAAAAATACTTTTTGATAAAAATAATTATTTTTTATTTTTAACCAATCAGATGATGTCACTTGACACTTTACTGATGTGACATCATTTGATTGGTTAAAAATATATAAAAATTTTAAAAAGATTAATTTTTTAAAAATATATATATAATTATTTTTATTTTTAAAAAAACATTGTGATATCACGTCAATAAAGTGTCACGTGACATTATCACATCATCAAAAGGCATTGATTGTTAGTTTACTAACGATTTCCATCCGCCGATAGTAAATTTTGAACGAAAATAAAACATTAAATGGTTGTTTGCACACAAAAATAAAGACTAAAATAATAAAAAAAATTAAACATTAGAGACTATTTTTAACTTTATACCATCTATTAGTTTGAACCTTTACAAATCTGGAGACCAAATGAATAGTTTTACCAAACCAAGGGTAGCAAGGCTACCGACCCTTTGTGCCACCCCTAAATTCATATTTACATGTATCGTTGTTATGTTCCTAAAAATGTATCCTTATACATCAAAATTTGTATTTAAAATAGAGTAAAACTTTGATACAAGGGCTGTGTAAAATTAATTTTACACAAGCTTGTGTATTTATGCTATAAAAACTCAAATCCTAAATTCCTAACCTTAACCCTAAAAAATTAAACCATAAACCTTAAACCCTATACACTAAATTCTAAACACTAACCTTAAATTCTAAACCCTACAACCTAAACTCCTAAATCTTAAACCCTAAATTAAAACCCTAACCCCTAAAACTAAAAGGCACGTATAAACTAAAGTTTACACGGCTTGTGTATCAAAGTTTTTTCCTTTAAAATATTTATCAATTATTTATTTGAATGTATAAGATCTTTCGCTTGAATTGGAGGTGTTTTTATTTTTCAAAATAAAGAGAATTATTTTACTAGTTAAAAATTATATATTATTTATTTATTAAATAGTGTTAATATTAATTATTTTTATTATATTAATTATTTAAAACATATATTTTTCACGCTACACATAAACTAGATATTTTTAGAGTGATACACAAGTTGCGTAAAAAATTACACAATCTCACATTTAAGCTATAAAATTTAAACTCTAAATCCTTAACCCTAACACCCTAAACCCTAAATCTCTAAACCCTAAAATTAAATACACAAACTTGTATATCAAAGTATTTTCTATATTTTTAAGCACACAAAAAATTTCTATTATTTAAAAGCAATACTAAACATGCAAAAAGATCAGTGAAGAAATAATAGAAAAATGATAAAATTGGTGATTTTCATCTATTGGGACTTGGGGCCATGATCTATGTGATAAGTCAAGATTCATGGTATATTTTTTCCAGACTTTGGTTTTTTGCATTTAAACATATTTATATAACTTAGTAATAAATGTAAACTACCACTTACTTGGTACCATATGCAAATTGCGGTTACCGGAATGAAGATGACAAACACTTCCCATGCTACCTGTGACATCACTGCAATAGTTCCGACAATTTGTATTATTGAGAAAGCACACCATCCCAATCTGGTTGCCATTTCCAAGTCCAGCACACTTTGGTCGGTAGATGCCTGAAAATAAAACAACTTAGTATTTGTTATGTAATCACGCATAAAAAATTATTGTGCTATTGAGCTCAAAACGCCATTACCTACAAATTTTGTATCATTGAGATGAGAGAAAAAATTGTATAGCTCAAAATGCAACTCACCCTATTTAAGATTCTTCCAGCTGGGGTTGAATCAAAAAATGCCATTGGAGCACGGAGTACACTGTTCAGCATCTTATTGAAGAGCGTTTGTGCCGTCCAGAGTCCTGCTACTGCCACAACCATGGCTCGCACCAAGATGCAAACTGAACTTCCAACAGCAAGTAGTGAATAAACAAGCAAAACAAACTTCATTCCCAATGTAGGTTCTGTTTCACTTGTAGGAGGAGAAGCCCAAGCCATCCAGTAGTTACTTGCAATCTGCAATACTTGGAATGATGACTGTGCCAAAAGAATTACCGGAATCAGGACTCCACCTTTTACGGTTGTTATGTAGGACCAGTAAACTTCTTTCCCTATGCTTCCCTTCTCTCTTTCTTCGTCTTGCACGAGCTTTCCTCTATTTTCTGTTATCTCTGGAGGAGCCGAGCCAGGCTTTTGTTGTAGCACTTGGGCATTAGAAGTAGAATCTGCGTTGGATTCACCATCACTTTCCGGATCTACAAATGTTTTATTGGAATTTTCTACTGTCAGAACAGATTGTAGTGCTCTCTTATGTGCACCAACTAAAACTTCAAATCCTATGTTCTGTTTCAGAAGTTGTTCGTATGTGCCTGCTTGTGCAATTCTTCCATTTTGCATCACCTGATGAGAATCAAGATTGATGTCAGGGACAGATCTATCATCTATTTGCAGAGACCTAGATACTAGAGTTGACAGTTCTCAACATTGTAAAAGTTTATGCGGACATTGGAATACAGAACAGTAAATCTCTTTGAAAGTTTGCTCGACTACTTACCAGAATGATGTCCGCTGCAGGCAGAAACTCGACTTGGTGGGTAACATAAAGTACAGTCTTGTATTTGAGAACTCCCATCAAACAGTCCTGCAAAGTGTATTTGGATTAATGTTTCTTAATAGTTGAAAAAAGGTAGTCATGGTCCAGGATCCTTACCTCAAACAGATGTGTGCCCGTATGAGCGTCCACGGCACTGAATGGGTCATCTAGGAGGTATATATCAGCATCCTGGTAGACTGCACGGGCAATTTGTATCCTTTGCTTCTGTCCTCCACTCATATTGATCCCTCTTTCTCCAATCTCCGTCAAATCACCACAAGCAAATTGCTCAAAGTCCTTTGTCAAAGCACATGCTTTCACTGTTCTGTTATATTTGTTATTGTCGAAAAGATTCCCAAATAAAATGTTCTCCCTGATAGTCCCAGTCAATATCCATGGCGACTGAGGAACATAAGCCTTTGTACCACTAATTTTTACGGTACCCGACAACTTCTCTATTTCTCCAAGAATGCATGAAAGCAAGCTAGACTTGCCTGACCCTACAGTCCCACATATTGCCACCTTCATCCCTCTCTTCACTTTTAGTTGCACCCCATCGAGGGTAGGATTGGTTGATTCAGGGTCCCAGCTGAATTTTCCGCTGTCAACTTCAACATCAAAATTTGTTTGATCTTTAGGAACATGCTCAACGGCATCCAGCTCTATTTCCTCTTCCTGGAGGTAGGAAGCAACTCTATCTGCTGAAACTTTAGCCTGTGCTATGACTGAGAGCAGATCAGGTAAATTGAATATAGGGTCTTGTAACATGCGGAAGGTAGCCAGTGCAGACAAGACTCTACCAGCGGTGAGTTTAATCCCCATTAGCATGCATGCACCAAAAGTCACCACAGAGATAAACGTTGGTGATCCCCAAAAGATGAAAGCTGATGTTGCTGCCAATCTCAGTGATTTCCATAGCCATTCATACTCTACCTCCCGCAATCTCTCTAGCTTGCGGAGGAACTGACTGTCCCATGCTTGAAGCTTTATGGTCTTCATGTTTCTAAGAACTTCCGAAGTAGCCTTCATCCTGTCGTCCTTCGCATCCATGATTTTAGATTGGTATCTTTTCTGAATTCTTGTTATTGGTATGTTGCAAGACATGACTGTTAAAGTCGCAGCTAATGCAGCTAAAGACCCCAAACCTAGACTAGTGTGCAAAATGTAGATCGCTAATGAGATTTGTACGGGCAACATCCATATAATATTTAAGTACCAGATAAAGTCTGTGATTCTTTGGATATCTACACTCATATAGTTGATGATCTCTCCACTGGTGTGGCTTTGCCGAGAATGACTGGACAAAACTAGCCCCTTTTTGTATATGGAGGATATTAGAACAGCTCTGAGCCGAAGGCCTAACTGCCGGGCCCCAAAGATCCATTGTCTTTGTGCTATTGTCTCAACCATCTTGGCACCTAGAAAGGCTAGTGCGAGAAGGTATCCACTTCTTATGTCCCGGTTTTTCTTCTCAGCTAGGAAGTTTACAAAGTCATCAATTAGATATGGACCAATGTATGATGCTCCTGCACTTACCACTGCAAACATTGCATTAATTGCTGCCTTGTGCCTGATGAACAGAAATATTGCTTTGTAAATAGATGGGTTTGTCGAACCATCTTTCTCTCTAACTTGTTTTAGATTCTGATAAAAGGCAAAGGAAGCAAATTCCGCAGAGTCCTTAACATCGACATCGGGGATATCATCCTCTTCTAAGGGTTTCTTGATTCCCACAGAGAACAATGGATTGAGCCAAGAGAAGGTAATGAGTTCAAGAAGAGTTGCTCTTCCATATGGAGACCCCCTGTTCCGGTTCGAATGCTTATCAGTTTTTCCACTAAGAAGTGGCTCAGCAATGTTATTGGAATCAATAAAGACTAAACCTGTCTTCCCTCTGATTGATATAATCAGCAAGACAAAGGATGCAAGGAGACTGATAAAGTTTGCATAATCTAGCATTTTAAGATGGCCGTGCTTTGCAGTTTTCAAGTAGATATCAAGAACTGTGGAGATAATGGACAAAAAGAAGCTGAAAGCCCACCATGCTCTTAGAATCCAAGGAAATCTAATGTGCCCTTTTTTAGGAACATTGCATACTACAATTATAGTTACTGCCCATGGAATCACTGGCACAATCTCAGAAGAATAAGATTCAAGTTTGGAATTGCAACGAATGTCATTCATACTATTGAGCAGCATCAGTAGCTTTAGGACATGAATGCTCAGCATTAAAATAGAACAGACTGTGGAGGCTCTATAAGAAAGGCTGACTTTTGCAACAATGGGATGATTTTTTGCAGCTTGATCTGCAATATTCCAGCTGGTTTTGCTCACAATCTTTTGAACAAAATGGAGCAATATGATTCCACCGAAGCCAAGTTGCAGAATTATGCTGACTTCCTCCCAGAAACATGGCGATTTTAGCTGCATCCATGTCACCGGGAACTGAAGAAACTTCAAGTCTGTCACGGAATAATAGAAAAATATTAGGAGCTAGCTATTGCTTAACTGATGAAGAAATTTTAGTTGGTCATCAGGAGGGAACACAATATATGTGATGAGTGACATATTCTACTGCCCCTAAATAATAAGGCACAACTTCCTTCATAGAGAAAGACCTTACTTTGGCGATCAAGTTTGATTTAAGAAGGCAAAACAAGAATTGCATTTTGCAAAGAATATAATAAACATGAATTAAGTCCAACAAGGCGTACGGAGCCATTAATAAAGTGATAAATCAGACTCACTGGTTGAAATGAATGAAGTGGAAACGTCTTTGTCTTGCAAAACCATGCTTCCTCTGCAGCTTGAAAGTTAATAAAAGCGTCAGATAGCCTACACCTAGTTAATTTGTTCAGAGAGGGAGGGGCTTACACTATGCATACAGAGGGCTGAAGGAGCAAGCTGAGTATGTGCATATATGACCAAGAGTTGATGTTGATATGCTTTTGAGGAGAAAAATAGGGAGAGATCATTAATTTAAAACTAAGATATAAAGAAGTAAACAAGAGAATATTTTGTATTGCTTGGCATGTAAATGTGGAGTAATCAAGTAAAGAGCATGGTTTGATCAATAAATAAAGAAAAGGGAGTGGGGATTTCACGTGAGTGATAGTGATATGGGGGCGGCGTTGTTTGGCTGGTTTGTTAGACCGACTCGGGCTGCAATTTAGTGGTGATTTTACTATTCCATTTCCCAGGAAAAGAAAGCGAAAGCATGTGATGTGAGCTGTGACTGCGAGAGAAGAGAAAGCACTTCACAAATCACAATCAACCACTACAGCTAGCAAGTTAAAGAAAGCGAGTGATGAGTGATGATCGGTCGATCTGGCTCTGTCTGTCTAAGAAAAATAAATGGAAAGTGAAAATGCTGAAATTAGGAAACCATATTAAGTGGGAGAAGATAGGGTTTATTTTCAAGTATAAAATGATGACTCCCCCACTCCCAGTAGAGACCAAAGAGATCGAGATTAATTGTCGCTGCATGATTACCTTTTGCTATGATTCATGAATCATGGCGCCTGGCGGAGAATAGAGCCTGCCCATAGATTCAATCAATCCATCCACTTACCTTGGAATAGCTTCACTTCTTTATCATTGCATCCAACGCATTGAAATTTGGAAACTCCTATAAAAAGAATGAGAAACAAAAGAATTTAAGGAAATTATTTTGATACACCAAGCCTTTTAATTATAGAATTTAGGGTTTTAGGTTAGAGTTTAGGAATTTACTGCATAGGTTGAGGAATTTAAGGTTTATGTTTAGAATTTAAAGTTTAGCGTTTAAATTTTAAAGAATTAAGATTTTAAAATTTATAAAATAATTAGTGTAAACTTTTTTTACAAAATTTATATATCAAAATATAACATCGATTACTTCAACCTACTATTATTTTTATTGTTATCATTTTTTTGTTTAAAAATAGTTAAATCATAAATGTCGTTGATATGTATAGATATAATTAATGCTTAAAAGAATAAATACATCGATATCTATTAAGGGCTATTTTATTTTTTACGAACAAAGATCAAGTTGTCCATTAATAGAGGGATTATAATGCAATCAAGTAGTACAAGGATTTTCTTTTTGACCCTTAGGAATGACAATTAAATCATATCTCAAATGATCTAATCAGATGTGATGTGTACCAGTTGCTGCCACCATCAGCCAGTAGAATAGTTAATTGTCGATGCATTCGATGTGAAGTTTATGAAATTCATGAATAATAAGAAAATAATGTTGTCCTGTTACTACTGCTGCTTAGAGTCGGCAAACATATCATTTTAAGTCTGATTATATTTTATTCAAGTTCGATTCAGACTAGTTCGGGTTTATTCGATTTTAGTTCAAGTCTATGGCAATTTTAATTCGGGTATCTAGTCGGTTCGGTTCAATTAATATGGGTCAGTTGCTTTTGGTTCGGATTAATAGGAGATCGATTGATTTTAGTCGGATTTTTAGGCTGAGTTAAGTTTTCACACCTTATATATAACTTTATATATCATGTATATTTAAATTCAATCTGCTCGATTTAAAATCAGTTCAGATCTATTTTCGATTTAAATAAAATTTCAATCTATTTCAATTCGATTTATTTTAAATTCCAAATTATTATATTCAAATTAATTTCGAAACTCAATTCAAGTAAATGAATTCAAGTCCCATATTAAATTCGTACAGCGCCAAGACAAGGACAGGGACGAAAGCCTCTCCCAATTTAATTATAATAATCATTCAAAACAATCAAACACCAATCAAAGCCATCTACGTTTTTCCTCCGCTCATTGCTATGATTATGACTAATCAGCTTTTAAATATAAATGGAATAAAGTTGGCTTTTCCTTTCTTCGTGCTGCTACTGTTTTTGATTCCACATGCATATTCACTCCTAAAGTGAACATTATGTTTATGTGTAATTGTATCTATATTTTATATAATTAGGCAGAGTTCCAAAGTTGTAACAAGTCCAATGCTTCTGTCAAATAAATAAGTTCATTGCATTCCATCTCGTATTAAATTTTATGGTTTAAATTTTGTGAAAATAAGACTCCACTTGTATTCAAAGTTAGTCCAAGTTTTAATAATTGATGTATCGTTAATTTATAAAATTAAATTTATATTAATTATTTTGGGCCAAATAGAGGTACATTTAAGGATGAGTATTTGATCCAGATTTGACCTGATAAGGTCATGGTTTTTTTAATTAGGTTCATATGCCAGGTCAAGTTGTGCTCAGTTTTAGGGTGAAAATGCCTCACATGACCCGAAATATTTATATAATTTTTCATATATTTTAAGGGTAATCATTATAATGCCTCATCCTTTTTATTATTTTTTTCCAATTAAGGCCTTATTTTGATTGAATAAAAAAGTAAAAAGAATAGAGATAATTACTATAAATAATTCTCTTTATATTTTTCTATAATCCCTTTATTTTAAATAAAAATGGGAAAATTTTATTTGTTTTAGGTCAAGTGCGGGTTTTAATACTAGGGTCGAGTTTGGATCGGGTGAAATTTTATTACATGTCAAGTCGAGTTTGGGAAAAATTGTATTGGTGGGATTATTCATAATTCGGCTAGTGAAGTAATCATCTCTTTCTCGGAATCTATTGGCCCTGGTCTTCCTATTCTTGCGGAATTGCTGGCAATAAGGCTCGGTTTGACGCTCTTTGGTTCGAACAAAGCCTCTGAGAAGTATCGTTTAATTGTGGAGAGTGATTGTTCATTGGCTATAGACTGGATTTTTAATTCGTTACGATGTCCGGCTTTATTTGGTGACATTGTCTGGGAAATTTCATCCTTAGGTAAGTTGAGAGACTGTATATTTCGATGTATTCCGAGAGCGGGTAATCTGGATGCTTCTAGGCTAGCTAAAGCGGGAATTGAGTGACTTGGGGAGGAGCAGCAGTGGCAGTGTATTTGTAAAAATATCGGGGATTTGCCTGTTGTCCTATTATGGTTGTTTGAAAGTCTTTATTATTAATAAAATTTTAATTGGCATTCTTTTTCTCCTTCCGCTTTCGGTCAATATATTTTATGTGTGTTGAAAGATATGAAGGAGTTTTAACAAGGCCATCAATTCCTATAAAAAAAACTCTTAGAATTTTCAAAATAGTTTTAAATCCCTAACTTAAAATTTATAATCCCAAAATTATCATCATTGTCATCGTCGATAGCCTCGTCGATCCTTCCCACTACCACCACCGAATGTTGTCGCTCATTTCCCTCAATCAATCACCGTCGATAACTAATAGTAGGTGTGTCGATCAGCTTCTTTTGTGAGTTCAACTTCTTTCATCGTTAGACACGCCGTCTGTTGACTTTCAGCGACAGTAAAATGAGATAAATGGTTGTAGTATCTGGCGACAAAAGTAATGGGTGCGCCGTCGATGGTTGACAGAGAAAACGGCTAGAATCGAGATTTGAAACTTAAGGATTTGAGGGTTTGAGAACTATTTTAAGATTTCTTTGAGAATTTTAAGATTTTTTTAAATTTTTTTAAAAATAAATAAAACAAAATAAAATATGTTACATGTCATATTTTAATTGGTTAGCGATACACATAATATTAATAAAATAACACGTTAAATACCTATTTTTACAACAAAAAAATTAAACATCTAAAATTAATATGTAAAGTTTGGACACTTATTTTTATATTAAACCTAAATATTATCCTAATAATCCATTATTTAAACTTATTTAATATATATACATACACATTGGGAGTAATTGGTATCAGGCGCGGCAAGCAATTGACAAATCTGAATTTCATCTCATTACGTCTTTCAGAAATATAACAAAACAAGGTTTCCCTATTCAGGACAGTGAGAGGTCATATAATATTATATTTTATATAATACTTTATTAGTTTGTCTTTATGCCATCTATTTAATTTTCATTGTTGAAATCAAAATCAAATGGTTGGACAACATGATAATAACCGTACGTGATAGAGATGTCTATGGCAATGGCGATGCAATCTCTTCCTTGAAAATGCTGTTTCCAACTTTGTCTAGTTGTTTCTGAAACTATACACCATAATCATTGTTTTAGCATATTCGTTTTGGACATGTGTCGTTCTTGTATATCTATTTTGTATGAGATTAATGAACAAAATTCGTCTATTTTTTGTGTCCATTTATATATTAGAACAATAATTTTATATAATATGTATTATTAATAAAATAAATAATACTAACAAGATTGGTGCAATGGCAAGACATGTTACTCTCTCAATGGAAGAATTTAAATTCAAATCTTAGAGACAACATTGTTAGGAGAAAGAATCACGAATTCCGAACATGAACCATAAAATAGATATGTATTATACCAAAAAATAAAATATAAATAATTAGTATAATAATAAAAAATTAATACACTGACATAAAATCATTGAAAATATAAAATGGCACAGAAAAATAACAGATAAATTCTATTCAAGCTTAATAGCTCGTTTCGTACGTAAAAATCAATTAACCTTTTATCATAGGGTAAATTATATAAATGATCATTGAAGTGCGAATAAGTTTCTATTTTTAGCATTGAAGTTTCAAACATAATGAAATAGCCACAACATTGTGATTTTGTAACAAATCGGTCACTTTACCGCCAGCTCTTGTTTAATTAATGATGAGGAATGTTAACAAAAAAGATTAAAGAAAGTTATGAATCCCAACGAGGAGTCACCACTTCCTCGGTTAACATCGTCGCCACAACCACCCCAGTTCCACCGTCACTGCACCACTTGTGACCGCCACCCTCAAGAGCATTTGGACATCAAATTAACCCCCAAACCGACTAAATTATCCGACATCAAAAAGGGAAGCAATATTATACATGAAAAAATCGACAATTCTTATATCGTCGGTTCTGATGAGAGTCCCAATTACCTTACAAACATATTTTATAACGACTACTATTTATTTTTAATGTTTTAAAATCAATTCTGATGAAAATGAATATCATCTGTTTTTTATGTCTTAAGAGCACAATAATGGCATTCATCTGTGTCTCCCTGTTAATATGTGTTCCATGAGAATGAAATAAGAAATTGATAACAACATTTGTAAGGAATTTACATCGCTCCACAAAATCAGCAGCAAAAATTCCTTCTAAAACGCGTAGCTCGAACCATAGCTCATAATACCATTTGTTAAGAATTTGGTATGTGGTAAAATAATCGAAGCGATAACAATATAGACCAAGACATGCACAAGATATAAGATTTAACGTGGTTCAGCATAGCCTACCTCAACGGATGAGAGAAACGAACAATCCACTATCAACGTAGAGAACACGAAGAGTACAAATACATGATAACTCATGTAATCCCAAAACTCGATGTACAAGTCTCATGACCCGGTAGAACCAAAACACTCTTCCCAACATCCGTACAATACCTATCTCTACAACGTAGTCATAATAGTTGTAGAGAACCTAAAAGTGGTTACATTTTTCTAGATTAAGAGCCAGTTTAGCATTGCTTTTGAAAAGTGCGGTGGAAAAGTGCTTTTCAAAAGTGCTTCTGAATTTTTGAGTTTGAGATTTAAGTGTTTAGTATTGTTGTCAAAAAGTGCTTTTAAGAAGATAAATAACTATTTTGGACATGATATTGTACGTGTTTCATGAAAATATAATAAATTTAAAATATTTTATTTAAAAAACTTGACATTAATAAATATATATAACATTTAAACTAAAAATAATTTATTAATTATATAATTATGCATTAGTAAAAAAATTATAAATTTTAAATAAACACAATAGCAAATGAAGGTTAAAATAGTAATTTGGCCCTCAAATGCACTTTTCCAACTACAAAAGCTAGAAATTTTAGCTTTTGCGTTTAGGTTGAAAATCACTTTTCAAAAGAAATTTCGCGTTAAAGTGACTATTAAATTAACATTCGGTTATAATTGCGCGTTTATTTTAACGCATTTAAAATATGGCATATAAACCCATTTTTTTAGTGGGGGAAAAACGCTAATGCTTTCGTGGAGATATCGTTCTCCCGTATGGGCCTAGCAAGTACCTTCGGGGCTCGAGTACCTTATGCTTTCGTAAGGATAACGTTCCTTCGTATGGGCATAAGCGAATGGGTCCCCCCTGAATTGAACCCGGTTGAAAGGAGCCTATAATGAGCGATGATCAGGGGCCTTGCTACTCTTAGTAGGGGACAGCAAGGACAATTCGGGTACCTCATAGAACCAAGACTGCATGTAGAGAACATATAGAAACCCACCCCTTTAGAGCCATGCGGATAACCTTAGGTGTTTTAGACGGGATAAATAGGTTTTTTTTGTTTGTTTTCTTTGTTTACCTTATTTTATTTTATTTGTCCTTTTATTTATGTATTTATTATTTTTATCTGGTACTAACTCATTTTTGTTTTATTTTTATTTTTATTTTACACATACTTTTGTTGCATTATCATTGCATCCACATTACCTGTTGATTCAAGTGGTTTGCCCGATTAGAAAATCTTTCATCATGGAAAAAATGTGTCTTAGGAAGGACGGCATCGATCCAGTCGCGTGACATCAGTCAGAGATTACTCAACAGATCCGAAGTAACAATTTGCCGAACTAGCGTGTAGTACCAAAGTATACACACGAGACCCTGATGGTGGACATACGACGAGTTGCAAGGCGTGTGAATGACTTAGCTACTGAAGCTGCGGCTCTCCGACCTTTCGTAACCCTGGACATGGAATAAGCACCAAGGTTTATCAAGTTGCTCAGAGCTGTCGAGGAGCTAGGAGGTAGAGCCAGGGCTTATGTGTAGAACTTTGTTTTGTAATTAATACTTTTTGTAATAGGGACTCTTTTTGTAATAGAGACTCCTTTTGTAATATGGACCTTTTTTGTAATCTGGACCCTTTAATTCCCATGAAAGTCGTTCAAAAGGGTGATTACCAGTGGAATCAACGCCTTTATTTGCATTCATGTTGCATATCATGGTGTTGATTCAAGAACAGTTCATTAAAAGGCTTTCAAAATAGAAAAGTATGCTTTGCCAGAAACGATAATATTACAGTAACAAGTTAGGCCGAGCAAAGACCAATCGAGAAAGAAGACGGTACGATAGTAAGGCACGTGCGGCGCAGAAGATTCAGTCAGGGCCGCAGAACCCCAATTTTAAATCTTCACATTTGACCATTTTTTTAAAAAAAATCTCAGATTTTAATTTAACTCATTTAAAAAAAGAGAAGAAAAAATTTGAAAATATTATTATTTTGCTTTGAAACTTCTTCCCTCATAAAACTTTCAGAATAATAATAATAATAACAAAAAGAAACCTAAAAGTTTCATTTTTAAGTAAGTTAAAACTTTTTGATAATAAAAAGGGGGAATTTTTAAACCAATTGATCCTTGAAAATTTTAATTTAAACCCCAAAAAGTTTTAAAGTACTCCCCTAGGATCGATAGAATCCATCCTTGTTTAGACGTACCCATATCTACAAAAGAAAATATATTGTCTGATGTCCTTTTCAGAAGCCACAAAAATAAAGATCACGACGTCACGAGTCCATAGAATAGAATAAGAGGAGAAGACGGAGTCATCCATCATCCTGAAGACGACGTCGAGACGTGGAGCACAGGTTTTGCTTCCCGAAGTCAAGGTCTCCAGAATAAATTCAACTGTTGCCTGTAATTCATTATTAAGTTCTGGCAGATAGACATTTTCTCTATTGAAAGTTTTTTAAAGACTGTTCGAGAATCAACATCGCATTTGCATGCATTCTCGCATTTATAGGGTATTGATTCCCGAAGTGGTTCCTCAAATCTCAGAAATCGTTCATAATTGGCAAATGGTCGTCTGGTCAGATATTAGAGGGCACGGATCCAGGGTTTTTTCCCAGAACAAGATCAGAGACAATAGAAGATGAACTATCTGAAGACTTCAGGTCAGACACGGTACTGGTAATGAGCAAAGTAAAGTGCAAGAGTTGAAAGAAGCAGAGGGAATACGTGATGAATCAGATGAATACTTTGACGAAAGGTAAGCGATCCATCAGACCGAAAGAAGAACCGATTAAGGATCAGAATAGAGAGCGAGATAGTCAGAATTCTACCTCCAAGTCAGCCAAATACGACAAATTGAACCATTTTTGTGATCTGCATCAATAAACAGGCGAAAGGTATGCTTGAGTCAGGCTTTCGAAAAATAGAGCTCGGTCCAGAAGAAACTTGAGAAGCAAGTAATGAAAAGAAGTATATCTCGATTCCTGTGAGGTACACCGAACTACTCCTAATGTTCATCGACAAGAGCCTTATTACCTCGGTGAAGTCTCTAGCAAAGAGACCTTCTTATCCGAGAGATTACGACACATGTGCTAGAGGCAATTACCGTTTAGGAAATTTGGGTCACGGTATTGAGGATTGCGGGGCCCTGAGAAATGAGTTCAAGATCTTATCGTGATGAGGATTTTAGGTTTCGAAGACGGAGTTTCCCAATTCTATAGTGAGCTAACAATCATCCGAGGGGCAAAGTTGAGGAGGAATCGATATCGAGGACAAAGTTCGAGTAATACCGAAGTGGGTCACTCAAGCGAGTTAAATTTAAAGATCGGAGATAGGGGCATCCCAGGAGAGGGATATTCTTTCGAGTTCAGCCAGCTCAGATAAGAAAGAGATAACTTGGATAAAATTAAATTTGCAGAATGATCACCAGAAGCTTTCCTGAGTGTTTAAGAATATCAGATTGGGTCACCTTTAAAGAATAGATGAACGGTATTGTCCAGTTGAAAGATGACTCAGAATATTGGAAGAAGAGAAACTAGTCAAGCGAGAATCAAGTCAGGCTGTTATCAGGTAAGTTTGAGGGAATTGGGAATAGGTACGACAGTCTCCATGGATGAGCTACAGAATAACTTAGCCATTAACAAGAGTTTTGGAAACAAGTTTACGACAGAGCAATGACAATTCAACACTCTTCAGTTGGAAAGGGCAACTTCCAAGCTACGAAAGACTAAGCAGGGGATAGATGAAGACCCGAAGATCGATATTACTCGAGCAGGTAAGGCGGCTCAACAAGGTGGCAGGCTTTGTCAGAACATGGATCAAGTGTTGGACTACAGAGGCAAGCTGACCGGACTATTGGATGAAGTTAAGAAAGTAGGCACTGAAGCTTATCAGTAACTGTAAATATCTAATATCTGATATAATGAAACCTTTTGGCCTCAATGAACGTCGTTCTATGGGGATCATTTTTGGAATCAATACCTTATTGCATTCATGTTTATATTTTAGGATTGCATTGCTTTGCATGATCCTGACATGTTTTACATGACATTATCATCACCTTGCATTATTATTACCTCGCATAAATTTTATGAGGAGTAATTTAAAGACCAATTAGGGTTTTATCATGGATAAAAGAATTGAAGACACTCAAAAATCAAGATTCGAGCTGTTAAAAGATGGGCTCGAGAGGAAAAAAGAAAAAAAAAGAAGTTTGATGTCTTCGATACAAGAAAACTCTGTTTGAACCCTGATTTGGTCATTCCTCCAAATTTCAAAGATTCCCATATTTACGCATGATGACGGAACAAGCTGCCCCAAGATTCACCTGACCACGTCCTGCAGAAAGATAGAGGGCTACATCGAGAATAAAAAATTGTCGATCCACTACTTCTACGACAGTCTAGCAGGACCTACCATGATATGGTACAATTGTTTGAGTAGAGACCAAGTGTAGTCATGCGGAGACTTAACCGACGTCTTTATGGGCAATACATATATACTTTAGACCTATCACCAAGTCATCAGTATCTCCAGGGTACGAAGATGAAACCTGATGAAAACTTCAAGGAATGTGCTTTGAGGTGTCTGTGTTTAGCGACCCAGGTGCAGCCTCCCGTAGATGAAGAGGAAAGTGACTTACATGCCACCTTTCATATTTCTTCTTTAATAAGATGCTCGAGAAAATAAAGGCCAGCTTTGAGGACTTAATGACAGTTGGAGAGAGAAACGAACATGTACTCTGAGACCTAAGTTTAAAGACCAGACCTGTCTAGGAGCAGAAGGAAAGAAAGAGATAAATGGGTACCACTTTCAAGGTTCTCGTGATCATAAGAGAAGAAGACAGGTAGATTCCTCCGAATCACCGAGAAAAATTCCTCGAACAAGTACATATTTAGAGATATTTAGAGTATTCCATATGGCCTCATCTGGCCAAGGGTTAGTACCTTACCTCCGGGCCGATAAAGATTACACCCAGCTCATCTGCCCACAGTTTTAATCCATACAGTGCATGTGAGTTCTACATTAAGGCACCAGGGCATGGCACCAAGAAATTTGAGGTTGTTAATAGAAGAAATCAAAAAGCTGGTTGACGAGGGAGTCATGACAAGAATTGATCCAGCAAGGAAAAACAAGAGAAGTGGCACAAGCCTACACTACAAAGGACCGGAATGAGTTAGTACTCGGGAGGTAGTCCAGAGGTCCCTATGGTTTTCCCATTAGTTCACAAAGAAATGTTCAATGCTTTGAAAAAAGAAAAAAGAAGAAAAAAACTCTCAAACAGATGTTTTTAGAATTAAAAATCACATTTCCATTTAGAAAAGCATTTTTACATTCTTGATTCTTTAAACATTTTATTTTAGGGTAGTTTTGTTCTCCCATATGCATATACACACATTTTTGAATGGATATATGTATATATCATTTCTATATCAAGTCTTTGAATTTTGAATGCAACAGTACATTTGCATCAGATCCAAAGATCAACTCTAAGTTGCATATATTTAGAAGATATTGAATGTTGTGGGGATACTGTAAATGTGAGTATCTGCTAGTTTACTTAGGCCAACAGAGGAACAAAGCGAGCGTTTAGACAATGGGCAGTTCCCATTTTAGGAATTTACCTTCTCAGGCGCTTGTCGTTTAAGATCCTTGAAACGAGAGTTGACCCTAAACCTCTACCCCCTGAAGGCTTTCTCAAGACATTTGTGAATGTGACGACGAATGGTATTCTTTTACTTTACCAGAAGACAGAGATGAGACCATACAGATTGGATACGAAGATCAGAAAATCATCAGAAGAAAGTGGTTGAAAACATGGATATGTCCAAACGAAAAACCAAAGAAAAGAAGAGAAATGACAATCGGAATGCCGAAGCAATCCAGATCGAGTAAATATCAGAAGAGCTGCAGAGAGGCAATCAACTTCGAGCGGAAGATCGCATCAATACCCAGTATAGATACGTGTTGATTCGAGGATACATTCATAGACTCGAATAAGAAGAAAGAGATTCAATGCTAAAAACCCAAAATGTGCAGTCTAAAAAAGAAAAAAAGAGAAGAAAAAAGAGAAGAAAAAAAAAGAAGAAAAAATAAGAGAAAGAAAAAAGAAAGAAAAAAAGAAAAAAAGAAAGAAAAAGGAAAAAGAAAAAGAGAAATGAATAATACTGTCTATGCTTCACACACGGATTAAACAATACAAGAATGAGACTTCAACTACGAGCAAGAGACACAAGGAATCCACATTTCAAGTAAATATCAGTTTTGAAAATTAGTATAGCAGCTCGAATTGAAGCCAAGTCAAGACAAGTCGGCCCTAAGATTGCCAATTTCGAAAAAAGAAATGACCTATAGGGTGAAAACCCAAAAATGGGTAGTCTAGAGTGATCCTGAAAATGAAGAAAAAGAGTAGTCTGCCTGAGCCTGCTGGCATCAATATCCAACCAAAATACACTGAAGGAAGTGACCTCTAGGGTGAAAACCTAAAAATGGGCAGTCTAGAGCGATCCAAGAGAAAAAGTGAAAAAGAAAAGAGAAAAAAGAAAAGAAGAAAGAAAGGATAACATTTCATCTGGGCGTGTCAATCACAAGAATTCCCAGAAATGTATTCATAGTCCTTCATTCAAGAAATCTCAATTTCGAGGAGTATTGAAGGATCAAACATTAATGAACATTAGTATATAGCCAGTATGCAAGGCAGCCTACAATAAAAAAGAAATGAAATGAACTCTAGGGTGAAAACCCGAAAACGGGCAGTCTAGAGTGATCCAAAAAAAGGAATGAATAATGGGCATATCCAAGTCACACAAGTACAGAAATACTGTTCCACTTAACCATAAACCAAAGGCCTACATTACAAGCCCCAAAGACCATTCTGGTCACCCATAGATATCCAAGTTGAATGAGAATGTCTTCAGATTTCATTCCGCCTATAAGGGTTAACTTTGCTTCAAGGAACGTCAAACTTCAAAGTGCTTGATCGACACTCAAATGAGGGAAGGATGGGGCATGGTGAGATAGTGAGATTAAGAGTGCCACCTTAAACGGGGTAGAAACTAGGTAGGGTTGTTCCTCTCAAAAGCCTATTAGACCAGAAGAAACTATACATTGGCATATATCTCCACAATGGTCAAGATCTTCTAAATATGCGTTGATCTCTGGCAACTTGAAGCAGATGCGCTATGGTGTTTGATATTTCGGGGCAAACATGTTTTAAAAGATTTGACATTTTCTCCCAAAGTTTTGATGTTTACCATTTCCCCCAAACATTAGTTTTAAAAAAAATGTTGGGCAATATACTTCGAATTTTGTTTACCATTCTCCAAACATTAACTTTTTTAAAAAAATGTTTGGTCCTTAAAAAAGAGATAGAGGATGTTTACCATTTGTCCCAAACAAGGTTTTCAAAATGTTTGGTATCTCCTCCAAGTTGTGATTTTCAAAATGACTGTTATCTTTTCAAACAATCATTATTTTTTTAAAAATATACACAAGTAAATTGCCTTTTGCATTACTTTAAAAATGAATGATGATGAGATTTAAAGCATTGGGAACGAAAGTTAGTTCCTGTCAAAATGCTACGAGAAGCTTAAGGATGAGCTCATGGGATGGAAGCATTTTGGCTCACCCTGGTGACTAGAAATAGATCAAGGCTCTGTATGATGGGCCAAAAAATTCAAAGCAGTGGAGCCCGTGGTTGGATGGGGCAACGCCAAGCGAAGAAGATGACAAGGGTTCTTATAAGAATAATATAAGAACCAGAGGATCATTTATAAAGACAAGTGATAACCCTGAAGACAAGAAAGCCTTCCGCACAAAAGGTTTAAAAGCAGGTTCAAATGAGGATTTAAGAGCATACAGTGAAGAAATAAATAGATGAAGAAATCTGAGGAACGACCTTTCAGGGTGTAATACTTTAGAACAAAAAGAGAGCGAACAGAAAAATAGAAGAAAAATAAGAAATACAAAAAAGAAAGAAAAGAAAGTGAGAGAAAAAAGATGATAAAAAGAGAAGAAGAAGAAGAAAGAGGTAAATGAGAGAAACGAGAGAGGAGGAAAAAAGAAAAAGAAAAAATGAGAAGAAGAAGAAGAAAGCATGACATTGCATGCATCATATAGATAAAGACATGCCAATTTTTACTTGTTTTTGGACAGGTACTTGAAGAATTGTCAAAGAGTATTAAGAAGTGGATTTCATTAAAGAAAGAAAGTTTGGCAGCCACCTTCGGCGTGAGTCCCCAAATTTTAAGAAAGTTTGGCAGCCATTTTCGGCGTGAGTCCCCAAATTGAAGAAGATTGGCGGCCACCTTCGGCGTGAGTCCCCAAAATTTGAAAAAAGATTTTGGCAGCCACCTTCGGCGCGAGTCCCCAAAATTTGAAGAAAGATTTCGGCAGCTATAGTAGCGTGAGTCCTAGAAGATCGGTAGCCATTTTCGGCGTGAATCCCCGAATCTGAAGAAAGGTCAGTAACCATTTTTGGCGTGAATCCCAAAATTTAAAGAAAGTTTTGGCAGACATTTTTGGCGTGAGTCCCCAAATTTAAAAGAAAGTTTTGGCAGCCATTTTCGGCGTGAATCCCAAAATTTGAAGAAAGATTTCGGCGACCTTAGCAGCGTGAGTCCAGAAAAAATCGACAGCCATAGCAGCGCGAGGCCCAGATGTTAGATCCTTCGGGTCATCGGTAAGTTCTTCGGGCACGATGTTAAGTCATTCGAACCACCAGTAAGTCTTTCGAGCCTGGTGATAAGTCATTCGGGCATGATGCGGCAATCTCAAGAAGCGTAAGTCCAAAGATATCAACGGCCTTGTAAAAAAAACGAGATAGAAAAAAGAATAGAAGAAAAAATGAAGAAAAAGAGAAAAAAAGAGAGCAGAAAAGGGAAAAAAAGGAAAGAAAAAAAGAGAAAAGAAAAAAATTCGAAGATAAAGGTTCTATATAGAAAGGGCCTATATTTTCAAGCTCCCGTAGCGAGAGGTTCTATGTAGGAATAATCTGCCGCTCCGAGGCTTCAGGAGCTGAAAGTTTTATATAGGAAAGGCTTGCAGCTCCAGGGTGAAGACTAGCAGTTCTATATAAGAAGAACTCCCAGCCGAAGAAATTCACCCATGACACACAAGGTTATATAGGGAAAACCTGTTGTGTTTGAAAGCGAAGAGTCCTATATAGGAAAGGCTCCGAGCTTTACTGTCTTAGAGTGAAAGATTCTATAGAGGAAGAACCCGTAGCTCTGAGATTTCAGAAGCTGAAAGTTTTATATAGGAAAGGCTTGCAGCTCCAGGGTGAAGACTAGCAGTTCTATATAGGAAGAACTCCCAGCCGAAGGAATTCACCCATGATACACAAGGTTTTATCTAGGGAAAACCTATTGTGTTGGAAGCGAAGAGTCCCATATAGGAAGGGCTCTGAGCTTTACTGTCTTAGAGTGAGAGGTTCTATATAGGAAGAACCCGTAGCTCTGAGATTTCAGAAGCTAAAAGTTCTATATAGGAAGGATCGACGGCTCGGGGTGAAGACTAGCGATTCTATATAGGAATAACTCCCAGCCGAAGGAATTCACCCATGATACACAAGGTTTTATATAGGGAAAACCTGTTGTGTTGAAAGCGAAGAGTCCTATATAGGAAGGGCTCCGAGCTTTACTGTCTTAAAGTGAAAGGTTCTATATAGGAAGAACATGTAGCTCTGAGATTTCAGAAGCTAAAAGTTCTATATAGGAAGGACTGACGGCTCCAGGGTTTGAAGACTAGCAGTTCTATACAGGAGGAACTCCCAGTTGAAAGAATCCATCAGCGGCGTAAAAGGTTTTATATAGGAGAAACCAGCATTAAAGGTGAAGAGTTCTATATAGGAAGGACTCCAAGCTTTACCGTCTCAGAGTGAAAAGTTCTATATAGGAGGGACTCGTAACTCAAGATTTCAGAATGAAAGGTTCTATATAGAGATGACCTATAGTTCCGAGATCAGAAGGTGAAGAAGTTCTATATAGGAAGAACTTACAAGCTTGAAGATTCAGCTAAGGAAGAGCTGAGGGTTCCAGAAGAACACGTGATTCTGAAGCCAAAGACAAGAAAGTAGGTCAAAAATGAGTGCTTTTGATCTTTGCTTTGTCCTCGTTTCACAAGAACAAGCAAAGAGGGGCAACTGTAATCACTCATTTTGACCGGGTTTTAGTGTTATTAGTATTATTTTAATGGTAGTATTATTAATATAAAATTAATAAAAAGTCAAAAAAAATAATAATAAATAATATAAAAATATATTATTTAAAAAAAGAAAGAAAATACGTGGAGCATGTTGCTCCACGTCACCCTTAACCCACCCCAATTGCCTATATAAAGGCATGGGGCATGGGCAATTGACACACAAGAAATACACGCCAATTTGCCACAAAATTGGCAAATGAAATTGGCTCCCCAATTGGGAGCATGGCTGGCCGCAAGGCTGGCCGAGGTTGGGGGCAGTGCCCTCGGCCCCAGTTGGTTCGATCCAACATTCGATCGGGGTCCTATTTTGGATTTGATCTAGTTAATATTTTTGGAGAGGTCGCGGTAGATCTCGGTGGGGTTCAGTCGGGGTTCGTCATTCGAGCTCCTAGTTAGGTATATTTTCTTCCCTTTTTATTAGTGTTGTAATTTTTATAATTTAATGAAGTATTAGTTATTTTAAAATTGTAGTCTTATTTTTTAGTTTGTATGTTTATGTTTTAGATTAGTATTTAATATGTTTTAAATTTGTGTTTTATATTAATATTTTATTTATGTTAGATTCGTTTTTATTTATGTGTTAGAATAATATTTATTTGTGTTTTAAATTAATATTTATGAATGTTAGTATTTTATTTATGTTAGATATGTTTTTATTTATGAGTTAGATTAATATTTATGTATGTATGTTTTAGAATAGTATTTTATTTATGTTGAATTTGTTTTTTTATTTATGTGTTAGATTAATATTTATGAATGTTAGTATTTTATTTATGCTAGATATGTTTTTTATTTATGAGATAGATTAATATTTATATATGTATGTTTCGGATTAGTATTTTATTTATGTTAGATTATTATTTTATTATATTAGTATTTATTTATATTTTTATCGCTTTGTATTCATTTTGCTTTCTAAGGTTGCATAATGGAATATAAATTGTCAATGCTGTGTCCTTTTATCCGAGCGTAAACGGGGCCAGTATCAGGCGTAGTGATAGTGGTTGGGCGTTTACTCTCGGATAACGGGGCCTTTAAAATTTATTCGCAATTATAACCGAATTTTAAACTAATCGTCACTTTAACCCGGAAAATCCAATATTAATAAAGCGGTAATTATTAAAGTACCAATTTTGGGCGGTGTGGGGTGCTAATCCTTCCCCATCCGTAACCGACTCCCGAACCCAACAGTTTTTTAAATCTCTGGTTTTATGGTGTCCGGCCTACCTCAGTGGCCAGTGGCGACTCCAATTTTTGATAAAATGCAATTTTTTTTTAAAAAAAACCCCACGGAATAAACTTTTTATATCCGAAAAATCACAAACACTTCGAAAACGTTTTTAGCGAAAAAAGACATCGCTACAAATATGAATTAAGAAAATAATAGAATTCTAAAATATTCAAAATATAAAATCAATAAATTATTTTAAAATAATATTAAAATATTAAAAACATATAAAAATAAATAAAAATATAAAATATCAGAAGTTATAAAATAATAATTTATAAATTATTTAAAATTCAAAAACATTTATAAAATATTGAAAAAATTAAAACCTGTCAAAATTTGACTACTTTCTTTCTCTCAATCATTGTGGTGGAAAACAATGTAATGTCAGTTGTCAGCAAAATTAGACTATTCATTTGAATCTTGCATTTTCTATTTCACATTTAAACTTTAATGCATTTCAATTAATTAAATGTTTAGTCTTACAGTATTAAAACTACATCTTTTTAAGTTTTCCGTCTTTTATTTTAATCGACCTAACCATCGCCTTTAACTATTGTGGTGAATATATAATATAATGAAAGAAAATTAATACATAATTATTTACGTGATTTAATTATTATACTTATGTTTATTTGTTGCTATTTAAATCTTATTTCGAAAAAAATGATTTTTATTTAAATCTTAAGTATATGAAGAAAATATATTTTTATTAACATATTTTTAATAGTGCTTTTATTTTTTAAAAAAATATTGTATTAATTTTTATATTTTTATATTATTTGAATAATTTAAATTTATAATATTTTCTTAAGTATTTGTTGTCCAAAAAATTACTTTTTTGCTCTCAAACTCAGTAAAAATATTATTTTTACTTTTATGTCACATCGTCTTCACACATGGACTCTTCACGCCAACACAATTAACAGTCGTAGTAGCGTTTATTGTTATGTCAGCACTGTAACAGTCAACGTTGGTTATTGCCGATCAAAGAGCAATGATGATGCAATTGGACTAATCCGGCTCATTTGGCATAGCTTAAAAAGAGCTTTTGCTTAAAACAAGTTACTTTTCACTCATAAGCAATGTCAAACACTTTTATTGGTGTGAAAAAACACATAAAAAGTAAAAGTGATTTTTCAACCAATCTAAAAAGTTAAAATTTATATTCTTTTGGGTGAAAAGTCACTTTTATGTGTGAAGTTACTTTTTTATCCTTACTTATTAACACTAATATTAATAGTAATATATTAAAATAATATTAAATATTATAATTATTATAGTAAACTAATATTTTAATATTAAATAAAAAATTATTAAATATATTAAATATAATAATTATTAAAATTTTAATATTTTAAATAAAAATAAGTAATAAAAAACCTTAATATTATAAAATATTACATATAAAAAATAAGTAATAAAATATTTAAATTTTTATTATATATGTAAATTACTAATGAATTGTCATGGTTTTTATATTTTATTATTTAAGTTGATTTTTTGTATATAATATTATTAATAGATTTTATGATAACGAAATTAAACATCATTTACGTTCATTTATTTTTACTTTACAATATTATATCTAAAATTGATATTTTATCTTTTCAAAATCTTTTCTTGACAGTAATGTCAAACACTATAATCTTACAATTAACTTTTCAAAATTACTTTTAAAATCACTTTCTGACAACACTTTTAAAAGCAATTTTCAAAAGCAATGTCAACCTGACAACAGTGGCAAAATTCATAATTTTGAACTACTACAGGGACGAAAATAACCCATAAGCCTGTATTTTTGACTTACAATATCATGCATAAAGTGATTATTTATCTTCTAATAAACACTCTTTGACAACAATAATCACTTAAACACTTTTTAAAAGTAATACTAAATTAACCTTTAGTTTTATGTCTTTGAGTTGAGAACTAGGGGCGGATCCTTCCCTCAAAATTTTAGAAAATTATAACTTGACCCCTAAAATTTTAAAAAATTAATTTGACCCCTTCAAAATTTTAAAAATGCATATTAAACTTTAAAATTTTATATATTTTTAATTAAACCCCCTCTCATAATTTTTAAAATCTTTAAAAGTTCTTATTAAATCTCTCAAAATTATTAAAATTTTTAGTTAAACTCTTAAAATTTTTTTGAAAAGTATTGTTTAAACTTTCAAATTTTAAAAAAAATTTAACCCTCAAACTCTTACCTTAGATTTCGTCACTGTTGAAAACATCATAATATTAGATGGTGCCGGAGTTACTTTCAGCATGCTTCGATGCTTAAGCCAACGAGTTTTAAAGGAAAGTAAGTGGTCTTTGCTTATCAAATAGAAATTTTCTATCCTTTTTTAGTACCCTATTTATGTCATTACACTAAAAAATAAGCTTAGAGTTTAGAGAATTTGAGGTATGGTATATTTTTAAGGTGTAGGGTTAGAGTTTAATATAAAATAATTATTTTAAAGAGATATTTCATAAAAATATTATTTTAAAGAAAGTTAGTCGCTCCTTTTCTCTCTTTCTTGTTATTGTTTATTTCTAAAAATTGAGTTTAAAATTTAGAGTTTAGAGTCTAAGGTTAGAGTTTAGGAAATTAAGGTACGGTATATTTTTAAAGTGTAGTCTCTAGGATCTAGAGTTTAGGGTATGTGGTTGGAAGAAACAATTGTTTCCTTCGATCAAGAGATTGTTGCTCATCTCCTCTCCATACTATGCAGTCTCTGGTACCGGCGCAACCTTTTTGTTCATGAGGGTAACCTTCAACCGATTGGAGTCACTGTTCGCAATGCTCAAGTTCTCCATTCTAATTATATTGCTGCTACAGCAAATAAAAATGTTCGTCCTGGAGCCCCTACGGATGCTGCTGTTTTTGAAATTTTTCCCTCCTGGATACATAAAGATTAACGTTGATGGAGCCTTTGGTGGCACTCATGGTGCTGCTATTGGTGTTGTTGCTCGTGATGGGCGTGATCGTGTTCTTGGCGGGCTGCATGAAAACTGGAACAACTGAAATTGCTGCCACTGTGGCCGGTTTGCGGTTTGCTCATGAGAAAGGATGAGATCAGATTATTCTTGAGACTGACTCTGCTATGGTGATCAACAAACTACGTCAGCCAACTCATAATGACATATCAGCCCTTGGTCCTCTTCTGAGGCTTACCCGTGCGCTTATGGATGAAAATCGAGATTATAAGATCGCCTTTGTTCATAGGGCCGACAATCAAGTAGCTCATTCTCTTGCCTCTTGGGCTTCGCATAACTTATGTTCTATTTTCTTCGACGCTGTTTGTCCCGAGGTTGTTATCCCCTTTATAAAGACGGATATTTAATATATCTAATTCTTTGAGTACTCTTTTTTCTCTCAGGTATATTATTGGTGAATCAATGATATTTTAGAGAGAATTTTTAATAAGACCTGTATTTTTTTTTAAAAAATATTTATAAATTTTTACTTATATTGACAACAACATTAATATTATGTTAGTTGTCGAGCTTTGTTGAATTTTTTAATTTTTTATTTGAATTTTTTCATAAATTTATGTTCTATTGTTTGTCTTTATAGTGTGATTTTTTCTGTCTTGCAACACACTTTTCGTTTGTCTTATGACATAGTTATTATCTACCTTTATTGTAGATTAGTATTTGTGTAGTGATCATCATGATGCACGTCCCTAATCGGTTAGGGTCGACGATCTTATATGATTAAATATTATTTTTAATAGATTGTCAATATTTTCATAACTATTAGAGTTTTCTGCAATATTAGTTTTGTTAATCGCTTCTCAACATCACTATTTAGTTGGATAAATACAAGTTCATATTCTTTTTTTTTTTTGGTATGAACTTTCTCAGCGATAACTTTTATTTGTTTTGTTATATTTTTTTCTTATTTCAATAAAATCTGATCTTGTTAAAAAAATTATTCTGAGAGGGATGTGAATGTACAAACTGGGCCATTTATTGGACAGCATACCCCATTTTCCTTTTCATTCTGCTCTAATAACGTGTTTGGGTGCTCAGTGCTCTTGATGATATAATTTTTTTTTTCAATATGAGAAATTTCGTCATATTTACACGAGTAGGCCCGAGTAACTGAGTTTCTTCGAGCACAAGTATGGTATTTTATCAGCAAATATCATAATCAACGAGTGTCATAAGTATATTTATTTGCCATCTCAATTACAGCCCACTTGGAAGCTTAATAATTATCACCCTTCAAATCCGAGCTGGTGGATACCATGTTATTCCGAACTTGGGTGAACTCGGATCCGAGTTCTGAGTAAGAGCATGTTTATTTATTTTTCATGCAAGGGTTTTGTAGAGTTGAATTCCCACCATGTCAAATGTGGATGCAGAAAGATACAGTGAAGAATTACACAAAGACTGGAAAATCTGATAAATTCAAGAAAATAATTAATCTGAAAATAATGGCATACCTTATAGCAAATTAAAGTCATAAGCATGGCAAATAGAAACAAAAGATACATGAAAAACCTTAAACTGCAACATCTCAGTCAATTTCCTAAAGCTCACTCCTCCTGTAAATGAAAAAACAAAAGGAATTCTGACCATTCCGTGTTATTAAGGAAAGCAGCTCATCTACTTGGATGTGGCAAGCTCTAGTGGATCACAGAAATCCATGTAAGCATTGTCAAAGAGAAGCTAGAAGCTTAATAGGATTTTCCGTCTCATACAAGTTATCTGCCTTCAGACTTCACCAGCTGTGAGAACACTTTACTCATTGAAACACCCGAGAGGTCGTTCACACTTGAAGCCTCAAACTGCGCAGAAGAAACAGTGTGATCAAGCAGACCGACATTGTTGATTTGTGGAGAAAGCTCGCCAATCGTATTTGTACTGTTTTCTTCAGGATCGCCTCGAACAACTGCCTCGTGAAGTTGAAGAGCATACTCCAGATTCCATAAGACGTCTCCCATGGAGGGCCTGTCGATACCAAAATCAGCTAAGCATTTCTCGGCAGTTTCTCCAAACTTCCTAAGAGAATCAGGCCTGATGGTTCCTTTGAGATTGGGATCAATTATTTGCTCCAACTGTCCTCTCTTCTGCCATTTCATTGCCCATTCAGCTAGATTTACCATTTCCCTAGGAAGAGTTGGATCTATTACTGGTCTTGCACACAGAACTTCAAACAAAACCACTCCAAATGAATATACATCCGATTTCTCTGTCAGTTGTTGCCTTCTGAAATATTCCGGATCCAGGTATCCGAAACTTCCTTTCACTGCCGTACTGACATGGGTCTGATCAAGTTCAGGACCTGTCTTTGACAGCCCGAAATCAGCAACTTTGGCCATGAAATTCTCGTCTAGTAGGATATTCGCAGACTTTACGTCACGATGAATAACTGCTTTTCCATAGCCTGTGTGAAGGTAGTGGAGTCCTCTAGCAGCTCCGATGCATATTTCAAGCCTTTGTTTCCAACTTAAACTCGGATGACCTGAGCCATAGAGATGACTCTTGAGTGTCCCATTCTCCATATATTCATAAATCAATATCATCTCATTCTTTTCTTCACAATAGCCAATCAAAGAAACCAAATGGCGGTGTCGAAACTGGGACAGCATCTCAATTTCAGTCTGAAACTCAGCAAGTCCTTGCTGGGACTGTGGATTTCCCCTTTTAACAGCAACTTTTGTACCATCATTCAGTTCTCCCTTGTATACCTTACCAAAACCTCCGATTCCAATAACCCAACTTTCATTGAAGTTGTTTGTGGCTTCTTGAACAGCCAGAAAAGGAATGTGATAACTAGCATTGGAATTGAGACTGGCAGTTTTTCCTTTGGAGTATTTGCTCCCCATAGTTTGAGAAGTTCCTCCATTAATTGAAAACGGCATCCATGTCTTTGATTGCCCCTGGGGCGACCGTCGACTTCTTTTCCTACAGACTATTAAGATAACTCCGGCCAACAGCACTCCAGAAGCCACCCCAATGCTTGCGCCCACAATAGCACCAACATTATTCTTTGAACTTGAACCAGAAGTATTGACAGTTGCCGATCCAGTAAGGCTGCCATCAGAGTTGTTCATTTTCATGATTTCCAGCCCATTTAATATGGCATTCGGGTCAGTGCCATGTAAATTAGAAGGGCCAATGCTTACTCGAAGCTTATTACTAGAAGCCAACTCTGTAACATAGTCCACATAATATGCAGCAGCTAAAACATTAACCGAATAAGTACTCAGATCAAGGTCCCGAACAACCATCAGGGAATCGATAAAAACATTGAAGTACAGCTCGTTAAGAGCATTGCTGACAATATCACAAAAGTGAAACCTAATAAGGTACCGAAATCCTGGATCCACATCAAACTCCCAGGTCACGTTAAAGTTGCTACTGGGGTCATTTGCAGAGTTCATCCTCATGCAGGTACCATAGACAGTTTTTGGAGCAATATCTGGTGTTGCCCCACCCTCTACAAACTTAACAGCTCTAATATTTGATACACTTACAGCAAGGTTTTTTTCTACAAGAAAACGTTGATCAGGCATCCATGTTCGCCAGAGGGTATCGTTCTCGAAGGAGACTGTAGGTCCCCCCATATTCACCCTAAACACTGTCTCAAATGCTTGCAACGTTAGGCCTTGGAACCCCACCGATGATTTAACAGAACCGGCACCGTCAGGAATGAGCTCATCCGGGACCGAAACAACTTCTAGAGCATTTATAAAAGCAAATGAATCCTTTGAAGGACTGAATGTGATGGCAAGGCTATTGATGATTACATTAACAGAGAATTCCTTCATAACTGGAGCTTGCACACTGAAACTGCTGAGAAGAACATGGTTTTCTGTGGAAATATCAAACTTGGCCAAACTCATATTATAACTACCAAAAGCAAACGGATAGAAATAGAGGCGAATCCAGTGCCTTCCTCGACGGCTGATTGAAAACGTGTACTTAGAGACACCTGTAAAGATTCTTGCAGTTTGATAGAGTGGGGAATCATCGGAGGAAGTAATTGCAGCTCTTGAAGTGTTCCCAATAACACTTTGTGTTGCAGAAAGGAGCTTTGAGTCTAAGTTATCAGCCATGAAAACTCGATCACCCACAGTAGTATTAGTAGGCGACCCACAATCAATAAGGTAATTGTCTGCAGGTGTAAATCCTCTAGCAAAACATGCCAAACACAACATTGAAGAAACCCAGAAAAGCAATCCAAACATTTTACAACCCATTTTTTTCAAAATCCTAAAAGATTAACAAACAAAAAAACAAATAGCTGAAATCCAGGGTTCTTACAGAAACAGGTAGCGACTACTAGCAAAAAGAACACAAAAGCTGGCACCAAAATAAATCCTCGGGCTTCAATATATGTTCTTATACAAGATAGAAAGCAAAGCAGCTAGATTGAAAAAAGGAACAAAAAGAAAATACCAAGAGAAGTGGGGAAAAATGAATTGACTGGATGGAACCTTTGTGGAGAAGCTGGATGAGAAGATCCCCTTTGAGTGGAAGTGAAATCTGTTGTGCACCTCCAAGGGAATTTTGTCAGTTTCAGATGAATTTTGTATATAGAAAGAAATAGAATTCCCCAAATCTTACAAGGCACAAGCTGGTCTGAACTAGGTGACAACCACATCTATTGACATATTCCATATATGTCCATTTTATCCAAATACGCTGATTTTTAATATTATTTACAAATTTAATATCTTAAAATTTTTATTCCCGAGTTAACATGTTTTACAAGAGCTCGCCTGATTGGTATGGTCAATTCAATATTTTTTAAATTTTTAAGGTAACTTAAAATATATTATGCTGTTTTTGTTTTTTTTTAGATTTAAAGGTTTCATTATTTTCATTTAAAAATAAAAATCATATAAAACTCGTCATACTATTATAATAAATTTTATTAAAAATAAAAAATATAAAACTCGTCATACTAATTATATGAGTTTTTGCAAAAAATGCCAGATCGAAAATTAATTTTTCTTAAATATCAAATACGTAAATAATAAAAGAAATGTGATATTTGGGTAAAAGTACTCCTAGATATTTTATTATTTTTCATGTTCTTAAATTAATAGAAAATCAAAATGAATAAATAAAACTGGTAATAACATAGAGTCAAAAGGTGGTGAAACAGGTAAATGGTCTTTTGGTTTAATAAGTATTGAAAAAGTGAAAATAATATAATAAATATTGAAAGAAAAATGTAACATAAGCAGATAAGGGCCAATTAAAGTTTGGAAATTTATGGGGAGAAGGTTTTTGTTATGTATTTTTAACGGTGGTAGCTAGGTAAGTAACACCAGGATATTTACTCTTCCATTTTTTTAATATTTGAGAAAGTTTTTATAAAAAAAATATTTTTTATCAAATTCAACGTGAAATAACATATTTTATATTAAAAATGTTTTTTTCATTTAAAACTTATTTTTTTTCAATTTTTTCTGACTGTAATGGAATTCATAAATCCACTTATCTAGAAACATTAAATATTTCAATATAAGACATAAAATCCAATCCATAGTCTTGTGGAGTTAAATATCAAATTTACAAAATAAAAATACTAATATAAAAAGGATATAGAATAATTGGAATGGAGAATTTATATTATATGTAGTTGACATTTTCTAAAAGTGGGTAACGAAGAGGCTACAGCTGTAACAAATACTATCAAACAAAGAAATCTTACAATTATTTGACAAAACTAAAAAAAAAAAAAAAAGTGACAAGTGGCAACTGCTCTCAACTTATTGTTTATTTTTAAGGAAAAGGAGTTTAGTCAAAAATCTACATCATACTCATATACAACCTTTTTTACTAGATTACGAGAATACCCTTATATATGTGAATGACCGAATGATCCTATTTCCTCGTGTGTTGTGTGCTAGATTACGAGAAGACCCTTGTTTGTTAAAATGACTAAAATACCCATATGCGAGAAACAAACTAATTACCCTTGTGATTAGCTAATGGGGTTTAAAGGGTTATGATGCCAATAAATGTCGATAAGGGTGCTTATGTTGCTGATATGGCCAAGTTGATACGATGGATTAATTACTCCTTCCATAACATACTAAGAACTTGTTAATGTTTTGGTAATTGTGATGCCTGTTTTAATATGACTGAACTACGTGAGTAATTACCTATTTTTCCGTAATATATTAACGACTCGGTAATTGAATAAAGAAGATGTTTGTTGTATAACAATCCTAGTAAAATATTGCTATATGTTGCTTGTATGCCTAGGAGGCATCTGATTAGTTGTGAGAGTCGTGGGATACAAATACTATATGTTTAATACTACAATGTAATAAATTGTTGCGTACTCGATGATGAATGATCTCGAGGAATATTTGGTATACATAATGTTTTTCTCTCATGCATGTCCAGTTTTATACTACTCAAATAGGTTTCATGACAGGATTGTTGTGGCATGTTGATTGGACCGACTATGACTTGACGTCATAGGTTCTCCTCGTTACCCGTAGCAGACACGCGTGTAGTCACATGGACGTCGAGTGAGACACGATGTTGCTAGTAGTCTTGTCTATTCGCCACAGATCGCGAAGGGTATCTCACAGTTCGCGGGTGATTCTGTGTGAAGCGGTTTGCATGCGTTGTTATGTTCATCATCGGATGCCCCTTGTGTTACATCGTCTGCATTCTCGCTCATTCTGGTCTCGGCACGTGACGGTATGTGTTTATAGGTACTAACAAAGTTGATTTGAAAATAAGAGCTCCGTGTTTTGTGAACAAAGTCATACTCAGTTTATGTTTTTATATTATGTATGCTTTTATAATAGAAATGTTTTAAACTGTTTGGCTAAACTGTAATTTTAAATTGTTATTGATCGAGTCGGTGACCCAATATGACACTTCAAAAAGAGCGGATCAAAGTGTTACTATAACGACCCAGATTTCAAAATTTGTGGGTCGGGTTCAATAGAGCCTCGGACCGTTTTGTTGGGTTTGATGTTGGGCTCGTAGGAGGCCCAAAGAGCACTTTGTGGGCTCGTTTCTTTTTGTTGGGCTTGGGCTTTGGTTTGGAATGGGATAAGAGGAGATATAAGGGGCAAGAAGGTAATTTACCCCATTTTTGAAAAGGTAAGGTTGTTTCTTTAATTGTCTTTGCAAAAAAGTGGGAGAATGATATCATCTTGTTCCCTTGGTTGTTCTCCATTTCCTTTTCTCGTTTTTCTTCAAGAAAACCAAGTAAATGTGTAATCTTTATTCTTTCAAGTAAGAATCTCAGAATTGTGGTTGAGAGGAAGTTAGTCAACACTCAATGATCTATCTAACATGGTAACGATGGAAGAAAATGGTGAGAATGGAGAAAATGAGTTTTGGTGGGGTAAGGAAGAAGAACGGGAATGAAAGATTTAAATCCATTTCTTATTGTAGAATTCTTCTTTTAGTGTCTTTTAAGTTTCCAACAACGTTGTAACTCGTTTTACAACACTTTCTTATAGTGAAAGAAGTTGGAAATTCTTCTAATGAGCAAGGAAAGAAGAAAGCTTGAAGCTTAGGCTAGAAGCTTCATTTTCAGCTGTAGGAGTAAGGTTGGTACACCTCTAACTCTTTTATCTTCATGAACATCAGAAAAATCATGCTTGTATGATGTTATTGATGATTTCAGTGTTTGGTTGCTTAAAGCCTTAATAATGGTGAAATTAATATTTGGTGTTTAAAATATGTAAAACTGGTAGAAAACCACCTAAAATTACCTCAATCCGCTATTCTAATCCTCTATTTATTGTTGGAAATATAACTACGAAATGAAATCGTTAGCACTGATTTGATGAAATAAAGCAAATTGAAAGAGATCAAACCATTTGATGTGTCGTGGTATGACCACTGCCTTAGAAGCAAATTTGCCCTGATTGGTATAATCGTTACACTAGACAATGCCCCATAAGGTTAACATAGCGCCTCTCTTCTCGATGCCCCGAATTTTGAAGTTGGACAAAGTGGTATTGCCTCTCTCTTCTCGATAGCATGAAACACATCAGAACGTTTTTGAGATACACTAAAAGTAAATTTGAAGCATTCTATTTATAGGCTGAAAGACGAGGTTAAAATCGACAAATCACTCACAACAATAATGACAAACAAATTAATTTTTTTCTAACTGTCATATTAAATATGACTTAAATCATGTAACTATCATATTAATATGCATCGAATATGTGATTTAACCATGTAACTGTCATATTGAATCTGCAATAAATGACTGAAAAACCTTCTAAATTTTCTCCACCAGCATTTCTATCATTCCCCCACAAATGCGTAGATAAAATGAATTTTGGGGAGAAAAACCATGAGAAGAGCAATAGCGAAATTAGCTGCTTAAGTACTGGTGAACGTATCTGAAACTAATACGTAGTGACGATGAGCGATCGTTCTCTTTGACAGGTGAACAAATCTTGAACTTGTAAAGATAGGGGTAAACTCATCATATACGACTAGCCTCATTCATCCACTATGTCCGCGATAAATCAAAAAATATATTTATACATATATGTATATATATAGCCATACCTTAGGATTCTAATAAGTGTATTAGAAAGACAACCCAATGTTAATGTCTTTCATAGAAGGTGGCAAATCTTTCCCACTTACGTAAGTAATTTCATAAGGTCTATCTCGACATCAACCACCCGAATTATGGCTATGAAATCAGTTAGAGTTTTTCTGTAAACTCAACCTCACAATAAAATAGGTAAATTCTTCAAGTTCATTTTAAATGAACCACCCAAACTCTAGGATAAGAATTCATTAAGAATAAAAAGTCAACCTCTTTTATCGATGAATTTAATATTTCTTTCTCAAATAGGACCACCCAAAATCCTGGGATTAAATTCATTAAGAGTATAGAACTCATCATTCTTAACAATAATTTCATATAGTCCTTTTCAATAGGACCACCCAAACACTAGGTTATGAACTCATTAAAAGTAGATATTCATCCATATCGGTAAATTCGTCAAGTTTTTCTCACTAAGACCACCAAAGGGGCTATGAATTTATTAAGAGCAAAAGCCCAACCATTATGTGTACAATGTTCGCCATAGGGATAGATTAGTATGTACACTATGAGTCTCTTAAAGGTTTAGTCCACGTTGAGCTTAGAATGCTAAGTTGGGTATCCACCATGTTTCCATGGTTTCGTTGTGACCATATTAAACTTCGACTACTAAGTTGGGCATTCACCATGAATTCCCCAATCAATGGGCTTGAGTTTCATCCCCCTCGACGAGTCAAGAACCAAAATCCTACTTAATCTCTTGGTTAATGGTTTAGCTAGGTTCTCAAAAGTCATCTTGAAATCTAAAATGAGTGGCCCATCTTTATAAATTCATGCATTCTTATGATACATCATTTTCAGACACCCACAATTTCAAAGTGTCTTGGTCACAAAAAAAATTGACTTCAAGAAACCACAAAATATTTCCATCTACTATGACCAAATGAATTTATCTTAATAAGGGTTCTCAAATATTACTCATAATTTCCGTATTAAGTTAAAGAGCATCACTTAGTCAAAGTATTTTATAAATTGGAATAGTGAGCATAGTAATGAATAATGCACCAGTTAAGTATATAGCAAAGAGAGATTGTGCACTAGGCACACTTAAATAACAAGTCTATCATAGAATCAGTCTTAAACATGCACATTTTGTACTATCATAATACTTTCCAATAATCCATTTAGGAATTTTTTGTAGATTGTGGGAATTGAAATCAACTCCTTGATAAGGATATTTAATTGGAGAACTTTTAATCCAACGATATTTGCTCATACTCATTCGTAGAGCTTACCTTATCATTGTTGGTTATCCATAATAGAATTTATGCCAACAAATCCATGAGTCAATCAGCTTCTTAACATCCCACTTTATTCATAAATCCCACTTATCGAGTATTAAAAATACTCACCCGCAAAATATATGTAACTCATTTCCATAGGTTACATTTTCATTTATTATTCATCTCAAATGCTTTGAAAGCCACGACCTACAAAATATTTATTGGCCAGAAACAAGACATCAATAATCTGATTATTCAACCACTCTGTTATCGATTGTCAAAATCTCGATATTTAAATAAATATGATATTTATTCGTGAGTTTTTTCTTTCCCTCCATTAAAATTTTTCTAGACGTTGAAAAATCGTAACCATCACAAGAAAGTATAAATTCTATTAATCTCATTTGTAGCAACTAAAAAATCCCAAAAAACTCTTATTTTGATTTAAAAAAATGTTTGAAAAACGATAAAACTGCCACCGGTCACTTGGATAAGGTAGACCAAAAACAAAAATGATAACTATAGAAAATTAGGGTTCGGGAGCCGGTTACGTGTGGGGAAGGGTTTGCACCCCACCACGCCCGAAATCTGTACCTAGTCGATTACGAGTTGCCTTAAAATTGGAACTTGCAAGTTCGAGCTTAATTTATTTTAAGATCCGTTTACAAATGAGAACTCATTTTAAAGGTTCCATTATTCGAAAAGTAAACAAAAGTCACCGCTAACTTCTTTGATGCTAACCAAATTTACCCCAAATAAAGGAACATCGCATTAACTTCGAATATGCAACATTAAAGACAAATAAGCATGATATTTACAAAATAAAGGCATAAAACCTAAATAAATGCAGAATTTAAAGGTTAGAGATTAGCGAGTTAGCTAAATTAATCATGCCATAAATAATACGGATCATATTCCGATACGGGTCACCGTAAGGCCGTAGGCGAATCGTGGTCGAACGGAAATTAAAGGTGCAATAATGAAAGATATATACGTACATATATAATAAGTCATGGAAAAACAAGAAAAATAATAAACATCGACAGTTGACAACCAATAGTATAATTGGTACCGTTGCCGATTAAACAAAAATCAAAGGGAAAGGGGAAGGCGACACAAAGATATTGGGAAAAACTTAAGTTGGGGAAAAGGGAGGTGGATACTAAACTAAATTCTTAAGCCTAAAATAAAAATTTTGTATTCTAAAAACTATACACAACATGTGAATTGAATAATTTTACATATAGTATTACATAATTCAGAAAAGTCAAAACATATTATATTTTAGGCATAAAGTCAAAATAACTTCCAATATTTGATTTTTTGTTCACTTTAGTCCTATTCTTTTTTTGGTTCAGACAAGCATTTAACATTTCATTTTTGTTCACAATTCACCTTCGATGGATGGAAACCGTTAGTTAACTAACAGTCAATATTTTTTGCTGACTAGGCACGCCCATGTTGACTGGATTATTGACGTGGCATGTCCGCATGTAATTAGGTGTTAATGTGGCATTACAAAAAGATATTTATTAAATTAATTATTTTTATATTAATTTTTTATTAGTTTTTAACGCTACTAGGATTCAATCCCAAGTTCTGAAGGATGAAATGCAAATAACCTAACCACCAAGCTAACATGTTATCTTGTCAATTTTTTACCAAATATAATATTTATTGATTATCTCTAAGCCGAGCTCAAAAATGCCTTGATTATAAAGCATCAAACCAGATTTTTAATTATTTTTCAATTTTATCCCATCACCATTGTTGCCCGATATATTCTCTGATTGGGATACGAAAATGTCCTTCATTGTTTCTCAGCTCCTTGTTGTCACCGTCTCCAATGTTGTCCGATTTATTCGATAGTTACTAGAACCACCAAAATGCTCCCCCTTTTTCCTCTTTCATATGTTATCGTATATGAGTCTTATTTCTTTTGAAATCATCATAGATGGAACCCATGTTCTATCTCGTAGTCACTTAAGCGACAAAGTTTGTAAACTCAAATGGTCTTGAGTGTTGCTTTTGTCTTTTGAACCTCTGAAACTGAACCCATGTTCTCAAAACAAAATTCACGAAAGTATAAACCTTAAATTCCAAAAATCAGAACCTTAACCCAAACTACACTTGAAATTCAGTTTTGAGGAAGAATGGTATACGGGTTTAGTTTTCTAGATCATGATCGTTTATGGGTTCTTCATTTTCATTTTCTCTTATTTTTAGTTCAACTTTTATATTTTTAGTTTGGATTGTTGTGCGATGGGATTCACCATCTAGTTTGATATTAGTTCGAATAGGGATGCAGCGTCATCTTGGGTTGGCCGTGGTCGAGGGAAGCCAAGTGAAGAGGAGGAAGATGATGAAGGGGAGAACAATGGTTACAATGAGAATAAAAAATTCTCTAATGAATTTGAAGGGAAAGATCTATTGGAGATGAGACTGGAGAAAGAAATCAAGATTTAGGAAAAGTAAAATTAAAAAATAATAAAAAATTTGATCTGAATATGCTTTATAATCAAGGGCATTTTCGAGCCCATCCTAGAGATAATCAATAAATATTATATTTGGTAAAAAAGAACTAACAAGATAGTTTGTTAGCCTGGTGGTTAGGCTAATTGCATTTCAACCTTCAAACCTGGGATTAAATCCCAGTAGCACTAAGCAGGAGTTTTTACTTCTTCTTTTTTTTTTTGCTTTTGGACCAATTAGATGATGTCACGTGTCATCATATAATTAGTAAAAAAATAATATAAAAATAATTAATTTAATAAATATCTTTTTGTAATGCCACGTCAACACCTAATTACACGTGGACATGCCTTGTCAGCAATTCATTTCACATGGACATGCCTAGTTAGCAAAAAAGTTGACTGTTAGAAAACTAATGGTTTCCATCCATCGATATAAATTTTGAATGAAAATGAAACATTAAGGGCTTGTCTAAACCAAAAAAAAAAAGAATAGGGACTAAAGTAACCAAAAGGTCAAACGTTAGAGTTTATTTTTACTTTATGCCTATATTTTTTACTATAAACATATTATAATTATTTACAAGTAATTTTTTTATGTTGTAAATACAACTGTGTTGAAAATATATAACTTGTTTTTTTGAATATGACCACTGAATTTTTATTATAACTATAGAAGATATCACAATTACAATGCATTTAGAAAGGAAAAATAATGAGACTAATCTACCCAAATTTCTTACAACACAAAAAATAAAGAAAAGTGAAAAACTTCTATGGAGATAAGCATATTGTCACGCCCGTAGAATCTCGTAGTCCCGAACGTGCGGCCTTAGACGCTCTCGAACAATGCAACGCCTAAGTAAGCCTGACGATCAAAGATTAAAAGCTAAGACCCTTGCGGAAAACAAAGAACAACTGAAGGGAAATGGCTAAGGAAAGCTTAAGCAAGGAGAAGTGAGTGAATGCTTTGTATATTCCTCAAATCTGAAGTGATTTACAAGTGAGGGAGGGGGCCTCTATTTATAGTTGAACTCCCCTACATTTAATGGCTCAGATTAATTTACATCGACGGTCTAGATCGACCTTATCCTAAAGAAATCTTACTTTTGGGATTCCTTCTTATCACAAACATTATCTACAAATAAGAGGATGCTTTGACCGAATTACCCTCCTGAATACTTCATGGATCTGGGCTGGTTCGGATGGGTGTTGGCAAGCCCAAAATAGCATGCAGGGCCTCCTCTGCACCTTGGTGTGCGCTGGGCTCGGACCCTAAGGTCTGGGCCGTGACATTCTCCCCCACTGGTTCTGGCGACGCCCTCGTCGCTCGGTTGAGATGGTATTGACTCACTTGATCCTTGAACTGCCATAGACCCTCGGCTGGTTCCCAACTCCATTCACTGTCGGGAAGTCCCTTCCATTGAACAAGATACTCGTGCCTTGGCCGATGACCTGGTCGTCGAATGACCCTCTCCGCTTGGATGTCTTCAACTTCATTCTCATAGGAGATCTTTATCCCGACTGGCGCTCGGTGTGACTTGCCTCGATCTGGATCCAACTCATCTCGATGGTATGGCTTGAGTAGACTGACATAGAATACTGGATGAGCTCGGATGTTCGATGGCACTCCAATCGATAGGCCATGGTGCCTATCCGCTTCACAACTTTGAACGGTCCCTCGTATCTTCGCACAAGCCCTTTGTGCACGGTTGGGTTGCGCAAAATCCCGGTGAGCTTTGCAAGGACTAAGTCACCAACTTGAAAATTCACGTCCCTACGTTTCTTGTCCGCCCACTTCTTGGTCCGTTTTCCCGCCTTGTGTAGACAAGCTCGAGCTAAGTCGTGATGCACTTGCCACTCCTTGGCAAACTTGTGTGCTGCTGGATTTGGCCCCTCGTACTTGGTAGCAACTGCGTTGTGTGTGAGCGGTTGCTGCCCGGTCACGATCTCAAATGGACTTTGGTTGGTCGCCTCGCTCCGTTGTAGGTTGTAGGAAAATTGGGCCACATCTAGCAGCTTTGGCCAGTCGCGCTGCGTGGCACTCACATAGTGCCTCAAATAGATCTCTAATAATGCGTTCACTCGTTCGGTTTGCCCGTCCGTCTGTGGATGAACACTCGTGGAGAAGTTCAGGCTTGATCCCATAAGCTTGAACAACTCGGTCCAGAATCTGCCCGTGAACCGCGTGTCCCAGTCACTAATGATCGTCTTTGGCACTCCCCAATATTTGACCACGTGTTTGAGGAAAAGACGAGCCGCTTCCTCGGCTGGGCACACCTTTGATGCTGGAATAAACGTCCCATACTTGGAAAACCTGTCAACCACAACCATTATACTAGACAGGCCGTCAGTGTTGGGCAAACCGACAATAAAATCCATGGAAACACTTTCCCATGGTCGCTCGGGAATGGGCAATGGCTGCAACAGTCCCGCGAGTCTCTTCATCTCGATCTTGTCCTGTTGGCACACAAGACAAGTCCTCACATAGGCTTCAACATCTTCGCCCATGCGTGGCCAATAGTAGTGCTCCACAATGAGTGCTAAGGTTCGGCTTATTCCCGGATGTCCCGCCCACTTGGAATCATGACACTCCTTCATGACTTCCTTGCGCAACTCCCCGAACTGAGGCACATAGAGGCGATGTCCTCGAGCATACATCAAGTCCCCCTCGATCCAGAATCTTCTCGTGGTCCCTTCCTTGGCATAATTAATCAATATTCTGGTCGTTGGGTCATGTGACAGTCCCTCTTTGATGCGCTCTAACAAGTGTCCCTTCGGCAAGCTCACAACCTCGATGTTGTACCTCCGGCTTAAGGCATCAGCAACGGAATTAACCTTCCCCGGCTTGTACTCCATGGCAAAATCAAATTCTGCAAGAAACTCTTGCCAACGAGCACAGGGGAGACAACTTTTTCTGAGTTAGAAAATAACTATTGGCAATATTATCCGTATATACCACAAACCTCGACCCAAGTATGTGGTGTCGCCAAGTGCGCAAACAGTACACTACTGCGGTCATCTCTTTTTCATGGATCGTGTACCTCCGCTCGGTCTCATTGAGCTTCCGGCTCTCATATGCAACCGGATGTCCCTCTTGCATAAGGACCCCACCAATAGCAACGTCGGATGCATCGGTGTAAACTTCAAAAGGCTTGGTGTGGTCCGGCAACACCAACACTGGCTCACTTGCTATGGCTTGCTTCAAGTCCTCAAAAGCTTTCTGACAATCGGCACTCCAATCCTACGCCTTGTCCTTCTTCAGCAACTCGGTCAAAGGTGTGGCGATTTTGGAGTAGCTTTTGACGAACCTCCGATAGTAATTGGCTAGCCCCAGGAAGGATCTCAACCCCGTCACCTTCGTTGGCGGCTCCCAATCAACAATGGCTTGAATCTTGGCTCCGTCCATTCGGATCTTGCCACCACCAACAATGTGGCCTAGGAATGGGACCTCCTCTTGCGCAAATGAGCACTTTTCCTCTTTGACGTAGAGCTTATTTTGCCGTAGAACATCGAACACCTGCCTTAAGTGTTCAACATGCTCCCCAAGTGTCTTGCTATAGACCACAATATCGTCAAGGTAAACAACAACGAACTGATCAAGAAAGGGTTGTAGTACCTTGTTCATGAGAGTCGTATGAAGGTAGCGGGAGCATTCGTGAGGCCAAAAGGCATCACCATGAATTCATATGAACCGTAGCGAGTCACACATGTTGTCTTGGGTTCATCACCTTCTGCGATTCTAACCTGCCAATATCCGGACCGTAAATCTAACTTGGTGAACCACCTTGCACCACCAGTTGATCGAACAAGTCAGCTATCAGTGGGATCGGGTACTTGTTCTTCACTGTGAGCTTATTCAAAGCCCGATAGTCGATGCACATTCGAAGCGTTCCATCATGCTTCTTTTGAAAAAGCACCGGCGCACCGTAGGGTGCCTTTGACGGTCGGATATACCCGGCATCGAGGAGTTCCTTCAATTGTCTGCGCATCTCCTCTAACTCGGGTGGAGCCATTCGGTAAGGAGCTCGGGCTGGCGGCTCGCATTCGCACAAGATCAATCTTGTGATCCATCTCCCTCTTCGGTGGGAGATGCTTGGGCAACTCGGCAGGCATCACATCCTTGAATTCTGCCAAGACTTGCTTTACCTCGGTTGGGATCTCATTGGCTTGATTTGTCCCATCATGGACCAAAGTAGCCAAGTAGGTGGGTTCCTCCTTGCGCACCCCTTGCCGAACCGGATGGTGACAACATCTTGGCCTCAACTCCTGTCTCTCGTCTTACCGGAACCATGCATCGATGTGCCGGGTCAAGAATGCACAAACAATCGGCAAAGGGAACAGGCAAAGCATTAATCTGGTCAAGTAGGCTAAGTCCAATCACAAAATCGAAGTCATCAAGAGGATTACCTTGATAGCTTCCTTACCACCCACCGCCAATTTCTAACTTGACTCCTCTTGCTACTCCCGCAATCGAGTCTCCTTGGAATTCACGGTTTTGATGAACCCACTTGCCTTCTCCACATGAAGGCCAAGTTTCTTGGCAAACCCCGGTTACGACACGAACAATTACGAGGCACCGGTGTCCACAAGTGCGCTCAACTTTCGACCCGCCACAATGATGTCCACGAACATTAGACCCTTCTTCTTGGAACCCTTCTTAATCTCCATGGAACTGATGATGGAATTAAGCATGAGGGCTTCCTTCTCTTCGCCACTCTTCTCTTGAATGGTAGCAGCCTTTGCGAGCAGGGGGCAATTCCTCTTGATGTGATTACCTTTACAATTGTAACAAACGACGTCCCAAGGCTTGCTAACTTTATTGCCTTTATTGGTTGGCTTTTCGGACCCGTCCTTGGCATGCCTATCTTTGTCTTTCCTCCCGTTGCCTTTGTACTTCGGCTTTTCTTTGGAATTGTCCGACTTCTTATGTTCAAACTCTGCAAGGGAGTCGGCAGTGGCCATTACCTTGGAAAGGTCTTGGATCTCCATTCGGTGTAGCTCCATCTTTGCCCAACGTTGTAGCCCATTCTTGAAGGAAAATAGGGCGTCGGTCTCGCTCATGTCCTGGATTTGGAGCCTAAGTTCCGTGAACTTCTTGACATACTCTCGGATAGAGCCGTCATGTTGTAGCTGGCGTAACTTCTCTCGAGCCTCGTTTTGAGCATTCCTTGGGTAGAAGTGCTCCTTGAACTCGAACTCGAACTCCTTCCACGTCTTGACGGGAAGAGTCTCATCCTCCGCTTGGGAGCATCTGTGTCGCCACCATAAGAGAGCGGCATCAGATAAATAAACAGAAGCTGTGTTTACCTTTGTTACTTCATCATCGATGCCCATGAGTCGGAAATACTGCTCCAACCCCTAAATGAAGTTGTCCACTTCTTGGGCTGCCCTTGCCCCCTTGAACTCCTTCGGCTTTGGCGCATCGATCTTGGGCTTAGCTGCAGGTGCTTCGCCCACCATGCCGGTCAATACGGCATTCTTGTAGAGAGATAGCTCGGCAGTGAGCTTCTTCATCTCCCCTGCATGTTCCGCCTTCATGGTCTCCATCGCACCTTGAAGGGAACGTACTTGTTGGTCCATTTTCTCATACATCGCGTTGAGAACTTCCTGGACCTCCTCGGTGACTTCATCCTTGAGTGAATCCACCTTCTCGAGGCGTGGCTCCGCCTCCTCCTGGATCTCTTGAACATTACCCATGGCTTCCTCCAGGCGAACAACCCTCTTCTCCAAAGATGAGATGATGTCCCTGGAACTTTCACGCTTCTTCCCCGCAGCTGCAGCACGAGTCTCTCGGTCACTTGGTGGAACCTCGCAGGTGCTTTGTGGTGTCATTTCTCTCGGTCAGACTAGCTCTGATACCACTTGTCACGCCCGTAGAATCTCGTAGTCCCGAACGTACGGCCTTAGACGCTCTCGAACAATGCAACGCCTAAGTAAGCCTGACGATCAAAGATTAAAAGCTAAGACCCTTGCGGAAAACAAAGAACAACTGAAGGGAAATGGCTAAGGAAAGCTTAAGCAAGGAGAAGTGAGTGAATGCTTTGTATATTCCTCAAATCTGAAGTGATTTACAAGTGAGGGAGGGGACCTCTATTTATAGTTGAACTCCCCTACATTCAATGGCTCAGATTAATTTACATCGACGGTCTAGATCGACCTTATCCTAAAGAAATCTTACTTTTGGGATTCCTTCTTATCACAAACATTATCTACAAATAAGAGGATGCTTTGACCGAATTACCCTCCTGAATACTTCATGGATCTGGGCTGGTTCGGATGGGTGTTGGCAAGCCCAAAATAGCATGCAGGGCCTCCTCTGCACCTTGGTGTGCGCTGGGCTCGGACCCTAAGGTCTGGGCCGTGACAATATCATCAAAATTTAGAAGCTTCTTGAAACGTCTTGTCTCTATCCAATCGAGACTCATATCTGATGAAAAGTGAGTGGTGAGCAATACAAAGTATCAGGCAGAATGTTCTGTTACCCAGGACTGATTACATCGGCAAACAACCATCAACCGAGTAGAGATCTAACTTTGCGTGACCACCAACAAAATCATAATCAGGAACTAGCGCCGATTAAAAACTCTATGCGAGCAACGTTCGATCACTAGGGTATGCTGAATCATGCCACAAGGATAGATGAACCAAAACCACAAAAACAAAGAAAAATATGTCACAAGGACAGAAGAAAACGCGTGTCACAAAGACAGATAAAACGTGTTCCATAAATGCAGAGATTCTTATTAGAAAATAAAAAAGAAAAACAAGAAAAATATTAAACACCGACGACCGACAACTAATAGCTAAGTAATTGTCGATCGCCAGCTAATGCAGACAAATTAAAGAAATTTGTAGGCGTGGTAAAAAAAAAATTTTAAATGAGTACGTCAGTTTATTCATAAAGGAAAAAAATCAAGATGAAAGTTTACAACTCGATCCAGACCAATTCCTATAAAAAGAAAACTAACACCTCTGGATCATAAACAAGACTAAAGAAAAAAAGTAAAAACCTAATTCAAAGACTAGAAACAAAATAGATACAAAACATCACTAAAACTCGATGATGAAGGTAAAAAAATATCAACAACAACATTAAAAAATACATATTGCAGAATCGAGGTTTTAATGTTGCTTTTTTTTTTTTGAAAAAAAAGGTGGGGTAGAGTTGTTAGAAAGAAAAAAAACTGAGAATATATAACTTCTGAATATAGTAAACATCAAATCATAAATATTATTAAAGTTAATACAATGTAAATTATTAATATAGTAAATTTTGTATAAACATGTGACACTTTAACTTGCTACGCCTAAGAATGTATAAACAAACAAATCGTATAAAATTGGTGGCTATTCTTGCAATTTATCTGCCTACTTTTTCCCTTATCTCATTAGATTTAGGGCAAAACAGAAAAAGCAAAAATAAACAGGAAAACTGGACCTAAACATAAAACGCAAATGCTCGTTCGTTGGCTCAGTTCTTAAAAGATCCTTAAAAGTTCAAAAATTTGAGAGAGAAAAAATAATCTATTACTCGTTGATCTATCTTCAGGTACTCTCTTCTGAATCGATCTCGAATCATCTGAATTCGATCTCCAATCGCACTGAGTTCATCTAACTTTTTATTTGAATTGTTGTTCTACATATGTTAAGTATCTTCGATGGGTATTGCTAGTATTGGGTTTGGTCCAGCGTCAACATTATGTGCATTTGTCGCTTCATTTTTGTTATTTTGGGGTTAGTTTCTTACAAATTACAATTGTGTTGTCCTTTCAGACTATAATCACCGCAGCAGCTTTGCAGATCAGGACTTTGTTTATTTACACTCAGGGGGAATGATATTTTGCGTGACCCGTTAACACTTGTGCTGCAATGTCGGGGTTACTTAATGTATTGACACTTTAACTGCATAATTTATTTGAAGTTGCTATCTTTTAGAACATTGTTCTTGTTTTTGGACTTCTTAATTTTCATTTGTTTAAATGATGCGTGTGGCTTCTGCAGGTGAACTTAGTTTCTTGGGCAAAAGATAACTAGATAACTGTTCCTTTTATATGTTTTTGTATGTATATGTGCTTGTGATAACTTAGGGTACAAATATGTTGATTATAGATCATTGATGTTCCGTAAATTGCTTTGAAATTTTAGTTCGTGCTTTTGTGTTCTTTTCCTGGTTGTTTTCTTTTGTATTACATGCGCGGACGGTATAATGTGCATCTTGTTGCAGTCATCTATCAACGGGTCAGCATCTAATCTTCCGGACAGTAGCGGACTTTCTTTTGCAACATCTTTCTCTGGTCAGTCTGGTGCTGCCTCCCCTGTTTTCCATCACAGTGGTGAGTAAATTTACTGGATTTCCTTTCACCTATGTTCTTTTGAGTTCATGCAATTGTATTGTTTGTTTTTGCAGGTTCTATCCAGGGACTTCACAATGTTCACGGTAGCTTTAATGTTCCCAACCTGCCTGGTACACTCGCATCAAGAAACTCATCGTTAAGTAATGTTCCAACTGGTGGGGTTCAACAACCTACCGGGAGCCTTTCTGGTGGAAGATTTGCATCAAATAATCTCCCGGCTGCACTTTCTCAGGTAGTTCTAATATTCCCACCAGGTTGTAGTTTAACTTTTTTTTATTGCTGCAAAAGAAATGCTACATGTTTTCTCTCCCCTTCTCCCTTCTTGCTTGTCATTAGGACAAACACCCATAAAACTGAAAGATGATAGTAAGGAAATAACCTCTTACATTCTTGTAAAATGTACTTCATTTTCTTATGAATACCATTTTGCAGTTATCTCATGGCAACTCCCATGGTCATTCAGGAGTAACCAATAGAGGAGGTATTAGTGTTGTCGGAAACCCTGGATTCAGTAGTAACACAAATGGAGTTGGTGGCTCTATACCTGGCATTCTCCCCGCCTCTGCAGCAATTGGGAACCGCAACGCTGTTCCAGGACTGGGAGTATCCCCAATTTTGGGAAATGCAGGTCCTAGGATAACGAGTTCTATGGGAAACATGATTGGTGGGGGCAACATTGGAAGGAGCATTAGTTCTGGTGGAGGATTATCTGTACCCGGTCTTGCATCTCGTCTGAATTTAAGTGCCAATAGTGGATCTGGAAGTTTAACAATGCAAGGACAGAATCGATTAATGAGTGGTGTGCTTCCTCAAGGTACACTACCATGAACAATTACCCCTGTTTTGCTGTTGGCTTAAACAAAAGATTGCTGTTTACTTGTGTTGCTGGCAATAATTTCCACTGGGCACGAATCAGTACAATGGCCCAGAATTTTGGTTAATTTACCATCCCTTATTCATTTTCTTTCTATGGATGTTCTGCCTTGGTCTCTTGTCTTGCATTGCTCTTCATAGCTGCTCAGTGCTCACTAGTAATGTGGTTCTTATTCTGAACGAATGCTGGATATATGTCTCATTTGGTCATTACCTTTTATATTATGGAATTTGTGCCTTGTGAATTTACTACTTTAGCATTAGAACTTCATTTGAATGATACTTTTTTGCATTCAGGATCTCCTCAGGTAATTTCAATTTTAGGCAATTCTTATCCGACTGCTGCGGGTCCGCTTTCCCAGAGCCATGTTCAAGCTGTGAACAATCTGAGCTCTATGGGAATGTTGAATGATGTGAACTCAAATGGCAATTCCCCTTTTGACATAAATAATGATTTCCCTCAGTTGACAAGTCGTCCTAATTCTGCTGGAGGGCCTCAAGGACAATTGGGTAACTAAAGAAAGAGGCTTTCTGATACTTTTATTCGTCCCTTTTCCCCTTGTATTGGAGTCCTAACATTTTAAATTAAATTAATTCAGGTTCATTACGAAAACAAGGTCTTAGTCCCATTGTTCAACAAAACCAAGAGTTCAGCATTCAAAATGAAGATTTTCCTGCTTTACCTGGATTTAAAGGTGTACAGATATTCTTTAACCTTGTTTTGATTTAGTGCAATTTATTTTCTGGTAGACAGAAATCTGACCTGCTTTTTGTGTGCACTGGAATCCAATTTGGAGTTATATCTTAATTTTGTGGTCATTCTAGTACATTAGCTGTTTAATGATTTTTTGGCAGTCTTATCATTGCATTTAATAAACTTGTTTTGCATTTATTTGGTGCTATTAGGGTTTTTAAAATCATTATGTTCTTGGTCATTATTATATGATATGTATATTTTTATAGGCGGTAATGCTGATTATGCAATGGGTTTGCACCAGCAAGAACAACTTCATGACAATACCATGTCTATGATGCAATCTCAGCACTTCTCTGTGAGTGTATTTATATATTTTTTTAATAGTTGCCTGCTGTGCATATTATAATTTATGTATTTCTCTATTCTTCATTTTCTAAGAAATAAGCATATTGTGAGAGATTTTCCCTAATACTTGCATGCAAGTTGCACAGATGGGGAGATCGGCAGGATTTAATTTGGGTGGATCATATTCATCTCATCGCCCGCAGCAGCAACTGCAACATGCTCCATCAGCCAGTGGTAGTGGGGTATCCTTTTCACCTGTAAACAACCAAGATCTTCTCCATTTACATGGCTCAGATATTTTCCCTTCATCACACTCGAGTTACCACGCACAGGTGTGATAGTCTGGACTGTTGATGGTTTCTTGCAATGTAATTAGGTAGTTATTAGGTGGTAGGAGGAAATAGAATTCTTTTGGCATATTTCTCTAATGGTACATGGGATCACAGATATAACTGATTTGAATCATCATATTGAAGAGTGTTTCAGTAGCTGGGTTGAATTGAGACTCATTGTTGGTCAAACTGAAAGAATGTGAAATTCGCCCCTTTTTTCTCTTTTAACAGCCTGTGGAAAGATCCATTGAGAGTTGAAAAATTCAGTTTGACTTCCTTTTGTTGGTCGTTATTCTTTTGTGCATTTAAATTGTGCATCATTATTATTATTTTCATATTTGATAGGTTCTAAGTGGAATTACTCCTAACATCCTCTTTCATCTTTGGTTTAGGCTAATGGACCACCTGGAGTTGGGCTAAGACCTTTAAATTCCTCAAATACGGTTTCTGGAATGGGTTATGACCAGCTCATCCAGCAATATCAGCAACATCAGAACCCTTCCCAGTTCCGTCTTCAACAGATATCAGCTGTCAGTCAATCATTTAGGGAACCAGGCATGAAGTCGATGCAGGCTGCACAGTCTAATCCAGATCCATTTGGTTTACTCGGTTTGCAAAGCGTAATAAAGATGACTGATCCTGATTTAACTTCTCTTGCTCTCGGAATTGATCTTACTACACTTGGTTTAAACTTAAATTCATCTGAAAATCTTCACAAGACTTTTCGTTCTCCGTGGTCTGATGAACCAGCTAAGGGTGAGCCAGAGTTCACTGTGCCACAATGTTATTATGCCAAGCAACCACCCCCATTACACGTGAGCTGTCTTCTGCTTTTGTTACTGCCAGAATATGTGAATTTTTTGCCATAGTTCTGATTTATTTTTGGTGAATGCAGCAAGGCTATTTTTCAAAATTCACTGTGGACACATTGTTCTATATATTTTACAGGTGTTTTTCTTTAATGACATTTTTTTCCGTATATTTTAAGATCTTATTCTTAGCCATCTGTATTTCTCTGTTTGTAATGCAGCATGCCAAAAGATGAAGCTCAACTATATGCCGCAAATGAACTGTATGCTCTCTACTAAATGAATTCTGTTGGAACTTTTATACTCCTTTTTAACCTCCATTTTTCATCTTGTATTGGCAGTTATAATAGAGGCTGGTTTTACCACAAGGAGCACCGGGCATGGTTCATAAGAGTCCCCAATGTAGAGCCACTGGTTAAGACAAACACGTACGAGAGAGGTTCTTATCATTGTTTTGACCCCAAGTCATTTGAAACAGTCCGCAAGGTTAGAACTTAGAAGAACTATTATATTTCCTACTGTGTTAGTGTGTTACTGTACGTCCTTTCTTTCATGCCGTTCGTGACTCTAGTTGTAGTTGCTGAATGGTGTCTGTGTGCTTTTACTGCAGGACAATTTTGTTGTTCATTACGAGATGTTGGAAAGGAGACCGGCTTTACCTCAACATTAACTCTTTTTTTTTTTTCTGCTGTAGATTGTAAAGCTTAAAGTATTTAAGTTGTTCATTAGAAACATCAGTTTGCAATGTTATGTTGTCTTAATCTGCTTCCTAGTTGATAGTGTAACCCCCGAAGGTCACAATTAAAACTTCTCCATCACGTAAATTATTTTAAGCATAAATGCGCTATAATTATTTTTATAAATTGTAAAACCTCAAATGTCAATACAAATCCAAAATTTTAAATAAATACCGAATATGACTGACATATAAATGCATGCTAAAAAAGGAATCTATAATTTCAAGTACGAAAATGCATCTCGTACCAAAATAATGATAATGTCAACAGATGTTCCACAGTAAATTAATCAAGTAGAAAATTTTGTGAGATCTTCCGAGTATCAAGTGCAAACAATCACATTATCTTCACAATAGTCTTTTAAAAGGGCGCACAACAGTTTCACAAGATTCACGTCTGCAAATGTAGGGTTGGTAATTTTCCCCGAACCCGATGGGTCCTGTAGCTGATGGGGGCGATTTTTTTTATAAAAAAATCGAGCTTAAATCTGGTCGGATTTAGTGTGAAAATTTTTCGAGATCAGGTTTAGAGTAAAAAATTTCCGACCAAGCCAAGATATTTTAATTATATTATATATATATTAACTTATAAACAAAAATGTCACCCTATATATATACTATATAGGGTTTCTTTCTCATCTCATTTCCTTCTCTCAAATTTTTTTCATCTGCCGCCGCACATACCTTTCTCAAATTTTCATCCTTTCATCTTCACAATGTTAGAAATAACTTTAGTTTTTTTCGTCACTAACAAGCGCTTTTTTACGTATCTTTTTCTCCCTTTTCTTTTATTCAAAGAAAAAAAATGAACTTTCAAATATATTTTTTATTTTATTTAGAGATCTAGATTATATTTTTGTTTATGAGTTCTTTTAGAATTTTTTCCTTTTTTAGATCTAAACTTCTTTGAAATACATGTCTTTGTTTATGAAAAAAAATCAAAATTTATTTTTTTAATTTTTTATTTACCATGATGTTTTTTTATTTGATTTTTTATTTAGCTTGATTTTCTTTAGTTTATGTTGTATTATCAAAAATTTCAGGTAATAATTTTTATATTTATTTGTGTACAGAATTTATTTCATGGTTATGATTATTATTATTTGTTTAAATTTCGATTCAGCTATAACTGTGGTTATCTTTGGAAATGAATTTTTTCTTTTTAGATTTGTTTTTATTTTCAATCATATATGTCGGTTCGAATATATCGTTTATTTTTCAAGGACAGAATTGGATAAAATAATATTAAAGTTGGGGTCAAATCAAAATTGAATTATGGTTTCATTATATGGAGTCAGGGTTGGGGCAGACAGATCCGTCCCGCCTCGTTGCGATACCTATGCAAATGCAACGCACCCAGTCACCTTATCACCAAATATAGTGGAGGAGCTTCCCATGAACTCCTCCCCTACGTCGCCACCAATCAATAAGTGGACCAATCGTCTGAAGGGATGATGACCATATCTTCCACTGGATAAATTCAATTTATGTACACACAATGATAAATTATCATAATTTTCTTAGTTTCAGACTAGTACCATAAATTTTATTTAGGGTTTATAGTCTATTAATTCTGATAATTAAATTAATCACATTTTGATAAAGTATGCGTGAAATGTTAACATGTAATCTACAAATCAAATAAACATCACACAAAGTATAAAATACTATCACATAGAAATATATGTAGCACATGAAGAAATATACTTGAAGCAGATAGTAGCTCTACCGTCGTGGAGGACGCCTCTATGCTCAAATTTAGCAATGAGTCTAACTATATCGAAACCTATAAACATTAATTCATATTAATAACTATCACTATGCCACCAAACTAAAGCTACATACACTAATCAAAATAAATAATAGTCACGTGTAACTCTCGCAAATTGAGCAAGTATAATCTGCACATGTAGGGGAGGAGGTGGTGGTAAGTCATATTTCTTATGGATGAAAGAGTCGTGATCATCTAAAACACAAGAATATTTCATATTAGAATCTCGTAATAGTTACCCATGAATATACTAAGTACAATAATTGTATATAGTAAAACGAGTTTTTTGGTTTAAATTTAACGAAACGGACAACGAATTAAGATTCAAGACATCAAAAAGCATCAAGGTTAAAGTTAACCAAAAATCAACATCAATTAATGGCAATGGTCAAAATTAACGACAGTGATTAACAGTCATTGATCAACGACTCGATTCAGTCAAAGTCAACGACTCATGGTCAACAGTTGGTCTTGGATGGCTCAAGCGAAACTGAGTTTAAGCCTGATTCTCTTTAGGGTTGCTAGTTGAAGTTTGATTTAAGATTTTCTGAACACAAATGGCGATATTTTGATGGACGTGACACGAAGGTTTCTATGGGGCACAAACATGGTCAAAACAGAAGTGTAAATAAACAGAGAAGGTTATAATGGCTCACATATGCCACGAACGGAGGAAGACGTGAAGGGGAGATTGAAACTCGAACGATTGTAAGACGTTCTTTTTCAGAATGTGGACGAAGAAGATTCACGAGTGGTAGGATTTAGTTCGCAAGGTGAAGGGAGCACGAAGATGGTGGACGTGTGATACACGAACAACGTCAAGGTGGTAGTTTGAGTCTCATTACAAAATTTAGGGAACTTGATAAAGGTAGATTTCGGGAGAGAGAATGACAACATATGTAAAAATAAAAGAGCAAGGGTTTAGAGGGATTTAAATACCAAAGATGATAACGAGGCGGGTCGTACGGATTTTTGGCCGCCCCAAGCCTATCAAAATTTTGAAAGTTTTAACATAATCCCACCTGCCTCAAGTTTAATATATTTTATCTGATTTAATTTGACATAGTAAAAACATAACTCAACCTTAACACAACCCTAAAGTTGTAACAAAAAAGTGACTAAACTTGACTGCCCAAAAAAATTAATAAAAACATTAAATATAATATATAAATGTATAATAAATATAAGGTGGAGCGGGGAGAAAATTCCTATAAACCTAAACTCGACATGTCCCGACTCAATTATTTGTAAAATTCGAGAGGGGCGGGGCGTATCGGGATTAGGTTGGATTCTGTTAATTTGGTCATCCCTGTTAAATACTTTGAAATGAGTAAATTGCAAGCTGAGGTCCCAACTATTTTAGGGTTCTCATTAGGACCTACATACTTTATCGCAATTGAAAAAGGTCTCCAAATCTTCTGATTTCAATCAATTAGGCCACTATATACAGATTTAAGCACAATTGAGTCCCTAAATTTCAATAAAATTACAATTAAGCCATAAACATTTATGTTTCCAAATTAAAACCCTCAAATTATTAGGCTTCTTAATTTGGAGAATTTTTGGGTTGTTACAGATAGGATGAGAAAATTGATTAAGTGAGATGTCTCGAAGACAACTAATCACATAAAAATGTTCAATTTGAAAGTAAAATTATAAAAGTAGATTACTTAACAAATGCCATATAATCGGTTGCCTTATTTAACAGATGCCAAACATTTATCCATGCCCTGTTCCTCTTTGTTTCAAAGTTTATTTGTCATTAGTTTTTTTTTTTTTTTTGCATATGGACGACTACAAGCTTACAAGATAAACACTTTGAACACCGATTAATTTTTCCTCCATATACTAACAAATACAACATAACCTCCACTATTTGAGTCTGAGGAGCTTCTTGTTACGTTGATCCCTCAGCATCCGAAACAACAAAACTCAACCACCACAAAAAAAAAAACTCAATTCAAACGACGACAGACTACAGTTGTTGCTATTGTCTCCCGAAATGGACCGACCAAAGTGGAAAGAAGATCTCACCTTCAATCTCTGGTCCAATCACTCCCCTCCAGGATCTCACATCTCTGGCATCTCCGCCATTAGCCTCATCCCCACTCATTCTGACCACCGTCTACAGCAGCTCTCAGCCCAAACCAGAAGGGGTAAACTACCGGAAATCGTTACTGTAATGCCCCCAACTCTAGCTTAGAAGTACACTAAAATTTTGATCACAATTAACTTGGTATGGGAATGTCACTTAACAAATTGATTAAGTGACTAATAAACAATATGAAAGTAAAGATAAGTGGATAGTCTAATTCAAAAGATTAAACCGTACCTAGGAACATATGTCAAGTGATCATTGATTATCTTTTAATGATTTATTTTGATGGTTTATCAATTAGATTAATTAAATGAAACTAGGACCATTTTGAATTAATGGGAAAAGATGATTGATTCCTTAAAAAAGGATTAAATCATGAGACATGTAGAAATTTGGGGTTGCATGCTAAGGGAGTCTTATATGGAGGGCTATTACACATGTCCTTGAAAGGCAAGGGCATGTGTAAACTCGGTAGGAAATGTAACCCCAAATGTTCTCATCATCTTCTTCATTGGCCAAGTAGAAGAAAAGGAATTAGAGAGAGTAAAAGCTCCTACCAAGAAATTTGGGACTTAAGCTTGTTTGATAATTTTGTTGGAAACATTATTGGGTGGCTCGAAAGAGAGGTTAAGAACTCTCTTCTCTTGTTTGATCAAAGATTCAAGTATTGAATTTGATTGTAATGCCTCTGTGTTCATAGTTATTAGGATGTTAGATTGTTGATCTCGTGATAGAAATTCTCTTGGTAATTTTGATTGGAATTCATGTTCTAATGCCATGTTTTATTTAGAATGTGTTATGCAATTGGACTGCTTAGGACATGCACGAATGGGTGTAAGAAAAGCTAGGCTGATTACATGTTCGATCTAAGGGGACTGTTTTGAACATAACCAATTGTGAGGGGACTGTTTTGCTTTGCAGGAGCTTTTCGGGGCTGCCTTAATGTATATATGTGATTTAATAATTCAAACGCCCTGTTTAGTATGTATAAAATTAAGCAAAAAAAGGGGGATTGTTTTGTGCATTTAAGGGTAATTGGGGTTGAATTGGTGTCATAGGTATGTACATAGTAAATTATAAGGTAATATGACTGTTTTGAGTATAACCAATTAAGTTAAGGATTGTTTGTACTGGAATGAAAGTAACAGGATTATTGTGGTGTGAATAATTAAGTACTTTTATGTATAAACTGTTAAATGGAGCTATATAAATAAAACTCGGTATGCTAAAGAACTGATTTGTATCGAATTATGTATTAGGGGGTTGTTGGTGATTATGTAAACGTATACAAATGTAAATGAATATTGGAGCTGTTTAGAGTGGTTCAAATTAAGGGAATTGTTTTGTGTGAATGTGTTTAGGGACTGCCTTGAATGATTGTAAATGTGTATCTATGAAAATGAGATAGTTAGGATGTGTAAAAGCATGTTAGAAACAGTTTCGGATAAATTGTGAATGTGCTGGATTGTTTTGAATGCATATTGAATGATGTGGACTGAATTGGTAGTAAACAATAAGCAAAAAGTCAGTTTGATATGTTTGAATAGAATGCTCAAGCAAGTGGGATGTTATGGTCGAATAAATGTTTATGTATGAAAGTTGTTCTGTTATGTGCACACATGTGATATAATTGGACAGATTTGAGTGATCAATGTGTATGAGTAGGTGTTGCCTTGTTTGATGCATGTTTGAAAGGTTAAATTGATTCTAATATATATTTATATTCTTGTTACACTTAGACCAAGAAGAAGATATGAAGGAATTGGATCAATAGCAAGATAGGATTAAGGAATCGGGTATCCCGTAACTTCGGAATAAGAGGTGAGCATAGTTTAGAGACTCGAAAAGGGGATTGTAATCTGTCTGAGCATTGTTTTATAGTTGTTGTGCTGAAAGTTACTAAATTATATATATTGTGTGTGCTTATGCAAAGCTTGGACACCAGGTAAGTATTTTCTTGAGAAAACATTCTGAATAAAAAAAAATTAGATTGAAAAGCATGATTAAGAATTTGATGTTATGGTAACATGGAATGGTTATGGATACATATATGTATATGTGATTAAGTTCATGATTATGATTGATTAACAAATGACATGATCAATCTGGAAATGATTGATTACATGATTGTAAAATGGCTTGTTATGTGAAATGATCGAATGAATGCGAAATGAGTTGGCCTCTGGCCTATGTTCAAATGAAAAGAGATGAAAGATCTCATAATGACTATGTTTAAGCCCTAAATGAAAAAAAGGGTGATAATACATTGACATGTATATTGATTGAGCTATGCTCACTTATTGATATGATATGAAAGAAATGTTAAAGTAAAGTCTTGGTCTCGAGTCAATCGTAGATATAGTTGGCATGCCATAGAGTCCATAGAGCTCAGTGTCGGGGTGGACTACGGTCCGAGATAGTGTTCCCTATTTGGCGACAGTAGGAGGGAAGTGTGTGTTTGGTCACTTGGCGACAATAGGAGGGATTGATCGGTACTGCGAGTACCATATGTTTCATGGGAGATAGTTGGTTGGGGACTTGTGTATCTAGACTGTGTTTCGATTCGCAAGGCTATAATATTAAATGATTAAGAAAGTTAATGTTTAACCAAGAAAGAAGTACAGTAACTGAATTGCTTAATAATGTATAAATTGATATTTATAATGGTACAGTTGGATGATACCCTTATGATAAGTTATGAAAGGTTTGAGAAATCTTGAGGTGAGCAATGGATTTAATTCTAATTAGAATGAAATTGATATGCTTACCTTCTCATGAGTATGGTTTATCATAGAATCGAATTGAATGATATGGTATGATCATTAAGCAATGTTTAATTAGCCTTAATCGATTATTATTTGTATGATGTATTGTAATATGCTCCAATTGAGTGTGTATGAATGTTGAAGTATCATTGAAACTTTATGTTTTATATAAGATAAGAAGCGTTGATTGATATTGAATGAATTATCGAAGGAAATTAATGATTACTAAGTGAATTTAATGAGTTAAAAATTGCTTGAATAGCTAATAGATTATGTGTGTGAAAAGGTTAATTGTTATACACCATGGTTGACTAAGTTATAATAAGAGAAAGTTAATAATGTATGGCAGTACATGATTAAAATGCTTAAGCCTAGTAACTTCTTGCATGTTCGAAATGAACCTTAAAACTTTGATGTTTGTTTATTTGGATCGAACACTTACTTAGAATACAAGTAAGTTGAGTGATTGAATATGCTATGTTAACTAGGGATCCTTATACGCAAGTTTTGGGGAGTATTTGTATGATAAGTGGTTTGATATAAAGAAAGATAAGCAATCTTAGTGAACACATAAGTATGTGTTGAGTGGATACTGCATATAGATACAATTCGATTATCTACTCAACTATGGTTTGAATAGTCGAGTTTAGCTAGTGATTCATTCATGGATAGAAAAGCTATGTGATAATTGAAGATAGGAAATATGTAAACTAGTAAATTCCAACAATGTAAATTGACACCAAGTAAACATGGAAGAATGAGTATAAAATGAATGGATCTTATGATCACTTTGATCTATAGGAGACTAATAAAACCGATGGAGGATTAAATTAGCAAGAGGAGATATTCTAAATGGTGTGACATACTAAGATAAATAATGTGATATGGTGTGGTATGGCTAAGAAGGTTAATAAAATTAATTGATTAGAGCATAGAACTGACTTGTTTCACAAGAATTACACAAATGATTCGAATTTGATTTACTCTCTTTGAAGAAAGATTACATGTATGAATTATATAGATATATATCCTAGGTTGCCTTAGAGTTGAATGCTTGAGTAAGAATTGTGAAAATGATTTAAGAAGACTTGTATGATATTCTATAAGAAAATTTGGTATATACCATGATCATAATGCTCATAAGACTTCACATGTTGTGTATGAATCGGTTTAACTTAAGACCTAATTCGTAGTGTCTTAGATTGAGAAACGATCTTAATATTGGAAGATAAGGAGTTAACTTATCAAACATTTGATAGTTATAAGCTAGTATGATATATATATGTATATATTCTACAAGCTAAGATTAAAAGAACCCAATAAGTTTATAAGTTTAATATCAATCTATTTTTAATCAGGGGTAAAAAGTACAAGGTAATTATTGGAAATGTCGAAAGTCATATTGGATTAAATAATACTGCTAAACGTTACATGGTTAGGGTTAATCTGAATGATTGTAAAGAGTAACAAGATTAGTGTGTGTGTATATATATATACGGTACCGTACATGATTAATGTCTGGTTATGTAATAAGTGGTAGCTTACAAGCTAGGTTAAGTCATACTGGTTTTATTTAAAGCTGTTTTATTGAAATAAGAGAGAGTTGTAAAGAACCTTTTTATAGGTGAAATACTTTACATGTGCATAAATGTACCGATGGTAATTTGGGAAGTTTATGAGAAATGTAATTAAATGAATCAAATTACCAATGACATGGTTAGGTATGTATGAAATCTTAAAGATAAGTTTTCATTAGATTTAACATACAATTGTAGGCAACTAGTTCGAGGCTCTCTCTTGTGGGTTCGAGCAATTTGACAATTACACTTGGTTTTTAAGCTTAATTAAAAGAAACTAGAAGAGACTTTGAAAGCTTATTATGTAAGCTCCTTGGTGTCCAAGTTTGGGTACACTATACGTTAAATTTGATGGGAGATAGATTTGGTTCTATACTAATAGACTTGTTCTACCTCACTAAGCGAAAGTTTATTTTAATCTTCCACTTGCTTTTCAGGTAGAGCAATTGCTTGGGTATCTCTAGCGTTTGGGCTTAATTTCCGATGTCAAGATTCATGTATGTGGTTATTAGGAACTCCTAGTGGTGGCACGTAGTCTTTATATTTGCAGTGAGCATGATAGAGCTCCATTTGTTCGTATGTATTTTTTCAAGCTTTGTAAAAGGCCATTTAATTCTCTTTTTTTCATGGTTGCGAAATTCCTTTGTGATTGCGATAATGGTATGATAGATTAGATTTACGTTAAATATGAAATGAAGGATAATCATAAAGGTACCGAATGATATAGGCTAGCCATATTTAAGATGGGTAATATATACATGATTGATGAATCGAATTTGAAGTTTATTCTTGTCAATGCTCAAGGAAGAAGCATAGGTTTAATTAATGAATAACTTGATAAGTATGGTATTACAAATTGAGTTACATTCGATGAAGTATTAGAGTAATAGAGATATAGAGTCATTGATCATATTTCGATATGATTGTTAGACCCTTTAATAAGAATATTTGTGATCTATATATCTGAAATCTTTTAACTTGTTGGTTCATGCTGGTTGGTGATGAATGCTATCATCGTATTCTTAGCTCAAAAGAAATTGCTAGTAAGTGCATAGTAAAATAACCTTCCCATGCTTAGGTTAAACTTTGATGGGTTCGAAGTTATCATTTTGTTATTCATTAATAGCATGATAAAGTATCAGTTTGTAATCATAAACCGATTAAAAATCATTTTATGTGTTAATGGATAAGCACTCTTCCATAATAGAACATAAGGGCATGCCATGACTTTAGTTGTTAAGAGTCTTGTAAATGCATGCATGTTCGTTTATGCTTATCTGAGGTGGAAGTAAGTATGCTAAATTACATTAGAAAGTTTTAAATTATCCTCATTTTTGCAAGGAAATGTTCTGTTTGGTTCTATTGATTGTTTCATTTTATCAAAATTCTTTGGTAATTTGTTTAGTAACACGTTCTACGTCGGTCTTTCTTTTAGGCCGGGTAGAGGGTGTTACAGTTACCACGCCTCTGTCTACAACCATGTTCGGAGCTGACTATTTTTGGCATCAACATGAATTTACCATTTTGTAACAAATAGATAGTCCAATGATCATTATGTAACATGTACAAAGTTTATTGAACATTTTGTAACAACTAATATATTATTTTAGTTGGTCAGTCAAGCCGTCGTTAAGTTGTTAATGGAATCTAACGGTTCTGTCAATTTGTAACAAAAATTAAAGTTAAATACATATTTTGTAATTTTAAAAAATTTGTGATCAAAATAAATATTTTAGGATAATTTAATGACCATTTGTAAACTTTACCTTTTTAAAATCTATTCATTTAAGTAGTTAGGTTCATTAATGCATAATTTATGAATATTCATAATTCAGTATTCATAAAATTTGTTTATTTACTTTGATCCGAACAAGTTTGCTCTAACATCTATATATATATTGTAATTCTTTAATTTATTTTACAAATTCACAGTACAAGAGTCCCAATAGAAAAGTGAAAAGTAGATGATGTTCATTCTAGGAGATTCGAGTTTAAATTGTTATATAGGGGTGTTTAAAATTACCCGACCTGATGACCTTGTACAAAATAGGCGAATATTTTTAAGATTTTTATTTTTTTATCGGGCCGAGGACCCGACCCAATAATTTTCATGGGTACAGGGTTGGGCTTGGGTCAAAATTTTTCCTTTACTGGGTACTATACCCGACACTTTTAATATATATTTTTTTATATTTTAAACTATATGTTTATTTTAAGTTTTTTAATATTTTACTCCAAAACTAAATTCAAATCTTTAAATTTTTTGTACGTTTGTATTATATATTTTATGTTTTAAGTTTAATTTTTTTAACAAATATTTGTATTGATTTATCAGTATGATATTTGAAGGGAAAAAGTCACAGTCGAGATTAATCTTTTTAATATATTATTTTGGTGATAAACTTTAATATATATCTAAATATTTCACCCTTCAAAGTTAAAATTAACTTAAAATCACTAAAATTTTTGTTTAGATTATGCATTATAAATTTTTAAATCTTATGTGTTTAATATGTAATTTTTTTAAAATTTAAAATTAAAAATACCTATTACCCAATTACTCGAGTAGCGGATATCCGAATATAGCAAACAAGAATATGGGCCGGTAAAAGAGGTATCCAAATAAATCGAATAAATGCCCCTAAAGTCGTGTCTGGGTAATGTATGCGCATTATCCTTAAAAAATTCACAAAAGGTGTGGTCCTTGATTCAAATATAATTTTTCACAATGGGTTGCTGTGAGTTAGAACTCACAAAGGGGTTTTACTGTACTGTCATACAACACAAACAAAGAAATACAACAAAGTAACAATCAGCCATAAACAGACTGGTGAAGGAGATCGGTAAACAAGTTAGAATAAAAAAAATAGACAGTCGCAAATACACAGACAAGAGCAGAGAGTACATGAGAAAAATGGGGGAAAGCAGAAAAAGACCATAAGAGGCCGTCACCACCGACTGAAGAGAGACAAGAACGATGCCAGGAAATAGAGCCCCTTCAATTGCATCATGTCGTTCCGAAAGTCGCTGAAGGATAAAAACACTTATGGAAATGCAGAGAGAGCTGCCAACAGCATTTCCAGTCAAGAATCGAAGATCGTCGAAGTCTAAAGGGCCATAGAGAGGCGGAGCTGAAAAGTTAAGCCATCGAACGGGAACGAAAATTTTACCATGCACAACCTCACCTGCATAGAACAGAGGGCAAAACGCCCAAACAACGAAAAAGAAATAGACAAAGGAAACAAGAGAGTCTCCTCCAACGGTCATCGTTGTCGGACGGTCCACGTACCACCACTTAAAAATGACGTCCTCGTCTGGAGCAAAGACTCCCAAACGACATTGTTCAAACCTAAAAACGACGAAAACAACAAACGAGAGGAAAAAAATAAAAATAGACAAAAAACAAGGGAGAAAGAGAGAAAAAAGAAGAGAGGAAGAATCGAAAAGAGAGACCGATAACTGCCGCCGCCGACTGTTGATCACCGCCGAAATGAAACTATAATTATAGGATGTTTAGAAAGAAGGGTAGAGGATTTTAAGAGAGAGGAAAGTCCGACAAAGTAAATGTGCTATTGTTTTTCTTATGATTTAATTAAAAAACCATGGTAGATATGCTGCGGGACGTAAAAACAAGTAATCAGATGGGTTTGATCGGGTCCTGTCAGGTCGGATCCTGTCGGATCCTGTCAGATATTTTTTATTGATTTGATATTTCGATTTCGGTCGGGTGCGGGTCAGTTTCAGGTCGGATTTATTTTGGGTCAAGTTCATTTTGGGTCGAGTCCATTTCAGGTCGGGTCAAACACAGTTCGGGTTCAAATCGGTTAATTGACGGGTTAATTTAGACTCGTGTTCATTTCAGGTCGAGTTCATTTTAAGTCAGGTTCATTTCAGGTCGGGTTAATTCGAGTTTCGAATTCGTATTAAGTTTGAGATTGGTACAAATAATCGATAGACTTTGGGAAGGGTCATTTTGAGTGAATTATTTAACGCCTTTCACGAACACGAATCACATTAAAAATAAATATTAGGCACTATAATGAACAAAAATATCATCATATTTAAAATATTGGAGTAAATTACAAAAATTTAAAATTAATAAGGGTTGATTTCAGTGAAAAATAAAATTTTAGGGACTAACATGAACAAAAATATCATCATATTAAAAACATTGGACTAAATTACAAAAAAAATGAATATGGGTCAATTTGGAATAAAAATAAAGTTTTAGAAACTATAATGAACACAATTATCATCATATTAAAAACATTGGACTAAATTACAAAAAAATGAATATGGGTCAATTTGGAATAAAAATAAAGTTTTAGAAACTATAATGAACACAATTATCATCATATTAAAAATATTAGACTAAATAAAAATGAATATGGGTCAATTTGGAGTAAATATTAAATTTTAGCTACTAGAATAAACAAAAAATATTATTAGACTAAATTGTCAAAAATATAAATAAATATGGAGCAATTTTGACTAAAAATTAAATTGTACGGATTAGAATAAACAAAAATATTATTCGATTAAATTACCAAAAATAAAAAATATATATGGGTCAATTTTGGCTAAAAATAAAGTTTTAGGGATTGTAATGAATAAAAATATCATCATATTAAAAACATTAGACTATATTAGAAAATTTTAAAATAAATAGGGGTCAATTCGAATCCCTAAACCCCAAACCTCAACCCTTAAATCTTACAATCACTAATAATTAAAGTGTAAACCGAATCCCTAAGCTAATCTTATAACTCCTACCAAAAACTCAACTTAACACATTTACCCTCAAACCCCAAACCCCTAAATCTTACAATCAATAATAATTAAAGTGCGAGCCTAATCCTCGAATCCCTTAATCCCTAAACTAATCCCTAAACTAATCCTATAACCCCAAACACTCAACTTGAAACATATATTTATATTCATAAACCCCAAACCTCAACCCCTAAATCTTACAATCACTAATAATTAAAGTACAAGCATAATCCCCTAATCTCATAACCTCAAACACTCAACTTGACACATTTACCCTTAAACCCCGAACCTCAACACCTAATTCTTACGATCACTAACAATTAAAGTGCAAAACATAATCCCCTAATCCCTAAACTAATCACATAACCCCAAATACTCAACTTGACACATTTACACCTAAAACTCAAACCTCAACCCCTAAATCTTGCAATCACTTATAATTAAAGTGCAAAACTAATCCTCTAATCCCTAAACTAATCCCATAACCCCAAACACTAATAGTTATAATTTAATACATTGACGTTGTCTTTCATCCTTGTCGAAATAAATTGGGCATTCAAATGCCCGTCAAACGTTTTAATTATTGAACAATTTTATGAAGGAGGATCTAATTAAAAAAACCCTAAACCTAAATGTCTAAGGAAACCAAACTAAAATTGGGACTAAAATGAATCAAACTAAAACTAAAGAATAAAAAAACTTAAATGTAAATCTCCTAAACTAGTAATGGCTAATCCACTAATAACCCCTTAAAAAATGGGCAGTCAACATTCTCTCCATTTGTTACAACAATTGGCAATTGTTTTTTAAATATGGGTGGGCTGCAGGCATATCAACTTGAAAAATAGACGGGCATGTTTTTACTTTTTAGGGATTAGAATAAAATATAAAAAAATAAACAGGGATTAATTTGGAGTAAAAAATAAATTTTAAGGACTAGAATAAATTGGACTAAATTTTCAAAAATATAAATAAATCTGAGGCAATTTTAACTAAAAATTAAATTGTAAGGACTAAAATAAACAAAAATATTATTAGACTAAATTACCAAAAATAAAAATTTCACTAATTCCTCCAAAATTTTGGGTGGTTTATTCCTCTAACTCCCTTCAAAATTTTAGGTGACTTTTATATCTCCAAAAAAATTTAGATTAAAAGTAAAGTAATCTCAAACCTAAAAAAATGGGTGGCTTATTTCCTTCCAAATTTTTTTCTTTTTCCTTCTTTTTTTATCAATTCTCTTTTTCTTTTGCTGCCAATTGTTTTAGTTTAATTCAATTGATTCACAACTTAGATTAATTTAATTGAAATCTCACATTTAGTTTTAGAATTCTTTTATAATTATGTTAGTAATTTATGCTTCTAGATTTTAGTTTAGCTCAATTAGATCCTAAATTTAATAAGTTAATTCAATTCGGACATTGTTATTATTATTATTATAACATATAATAAATTTTGATTAAATATAATTATACACAAAATTTTGATATGGATGTAAACATGTAATTGTACACATGATAACATCAACATGAAAGTTAAAAATTTAATTTAGTTCAAACTTAGTAGTTCAAACTTGACAAATAATTTATATTGAATGAGTTATTAAACATATTGAATTATTTAACAAAATTTCAAATTTAGTAATGTCAAATGAATATCTAAATCTAATCTTTCTTTCTTTTTTGATATTTTTAATTGATTATATATGTATATATAACAAAAAGATTATTTAACACTTTAAATTGATTTAAAAATTAATATTTTACATTTATTAACACTTAATAGTTTACATTTATCAACACTTTAAATTCATCATAGGCTTCCTCAATTACATGTCAGGTAAATAAAGTTAGGTCAATATTAGTTCAGGTCAATAACAGGTCGGGTTCAAAACAAGTCGGGTTCAAAACAGGTCGGGTAAAATCGGATCTCGGGTCGATTCAGTCGGGTAATATCAGTTATCTATCAGGTTAGTCTCGGGTTCGGGTTCGGGTTCGTTTCAGTCGGGTGCAAGTCAGGTTTCGAGTCCACATTAACAGGTTCAATTTGAGTTCAGGTCATTCTCGGTCGGATGCAGGTCGGGTTCGGTTACTACAGTAACAGGTCCAACTCGGGTTCTAGTCATCGCATCCTCGTGTCAAAATAGGTTCTGACTCGAGCAGTTTTCAATCGAGTTTTCAAGTTGGGTCAACTTTTTACATCCCTAAATATGATGTATATAGTATCATGCCAAATGCTGAATTCACAATGCCTTGACTTTTTTTTTTTGGGGGGGGGGGATAAATTGTTGTATATTACCCAAAGAAAGAAGAATGGTGAATATAGCATGATACCAAATGCAATTCTGGCTTGGTTGACACCAAAAATCTTGGCTTCTTTGTATTCCTGTATATAGGCATTAGGCATCCCAATTCTTATGCATATATAATGATCTTTCAAGGCTTGTCCTTTGTCTCTGTTGTTGATTGTGTTGTCAAAATATTACCCTTATGCTTTCAACGCTACATTTGAATCCTCCATCCCATCCCATTCTTTTTCTCAAACCTCAAAAGGACGACCAGATCCGAAAGTCGAAGTCCGGAATAAGAGAAAATGTTTTCATTTTTATTCAAGTATTTATATTTGATGCTAGTGCCTGAAGCATATTAGGTCATAAAGACCCTTCAAATACACGGAAAAACTTTTAACCCGAATTAGAATGGTATTCGCGTAGTCCATAAATTTGGAATTGAGAGCAAGTAATATTCTGTTGCCTAATTATCCCCCAAAAAATCTGTTGCCTAAGAATGGGAAAGAAAAAAAAGACTGATCATTTTAGAGAGATACATTTAGTGCTTAACTTATAAAGGTAGGCGCCTGTAATGCCATAGGTAATGTGACGTGGCATCGAGTCTTATTAGATTGCATACATTTTGTTGAGCTCATTGTTTAGTATTTCACTATCTGACATCATAGACAATGGATATGATTGTGACTGGCTCTCCTGTAACGATCTTAGATTATTTCGTTTGTTTGAAGCCTCGATCCGATGCCTAATCACCCAATAACACATGGTGCCTAAAGTCGTGAGCATTATAACTGCTCCGATAATGGTAACTCCGATAGCTAGCCATCTTTCATTTCCGACCACGACAAAACACAAGGCTAAGTATGCCACTGAAATAAGCACACAAGCCAACCACATTAACTTGTTGATAACAGCCATCATCTGCTTCTTCGCCTTGCTTTCAATGACTACAACTGAGGTTTGAACCACCACAACTGCCAGGGAAATGAAGAGGGAAATGGAATCAAATATGAAGAATACTAAAAACGCAGGGTTTTCACCGATATTTGCTTCCCCAAGGGAGAGTCCATGAGGAATGTCTTCCGCATCGTCCACATACTGGCCGGGGACTTGGAAAATGGCAGCAAAGGCAACTGTGGCAATTAAGACTGCAACTACAGTGGTGGAGTTTATTGCATTGTTAAGGCCTTCGGAATGCATTTTGTGGAGCCTTTTGGCAATGCCTTGGACATGTTTCCGAGTTTGTCGGGTGTGTTCTAGTTGATTGTGCACTTCATGCTTTATGTCGCTCACAGTTTGTTTCAACTCCCGGGCAGGATTTGGCGGTGCAGGCTTTATGAATCGAGCACTTTGAACCCCATGCTGCTGCAGAATGGCTGCTATCTCAGGTTGCCCGGTTTTCTCAGCTGTGTCGAAAGCGGTTTCATTACTTCTGTTAACAGCTTTCGTGTCTGTTTCTTTGTATCCAAGTAGCAACTTAACAATCTGCACTAAGAAAAAGATCACATCAGTATCTTGCCTTGTTCATTTTCTGATCAAACTTGAATGGCTAAAATTGAATGATACAGGCAAAAGGGGTGATTACCTCAGCTCTTCCCTTCCTGGTAGCGATATGCAAGGCTGTATTTCCTTTGGTATCAATCATGTTTATCATCAATGAAGGATTCACATTGATCAGTTCTTCCACCACCACAAGATTTTGGCCTTTCACCGCCATGTGAAGCGCAGTCTGGCCTTTCTTATCTGTCCTCTGTGCAATCCCGGGTTCACTAGCCAAAAGCGCCCTCACAACTTCCGCATGCCCATTTCTTGCAGCGGAATGTAAAGCTGTTTTTCCGTTACTCCTGGCTATGGTAGCCAAGCCACTACCTGCCTCCAATAAGAAATTCACAATCTCTATATGGCCTTGTGTTGCAGCCGTGTGCAATGCGGTGGTGTTCGATAAATCAACGGTCATTGCCAATTCTGGATGGACTGTCAGAAGCACTTTCAATACCTCTGCAACAATGCCAGACTCAAACATCATTTTCGCCTCCAAAAAACAAACATTTTTGGACACAGGTTTATGTAACATAGCTTTCTTTTAATTGGAAAACATACAAGTCATGTATCATAAACATACCTAAATCCCCTTGTTTAGCAGCAATATGGAATGCATCAAAGCCATTTCTAGCTTTGATCCCAGCATCTGCAAGATCATAATACTTGATCATCTCCTCAACCAATTCGACATAACCGTATTCAGCTGCAACATATAGGGCGGTTTCACCAGATGAATTCTGTTTAGGCAACAGTTCTTTCATCTCACCCTCCTCGGTATTTGTTAAGATTTCTGACACCGTGGTAAGGTTTCCAGCTCTTGCTGCAACATGCAGAGACGTATCATCGCGTTTTCCTGTTAATTGTTTGGTCATCTTTTTCCTAAAAGCAGGAACAGATGGCTGCTCGGTTAATGGTCCCTCCATTGTAATCAAAATCAAGATTTCTTCTTTGCCTAAATTTATCCAAGAACTGAAAGGTTGTTCTTCATCTGGAATAAAAAAACCAGATCAAAACTATAATATTTGGTTAAAAAATCACGATTCCTTAAAACCAACTGGTAAGATGAGATTCTAAATAAGTCCTGAATCCGATGATCCTATAGAGCTTGATTCCTTCCTATAGTGTATGGTTCTATAGAGACTCTTGCATCCAAAATTACACGCCAGTTTACAACAACAACAAAAAAAACTTCAGCTTTCCAAAAACTCAAAGCGAATGAAAATGATGAGAAAACAACTTTAGAAACCAAACTAAATCATAAAATAAACAACCCCAGAAATCAAAAAGAAAATGAAACTTTTTTCATCTGTTCATCCTCCATTTTACAAAAAGGAAAAAAGGGATGAATTAAGAAAAAGAAAAGAAGAAACAGAAAAGCATGGTAAGTACAAATTACCCGCGTTTGAATGGAGGAACTATTTTTCCTCCCATCCATCAAAACCCAAAGCACCCATATAAGTTAGGAAGCCGTTGTAATTATAAATTTCTCTGTTTTGAATCATAATACCAGAAAAATTTGTGAAGAAGAAAATAGAACAAGAAAAGATTAAACGTACCCTAGTGAAATGTAAGGATCTCAAATGGAGAGGGGGAAACACAGTTTTCTCTTCTATCTCTACTCTGCTCTTTTCTCATCTCTATAAAATTCTTCTAATTCGATTTTACTCGTTACAAAGGCATCAGGGCTCACACTGATCCTCAAATATTGTGAAAACTCATAATCAAGCGGTAATAATGACACATTTGAACAAGACATAATGAATTCAATCCTTAATATACATGCACGTATATGAATGAGGTTGTTGATGCAAATAATAGGGTTCGACGTTTGATAATTGAGAGTAAGTTGTTATAGGGAGAGGAATATGTTTTAATTTCTGAAGTTGTTATTAATTGATTCTCGTTATGACTGTTAGACTTTGAGTTTATGAAGGAAAGATGAAAGTTTGATTAGTTCCATTGCTTCTGGTTTTGAAATTTGCATGAGTGTCCGTAAAGGAAAAGCATTTCGTGGATTAATGATAAGGAAGAATTTGAATCAGCCTACGAAAAGTGTTGATTTAGGGGCAGCTTGTTTGAAAATGTAACAGTGGAAATTGACATGATAATTTGGGACTATTACAAGCGACTTTCAACTCCTTAAAGATGACATTAATAATAGATATTTAGTTTTGGGTGAAGCAGAAATTATATTTGACCATGAATTTGTTCCTGACATTTGCAAGCTAGAAGCGTCATTGTTGGTTCTCGCGTCAAAGTTTAGCTAAGCCAAAAAGAGTTATGGGTCAGATTTGGTCAGATTATCGGAAGAAAAACATGATTTAGTCAAAACGAGGGATGTTGTACTGTGCTACATATCCAAATGAAATTCATGTAGAGGTTGGACTAATAAGTGCATAATATTTGCTGCTTGAAGTTGATTATAACGGCAGTAATAGTTAAGACTAAGATCTTAACTTAAGATTACTCGGCTGGATTTGGACACTAAACATCCAATCTTTTCATCAACCAAGCATGATAAGAGCATAAAGCCATCAAATTATAAAAAGGAACGCCGAGCTTAACCTTTTATATTCCAATAATTCATAATTGTGACAAAGTTGGAAGGTAAAAAGGGATTGGTACAAAGAAAATGATAAGCTCACAGCACAAAACTTAAAACAATATCCTTGAGTAGGCACTTTGAATTTAACACAAAGGCATCACTCAGAATTTAAATCGCATGCTTATACCTTAATGGCATACTTCCTCAATGGAAAGTACATCTCCTTCTTCTTCTCCCGCTCGGTTTTCAAAGATTGCTGCGCAAAAAAGAAGCAAGAGGCCAATATCAAAAGCAACAAAAATATCAATCATGGAATCTTGTGACCAAATAAGAGAGTGCAAGGACTTGCAGCTAGGAAGGTTAAACAATGTAGTCTAAGAGACGCAAGAGAGCAATAGAATTGTAAAGATACTTGAAAATACAAACAGGTCCTTGACAACATACATAATGAGTGTAGGAGTGTTATTTATTCGTCATGTTTTAGTAAATGAGTTACCAATAAACTAACTTCACTGGGTAATTTTTAACAACTCGCATGACTAAGTTTGAACATAAAGAATAAATAAATAAATATTGCTTATTTTGAATAGGTATAATTTTTTACTTGAGTTATTACTCATCTTTCAAGTTTCAAGTTTGGATTTGTAACCAAACGAGGCATAACAAGTTCAATTAACAGCTTTGGCAACATCTCAGAAAATAAAAGTTTTTAATTTGATCATCAACATAGTATTAAACCAAGATATTGTACTTTTATACATACTACCTCACTAGTAATGGTTTAAATATTTTCAAACTAAGATAGCTAAAATTAAAGCATCTAAAAATGCACACATCACAAAATTAGTAACCTTGAGTTCATAACTTCGTACACAAAATAAGGATAATTATTAATCAATATGATAAAATGCCAAAACCTAAATATCAAAAGCTGTCAAACTACAATAACAAGTAAACCATAATTACCTGGTGCTTGGTAAGAAGGCGACGAATAGCTCTGGTTTTCTTGGGACGGAGATCAAGTGGCAAAAACTTCTTCTTCTTATAAGCTTCCCTCAAAGCAGCCTTCTGCTTCTGGGAAATCACAGTCAAAACCTGGGCAATGGATAGTCTAACCACCTTACTAGGAACCCCCCCCCCCCCAACAACAACAAAAATCAAAACCCAAACTAAAATGTATGGAAAAAAATACAAGGAAAAGGAAGAAATTGAATTACATCTTGGAGAGCTTATTGGGAGCACCACCGGTGACCTTGGCAACACGAAGGAGAGAAAGTTCAGCTTTTAAGTCCTTGAGCTGACTTAACAGCTCTGTCTTTGATTTGTTCCTTAACTCGTGCACCTTGATCCTTGCTATACAACCAAACAATTAAACAAGAGATTAAAACAAGCAACATTAGCAGATGGATTCAGATTAATTTTAGAGTAATATGCGAATTGGGTTTTTTTATTACTAATGGCATTACCCATTGCTGCCTGCCTCTTTCGTTTCACTGCGCAATGAAGAAGGTCTGGAAAGAGCAACGGTGAAGGCTTTAATATCGATTTGCCAAAACCCTAATTTGCATCAGAGTAATTGGATTTCCATTTTTCTTGGGCTGAAGTTTCGAAGGTCTTTGAGTATTGTTCTGGGTTTCATGAAAGCCTATCTCTTCGGCAAATTTAAACGTCCAGATTGGTCGAAAAGGACACGTGTTGAAGACCCCAAAATTTAAATTGAAGTTAAGGGGAGTTAAGCCCATAATAATTCTATAACTTAACTGGTAAAAAACTAAAAATGTTAATAGGAGATCTTAAATTTATTTAAATTCATAACGCTTTCAAGTTATTACTACAATAAAGAATTAAAGATATTAAATGATAAATATTAATTGATAATTTTTAGGAAATTCAAATTAAATAATTTTGTGAATCAAGTTATTAAAAGAAATAAATAGTATATAGGTACAATTCAGGTGAAATAATAAATATATATTAGGATTATATAGAAATGAGAATTGAGAGGTTCATTTATTCCTGAGCTTTAGGTGTTAAATAGGCCCAGTTATGTTGTAGTCCCTTTTATGATGTTGATTTTTTTAAGGTGTCGATGAGTTCGGTGATTTTTTTTTTTGCGTTTTTTTATCTTATATAAAGATAAATGTTGACCACAAATTTTAAAATTATATTATATTCAGGACGATGATCGAATTCTTGATTACAAATTTTATAATATTAAATTTTAATATTTTTTAATTTGGCATAAATTATACATATACTTCTACAATGACATTATAAAAGTGATGATATAGTTTTGTTCAACTAATATATGATCCCACAATGAGGATCACATAAAATCCAGTCAATCATATTTCACCGATAACAATTTTTTACATGTCAATCGAACGTTTAAAATTATTTTAAGAAACCATCATTTTAGTTGCGTTACTCTTCCAAAATTTTAGCGCGATTTTCTTTTCTTTAGTTCTTGATTCAACGACAATGATGTCAGTTTTAATGTTGGTCGCTACTATTGATAGTATTTTTCTCTCTATTTTTATATTACTTTCTTGTTTCTTTTATATTTCGATTTTTTGTAGTTTTTATTTGTCCTGTAACATTTTTTCTGCCTTGTGAAATGCTTGTGTCTTATGGCACATTATGTGAAAGAAAGAGAACTAAAAGTTGTAAAAGTTGGTGACTACAATGCATGTTTTAAAAATTCGATGACAAAAGTAAAAGCGCCCTAAAAGTTAGGTGTCTATAATGCATATTTTAAAAGTTCGATGACAAAAATAAAAGCACCCTAAAAGTTCGGTGACCATTTATATAGTTTACCCTTAAACTAAAAACCGAATTCTCATGGTGGAGAGGTTGCATACACATTCTAACTGCTTTTATAAACAAAACACAAAAAAGAAAGAGGTGTAAGGTGGACAAAGAGCCTTTCCTGTGCATTAGTTGATGTGCACAGTTCATAATTCATATCCCTGCACAACAACATAACTTCAAAACTATAATTCCCCGCCCTCAAGTTCCAATTCCATCATATTTGATGCTGCAGTTGGATTTCATAAGATCATTTTCACTCGCTAAATTCCAATCACAAAAGAATTAGATGCAGCAGCTGGTGCAAATTCGGACCTAAAGATATCAAGCCATCTCTTTCACAGGACTAGAAGCTCCATTTTGTACTTGTTGTGGAGGAGGGGGCTTCGGCAATGTATTTTTCAAGAAGATCTTCGCATACAGGGAGCCAAACACGATGACCTGATCAAAGAATTGGATATATCATCACGCTTTGGAAATCAACGAGAATGTAGAACAAAATGTAGTCGAGCCTTACTGCTCCAACCGACTGTTCCCAACTGAGGGGATGGCCGAACCACAAGCACGACAGCATGATGCTCACCAGCTTAAACAACAGAGGGGAGGGGAGGAATCACCACTGATTGGAAACATAACATTGTTTGGGGGGCAGGGGGGAGAAAGAATGAATTTTCTAGCTCGAAATTTAGACCATACCTGTCTTGTGGTCATTATGGCAGCAAATGTGAGAGCACCAAATGTACGAATCGTGTAAGAAATAAAGAATTGACTGGCCGTTGCTACCTATGACAGATAAACCCTTAGAAATTTAGAGCCCCGATTATGTGATCTTTAAGTCAGGGACAATAATACTTGCCATCTGGATTTCAAAACTAAATTTTAAGAAAGAAAAAAAGAAGGGCATAACTGAGGATCCTGTCATCAGTTTAAGCCTATTAAAATTATAACAGGAAAGCAAAATTACTTACAGTGGAAAGTAATACAATATCAAGGAAACAATCGTTGTGACGATAAACAAAATCTATAGCTGGAAGTAATTGTCCCTGTAATATAAGACCTAATCCAAACCGGAAAAGAAGTCAATCGCAGCCAATAACCAATCAGAAAAAATGCAAGGCAGTCAAATCAATGTTAAAGGTAAATAAAACCATAAAACAGATCATTTTTTTACCCGTCAAGCTGAGAACACAAGAACACAATGTTGTGTAGAATATTTGATTATGTATTTCCATATTGTAGCCCTTAAATAACTTGTCTTGGAATGTGCTTGTAAAGCCATCAAACCTGTGAAAAGTCAACTGATCATTTAAATGCGTTGAAAAAATTCTCTCTCAAAAGCATTTAAATTGCAATTGTAGTTGAATTGAGAGTACAGAAGTACTTCAGCCTAAAGGAACCTAGGCATGCAGGAGTGAATGCAATCAATGTAACAGATGCTGGCAATAAATCTGCAATTAAGAGTTTAGATGTAACATAGTACAATATCGTTTATGTTTTGAAGATCCAAAGTACAGAATGGATCAAAAAATATATATTTTACAGTGAGGGGGAGTTTCAGGTTGATACCCAAGATAACCGACCATCAGAGAAACGCCCCAAACAGTATTTTCTCTTCCTTTGTTGTAAGGACTAATGTCAGTTCCTGCCTACGGTGAAAGCAAAATTAGTTTCCAAAATATATAGTTATCAAACAATCTAAAACAGCTAATCTCCAATATAATAATAAAAGGAAGAATCCCTCATTCTATAGCAATGCATCATGTATGACAGCATCCACCAAATAGAGAGGTGATATGGTAGTTAATAAAAAGTTGTTCATATTTTAACCATAGTCATTAAAATCTAATGGAAAGGTGATATGGTAGTTAATAAAAAGTTGTATAATTACACATTTAATCCCTATTAGTTACTTATTATATTAATTTGCTCTTAATTTTAATTTAATTAAATAAAATTAATCAATCAAATAGATAACGACATGTTTCAATTCTCGATTGGATGAATTTACTATAATTTTTAATTTAAATATAAAACAAATTTATTAAATATTAAGAAATAAAATAAAATTTAGAGTAAATTTTTGCAGTCATGTGATGACATGTGTCGTTATCTGATTGGTTGATTAATTTTATTTAATTAAATTAGAATTAGGACCAAATTAGTATAATATGTAATTAACATGGACTAAATATGTAATTGTACAAATTTTCGTTAACCACCACGTCACCTCCTCCGTTAAATTTTAATAGGGGTCTGAATAGGAGCAATTTAAAAATTTGTTGGTCAGTTTACTTGTTTTTGTTTCTGAGTTTTTGATGTAATGGCACTTTCCCTACTCTTACAATGGAGTGAATTTAGTATTGGTTTGAACAATGATGAAAAGGAAATAACTTTAAAAACTTTCAAAAAAAAATTGATGGTCTAATTATCGAATTGTTTAGTTGGATAGTCAAAATAGAAACAACCTCATAGTTTGATGGTCAACTTTATAGTTTACTCTTCACAATTTTTTACTCATTTCGAGTCTCCTGCGGCGCAACGGTGCATATCTGATGTCATCAGCCTTTACTATCCTGCCACATCAACGATCTCCGTAAATATATAATAAAAAGTCAAATCTCATCCGTCAATATCCCCTTCCCATCACCATAATCCAAGGCGCAAAGACAACGCCTACTCAGCCACCAGCGCCCGAAAATGGATCACAAATCCAAACCATTACCGTCAACAAACTCCCATATCCCAACTGCATCCAACGGTTCAAGTCAGCCATGTCATCGATCCTTGTCAATCTTATAAGTCCAATACCCGCTTCAACTTCTGCTTATATATTGACCCCCTAACTTCTATCGCAAATATCTCATCTTTATTTCCGTGGAAATCATCTCTTTTTCTCTACTTTCCTAGAAACCAAACAATCCCAATCGCCGAAAAATAATGGCACCAAAAGCTGAGAAGAAGCCAGCGGAGAAGAAGCCCGCGGAGGAGAAGAAGACGGTAGCCGAGAAAGCCCCAGCAGAGAAGAAGCCAAAGGCCGGCAAAAAGCTTCCCAAGGAAGGGGGAGCAGCGGCCGGAGACAAGAAGAAGAAGAGGGTTAAGAAGAGCACGGAGACTTACAAGATCTATATCTTCAAGGTCTTGAAGCAAGTTCACCCAGATATCGGGATCTCAAGTAAGGCTATGGGGATCATGAACAGTTTTATCAACGATATATTTGAAAAGCTCGCTCAAGAAGCCTCTAGACTCGCGAGGTACAACAAGAAGCCGACGATCACTTCCAGGGAAATCCAGACCGCCGTTAGACTTGTACTTCCTGGCGAGCTTGCCAAGCACGCCGTTTCCGAAGGGACTAAGGCCGTGACCAAGTTTACATCTTCTTGAAGAATGTAATTTGGTGTTATGTAGTTAGGGATATGTCTGTTTTTTTTTAAGTAAATCGCGTGGTTTTATTTTTCCTTTCTCAATTACCGTGCTATCCATTCTGTTTTAAGGGTCGAGTCTGTGTTTTGAAATGGATCTGAAGATATCAATTACTAGAATTTGGCATCATTTTTCTGAATATGGATTGAGTTTCTGATATTTAGAACCAGAAAGTTAACTAAGATCTGATTTTCGAAATTTATGAAATAAAATGAAATCTAGTAGAGTAGGAAAGCGAACAAAGCACTTTAACCTTGAAATCCGGTTGCAAGTGTCACTATTGTGTATGTCTAACTTAATTCGGGGAAGGCTGGGCTCTGACTTTTTCAGTGATGAAATGAATTTTGGGGTGAAGGGTGGCTTTTACGTAGTCGGATGAGAGTTTAATTGTGGAAAAACTTGATCAAGTTGCGAAGGAGGTTTGGAGTAATATTGCTCAGGGTTCAAGTGTTTCCAATATGAACTGTAAACTGGAAAATTATAGAAATAAATTGAGGAATTGGTGCAAGGAAAGATTGCCAAGAAAATTGCAATGTCATCAACAGCGTCCCCTTACCTCAGATTCTAAAAAGGAAGCTAAGAACCTTAAAGCTGCCCTAGATGGTATATCGGAAAATAAGAAATATATTGGCATAAAAGATCATAAATTCTAAATTCTTTCATGCTACGAGTGCAGAACAGACAGGAATTCTAAAAAAAAAGTGATGGAACTAAAGAATTCATTCATTCATTCTTTCCCCACAATACTATGTAGGTGATTCCTTCCCTCTGTTGTTTAAGCTGGTTAGCATCATGCTGTCGTGCTGTGGTTTGGCCATCCCCTCAGTTGGGAACAATGGATTAGAGCGGTAAGTCTATATTTTGTCCTACATTCTCCTTGATTTCCAAAGCATGATGATACATCCAATGCCTTGTTCAGGTCATGTTTGGCTCCCTGAATGAAAACTTGTAAAACACATTGCCGAAGCCCCCTCCACAACAAATACAAAATGGAGCTTCTAGTCCTGTGAAAGAGATGGCCTGATATCTTCAGATCCGAATTTGCTCCAGTTGCTGCATCTAATTCTTTTGTGATTACAATTTAAATGTGCACATCAACTAAAGCACAAGATAGTTTGATTGTAAATGGATCCTAACCTTAGAAATACTCAGATTTGATTATGGATCTCCAAGTTTTAGAGTATTTTATAAATACTACTGTTAGAGCACTTATCTCCTTTTTATTTTGTTTCAATTTATTTGTTTCCTCAGGTTCTGGAAGTTAGAGAAACCTTGGAAATCGAAGTAATAGCATAGGAAATACTTCAAAAAAAGCAGAGATAAAAAAGAAGAAAATAAGAGCAAGGGTATATTGCCTCAATAATGTTGCTGATTTTTTTTCTTCTATTTCATGATTTAGGGTGATTCCTATCAAATCAACAAAAAAACTAATGGGGTTATTGAAGTGACTTGCAATAGTATTGCAATTGGCTTAAACTCGGCCTACATTGTTGATGACATTCACTGTATACGGCTGAAGTCAGCTTGCAGTGCTTGCGACTTCCCCTCCCCTGATATTATAACAATCATCCTAGATTATAAAATAAAAAACACCTCAAACCTTGAAATAAAAAACTCAACAACATTATTGTTGCAATATACCCAGATGAGCATAGATATACGCAGTAATTATTTCTTGAATTATATAGATGTAATTTTGGAGTCCCCTGCGTTTATGGTCAGCTTGGAAATGGAGCTTCATGGCTTGCTGTACCCCATCCCGTTGCAGCAAGAGTCATTCCTACTGCTACATGCAACAAAACATTATACCAAAATACTCGGTAGTTCTATCTGTCGCTTTATCGTTACAAAACCCACAGCCAATAACAGATGCCACCGGAGAACCACTGAATAGCCAGGAACTAAGTGAAGATTTGTGGTACCCAACTTCATTGCTAGTCCCCCCCCGGTTGCAGCAAGAGTCATTCCTGCTGCTACATGCAACAAAACATTATACCAAAATACTCGGTAGTTCTATCTGTCGCTTTATCGTTACAAAACCCACAGCCAATAACAGATGCCACCGGAGAACCACTGAATAGCCAGGAACTAAGTGAAGATTTGTGGTACCCAACTTCATTGCTAGTCCCCCCCCCGGTTGCAGCAAGAGTCATTCCTGCTGCTACATGCAACAAAACATTATACCAAAATACTCGGTAGTTCTATCTGTCGCTTTATCGTTACAAAACCCACAGCCAATAATGGATGCCACCGGAGAACCACCGAATAGCCAGAACTAAGTGAAGATTTGTGGTACCCAACTTCATTGCTAGTCCCCTGGTTGCGGCAAGAGTCATTCCTGCCGCTACATGCAACAAAACATTATACCAAAATACTCGGTAGTTCTATCTGCCGCTTTATCGTTACAAAACCCACAGCCAATAACAACAGATGCCACCGGAGAACCACCGAATAGCCAGAACTAAGTGAAGATTTGTGGTACCCAACTTCATTGCTAGTCCCCGGTTGCAAAGAAGAGTCATTCCTGCCGCTACATGCAACAAAACATTATACCAAAATACTCGGTAGTTCTATCTGTCGCTTTATCGTTACAAAACCCACAGCCAATAACATGATGCCACCGAGAACCACCGAATAGCCGGGAACTAAGTGAAGATTTGTGGTACCCAACTTCATTGCTAGTCCCCCCAGGTTGCAGCAAAGTCATTCCTGCCGCTACATGCAACAAAACATTATACCAAAATACTCGGTAGTTCTATCTGCCGCTTTATCGTTACAAAACCCACAGCCAATAACATGCCACCGGAGAACCACCGAATAGCCAGGAACTAAGTGAAGATTTGTGGTACCCAACTTCATTGCTAGTCCCCCGGTTGCAGCAAAGAGTCATTCCTGCTGCTACATGCAACAAAACATTATACCAAAATACTCGGTAGTTCTATCTGCCGCTTTATCGTTACAAAACCCACACCAATAACAGATGCCACCGAGAACCCACGAATAGCCGGGAACTAAGTGAAGATTTGTGGTACCCAACTTCATTGCTAGTCCCCCCTGTTGCAGCAAAGAGTCATTCCTGCTGCTACATGCAACAAAACATTATACCAAAATACTCGGTAGTTCTATCTGCCGCTTTATCGTTACAAAACCCACAGCCAAATAACAGATGCCACCGGAGAACCACCGAATAGCCAGGGAACTAAGTGAAGATTTGTGGTACCCAACTTCATTGCTAGTCCCCCTGCGCAGCAAAGTCATTCCTGCTACATGCAACAAAACATTATACCAAAATACTCGGTAGTTCTATCTGCCGCTTTATCGTTACAAAACCCACAGCCAATAACAGATGCCACCGGAGAACCACCGAATAGCCAGAACTAAGTGAAGATTTGTGGTACCCAACTTCATTGCTAGTCCCCCCGTTGCGGCAAAGAGTCATTCCTGCTGCTACATGCAACAAAACATTATACCAAAATACTCGGTAGTTCTATCTGCCGCTTTATCGTTACAAAACCCACAGCCAATAACAGATGCCACCGGAGAACCACTGAATAGCCAGGGAACTAAGTGAAGATTTGTGGTACCCAACTTCATTGCTAGTCCCCCGGTTGCAGGCAAAGAGTCATTCCTCGCTGCTACATGCAACAAAACATTATACCAAAATACTCGGTAGTTCTATCTGCCGCTTTATCGTTACAAAACCCACAGCCAATAACAGATGCCACCGGAGAACCACCGAATAGCCGGGAACTAAGTGAAGATTTGTGGTACCCAACTTCATTGCTAGTCCCCCTTTCAAAAAGAAGAGTCATTCCTGCTGCTACATGCAACAAAACATTATACCAAAATACTCGGTAGTTCTATCTGCCGCTTTATCGTTACAAAACCCACAGCCAATAACAGATGCCACCGAGAACCACCGAATAGCCGGGAACTAAGTGAAGATTTGTGGTACCCAACTTCATTGCTAGTCCCCGGTTTGCAAAGAAGAGTCATTCCTGCTTTGCTACATGCAACAAAACATTATACCAAAATACTCGGTAGTTCTATCTGCCGCTTTATCGTTACAAAACCCACGCCAATAATAATGTATGCCACCGGAGAACCACCGAATAGCCGGGAACTAAGTGAAGATTTGTGGTACCCAACTTCATTGCTAGTCCCCCGGTTGCGGCAAAGAGTCATTCCTGGCCGCTACATGCAACAAAACATTATACCAAAATACTCGGTAGTTCTATCTGCCGCTTTATCGTTACAAAACCCACACCAATAACGGATGCCACCGGAGAACCACTCAATAGCCGGGAACTAAGTGAAGATTTGTGGTACCCAACTTCATTGCTAGTCCCCCGGTTGCAGCAAGAGTCATTCCTTTTGCTACATGCAACAAAAAACATTATACCAAAATACTCGGTAGTTCTATCTCCCGCTTTATCGTTACAAAACCCACAGCCAATAACGGATGCCACCGGAGAACCACCAATAGCCGGGAACTAAGTGAAGATTTGTGGTACCCAACTTCATTGCTAGTCCCCCGGTTGCAAAGAAGAGTCATTCCTGCCGCAAGTACATGCAACAAAACATTATACCAAAATACTCGGTAGTTCTATCTGCGCTTTTATCGTTACAAAACCCACAGCCAATAACAGATGCCACCGGAGAACCACCGAATAGCCGGGAACTAAGTGAAGATTTGTGGTACCCAACTTCATTGCTAGTCCCCCGGTTGCAGCAAGAGTCATTCCTGCCACGCTACATGCAACAAAACATTATACCAAAATACTCGGTAGTTCTATCTGCCGCTTTATCGTTACAAAACCCACAGCCAATAACAGATGCCACCGGAGAACCACCGAATAGCCGGGAACTAAGTGAAGATTTGTGGTACCCAACTTCATTGCTAGTCCCCCCGGTTGCAAAGAAGAGTCATTCCTGCTGCTACATGCAACAAAACATTATACCAAAATACTCGGTAGTTCTATATGTCGCTTTATCGTTACAAAACCCACACCAATAACAGATGCCACCGGAGAACCACCGAATAGCCGGAACTAAGTGAAGATTTGTGGTACCCAACTTCATTGCTAGTCCCCGTTGCAGCAAAGAGTCATTCCTCGCTGCTACATGCAACAAAACATTATACCAAAATACTCGGTAGTTCTATCTGTCGCTTTATCGTTACAAAACCCACAGCCAATAACAGATGCCACCGGAGAACCACTGAATAGCCAGGAACTAAGTGAAGATTTGTGGTACCCAACTTCATTGCTAGTCCCCCCCCCGGTTGCAGCAAGAGTCATTCCTGCTGCTACATGCAACAAAACATTATACCAAAATACTCGGTAGTTCTATCTGTCGCTTTATCGTTACAAAACCCACAGCCAATAACAGATGCCACCGGAGAACCACTGAATAGCCAGGAACTAAGTGAAGATTTGTGGTACCCAACTTCATTGCTAGTCCCCCCCCCTAAATAAAAGTTATTTGTCTTTTTCTCAAGTTCCATCAAACTACAAACCTCTATATGCAATGACCAGAAAATAGTAGAGCAAAAATAACATGTCAAAAGCAGAAACAAGATGTTCCATTTCCATTAAAGTAACATACATATGACATAAAAATTATAACAACGTTCGATTTTGCCTAAAATATGCTACCCCTACACAACAAAAGCACAGTGAAATCCCACCAAATGGACATACAACTAAGAATACTGAAACCTCTGCAAATCTGAGATTCCTGATATAAACTAAGCTTTCTTAGGAGACTTGGTGGCCTTCGATGGAGATTTGGGTTCTTTGGTGGCCTTTTCAGTCTTCTTCGGCAACAAAACAGGGTTGATATTTGGTAGCACTCCACCATGAGCGATAGTGACACCGGCGAGGAGCTTCCCCAATTCCTCGTCGTTCCTCACGGCGAGCAGCACGTGCCTTGGGATGATCCTATTCTTCTTGTTATCACGTGCAGCGTTTCCGGCCAATTCCAGAACCTGAATTCAAATCAAATTCACCAAACTAAGATTGATAAAAGTAGAAAACATAAATAAATTTTACCACCAAATTTAAATTTCTGCTACCTCAGCGGCTAAGTACTCAAGAACAGCAGCCAAGTACACCGGAGCGCCAGTTCCGACCCGCTGCGAATACCTTCCCTTCTTCAAGTAACGACCGATCCTTCCGACGGGGAACTGGAGTCCAGCTTTGACGGACCTTGAAACTGGCTTCTTCTTAGAACCGCCACCCTTCCTTCCTCCAGCTCCCTTCTTTACTTTGGCTGAAGTATCCACTGCCCCAAAGATTCAACAAATTATACTCTCAGCTTTGAAATGAGAAGATACTGATTGATACGTTAGATGCATCGGACGGAATCGAGGTCTGAGTAATTTATAGCGGTGGAAATGTACGAGGTGGAGTGAAGCGAGTAAGGAAAACTTGCCGTTAGATGGGAACTTATCGACGGTTCAAAATTACTTGTTGGCGATCCGCGTGAGTTTTTAGCGAACCAATGAGAAACAAAGTTTGAATTTATTTTTGAAGGTTTTTTCTTTCAATCTTTCAGAAATAAGTTTGGCGGCATTTACAAATATTTTTGGTTTCACGCTTTTCAGGATTTTAAAGGGAATTGTCTATCGAACTCACTCAAACCTTATAAAGGCTAAATGTAGGCGTTAGTTTGGTAGATTAGTAATAATAAATTTGTTATGATAATGGAGAATTATGGTTGCTTGGATTCAATGTGCCTGCTTTTCTGTAGTTTTAATTTATATATTAAGTTTGGTAAAATTTTGATACACAAGTTGTATAAAACTAATTTTACACAAGCATGTGTATTTATACTATAAAAATTTAAATCCTAAATTTCTATCCCTATCCCTAAACCTTAAACTTTATACACTAAATTCTAAATACTAACCTTAAATTCTAAATCATACAACTTAAACCCCTAAACTTTAAACCTTAAACTAAAATCCTAACTCTTAAAACTAAAAGTCGCATGTAAATTAAAGTTTATACACAATGTGTGTCACTTTTTTCCTATTAAGTTTGTTTTTATTTGTTAAGGAGTTCTATCAAAAATATTATTGGGGTAATGTGTTCTCGCAAACTCAATTGCAATATAAATAATGACAAATACTAAGATATTTTCTAGTAACTTATTATGTATATTTTTTATGAAATAATATTTACGGTAAATTATGTCAGGTACCACTAAATTATTAGGCGTGACTCGTTTTTACCACTAATTTTTTAACTGGTCTAATTTTTCTACTAAATTTTATTTTTCGACTCGTTTATACCACCGCGCCCTTAACGCCGTGATGACTTGGATGCTAGACCAAAACGACGTCGTTTTAGTGCTGTTATTTTGATACTAAATTGCCCAAAACAGCGTCGCTTTGCTAGAGAAAAATAAGAAAAATCAAGCAATCAATGAGATTTGAACCTACAACCTTTAGAATCAAAGGCAACCTTCTAACTACTAAGCCAACTTAACATATTTTTTTAGCACAAATAATATATATTTCAAGCTGCAGTTTATCATATAAATAATATTACTCTATATAAATAATATAAATATATTAGTATACATATATTAATATAAAAATAATAAATAAAATAAAAAAGATATAAATATTTATATATTATAAATAATATTAAATATATAAACATATTATTATAAAAATTAAAAGACTAATTTTTAAAATCACAAATTTTTCAAAAAGCTCAAAATCCAACAGAACCTTAAACCCTAAAATTTTATTCACAAAAAAATAATATTAAAATATATAAAAATAATATATTATTATAAAAACTAAAAAAATTGATTTTAAAAAATCTAAAATTTCAAAAATTTACAAAAAACCCAAAAATTCATCAAAACTCTAAAGCTTAAACTCCAAACCCATCCATTTTGGTTGCTAATAGGTTTATGATTTTAGGGTTTAGGATTTACAATTTAGAGTTTTAGGGTTTATAGGTAAGAATTTAATGTTTTGGTGGATTTTGAGGTTTTTTGTAAATTTTGGAGTTTTTTGAAATTAGTTTTTTAGTTTTTATAATAATATATTATTTATTTATATATTTAATAATATTTGTAATATATATTTTTTATTTAATAGAAATATTTTATTTATTAGTTATATATATGAATATATTCTTATATGTATATTAATATTATTTATAATATATTTATATTATTTATATAGATTAATATTATTTATATAATAAAATAAATTGAATTAATCTCAACTGCAGTTTAGAATATAAATTGTTTGTGCTAGAAACAATTTAGAGATATTAAGTTGGCTTAGTGGTTAAGAGGTTACTTTAGTTTCTAAAGGTTGTAGGTTCAAATCCGATTGAGTGCATGGTTTTTCATATTTTCCTCTAGTAAAACGATGCCGTTTTGCGCAATTTAGTATCAAAATAGCGGCACCAAAACGACGTCGTTTTGATCGTCATCACGGCGCTAAGGAGTTAACAGCAAGGTGGTATAAACGAGTCGAAAAATAAATTTTGGTGATAAAAACGAGTTACACACAATAGTTTGATGGTACCTGACATAGTTTACCCTAATATTTAATGTTATATACTTTTATGCAGTGAATCTCATAATAATATACCTACTTATTATGAATTTTAACTTTTTTAATTTGTTTCATAATTATATATTAAAATTTATTTTTGGATTAATGATTTATTATTATTCATCCAAAGAACTATCTCTGTACGAATACAACCAACACCAACAGAGAACTAATTATAGGCTAAACCAATCAAACGATAGTAATTCTTATAGCAGTCACCATTCAACAGCAAGTGAGGAAGAAGAAAGAACAATCTTCATACAACCCCTTAGCTTAATTTTGACCATATTCTTAATCTCCAAAACAATAACACCTATACAAAGGACTAGTTCCATACAACCTGTCATTACACTCTTGTCATATAAAATACAAGAAACAGCACCAAGTTAACCTAGTAATAGTGGCCCTTAGAGTTTCATCTCTACAATGCTCTTACACCCAACATAGCATCTTATCCCAACACCTAATTACAACATTAAATCATATAGTCTGCTTTATATTCTCTCAAATTTGACTAGAGAATGAGCAGCAAGCAAAAAGATGCTCCGTGGTTTTAGTATTATATCCACAAAGAGAACTATAAAGCCCCGATTTTGGGCCTAGCGGTTTATATGCTGATTAAACGGTCCGGTGGACCGGGTTAAAGATTTGAGATTAAAATCGGAATAAATATTTTTGAGTGAGAAAATATTTGGGGAAAATATCTAAAAAAATCATTATTTAATATATGAATAATTTTGGTAAAGTCAATTTTGAAAAATGAAATTCGGAAATGTTACATTTTGGCTAGTGACGAAAATGTAAAGAATGAAAACTATTTTTAGTGAGCGTTTTGTAAAGGGTCAAAACTTTGAATCTTTAAGGAACTATTTGCCCAAAGTCTAATATCATACTTTTCTCCTTAGCTATTTTTAAATGATTTGAGAAGAGTATAAATATATTTTAGGAATTAATTTTATAATTAATTTCATAAGCAAACTTTACGTAACTAACATTTCTCTAAAAGATTTTCTCTCAAATTCTCTTCAGCCAAACACTCTTCTATTCTTCAAAATCTTCAGGTAACTTCTTGATTTCCTCAATCTTTTAATGTCAAATGAGTTCTTAATTGTTTCCTATCAAAACCTTATTGTTTTAATCTTATTTTCTCATGTAAATCAATACAATTAAGGAGGAAAGTCAACATTAGAGGTGAGCTTCGTCCTTCTCCTCTAATGTATGGTTCTCCTCTAATCGAAAATTGGTTAAATCAAGGTTTAATTGATGATATTAAGTGATTTTCGTTTCAGATCTATTTTGATGAATTCTTGATTGATTATAATCATGAATTTTATGTTTTATAATGTTAATAAGTTGGCTTTAACATTGGAATTCCGAACTATGTGAATATCTAATTGGTTAGGTTGCTTGTGTCTTTGGTGAGTTTTGGTTGATTAATGTATGCTGGAAGTATAAGGATGATGTTAGGTTGTTTTTGATGACAATGGAAGTTAACTGTTGGATTAAACCTTTAGGTTTTGGCTGGGTTAAGTGTGGAAGGTTTTTTATGTTGATTTCGGTAGTTTTAGAAAGGTTTCAGCTAGTATTTGTAGAGGACTGTTGTGGATTGATGTTGTTGGGTTTGTGAATGCATTTTGATGCATTGGATCATCTGTTTTTGTTTGGTGAAATCAGAGGACGTTGATCCTCAAGCTTGAAGTGTCGCTTCAGAAGCTTTGGAGGAGTAATTCGCATCGGCAAATGAGGCTTTGCGTTGTCGGTGAGTGAGAACATGGATTTTAGCTTTGAAATGGTTTAAAGGTTATTTTGGGAAGTTTAAACTTAGCTTGAAACACTGGTTTAAACTTGAAAGTAAGTATAAGAGATTTCTCCCTCGATCGTGCTTTAATTAAATGGTTTTATGCACTTGTTTTGAATTACATGGTACCTACTATTGAGCATGTTTTAAAGTACGTTTAATACTGTTTTTGACTATATAATGATGATGGACGCATTTGGTAAATGATCCATGTAAGTATGTGAGATACTTTTAATGCATGGTTTAATGCATTGAAAATGGTTTTGATTGTTGCTTATAAAACAGTGAGGTACATGGTTAATAATGAATTATATTGGCAAGTGATGTGGTTTAAAATATTATCGGATATAGTTGGCTGGCCATAGGATTGATAGTGCACTATAAAAAGTCATCTTAGATGTCGAGGGGTTTATACGGTGTATCGAATACTCCATCCAAGTACCTTAACAATTTAGGGGTTATATGTTATCGAAAACTCCCGTTAGTGGATTATGCATCTAACCCATGATTGGGGTTGATGTCCCCAGGTTGTAAGTTGTACCATAATTCCGGTTGAGATGGCATGAAGTGTTGAGCGGACACTTGTTGAATCTGTGTATTCGACACAATGTTTTGGAAAGTGGAACTTGTTTTATAATCACTTGAAAGTCAATATAATTGTTTATGTATCATGTTGATGGATGTTGATATATAATGTTGATTTATACATGTTTACTCTTTAAGCTTTGCATATGTTTGGTTATGCATGGGAATGCTTAAATTGAGGGTTAGCAATGGGATTTGTTGTTTATCCATGATACATGTTGCATATGGTTTAATATACTGGTTTTTTAAAGTGTTAAGTGCATGGTTTTCAAGGCATGATGTTTGTAAGATGATTGAAATGGTGATTTCAATGCGGTTTTGGAAAATGGTTTTAAAATGCATTGATGTTGAGTTATTTGAGCATTCCTCACTAAGCTTTGTGTGCTTACGCTCTCTTTGTCCATCAATACAGATAATTAAAGGTTTTGAGGCAGCAAGCAAGTGAACCATATCTAAGGACTTTGACTATTGAACGTATGATTTCAAATTAGACTTGTAGTAATAAAGGCAATGGGGTTCAATGTTGTTTTGGGAGTGTTTTGCTAAACTCCTTGTTTTGGCAAGTTGGTTAGGTTGTAAATGACCTTAAATATTTGATATTGCTTTGGATTTGTGATTCATGCTTTGGTTGGCTTGATCTTATGAAGCATGCCTCTAGTTTACCCTTTTAAAGCTTAATGTCATGAATTGATGATGATTCTCTGATGACTTGATGAGGATTGATCCCTAGTGGTATTGTGTACCTAAGTGAAGCATGTTAGAGTGTGTTTGAATCCGTGAAAGCTTGTAAAACCATCAAAAATTGACATTACAGGCCCAAGCGTATCGATATACGTGTCCATATACCAATACGGGTAAGCTTTATTTGGGACTGCTTTTCGATATACGTGAACCTATTTCGCTACAAGCAAGGGTATTTTGACAAGGCGTACTAATACGCGAATAACTGTATCGGTACAGTTTTGAGTTTTGGGGGTTTTAAAAAATGGCAAAGTGTACCGATACACTTGCTCTTGTATCGATACGGGCAACTATTATTTTAGTTAATGAGATGTTTGTTTCTGTTTCTTTTGTTTTGGTCCTTGAATGTTATCTATGCTATTGAATGATTTGGGATGGTTGTTTTAAGCTGGAATTTGATCCATGAGCGTGTAATTTGATTAATTAAGGATTGGTAACTTTAAAAAGAGTTAAGTCATTGTAATTTTCTAGAATTGCAAGTTGGTCCCTAAATTGCAATTGTGTGCAATTGGATGTCGATTTGACGCCCGATTGAGTTGAGTTTTCACCCACTGCCAGTATGCACACCATAGGTTATAATGTTGCATCTAGGTAAGATAAAAAGGTAAAAATAGACGTAATTTGAGTTAAATCTTTACGGGTTTGTTTTGGCAAACCCAATGTAACTCGTTCGGTTCGGTCTAACGACTAGGCCAGATCAAGGGGATTACAAGAACATAAATGATCAGTATAACATCCCCACCTCAACAAACGAGACTTCGTTGGTAGCCTATCCTGAATCACCAACTAGGCCACAAACGAATGCCTAGGTATTGACATTCCTCCCCAAATAACTTTAAACTAGGCCATTTTATCCTACTTGTGCTCAAACACTTCCCATACATTCTTAGCATGAAACTCTCCAATTGAAACACCATCCAGAGTATACCCATCCCTTAATTTATATTTTTTTCCAAGCCCAGCAATAACTGTCCTTTAATTGGATCTTCCAAATAGAGCTTCCCTTTAAAATGTAGTTTTCCACCAAAAGCCACCCAAAATGATCCTGATTGAATAAGGAGAAGCCATATACATTTCATCATACAAGTTCTATTTCACACTAGTATATTCTTAACTTCAAGTCTCCCTTAGATTTTGGATAACAAACTCTCTCCCAATTCACTTTAGCACCCATAGCTGAAACTTCATTACCCTTCTATAAAATGAATTGCACAACTGCTCAATTTTTTTCAACACCTTTGAAGGCAAAAAAAATATTTTGCTCCAAAAATTCTGGACACTAAATATAATAGCTTGTATAACTACAACCTTCTCGCAAGAGATAAACATTTGGATGGCCAGCTTCTAATCATTTTTAGTATTTTTCCCACTAGACTTTCACAGTCATATAAAAAAGTCTCTTTGTGACTAAAGAAACCCCTAAGTACCTCACTAGGAGAGAGCCAATCCTAAAATTAGTCGTCTCAATCAGTTCTTGCACCTTAGTTTCCCCAACCCAACCCAACACATTATAATTTATTTTTTGAAGCATTCATCAGCAAGCCTAAAATCTGGTAAAAAAAATTCATTATACCTGGATCAAGTAAAAACTCTGAGTTTCCAGCAAGCCACTGCTACATCAATTTCATTAGGAATTGATGATCTTTTAACGATACCTTCTAAGGGATGGCTAGTCCAAGATGCTGAACAACAAAGTTTGATTTTAAAAAAACACCATCTTTTTGGGAATGTACACGCGGTAGAAAAATTACGCCAATCTATTGAGATATGGTATGCGACAAGTGAATATTTGCAACAAGAAATAAATCCTAATTTTAGGATGACTCCCATTTGACCCAATCTATATAATGTCTTTTTCAGGAGCTTTACTGCACACATAACTTCAACAGAACTTTTGATAAATACTAATAAATCATCTACAAAATAAATGTGAGTGAGCCTTATTCTCATGCATTTTGGGTGAAAATCCAACACACCATACTAGCCTGTTAAATTTAACAACCACATATCATAATTTGAGTCATGGGTGGTGTATAACATTATACACCGTTAGTGCATTAGTGGATCCAAATGTTCATTACAACACCAATGTACCTCATTACTCCAACAATAATTTTTTAAATACCATCCAAAGTATTAGACAAATTTTCTCTCTTTTCTGCTTCGATAATGACTTGTTTATTTTTATAAAGAATATTTTGGCCATGTTTGCTAAACAACTTTTTGAGCTAAATTTAGAGGTTTAAAATATTTTTAAAGGTTTGACCAGTCAAATTTTCTAATTTAGATGTTTGGTAAAATAGATGATTGTAATTGCGAATTGAGGTGAAACCTCTCGTTTTGAAAAAACTCCTAAAAAGAGTTTTTTTGAGTTAGAGGTTTGGATAAACGACTTGTAAAAACTATTTTATCCTTGATAATTATAAAAAAAATCTCTAAATAATATAAATTTGATTAGCTAATAAAATTTTAAAAAATAATAATTTCATAAATAAGAAATTAATATATAAATTAATAAATTATATAAATTTAATAATTAATAAAATGTATTCAAAATATAATTTCATAGATAAAAAATTAATATATACATTTAAATTAAAAAGATAATTTTACAAATAGAAAAATAATATGTACATCCTCATATATGCTCAGTAATGATATTAAAAAATTAATTTTTATAATTTAATTAATATTAATAGATACAAAAGGTTAATAACTAATAAATTATTCAAACAACTATCAAATATATTCATGTCTTTATATGTCATTTTGCTTGTCTAAATAATCAAACAACTATTAGCTATCAGTTAATTTTACCAAATACTTTTTATACAATCAGATAATGTAATTCGTTAGTCAAATCAATTAATATCATCGACTATTTACTATCAGCTAATGTAATATGCTAATTAGCAAACATATCATCATATTTGATGGTGGGTAATTGGTGCGTGTTAGAGTAATGCTATAAAATATAGTTAATAGCATAATATCGAGATTGATGTTAATGAAATTGAAAGGATTAAGAAATTGTTATATGTAACTTAGGCATTTCATTGGTAATCGAAAGAGTCAAAGAAAGATTTCATGTCATGTATAAATCAATAATTAATATGATGCTAATAAGCCCTATATATTTCAGGAATAGCGATGTTCACCAGATTTCAGTTAAATTGATATTAATTTAAATTTCAGGACACGTTGAATAGCCAACAATTAACAATTCAACACGTCAAACACCAATAACATGAGTCATTGATTTCAACGGAAATTAATTAAAAGATACATCTTGATCACTTCCTTTTGCTAAGCTAAAATTAAAATCGACATACATCAATTTCTTATCACAAAATTTAAAACTAGGCCATATCAAGGCTAATGGTAAATAAATTTGTCAACTTTCTTGATTTTTATGTACTTAAGCTTTACAATGTCATTTTTTAACTCTATGATGAAATGATCTTTAACACCAATATATTCATGGCACTTGCATTATTGCAATGAACCCTTGCAACTCCTTTATCAAGAAGTTTTCTTTCGATCATCCAAGTTATAAGTTTTTAATCAATATTGTTGTAACCTTCAAGATTAACATTCTTTTCTTTGAGAATCATAGATCAAGATCACAAGTTATATGGATACATTTTATGACTGGAAATATTTTTAGATAATATTCAGATTATTTGAAATGAGTAATTTTTTCCCTTAGAAAGTATGATTTTATTGCAAAGAATCATACGCATACAATCGTCACTTGTCTCGTTAAAATCTTTAATTCTAGTCGGAAGAAAATAGTAAACATGACGATTTTACAAAACACAAAGGCATCAAAACCCAAAACAAAAGACCCAACAAGTCAGCTAAAGCTCCTAAGCAACACTACTCGGAATAACCCACACCAGCCACGAATACCACACTCGAAACCTCACAACATGACTTGAAAAAGCGAGACTCGATCCACATCCTCATTGGTAAAAAATCGACAATTCCATTCGCCTCCGTGTAAATATGAACAAAGCACAAGTCACTCAACTCCGCACAAGCCAAACTAGTTTCCACGAAGATCTCTCAATAACACTATGGACGTTGTTCAAGTTACGACATCCAATCAAGTGCGATGCGAGAATCCGATTCAACAATCAAACACGCATTCTACTTTTATTTTGAACGACAGAACATACTAAGAGCAAATGATATGGCTCGAAGTTTAGCCTCGTTCAAATCTATAGTACACAAAGGACCCGAAAATACAACGAAGAATTTGTGTATGTGAAATATACTTCGCCAAACGCACAAGTTTTACTGGTTGTATATTGCGGTTTAACATGAAAATCAACAAATAATTTATCATCTAATGTGCAAAATATATTCCAAACTGAAAACAAATATTTTCAGTTTACAATGTTTTTACACAAAACCCTAAAGCTTTTTTTTTTTTCTACCCATTGTCATCCAAAATCATAAGTGGCGGAATAGAACAATATAGCCTAATTCCACATTGATTGAACGATTATATTATAAAAGGTAAATTACAAATTTTATCACTCAATTTTACTCCTACTCTTATTTTGATAATTGAACTTTAAAAATGTTCAATTTGTTCACTTTAACTTTGAAATTGCATCGTTTTTGTTACTCAACCATTAAATCTCAAACGGTGTGATGACATAATAACTTAATCCAAAATCACCTCGTTTTATATATTAAAAAATCACCAAAACAATACTATTTTAGATCCATATAAAAATAATTTGTTTCATTGTTCTTTTTCCCTTTTCTTCTTCATTTTCTTCCTAATATTTGCTCTCCTTCCACTCAAACAAATCCATGTTTCAGCCACCGCACTAACCATCGTTATCTACAATTGTTAGACCCAAAATTTAAATATTACCCTATTATAATCCCCTATATCCAAATCCACTTTCATTTCACTCAAAACTGTTCCAACCTCACAAATATAACTGAGTCTTGGTTTATACCCTTCTGCCATTATTCTCTTGACCACCATGGATTATACTAGCACCAGCCCTATTTCCAGCTCTGTCGATCGAAAAAATGAGTGTTGGTTTATAGTCTTGCATGAAAAAAGAAAACCCAGTCGAGTAAAACGCATTCGAGTCTAGTACATTCTTTGCATCGAAAAAGTAAACCCATCGAGTAAAACAAGTGTGGAAAACTCGTCGAGCTTAGATCTGGGACCTTGGATGAAGTCAAAGTCGATGTCGATATCGCCGTCTATCTCTTATTCTTCCTCGAACTATCGACGACCGGCACATTCCTTAAAGACCCACCTTCGGTCTAATACCTCCGGTAAGCCTTGCAGAAGAATCTTGGCTGAGTGAGGCTATAATTGTTGTAGTAACAAAATTTGGTGTTTGTTGAGTTGCATCTCGGGCAATTCAATTGTACCAACGACCTTGTTTTTCTCTTTAGAATTGGCCCTCCCTTTGTGTATGTAGTCAGCGACACCATCTCTTCCATGGCCTTCACCATGGAAGTGAAAGTGGATTTGTGAGGTTGGAACAGTTTTGAGAAAATGGAAGTGGATTTGGATTTTGGGGATTATAATAGAGTGATATATAAATTTTGGGTCTAATAATTGTAGAAACAATGGTTAGTGCGGTGGCTGGAATATGGATTTGTTTGAGTAAAAGGAGAGAAAATGTTATGAAGAAGATAAAGAAGAAAAGGAAAAAAAGAATAAAGAAACAAATTATTTTTATATGGATCTAAAATAATGTCGTTTTGGTATTTTTTTAGAATATAAAATCACGTGGTTTTAGATTAAGTTATTATATTATCATACCGTTTGAGATTTAATGGCCGAGTGACCAAAAATAATAGAATGTCAAAATTGAGCGAGCAAGTTAAGTTTTTTAAAGTTTAGTGATTAAAATAAGAGTAAGAGTAAAATTGAATAATAAAATTTATACTTTACCCTAAAGTAGTTTTCTTTTTATGTTTTTGGTTGAATGTACATAAGTTACACAGGTTTTTAAAAAATCTAAATCAATAATGATAGCTAGACATCATAGAATAATGGTTTTAATGGTGATAATGTGAAGAGAGTAAATTTATCGAAAAAAGAAGAATTAAAATAAAAAATAAATACAAAATAGATGCCATATTAAGAAAAAATAACTTAAATATTTCTTCCTAAAATATAGCACCAGTCAGTTTATTTACCGAAATATTATAAACGTTACAATTTATTTTGAATTCAACCATGAATAGTGGGAAAAATCGAGTAAAGTCAAACCCTAATAAACATGATTTTAGATATTTTTTCCTTTGTTTAAAGTCGGATTTAATTGAATCCGACTTTAAAGTTACAATAGCATCTATAATATTTCACGAAATAAAAATAGTTAGTACAATATATTAGGAAAAAAAAATTGAAACAATATTTGAGTAATATTTCCCACATTAGAGAATAGAGAAAAAAACATTTTTGGCTTTCACATCAGTAACATATCAGCCAACCATTATAGATCTAACGAAAGAGTGACTAAAAATTAAATTTGAAAAGTGGAATGATGAAATTACAAAATTTTATAGTTTGGTGACCCAAATGTATATATACTAAAAGTGTATTGACTAAACCTAAATTTACCTTACTTAATATACAAAGACTAATTTAACTCCAGTGCTTGATTCAGTTATCGACTCAAGCCCCGTTGCTTTTTATTTTAAAACTAATCTTTTATTAGTTTATTCAAATAATAATAAAATCTTAGTTCTCTCTTTGGCGGAAACCTTTATCTTCCCCAATCGATCTCTTCTTCCTTTATTTATCTCTCTCTCTAGGGTTTTTTCTTTGTTCTAATTAAAGATTTTCAAAAAATGTCAAGTGCTTTAGAGATGTCGCTAGACGACCTTATCAAGCGCAACCGTAAGTCTGGATCCGGAAACTCCCGTGGTGGAGGCCGTGGATCCGGGCCAGGACCTGCCCGCCGCCTTCCTAACCGCAGAGCAAATCGCCCGACACCTTATACCACAGCTAAGGTAAATAGATAAGAGCATAGATCTGATTATAACTTTTTGGTTTTTGATTGGAACTTTTTTATCAATTAAACGCTTCTTCTTTTTGATTCAGGCACCTGAGACGTCGTGGCAGCACGATATGTATTCGGATAAGGGTGCTGCTTTCCAGGGACAAGCTGGTCGGGCCCCCGCAATTGAAACCGGAACGAAACTCTACATCTCAAATTTAGATTATGGTGTTTCCAACGAAGACGTTAAGGTATTTTTATTTTTCACAAGTATTCTGCTATTTTCTAATTGTATTATTAATATAAGATTTACTGCTCTGTCTCGATCTGTTATTATTTTAAATTGTTTAAGATATGCTCACGTTCCTGGTGATTCTTCTGGCTTAGCTGTTTGGAAATTTATTGAAATATTCATTGTAATTCAGAAGTTTAGTGATGCATAGCAGAACATGCAGATTTTTTTGATAAATTTCGATATTGATTTTTCTTTTTACCGATTATGTGTTTGCATACAGGAATTATTTTCTGAGGTTGGTGACCTGAAACGATTTACAATCCATTACGATCGGAGTGGAAGATCGAAGGTATCTAATCGAGTTTGGCATAAACTGGTCCTTCCGATGAAATTCTTTGTAACATGCAGTAGTTTAGAACAAAAAAGCTCTTTTTCTTAGGGAACAGCAGAAGTTGTCTTCTCTCGCCGAACAGATGCTTTGGCTGCAGTCAAGAGATACAACAATGTTCAGCTTGATGGGAAGCCAATGAAAATTGAGATTGTAGGAACAAATGTTTCTGCTCCTGCTGCACCTTTAGCTGCTAATGGCACCTTTGGAAATTCAAATGGAGCCCCTAGAGGGTAAGTCTAATCATATATTTGCTTAACTCGTTTTTCCCCAAAAGTTTAGATCTTGTTGTTTGTTACCCTTATGTTTTTGAGGTTTTACACTTACAGAGTGCATAAAAGTTGTCTGTATATTTCAGCTAGGTTGTGTGCTGAAATTTCTGGAGTTTCATTAAATCTCCATACGATGTTAATTTAACATTAATTATTGGTTGGACTTTCTCCTTAATTATCAGTTTTATTTTTTAAAAAATTTTAAGTCCGATAGCTGGAGAAAATGTTTGAATTGTTTTGGCTGCAATGGTCATTCCAAAAATTCTCTCCTGCTATGATGTATGTTCAGACAAACATCTTGTGTGATTGTGCCGTGTGCCTGTGTCTTTTATGTTTTTACTTAATGGTACATGAGACAATTCAAATTTTCATGTGCTTGTTACCTTTACTTCATAACAAATTGGTATAGCACTGATATGTATGTAGGGATGGGCATTTTACCCAATCCGGTCGGGTCAGATTTTTTAATAAAAAATCGGGTTCGTGTCAGGTTTGTATTTAGGGTGAAAAATATCCGGCTCAACCCTGGACCAATAGTGTAAATTTCCCCTAATACTTTTAGGGATATTTATATATATATTATAATTAGGTCCTTAAAATTGAATTTTTATTTATAATTTAGTTCTTAAAATTATTTTTTTACATTTAAGTCCCTAAAATTGATTTTTTTTTCCATATAGGTTGGAGTTGGGTTTAGGGTATTTATTTTCGGGTCGGGTTCGGGTAGGCCAAAAACTGACCTGTGCCCATCCCAAATATTATGTATGTAATTATGTTAATGGATCTGTGTGGGAATGTGTTTCATGCCACTTGTTTCTCTTATTTGTCGACTTATGGTTTCTGATAGGCTTGTCTTATAAATCTAATCTTGTTATGGTTATTGTACAGTGGCCAAGGCAGAGGATTTGGCCGGCAACGTGGCGGTGTTGGAGGCCGTGGCGTTGAAAGGGGTCATGGACGGGGAAGGGGTCGTGGAGAAAAGGTTTCTGCTGAATATCTTGATGCTGATCTAGAGAAGTATCATTCTGAAGCAATGCAGACAAATTGAAGCATTCTCGTTTCTATTGGTCGGTTTTAAGTCTTTTCTACTGTGGACTTTATGTGCTTTTGATACCCGGAAATATTGTGTGTCTCTACCAAATTCATACTCTTAAGAGGAACTAGTCATGAAGAGAACTATTAGTTTCTTGATTTATGGAGTTTGGGATTTTACTACTAGTTGTTCCTTTGACTTGGGTATAAAGAATGTGGTTAGTAGAAAGCTCTTTGTAGTCTCCGATCTTTTGGTTTCATTGATACTGCCTCGTCCCACAAGTTGGGAACAAAAGGCAAACCTTGTCTCTCGGTTTTCCATATGCTAAGGAAACTTTGGCTGCATGCTGTGGGAGGACTAATCTTGCTGTTGCCCTGAGCTGCATTGCCTTTTGGTTGTTCCAGCATTGTGAAACCAGGGAGATTGCAAGTGAGGTAGATTTCTTTATGTTCTTTCTCTAAAGTATTCTGTTTTTTGCTCTCTTTTTCTCCCTTTGTGCTGCAAGTGATGCAATTGCTTTTTCGTGTTTAGGTGTTAAATTACCTCACGCTATTATATTATTTGCAAATGGAATATACTTTCCCCATTTTGTGGTGGCTGCTGATGTGGCTTATTTTAGTCAATTGTTGTAGAATCTCTCTGCTTCAGTTAATCCAGTTGGCTTCTTGATGGAGAAAAGAGGGATACCTAAAGTTTGGTTCTTTGGTTCAATGCCAACCCCCTAAAAGTTGTTTTGAAGAAGGCTACTACCAGGTTGGTTCAAAACTGTGATTAGAGGAAGTCATATAGTTTGAATGGCATTAAAACCTTTAGCAAGTAGTTAAGGCATGAATATACATGGTTAAGAGCTAAGATTGAAAAAATGTTGATTTTACATAATGTTTTAAAGTCGCTCGGTGAGCTTGCTATGGCCTAATTGTTTGGAGCAAATGGCTTTAGTCCCACACTAGAGTAAGAGAATGCAACACCGATTTGCGGTGGTATTGGTTCTTCTCAGCTTTTAGAACAGGCAGGTTAGTGAGTTGCTGGTTACCTATGTCACACCGATTATGCTTAGTTTCAACCTATTGTTGTGCTCTTAATCGACTTCTGGATTTTATGTTATTGAATGCTAATCATAAATTTTATTGCATTTGGATTTTTTTTCTATATTACCAATATATAAATGCATCTGTCATCCCTTTTGTTTATTGTGGAGTTAATTTTATTGCTTTTTCGATATGTTAGTTGATTTGATGTTTAACATATTTATGGAAGTCCGCACTTGAAGCCATCACCGTTATATCCTTGTTTTGTTGATAATTTGAATTTGTTTTTTATATAATTGGGAGGTAGGGTTTGAACCCTGGTTAAAGAGGATGTTGATGTCATTTAATCACTAGGACATCGGATGGCCATAATTAGAACTTATAGAAGCACAAGTTTGCTGGCTGGAATAGGATATTGTTGTCCATTGGTATGTTGGGTCAGGTTCAATTAGAAAATGGGACTTTGTTTTGTTTGTCCGGTTTATTAGAATCGAATTCCCTTGAATTATTATTATATACCTTGCAAAACATTATAATATATTATTTATTATTGTATATAATTTTAGTAAAACTGTTAATGTAAAGATTTTTCTCAATTTATTAATATTTATTTTTAATAATAATATATTATACGTTTTTGAAATATAAATATTTATATAAAATTTTAAATATTTTTTGTAAATTATTTTAAAACTAAAATTAAAAGAGTTTATTGTAACATTAAAGTGAAGAATTACTAATTCTTGACTTGTTGAATTACTGAACGCTTTTTAAGAAAAAAAATCTACTATAAGCATTATTTGTAGATTTATTGTAAAACTAAGAGTTTAATGTAACATTAAAGCTCATATTCTTGACTTGTTAAATTACTTTTGAATGACAACAGTTTTTTAAGGGGAAAACTATTTTTCCATGGAATATATTCAGTAAAAAGACCCCCAAATTACTAAGAAAATATTATCAAAACATTGAATAACGTCGTTATAGAACTTATTTTTAAGATAATAAAATAATTCTGTAACGAAACCGTTCTTCTCACAAGTACTCCCCTCCACGAACATCAGACTTGGAACAAATAAACAATTGCACATAATCAGTTGGAATTCTCTATGAAATCTGGTTAAGCTTCCCTCCGTTGCATTTTGTACATTACATTATTTTTAAAATTTAATTTTAATTGCTTAGCCAAAGTGAATTCGATACATGAATGATGATCAGTAAATTGACACTAATGAACTGGAACTTAACCGATGAAATCAATCATTTTTTAAAAGTTAATGCACAATTTATTAATATTACCCCAAACGTCTGTCATCTGGGCGATGGTTAGGCCCCTTTCGGCTGTCTAAGCTTTCCCCCAACTAGAAAATATCAACCTCAACAAGCAACAAAACACAACCTTAATGTAATACATTATAAAGTACCAACAGGAAGAAGGCCAATACCAGGGATATAATAGTCTAAAGGACAGACTTATAAGGTGACGAGGGTATCGTCCAACCTGCACAATTCGATCATCCATAATGAGTTACAGGAAAACATAGTTCACAGCCCAAACCATCCAATCAGCTAGGATTGATAGTTGCAGTTAAAAAAAATGGGGGGTACTCACAGGAAAAAGCAAATCTAGGGCATCCCAAGCTGCATGACGGACAGCCTGTGTAGGATACATGGGGCCACCAGGTGAGGTAAAGCTATGTAAACAGGTTTTCAACCTCGTACTTGTTGCAATTGTTAGTTCTATACCTGCAGGAATAGTGAACCATACAAGCTCATTTTCAAGCAGCGGCACGTGTCCCGTTCACACACGGGCGTGACAAATACACCTCTAGAATAAAGAAGTTTATAGTAATACCTCGAAGCGCTTTAATCTGACTAAGATAATGCAGTAGGACAGGCTCCACTTTTAGTTTTTGAAGCTGGTGGATGAAAATTATCATTGTCAACTATAAAACACGTCATTAAAATGTGTAGTGTCTAATATGAAAATGTTATGTAAGTTCACCTGGTCTGCTAGCTCAATAATAACTATATCTGCTGGTCCACCAACCAATGAAGCATTTGGAAATGTGGGACATAGCTTTAAGAAGCTTTCAAGTTTTTCAACTGCATAGAGTAAAACATCATAAAAGGAATATCCATTTATAAGTACATTATTGTTCAAAATCAACGTTTCAAAGGGAAAAAAGACGAGCCCAACTTGAATTGTAAAAGAATAAGACCCTTGACATTAAAAGGTAAAGATCCCTCTGGGCCTGAAAAGTACAACAAATTATTGACGGTAAACAATGCCAATATAAAGGGTATAAACTATAGAGCGACAATAGCTGACCTGTATTGGAATTTTATTTAACCGTGTAGGCTCCAATGCAACTTCATTGAGAAGGTACTAAGTCCATAGAAGTACGAAAATTCAACAATTAGATACTTCAAAAAGAACGATAAAAGCAAGGATTCATTTCAAATGATGGTATGAGTCTTTTAAATTCACCTGAAAGAGAGACCGGAAACGCCTGGTATTTGATTGAATGTCAATCCTGCATAAAACCATAAAATTAACCCAACCATAGGACATAATCGGGAAAGAGTTATGCCACTACTTTCATCAAGCATGACCGTATATAATAATGGCAACTTCAAAAGCTATAGGTGAGCATGTTCAATTTTTCCAAGTTTTTTCGTGTTTTTTTAGGATCTTTGAAAAGTTATATCCCAAACTCATGTTAAGATATGTGTTGGACAAGGATACTATACTTGAAGAAAAAATAAATAGTTGGAAACTAGTTTGACAACCAAACAACAGAAAATTCCCTCTCAAGCATTAGAAATTTGAATTCCTACCAGAAAACGTTTGTTGCACCCTGAATAAGTGCAGAGGCATAACGGGGTTGAACATCTGCATCATCCAGTTGAACTTCAAATAACTGCAGACAAAAAAAATGCAAAGCATTTACGGTTCAACATAAAGGATTTCACCCAAAAAAATCGAGATAATTCACTGGTGAAAACAACATTTGTTCAGTCTCTAACGCAAAGATATCTGAATTAGAATATATAGGAGAAGCAATCGTTATCTACTACTGAGCAGCGTCACATATGAAAAATATAACAAAAGGCCTAACTAGTCTTTTTGTGGCCAGTTTCATCCAGAGAACCTATGATTTCTGGAATTCTATGTAAATGGAAACCGTGCTTAAAATAGGGAATAAAATCAATATAACAGCAAGAACAATGTATAAGTTAGTGTAAAATTTTCAAGGCAAAACAAGTGTTTCCAACTTGTCAGATATGTTTCCTACTTTGTTACTTTAACCAGTTCGGAACACTCAAAATTACTACATAGCGGGGCTACCAGTACCAACTATTGTTCACTTAACAGCATCAAAATTTAGCAGCAGCAAGCCAACAACAGCCAAACAAATGCGCTTCACAAAAACTACCATCATAAAAGCAATCTTTCAAGAAACTTGAGGAGTTGAACTCCATCAATTTGGAAACCAGGAAAGCTAAGCAGTTCAGAAATGATTCTAACGAAAATGATCCAAAGTTGAAATTGAAATGGCGAAAGAACTTTGAACTTCTGAGTTATGATGAGTTTGCTTATGCTTACCCAATAATGGAATAAAAGGGCAAAACTGTGAGATGCAAATGACTGGCTCCACAGTTGAACAATCAAATCAAGGATAGGCTTTCCGCGAGGAGGCACTCGAACATAATAATAAGCAAGAACATCATAAAAGTATAACCGACCATTAACGCCGTATGCCGCAGAAGAAATTTGATCTTCTCTACTCAAAATTATATCTGTTTACAATTTCAATACAAAACAATGTGAGAAATCCTCCAAATCCTCAAGCGTGAGTCGATAGTATTAATCCTCTCGATCAATTGAAAGGTACACTAGTTTAAACTTAATTTGATGTAAAATGTAAAATAGAAATGAGAAAGTCTAAGCTAACCTTTTGCTCGATCGTCGATTTCCAAAGCTATATCTGCAAATAATTCTTTTAATAAGTTGCGTCTTTGAGACGAAGACGCTAATGCCTGCAACAAATTTGAATATACATCGATCAAAAAGATGTAGATAGTAAGAAAACAAAATTAAGCAAAAGAGAGAAAAAAACAGAAATCCGCTTTTATTACTCTTAATCCAGTCATTAGCAGTATTAATAATATATTTTGTTGAATATAAAAATCTTTTATCTTTTTCAACGTTTATTTATATGTTCTAACACTAGAAAAAAATTAAAAAATAAAATTTTATATCTTCATCTTAAATTTTACATTTTAAATCATGCCCTCTATACTTTAAAAAATAGATTATACCCTAATTTTTATAAACTTTAATTATAAATTTTAAACTTTAAACTCTACCCTTAACTTTTATACTATGCATAAATAAAAACATCGAAAATGACAAAAATAAAATAAAATTCTATCCATTTTGCAGACTCCTGTCAAACTCAACTATCACCTAAAAAAAGGTTAAACGTACACGTATACATTTCCACTTTTAGGGAAAAAAACAATAGAATGAAAAATTTCTTTGAAAAGAAAGAAAATTTCAAAAACTAAAATCGTTTCGTCGTTCCATAGATTTTCGGGAGAAACAAACAGGAAAGCGAAAAAACGAACCTGATGAAGCCTTTTCTCGATTTCTAGTGAGAGCGCGTTGAGATAAGCGGAGCTGCGAGGTCTCAAGGAAGATTCTACTCGCTGCTGCATTTCTATGTTAAGATCTTGACAGCACAAAGCAAAAAAGAAGAATCTATGATTTGAGAGAGAGAGAATCTGAATTTGATCCAAACAAAAAGAAGCCAACAAACTGAGGGGAAAAAACGGTTGAATCCTCTCCTAAATGGAAGGCAGTAGCCGTTTTACCAAAAAATAGTGGATACAGATAAACATATACTAGTAATTATTAAATGACGAGGGGAACTGGAAGCAAAGGTTGATCTGGCGTGGCCGAGAAGCAAAGCAAAGCAGGAGCCTGGAGCTGAGTTGAGCCGACAGGAAGCAAGAGGGAGAGGGTGGTGACAAGGATTTTGTATTTTTCTGGAGGCTGGATGGACATCGACAGAAGAGAGCCAACTTTAATATTTATTAAATTAATGAGCCACGTGATCCTCATCCTTTCGGATCAGATTTTTTTTTTAATTTTTTTTATAAATCTTATTTAATTTTATTTAAAACTAATTTAGTATTAATTTTAAAAGTATTGTCAAAATAAAATTTAAAAATAAATTTAAAAAACTAATTGTAAGATTTTATTATTAAAAAATACTTTTGAATAGATAAAATATTTATTTTAAATATAATATTATAAAATAAAAATAAATAATTAAAATATTAAAATTTAATATTATTTTAATATTAATATTTAATATATTATTTTAATATATCATGTTTTCTTCTCCAAACCATCTCATTCATGATCTTTAGCTCTCTCTTTTAAATCCAAATCATTGCTTAATGAAAACAGTAGAACTAGTTTTCACTTCAACTACTTCAATTTTTAAGCTTTCTAAAAAACCCATTTCTACAGAGGTCACCGGTAGTTATAAATCTGATTTTTAAGGTTTTTTTTATCATTAGATTTAAAATTTGCATGTTGATTTGATGATCATATATTGAATGATAAAACTTCTAAATATTGTCTGATTGATAAATCGGTAGTTTTTAAATGAAAATATTTGATAAAAATTAAGTTTTGCGTGTTTAGGAAATAAAAGTAAAGGTTGTGTTGTGAGAAAATAACAACCGGAGCTGTGCTAGCTTGGTACTCAGATTTGAAGAGCAAGGAAAAAGGGTAAATGAAGAGCAAGAAGAAAGGGTTAAATTTGTCATGTGTCCTCCAACCAAGATTTTTAAACGCTAAAGTAATAGCGTTCAGTTTTTGTGTTTGGATGAAGAAATTCGTTTGTACCGTAAATTTTTTACAAAAAACAGGTGTTTAGAATTGCTTTCGAGGTTGAAACGAATTTTTTAGCCAAAAATTTGGTTTCACTTCAATTTTGGACGGGCTCTTAAAATAGAGAGAAAGAGAAAACAGAAAAAATATGCATTTTTGTTGAGTCTAAAATTTATAATCTAAAAAAAATAAAAGAATTAAAAAGAGTAATTTGACCAATTAGTCTATACTTAAAAAATAAAAGAATAAAAAAAAATCTTAACCAACTGACCAAATTTAACATCACGTAGTGGAATAGTTTATTGTTTACTTCAATTTTCTACCAACAAATATTTTTTAAACTATATTTATATTGATCGAGCTTAATATTTCTAATTCAAGTGTTACTAACCCCTATAAAACTCATCAAAATATGAAAATTCGGTTCAACAAATCCAAATTTAAATATGGTTTGAACTGTTAGTAAAATGTTAATAACTTTAATTCAAATTGATAGTATTTAAATTTAAATTTGACTCCTAAGAAAATTGATGTAACAAAATGATGAGTATTTATCGACAGGACTGGTTGAATGAAGACTGAAGAGGGGTGTTGTTCTAGATTTAACGCCATCTCAATGCTGTAACTTACGTCGAATAAAACATTTTTCTTTTCTTTTTTTTCCTGTTTAGTGGGGTGGCACATTAAAATTTGGCAAAAAAAAAAAACTCTAATATTCGATTAAATAGTTATTTTGGTTCTTATTGTTTTTTTTAAATAATTTAAGCATCGACGTTTAATTTAGCTTAAAATGATATATCAAACCTACATGACAGTATACGCTGATATGATAATATTATATAAATAAGGTGTTGACTACAAAAAATGTTACATCAATCAAAAAATAATTTTATATCTATAAAATTATTTTTTGCTGACATGTCATTCTATCAAGTCATTCGACTCATTTCAAACTGTTTACTATTAGTTGAATAACATCTACATAGGAGTTATTTTGACTCAAAATAAAACATTAAAAATTAAGTTATTCGAAAAAGGATAAGAAATAAAATGACTATTCATTTAAATATATGTGCATTTATTAACTTTATGCCTTCCAATTTTTACGATTGAATAACACTATTTTACCCCATTTTTCATGTACTAAAGTGCAAAGAATTATTTGGTCTAAGTCAAGGTATTTACCGCCGATAGTAGTTACTAATCTCTTGCTACAGGTACTTTCACTAAGAGATAAACGACTGACATAAATATACTCTATTCTTATTGGTATAAATCGAACTCTTGACCTCGTAAAAGTGTATACGTACTTTGACAATTAGTTTCTTACTATTTTTTATTATAATTTTGTTTTAAATATTCTATATTTGTTAGTTTTTAAGACACGTAGATGTATATGTACTACACTTATTTTTAATTATTTTAAAAAAATTTAAATTAATTAAATTATTAATACTAGTTATTTGGTAGCATAAATAGTAGTTAAATGTATTTTTAGAAAATTATTTTTTAATAATAATTATTTATTAATACAAATAAAAGTAATTTTATAATAGTTTAGTGACAGTTTAGTAAATTTAATGACTGGTTTATAATTTTTAAAAAGTTAATAATAAGTAAAATGTTTTTAATAAATTTAGTGATATTGATGTACTTAGGGGTGCTTATTGAGTTGAGCAGCTAACAAACAACTCGAGCTCGATTCGGTCAAAATTCGATTAATATTCAACTCGAGATCGAGCTTGACTCGAGATCTTAGTGAGTCATGTCAAGCAAGGTCTAACTCGACTCGATAAGTTCATGAGCAACTTGTTATTTTTTTATAAATTATTATATATTTTTTTGGTGGTTGCCTTAAAAAACTATGTTTCAAGTAATTTAAATACTAGTTGAAACTCTAGAACAGTTCAATTAATTGCTAGATAGTTTACCTATAAAATTTTGGTTTCAAATTTTCTAAAATGTTTTGTATTTTTTGATAATTAAAAAAATAATTCGTATTAATATGAAATTAAATTATAATAATGAGTCTTTCTTTTTTATTTCTGTTAAAGCCTTTCATTTTTATTTTTTATTACTTATAAAAAAAAGTTTTTTTATAGAAGATTGTTGAGAAACTAAAAGAGTCTCACACTCGAATATCGACTTCATCTTTAACTCGATCATGACAGATTTTTTTTATTTATCTCCTCAAACTCACGTTTTTCTTCTTCTTTTGAATTTCGATGTTTATAGTAAACTCTAAAACTATCACTAGATTTTACCTAGATTAAGAAAACTACAGTAAAAAATTTAGAGAGCCTAACCAGTTGAGTCGAGCAACGAGATTTTTTAACGAGCACGAGTTGAGCAAAATTTTATTGAGCTCAACGAGCAACGAGTGGAGCAATAAAATTTTTTAAACGAGCATGAGTCAAATACTACTCAACTCGCGATCGAATCGCTCGATAAAACCCTAAGTATACCTTAACCAAAATCAAATTACCATATTTGCTCTAAAAGCAACATGTGAGAAAAATTCTACTTAGAAGAAGCACTATGTAAGGTAAAAAAATGTAGGATAAATTATAAATTTTTTAACTCAGCCTTTTTTACCAGCATTTTTATTAAAAAAATTATTTTTAAAAGTTATTTAGAAAAATAACTCTCACTCAAAGTTATTTTAAAAAATGACTATTAAATTGTCTATATAAGACTATCTCGCTTTTCACAAAAAATAAGTTTTAAACTCACCTTTCACAGAAAACGAGTTCTACATTAAATAAATTGATAAAAAAATTAATTTTTCGCTTTTTTAGCAAAGAACTCGCTATGTAAAAAGTGAGTTTTAGTTTTAAACTTGCTTTTCACATAAAGCGAATTCTTTGTTAAATAAATTGGTAAAAAAGAAGAAAAAAATTAATTTCACGTATTTTTTAACAAATAACTCGTTTTCTAAAGAAAAGCGAGGCTGCCCTACGTAGACGATTTAGGGACATTTTTTTAAATAATTTTGAGTGGATGTCATTTTTCAAAATAACTATTTAAATTAAGTCTTTTATAAAAATATTTTTTACTTTTATTTTGATCACGTGTAATAATTTTTAATTTAATCATTAAGCTTTTAATTTATTCTTATTTTAATCGCTTGAGTTTAACTCAAAAATAAAAAAAGTAATATAATAGCCACGAGTGTTAGTTTTTGCTAATATGGCAAACACATGCCATCCACGTAATTTTCTTATTTTTCTTTTTTATTAAACTTTTTGTGTTACATGACGTGGATGACACCAATAAACTTGTTTTATAGTTTTTCTACTATTCTATCAACTTAATTTTTTAAAACTCGTAAAATTCAACCTAAAAATTAAAATATACAAAACATCAAAATCACTTTTAAACTACAATATTTATTGTTTGATCGTCATGAAATCAAAGTATATTACTTATTTCTTTCTTTTTAACTTCTCCGCTATTAAAATTAAAAAAAATGTTATCATTAAAAAATTAAAGAATCAAAAACCAAAATTTTCTTTCAAAAAAAATAAAATTTTGTGATCATTTTATAATTTTTAAAAACAAAATTTTAATCATTACGTTATTAAATATTTAACCACGGAAGAAAAATAAGTAAACTCGGTAGGAATTATTATTAAAATTAAAAATCCAACACGAGGATAACAAAAGCTGAACAATCATAATGACCAAAACAAAAGGAGACATAAATTGAAACATTTCCACCGAATAAGAAGCATCTACGGATGAAATTCCAGAAAAAAGATCAATCGCCCAGCGGAGTAGAGAAACTGAAACCTCTGGGCTTTGCATCACTGCCTGAAGAACTGAGGAGGCGTCTTCAACCGAAAAGGTATCGGTTAAGAAATTCTTCCCTACTCTCGCCATTTTATGCGCTGGCATTATTACATTCTCTAACAATAAATTTGGAAGTGCAGGAATGAAAACCCCGAGCAAGAGCTTTGGCGTCGGCAATGAGCGGTCAGAGTACTGAGAAATCATCGCCACCGTGTTGAAGCTTTCTTTGTGGGTCGCTACCCCCTGGGAAAATGGTTAAATTGGACGCAGTTACTGCTGTTCTTGACAACAATTAACAATATCGTGGAATCAAAACTCTCACATTAAGAGTGTGGTGTACCATGTCTCTGCACTCAACAATCATTGGTTACTCGTTACTTTCTTTGGTAATAAACTTTGTTCGTTTTTAAGACCTAAGAATTCATATCATCATTTCGTGTTTGCATATCTTGTTTCATTATAATCATATATTTTGAGGCTTTTCGTATTATCCGTTTTGAGACCTTGAATTCTAATTTAACTTGTTACATTCTTCTTCTCACTTCTCTGGTGGTAAGAGGATTTGATTGCTATCGGAGAAAGAAAAAATATCCGACATTAAATTTCATTGCACCCGCCCAATGTTATGAACAGAGAACTCAAGGGTTATGAAAAATCAATGCATGGAATGAGGAGCAATTCAGCAGTCGTTTTTTAATAACCTATATATATTCAGGGAAGCAATGCTTGTTTTCTTTTATTCAAAAACTTATGAATCAATTTGTTCTTCCTTTCTAAATTTATTCTCTCTTCCTTTTTCTCTAGTACAACTTCTTTTTCTGTGAAAACGTATATTTGCTCTTAATATGCCATGACAACCATCATTGAAACGTATAAAAATGATGAAGCAAAATAACGAGATACTTTAAGAAATGCTCAGACAACTAAAATCGTTTGTTGGTCCATATCAATATATTGAATAAAGGTGAAATCAATGAAGGCAAAAAAGTTTAGATTAAACAAGATGAACCAAGGATGAAAGCTCATCAGGTGTTCTACGAATTGCTACACCAATGACATTAAAATTGTCAATAAACTGATTCTGGAACAAAAAAATCCGTTGAAGATGGCACATACCCCGTATTTGGCGATAAATGCTTAAGCGATAGAACGAAGATGGTGCGGTAAGGTACGCGTGGAGTACATGAAGACCAAACTACAGCCTCAATTTGTAGGGAACCTAAAGGCAACAATCACCGATTTCTCTATACTACCAGGTTTGCTAGCTCTGTCAAAACTTTTCTTTGAATTTGTGGATAAAGATGATAACAGTCTAGTAATGTCATGTATTGTGGTTATTGGGTGTAAGTTTGGTTCTACCAAGGTGGTGTACGAAGAAAACATCACTAAGCCTTTCTTCTTTAGAAATATAGATGTTAAGGGAAATCCTGAAAGAGCTTATTCGACCATGCTTACAGCTGTCAATAAATTTGTTGAAAATGACTATCCATATGGGCTTAGACTATTGTTAATGGGTAAATGTATAACTTAAATCGCTAGAAGTTTGAGCGGTAATGATATCACACAAGTATGGGACATCTATGAGAATTTGATGATGCAAGACCCTTGCGCCTTTAAATTGCTGCTGTTGGACAAAAATATTGTTCTATTTCAATGAAATTATAGGAGTTTTGGTGACAATGCAAGACCCTCGTATCTTTAAATTACTGTTGATGGACAAAAATATTATTTCATTTCAATAGAATTATAAGAGTTTTGGTGACAAAGATAGCTCTAAAGTGCTTGGCAACACTGAGTGAGACATGGTCAACAATGTATTATAAAGCCAACATTTCATATTTGTAATTACACGATGTGAGGACCATTTCTTGTTGTTGAATGATTAATTGGTGTTAAAAGATCGAGTGATGTGAATGTTCTTTGTGGCGTTCGTAGGGAAACGCCGATATACCCCATGGTGCAGCGGAAAAAATTATTCGGCGAATTTTACCAGTGATTTATGTACGAAGAACGAATCTAAGGTGAAAAATGGATAAAACGTTACCTCAATTAAATTTGATAACTGCAGAGACGTAGGAGAATTCAATTCTTCTAGCACAATGTCGAGTCCAAGTCATCACATCAGTGTTTCGACCTCTACTCAGTCCACCCGAATAAAACGAACAATATTTTACTCCTCTAATTGTTAGAGAGGTTTTTAGCAATAGGCATATCTTTGGTTGCTAAACCTTATGTCTTTATATCCTAATTAAATTCGAATTTATTAAATATACAATATATTTAACCGAATATAATTAAATATGTAGAATTTAATTCTACTTTAATTAGGTTTCTTTAGAGATACATATTTTAATAGTATTTGATAATTACAATATCTAGTATTAAAATATATAAACAAAATTATCTATATAATTACAATAATTATAATAATTTCAGTTTTAACTAAATTTCGTGTACAACAAGTTTGCACACATGCTATCTAGTCGATATTTGTTCGTTTCAATTATAGGGTGTGACCCTTATAGGTTCATATAACGTTAGCAGTAATATCTAGAATATTTTAATACTACAAGCAATGACTGACAACTAGCAATACATCATTGCTACCTAAGTTAGGAAATCATGGTTTGACATAACCTTTTCGTGATTAATTCTTTTTCATGTATTGCATCCTTTTGTCCTTATATCTAGATTGCACACAAGTCATGGAATAGTTACACTTGTATAGTCCATCTAATATTTCTTGATATCTTGAGTAGACTATTATAAACGAATAACTATAATATCTCATATCAATTTATTCGAGCATGGTCATGCATTTCTAATCTCACTCAATCAAGTGACCTATATATTACTCTTATTATGTAAGACAAGCAAATCATATCTTAATCAATCATATCTCACTCTATGTGACATATCCAATATCAATATTTATAGTGTAGTCAGTTACGCCACACGTTTGACAGTATCAAAATATGTCACTCACAATATTAAAATAATGATGATCTCAAGTTTGAGAATCAAATATGTTGTTATCACTCTAAGCAATGTTGTGACTGTCACATAATAATCCAAGAAACATACTCATAGCGGGTCAGTCCAGTTCTCTAACACATATTTATGTATTGATTTTGACATCTCCATGTCAATGACAACACTTTGTCATCAATCAACTACATATTAGTCTTAATGTATTATTGTTGTCCATGCCCACAATAATACTCGATTAAGGACATTCAAGAATAACCATATTATTCTAAAGACTTTATTATAATTTAGCTTATTTATAGGGTAAACTACCGTAATGCTCACTTACGTTTGGGTTGTGTACACTTTTGCTCACTAATTTTAAAAATTGAACTTTATGCTCATTTACGTTTTCGGGGTGTAAATTTATCCTCACTGAAACGTTTTTCACCGTTAACATTTAACGGGAAGCAGATTTGGTAGATTAAAGGTTAATTAATAAAAGGCTTAATACCCAAATAGGTGCCCAAACTATGCTTGTAGATCACTTTTGGTTCCTAAACTATTTTTAGCTTTAAATAGGTGCATAAAGTTTCAATTTTGGTCATTTTAGGTGCTTAACCGTTAATAAAAATCCGTTAGCCAATTAAATTGTGACAAGTGGCATGTTTTTAATTTTTAATTTCTTTTAATTAATTTTTAAATAAAATTCAATTTTCTAAAAAAATGATAGTTTTAAATCTTTACAAAACAATCTCAAATCCCTAACCCAAAACCCCAAATTAACGTCGCTGTCGCCGTTTACTACCTCACCGGAGACCACCACTATCGTCGCCGGACCACCACGGTCGTTTCCCCCAACCACCCATCGCCGATAACCGACGGTAGGTGTGCTGACGACTTCCTTTCGCGATTTTGGCTTCTTTCGACGTTAGGAAGCTGATCGACACATCTACCGTCGTTTACCGGCGATAGGTGGTTGGGAGAAACGATCTTGGTAGTCCGACGACATATATAGGGGCAGCGGCGTAACCATCGGCGGTGGATTCGGTTGGAGAAGTTAGGGATTTTGAATTTGGGGTTATTTTGTGAGTTTTGGGAAATTTAGGGTTTTTTATAAAAAAAATTAAGCTAAAAAATAAAATAAATTAAAAAATAAATAAAATAAAAATTATTTTTAATAAAAATAACGGTTGTTAACGGTTAGGCACCTAAAATGACCAAAATTAAAACTTTAGGCGGCTATTTAGAGCTAAAAATAGTTTAGGCACCAAAAGTGACCCACAATCATAGTTTAGGCACCTATTTGGGTATTAAGCCTTTTATTAATTAACCTTTAATCTGCCAAATCTGCTTCCTGTTAAATGTTAACGGTTAAAAACGTTTCAGTGAGGATAAGTTTACACCTCAAAAACGTAAATGAGCATAAAGTTTAATTTTTAAAATTAGTGAGCAAAAGTGTACACAACCCAAACGTAAGTGAGCATTACGGTAGTTTACCCTTATTTATATATGCGCAGAATAACGACGGAAATAATAATAACGGCTTTATATTAATAAACAAGATAAAGTAAGCATGTATTTTACAATTATTTTATAATTGGTCTTTAGGCATATTCCAACAACGTCTCTGTCCCAACCCTCATAAAAAATTGGAGCAAGTGAACTTTACATTTATGTTGGACCTGATATTGGAGACATCTTGGTGAAAATTTAGCCTCTCCCACGACAAACTCTAATTATTGACTCAATTTAGATTGCTTATTTAAAAAAATTATTGAAAGTTCTAAAGGTCTTTCACCAGTCATGGAATGTTCTTTACATTGGTGGCCGTTTGCGAGGAAAACTAACATTTTATTTTCTTTGGCTCGATATGTAACAAAATATTGTGATATAGCAGAACCTCGAGCCTTGAAGCACATTGTAGATGTTGTCTTATGTCGAGAAAGGAAAAAAAATACTCATCACGTTGTTTGCTTCGGTCGAAAAAGAACCATGTTAAGTTAGTTGATGAGCTAGGAATAATTGAAATGTCACAACTGAGACTGCAAATTGTTTTAAACTTCCGTGAGAAGTTTTTAAGTGATCACAATTTTGATTCAAAGCTGGTAGTTGAACTTGCTATTTTTCTTTCTTTTTTTTAGAAAAAGAAAAAAAGCCTCGCTATTTTTCTAAATGTGGGCAGTGGAGTATTATTGACAGAGATGACCGGAAATCTTGCAATAGCACCATTTAAGGATGCGGATGATGTAATTGTGAAAATTAAAATTCTTCATTTTGATGTTAGCAAGATTTCATGTAACTACTTATGGGGAATACATACATATCCTATCTTGAATCTCGAGGACAAGGTTCTATTTGGAGGTGGGATAATGTTGTGAACAAGAAACTCAAGGGTTATGGAAAAGCAAATACATGGAATGAGGAGCAATGCAGCAGTCGGGTGAACAAACAAGAAATGAAAAAAATTGTAAAAGGCCTCGAGAAAGAAGGGAGTCCATAACACGCGGAGCACGTTCGTTTTTTAATAACAAACTGTCTTATATATATTTCAAAATTTGTAAAAGGCCTCGAGAAAGAAGAGAGTCCATAACAATCAAAGCACGTTTGTTTTTTAATAACAAACTGTCCTATATATATATTCAAGGGCAACAATGCTTGTTTTCTTTTATGTAAAGTTTATGAACTAATTTGTTCTTCCTCTCTAAATCTGTTCTCTCTTTTTCTTCCTCTAGTTCTATTTTCTTTTTTGTGGATTCGTATATTTACACTTTAACACCCAACCTTTGAACAATCAAAAAGCATATTGAATGCAAAGCAATAATTTAATTGATGAATCAATAACTTGCATATAAAAAAGCAAACCGGTTAATGTTTGTTCTAATAAACTGCATACCAAGAAACTGAATGTCCTATAGTTTATTGCATAATTAAAATCATATACTGTATCCGTATAGTTTAGTGCAAAAGAGAATCAAGTCTAACGCCATCTATGAGGGAACACCCTGAGCGACTGCTCATGACCCCTAATCAGTCTAGGATATCTAAAATTTATTTATTTTATATTTTTATTAATTAAATAATTAATTTAATGATAAAAATTAATTCTCTTTCATAAATAAATAAATTAATTAATCTAACAATAAAAATATCTATTTGATAAAAGTTTAATCATGTTTTCATAATTTATTAAAGAAAGACTTAACTACAAAATAAGTGTTCAAACTATACTCTTTTTTACTTTAGGTCCCTAAAGTGTTTTTTGGTCAAAACATGTGTCTGAAGTTTACTCTGTGACCATTTCTAGGTAACAACTGTTAAAAAATTAAAAACAAGTGCTCAAATTATGCCGCTTTTTGTTTTAGGTGTCTATTGTTTAAAAAATTAGTGCCCAAATTATGTCTTTTTTGTTTTAGGTGTCTAAAGTTTTTTCTGTAAAAAAAATAATAATCGTTACCTCAAAATGATACACGAAATAAACTTTAGGCACCTAGAGCAAAAAAAAACATGTATAGTTTAGACATTTATTTTGTAGTTAAGACTTAAAAAATATTACTTTTTTAAATATTATTTTAATTATCCAAAATAATAAGATATAAGTTTATTATATATGAGTTTATTTTTTAATTTTCACTCAAGGCCCCGAAAATGACGACGGGCGTGAATCAAGTATCTCATCTCGCACTCTGACCTTCTAATTTCACATTCTGCCTAAGTAAAATTTATGTTTCGAACCCTCGATATCCTCCGGCTTTAGGGAAGGGATAACCGGTTTCAGTTATGACTTATGATTGTGAGTCTTTATATAAGGATTGTTGGGAGTTATGAGCCCAATCCATTTCCTTACCCTTTTCAATTTTAGGAAGCTTATTCATTCACAAAATGTCCCAAATAGATTTTTCCCCGATAATCACGTTGGATTTTATTATATATGAAGTCGAGTTATATTAGACCTTAAAATACATTATATAAATATAAAAACATATCAAAATAATTAAAAATAGGATTCTGCTCTAATCAGAGTGATGCGGATAGTATTTTAGACATTCCATTATCCCTATTTTCGCAAGAAAATGTGTTAAAATGGAAATGTGAAGGCTCTGATTTTTATTCCGGTCGAAGTGGTTACAAGCTGTTGGTGCATCCAACTCCCAGGTTAGACAACTAAAAATCTATCTGGAACATTGATTGTCCCTCAAAAATTAGAATAGCCAATTGGAGGTTTGTTCGAAACTATATCCCAACTTTGTACAATCTACTCATTAAAAGTATTGTGTCAAACTCTCTATGCCCAAGATGTAGACTCGCAGTTGAAAATATACAAGTCTACAGGGATTGTGTTTTTGGCAGAAAGGTTTGGGATGTTGGATTAAAATTCAATAATAGTGGGCACATATGTATAATGTACGTTGCTATTATAAAGTTTAACACGTAATTAAGTGACCAATTATGTTACACGTGTTATAGGTACTGAATTGTCATGGAATTAAAAGTGTAGATACCATAAGTTAGATTTATAACTCAATGAGGGGCAGAGTTGTAAATATTAATAAACTGTTTTAATTCAGTTTATATAAAGGGTAGTGGTCCCCGAGATCTAGGTTAACTTGCATATCTCTTTTCCCCGTCTGAGAGTTGTGTGCTAAGAGGTAATCTATCATCTTGGAAGATCAAACCCTCTGAAAAATCTCCATCAATGGATTCAGGTACGCTTCCGCAAATCTAGTATTTATTCTTAATGATTTGACATACATATCGATTTAGGGTTTATATTCGTATTGAATATATATTTTGGTTTCTAATAAGTGGCATCAGTGCCAGGTTTGTCGAATCATTAAGATCATAATTTTTGGGTTATTAATCATCCATCGTTTTTTTTACGATTTAAAATTCATGATATGCGATTTGTCTTTGGATGGATATTCCTCGATTCGGAAATTAGGTTTTGTCGTTGGTTGATTCATTAATGGGCGATGGAGAATTATTTTCAATTGAGAATATAATGCAGTTTGCTTTCTGTTTGAATTTTTGATAACCCTAATTTCATGTTTCTTTTAATCGGTTAAAGTTGTTTTTAATATAATTATAAATATGGTGCCCCAAATCAAGTTTTTAGGAATTTATTAGTTACAGTAAATAAGGATGGTTTTATTATTTTTTTTAAATTATGAAACTTCTTTTATTTGTTTAGTGATCGTATATAAGTACTCAAGTTATAAAATATATATTTAATTTCAAATATATATTTAATTTGGTTGGATCAAAATTTTAGTTTTGATCATTAGGTATGAAGATAAATCTTTAGACACAGATAAATTCATGTTTTGGCTATGTCTAATATTTTAATAGGTTAATTGAAACACAATGTCACCAAAGTGACCGCTTCACGTAGATTAACTTATTTAAAATATCAAGATGTTTGTGTTTTTGTAATTCATGCGTTTATTAATTGGCCCAAAGGAAAATTAATATTTGGCCGATTTCAAATAACACATGTGGTGATAAATGTGTGACAATTATAAGGTAATTTATGTGTGCAATACGTTAGTCCAAAGATTAACCCGTTGTTCAACATAGTTTATTGTCAATGTTTGATTGCTACAACAAGAGTACCGCTTCTGATTAATATTACTGTCCAAAGACTTGATATTAATGTTGTGTTTGGTATCTTGAGGGGAATTAGTCATTATTTTGAATTTATTTGTTTACTTATGAATTATTGGTGTGAGCATATTTATTTATTTATTATTCTTTTGTTCTATATTCAGCTAGTTCTTCTGCTGCCACAATATCTCGCTAATGTCAATTCTATACCCATGCTTAATGGGACGAATTTCAAGGAATGGAAAAGACACTTACTGATGTAGTGCTTGGTCAGTATGGACATAGACCTTGCGTTAAGGGAAGAACAACCTGCACCTCTCATCGCGGTAAGCACCCCGATGCAAAAAGGATTTTGAGAGGTGGGAACGTTCTAATCGCACGAGTCCGATGATCATGAAACATAGCATTCCGAAACCTTTAGGGTGCAGAATCAAGAAATTATTCAGGCTAAGGATTTCCTTGACAATATTGAGCAACGTTTTGTCAAAAACGATAAGGTTGAGATGACATCACTTCAATTCTTTGATGTCCATGAAATACAAGAGTCAAGGAAATATAAGGGAGTACATTATGGAAATGTCTCATATTGCTTCAAAACTTAAGGCACTTAAAATCGAGTTTTCGATGATTTACTCGTCCTTATGGTTTTGGTATCGCTTCCTCGCATGCTTTAACCAATTTAAAATTAGTTATAATCACAAAAAGGGAGAAGTAGACTCTAAATGAGCTCATTTCTCATTGTGTTCAAGAGGAAGAAAGGTTGAAGCGTGAAAAACTGAAAGTGCTCATTTGTCTAGTGCCTCTAAAGACAAGGGCAAGAAAAGGAAATATCGAAATGAAGTCGCTAAGGGTCCAGCTCAAAAGAAACAAGAGAATGTTCCAAATAATTGTTTCTTTTGTGACAAGCCTGGACACATGAAGAAAGATTGTACCAAATATCACGCATGGCGTGCAAAGAAAGGTATGAATCTTACTTTGGTCTGTTCTGAGGTTAATTTAGCTTCAGTACCTAGAAACACTTGGTGGTTAGATTCTGGTGCTACTACTCACATAAGTGTTTCTATGCGGGTTGCCTGAGCTACGAAAGCCAAGTGATGGTGAAAGAAACATCTTTGTGGGCGATGGAAAATCGGTGGAAGTGGAAGCAATTGGGCAATTTAGGTTGTTATTAGGAACTGGTTTTTATTTGGATTTGAAAGACACTTTTGTTGTTCCGTCTTTTAGGCGGAATTTAGTTTCAGTTTCTTTGTTGGACAAATTTGGTTATTATTGTTCATTTGGAAACAATCAGTTTACTTTGTCTTTAAATTCAAGTATTGTTGGAACTGGTTATTTAAATGCTTATGACAACCTTTATTTGTTAGATACAATTGCATCCTATAATGAAACCTTGTATGTGGAATCACGTGATACTAAGCGAAAATTAAATAAAGAAAATTCAGCATCATTATGGCATAAACGCTTAGGTCATATATCAAAGTGTAGGATTGAGCGTCTTGTGTCTAATGGTATTTTAGAGTCCCTTGACTTCACAGACTTTAATGTTTGTGTTGATTGCATCAAGGGAAAACAGACCAAAACTAAGAGATTAGGTGCCAATCGTTCTACAGACGTCTTAGAATTAATTCATATTGATATTTGTGGGCCATTCCCTACGGCATCTTGGAATGGTCAACAATATTTCATAACATTCATAGACGATTACTCACGTTATGGGTACCTATATCTCATTCATGAAAAATCTCAGTCTTTGGACGTGTTCAAATCCTATAAAGCTGAAGTTGAGAATCAACTCAACAAAAGGATTAAAAAGTTCGATCCGATCGTGGTGGTGAGTACTACGGTAGATATGATGGATCAGGTGAACAACGTTCGGGACCATTTGCAAAGTTCCTAGAGGAATGTGGTATTGTCCCACAAGACACCATGCCGGATCACCTAGTATGAATGGTGTTGCTTTGAGAGACGTAATAAGACTCTTAAGGATATGGTAAGAAGTATGATTGCTCATTCTACCTTACCCGAGTCACTCTGGGAGAAAGCATTAAAGACAACAACGTATTCTTCTGAATAGAGTACCCACTAAAGCAGTTGAAAAGACACCTTATGAGCTTTGGGTGGGTAGAAAGCCCACTCTAAAGCATTTTCACATTTGGGGATGTCCAATGAGGCAAGGCCTTATAGGCCACTTGAAAAGAAATTGGACTCTAAAACAATGAAGCGCTACTTTATTGGTTATTCAACGATCTAGGGGCTATAAATTTTATGATCCCATAATTAAGAATATTTTTGAGATGGGAATTGCAATATTTTTTGAGGATGTTGAGTTTGGAGGGAGAAATAAGGTAAGAGACATTGTCTTTGAGGAGAAATTGAGTTTTAACTCAGTTCCTACTATCACTTTTGATGATGTTCAAGTTTCTTTACCGATCATCAATCAAGAAGTGAATCCAGAACCTCAACAAGACAATGTCGAACAGCTCCCTCTTATTCAGATGAGGTAATTGTTCCGGAAAGAGCAAACTCAAGAACCTCAAGAACAAGTGCCATTAAGGAGATCCACGAGAGAAAGGAGAAATGCTATTCCGGATGATTATATTGTATTTCTCCAAGAAAATGAGGATGATAATGGAATGATGGAAGATGATCCGATCAACTTTCATCAGGCCATGAAAAGTATTAACTCTCAAAAGTGGATTGATGCCATGCAAGAAGAGTATAAATCCATGCAAGACAATAAAGTTTGAAACTTGTCCCATTACCTCGAAGGTGCAAAACCAATTGGTTGTAAATGGATTTTTAAAACCAAGAGGGATGCAAATGGTAATGTGGAGAGGTATAAAGCACGTCTTGTAGCTAAAGGTTATACTAAAAAAGAAGGCATTGACTTTTCAGAGACTTTCTCTCCAGTTTCATCGAAAGACTCATTTAGGACAATCATGGCACTTGTAGCTCATTTTGATCTTGAGTTACATCGATGGATGTTAAGATCTGCGTTTCTCAATGGAGAAATTGAAGAAACAATTTATATGGTGCAACTGAAAAACTTTGAGTCGGGAGACCCAAAGAATATAGTTTGCAAATTAACAAAATCCATCTATGGACTCAAACAAGCTTCTCGTCAATGGTATCACAAATTTCATCAAGTAATTGTCTCGTTCGGTTTTGAGATGAATATTGTTGATGATTGCGTGTATCACAAGTTTAATGGGAGTAAGTACATATTTTTGGTTTTATATGTCGATGACATTTTTGCTTGCCACAAATGATATAGGCTTACTGCACGAAAACAAGGGATTTCTATCTAAGCATTTTGAAATGAAAGATCTTGGGGACGCTTCTTGTTTTAGGAATTCAGATACATCGAGATCGATCTCGGGGTATTCTTGGATTGTCACAAAAGAACTATATCGATAAAGTACTTAAAAGGTTTGGCATGCAAAATAGTAAACCAATAGACACCCCTGCCACTAAAGGAAACAAGTTTTGTCTTGCTCAATGCCCTAAAAGTAATCTTGAAATTCAAGAAATGCATAAGATTCCTTATACATCAGCTATTGGGAGTCTAATGTATGCTCGTGTATGTACGCGTCCGGATATTGCGTACATTGTTGGGATGTTAGGCGATACTCAAGCAACCCCGGTATGGACCATTGGAAAGCAGCCAAGAGGGTTATGAGGTATCTTGAGAGAACAAAAGATTATATGCTCACATACAAAAAATCGGATCATTTGGAGGTCGTAGGGTATACGGATTCTGATTTTGCTTGGTGCCAAGATAGCGAGAAAATCTACATCGGGCTATATTTATCATTGTTAGTGGTGGAGCTATATCCTGGAAAAGTGCCAAACAGACACTTGTAGCTTCTTCCACTATGGCAGCAGAGTTTGTAGCATGCTCTGAGGCATCTAATCATGGAATATGGCTGCGAAATTTTGTCACCAAGGCTGCGTATTTTGGAGAATATAGAAATACCACTTAAATTATTTTGTGACAATAAATCAGCAGTGTTGTATTCCAACAACAATAGGAGCTCGTCTAAGTCAAAGCACATTGACATAAAGTTCCTAGTTGTGAAAGAAAGAGTGCAAAGTGGACAAATATCCATAGAACACATTGGGACAAACTCTATGATAGCGGATCCGCTCACAAAAGGTTTACCACCCAAGGTCTTTCATGAGCACACTGCTCATATGGGTGTTACATCATTTAAGGATATTATTGTTTGAGTGGGAGTTTGTTATTTGTTTACTTTATGTTTATGTTTATTTTCAGACATTTATGTATTTGGTTATTTTACGATCGAAAATAAAGTATTGATTAATCCACTCTTTTCTTATTTGGATAAGGACATCACTTATGTTTAAAGAGGACCAGATTGGAAATAGGCATGTTCGGTTCACATTTACATGTAATTTCCATGCTACGCATCCATGATTGATCTATGTCATTTGATTATGTTTATATACGTGACCATTGATGGGTCCAAATATGATTGATATGGCAAAGACCGCTTTGATCCTATATGGATATAATTGATGGACGAGATTGTTATAGAATACCTATTACATGATAGCAAATTTTTGAGCTCATAAGGTCGTACATTTGTCGTGTAACATATGTTGCCCAAGTGGGAGATTGTTGGATTAAAATTCAATAATAGTGGGCACATATGTATAATGTACGTTGCTATTATAAAGTTTAACACGTAATTAAGTGACCAATTATGTTACACGTGTTATAGGTACTGAATTGTCATGGAATTAAAAGTGTAGATACCATAAGTTAGATTTATAACTCAATGAGGGGCAGAGTTGTAAATATTAATAAACTGTTTTAATTCAGTTTATATAAAGGGTAGTGGTCCCCGAGATCTAGGTTAACTTGCATATCTCTTTTCCCCGTCTGAGAGTTGTGTGCTAAGAGGTAATCTATCATCTTGGAAGATCAAACCCTCTGAAAAATCTCCATCAATGGATTCAGGTACGCTTCCGCAAATCTAGTATTTATTCTTAATGATTTGACATACATATCGATTTAGGGTTTATATTCGTATTGAATATATATTTTGGTTTCTAACATGGGATGCTACAAGAATTTCATGGGCTATAGATGCCAATCAATTAAACTATGTTCAAAACAACACTTTCAACAAGCATAAACAGATAGCAATTACTCAATGAGCTCTCTGGTTCTCTAGAAATAAACTCATTCATGAGAGACATATACAACGAGTAGATGAAGTGGTTACCTTTATCAACAGTTACTATGTTGATTTTGAGCACCTTTCAACAACACTTCGCCACCCGCCTCCTTTGTTTCAGATAAACTGGTCGCCATCTCCTTTAGAGATTTTCAAAATTAATGTCGATGCTGCCTATATCCAAGCAACAGAACTATCATTCTCCGGAGTTATAATTCGTAATCATGAGGGACTTGTAATGGGTTCTTGCCACAAGTTTAATCTCAATACTACCTTTGTTTTCTCAATAGAAGCATTGGCGGTGTTTCAAGAAATGCAGTTTGCTTTGGAGCTCGAATTACTTTCGGTGGTGGTGGTGAGCGATTCTTGAACAGTCATTTTCAAACTACTATCTGCATCGGTGGATTTGTCTGATATTGGCCCTTTGACGAGAGATATAAAAACTTCTTCAGTCTCTTTTGATTCTTGCATGTTCAATTTCTCCAGACGAAATAGCAGTCGCCCTGCACATACGTTGGCAACGGAGGGTCTATGACTTTCTTCCAAATTACTTGTATACCCTCGAGTATTTCATTTAAAATCATTAATTAATTTAATACACAAATTGATATATATTTTTTAAATATGAAGGGTGACCCAGAGGTAATCTTACCCATAATTAAATGACCCAAGTGTAATCTTTAATAATTGAGTGACACAAATATAACTTTACCCATAATTGAGTGACCCAAATGTAACCTTCAATAATTGGACAACCCAAATGTAACATTACCCTCCATTGTAGTTTACCCTAAGATTAAACAAGTTTTCTTATAATAATTTCATTATCTGTTTTACTATCTATGTTTTATTTATTATTATTTTTAAAAAAAATATCATTCAGAAATTTTGGATCAAATATTTGCTTAATGAAGTGATTGAAAGTAAACAATTAAAAGAAGAAAAAACCTAAAAGAAAAAGCAAGAAAAGAGACATAACGTTCTTGTCGAAATGTAAGAGATAAACAAAGTAGTAGCGTCATCTAGTACACTATTATAATTGATAACACAATTTTAAAAGCATAAAGTTTGAAAGAAAAGAAAAGCCGAGACTTCTTTTCCTTTTCCTGTTTGGATGTAGGGAAAAGCATCCTTCATCCCCACCCCTTTTCTTTTTCCCAACATACTGAAGTTTGAGCTTTGAATTGCATACTCAAGCCCCACATAATAAATTTAATTTCAATAACATTAAAAACAACGATAACGATGAGATTAAAAATTAACGGTTTCAGTTGAACTTTGAGCTTTTCTAGTTTAATTCAACGTAAATTATTCTAAAATGTTGTTTTGTAGGTAATCATGAATTTATCGGATAAAATAATTACTCATTATTAAAGTTCAAACAAAGTTTAGTGTTATAAGTTAACTAGACACTATTTAGTTGAAAAATTATTAACTTATCATAACTTTAAATGGATAATTAATAATTTATTTTTACATAAAATATTTACTTTGTTCCACACCGTAGGTGCAACAAAATCTTGTAACCCTTTTTTATTTTAGGTCTAATTATACTATGCTAATTGTTATGATATCATTTAATAAATCCAAGTCGATATCATCGCTGGTTAACGACGTTAAAGTGATGCGTGAATTTTAGTTTTATTTTTTTATTTTAAAGAACAATTAGCTAACATGCAAATGGATTACTAATTGAAAATCTTAAGTTGACTTTTCACGCGACTCTGATTGTGTGACCGCAGAAAAATTCATGTTACCACTTTAGCGGTGGCAATTAACTAATGATGTTATCAATTTCAACCTACTAATAACATAAAAAAAATAAAAGGACTAAATCATGCCAATATATTGTAGAGAGATTAAATCCTAAATTTGAACATACTAGAGGGGCTTAGACCATAATTAGCCCTTTGTTTCAAAATCGAATGAATCATGGATGCGAAAAATGAGCATGTTTTTGGCTGACGTTAGTCATCAGTACAGTTCTGGAAGTGTCATTTCTGTATGTCTAGAGCTGGTTGACTCAAAACCAGATAATGACGGAAAGAAGACACAATATCACCTATGGTCGTTTTCTTCTAACCACCACAGGTCTTAGAGTAATGATAATCTAGTAATAAATGTCCAAACCAAACCCCCCCAATGAACAGAACCTCTCACAATGATATATGGATCATGGTCAGATTCAGACAGGAAAATGAGAGCTTCTCTATGGGTGTACTGTTTTCTGTTTTTAGGTTCTGGTCCTCATCTAGCTTAAGACTGTAATGCCTTTGGCTTTGGTTATTATGTGGAGTATAATGTGATGTGATCCGGATCCGGTGTTGGCTGCAAAAGTGAAGTAGTGCAGGAGCAGCATCTTATTGGTGTCAGATTCGCATGTGCAATTATAGCGGGTAAAGTTTTGGTTAGCGGGAAGGGGTGTTTCAGTGAGGGGTCGAAATTCGAAACCCCATGTTCCTTTAAGGCGCAGCCACATGTGTTTCAGTGTTTGATATGGTATCAGACAAAGGTACGCAATGTACAGTCTCCTGCTTTGCATAGCGGGAAACCATGTCTGCCTTCAGCCTTGCCTCTTCTGTTGTATATTCACGCTCTCCTGTCCTATACCGCTTCCCATCAAATTGCAACATCCTTACAACTTACAACTACAACCCTGTAATAAAAATGCTAAAAGAGAGAGATAGAAGTGGTGATGGTTAGACCTGGTAAATTTGACTTAAAAACTAAATCGATTTATTTGATTCGAACACGATTCGAAATCCGAAATAAATCGAATCGATTTTCAGTTGAACCGAAATAGATCCAAACCGATTTTTCAACCGAACTGAATATATTCGAACGGATTTTTAACCGAAACGAAGGCAATCCTAATTAAAGAAAAAATATTAAAATAAATAAATAAAGATGAGATGTGAACTGTCGCACAACTTATTATAACGTCAAATATACATGCTATATAAAGTCATACATAGGGTGAAAAAACCTAACTCGGCCTAAAAATTCGACTAAAACCGATCAATCTCTTATTAACCCTAGATTGACCCAAACCGAAATTAAACAACCAGAAAGTCAACCGAACCGAAAATCAACCAACCTGTCGTCCTAACCCGATACTCGAACCGACTAAAATAACTCGAACCATAGGCCTAAAATCACCATAGGCCTAAAATCGAACCAGACCCAAACTTAAACCGAATATAATCAGACCCAAAATAACTCGAACCAAAGCCAAACCGGAAAACCGTTTGCCACGTCTACCGTGATGGTTCCGATATCTTCTTCTTGCATCCGTTAATTAATTATTGTTGTCCATACGCGGTATTGCACTTTAACTTTTAGGCAAATGTTGTGCAATTAGGGGAGGGGAGGGGGGACAGGCGAATGTGTTAAGGCTGCCAATCTGCTTCCTTTCCAACTAAAAATGAAAAACCTCGAGACGAGACGGCAGGGGTAGCTTTTTTGCATGAAAACCAGCGAAATGCCGTGTTCTGTCTAAAACTTGATAGGGAATTAGATTCCACCGCCACTTTCATTGTTTTAAATAATACATAATCAACTCTTCCATTTCCGCGCCATTTTAGAACATGGAATATTCGGGTATTATATATATAACTAACTAGAAACAGATGTATTATTGAAAATTTGATATCAAATCTTGTCATTTCACTTAGAGTTCAGTCGGTATCTATGTATTAACGTATCACATATATGATGCGTGACTATTATATTAGTTATATAGTGAACGTGTCATTTCTATGTAAAGCTTTTTTTAATGAAAATCTGTAGCATCATGCATGCAAAGCAAAGTGATATTTTTTAAATAATGCACAGAGGAAATTAAAAAAACTACATGCACGCGGGGGAGATAAGAATTAGAATAAAATGGGATAAAATACTTTGATTGAATTGGATTAATAAGGCTAATTATTCACTAAAGAAAGAGCATTAAGGGGAAGATAATGGGGGTGTCGTTGGTATTAGGCATTTTCTCCACTGTCCAAATCAGCCTTATAAAATACTAGTATATATTACGCAATGGGACCCTACGGCCTTGGCCAGTCGTGGCTTTGGAATCCCGACCATTTGCATCTCATTAGAAAAAGGAGGGAAAAAAGATTGATTTTGATTTCCCCCTTTGTCGCCACGTTATTAGTTTTTTCTTAAATGAAATTAAAAAGAAAAAGCTAGCTATTTTCTCTACTATTGGAAATTGGAATGTACAATGTTTACGTCATGCAAACTTGACCCGACATTTAAGACTCGAATCGATTTATCCGATTCGAGATCTAATATAGACTCAAACATAATGATTTAAATTTGACCCGAAATTGAACCAAAATCGACTCGAAAATAACCCAAACTGAAAACAACCAGAATCGAAAAGCAATCCAAACCGAAAGTTATCCGAATTTAATTTGTTCAAATATATATGTTTTATTCTCATTTTGTATTCTATTACTAACTAACAACGACATTTAATAATAGTTTAATGGTTTAATATCATTTTTCTCTTTTAAAAGATCATCTTCATTTTCGACTCAAATCAAAACTCGATCGATCCGATATTAACCCGACTCGAAAAGCAACCAAGCCGATATTGACTCAAACTAAAAAGCTAACCGATTTGATATTAACCTAACCGAAAATCAACCGATCCAATATTGACTCAAATCGATACGTGACCCAACCCGAAATAACATAGACTCAGACTAAATCTGAATCTGACTCGAGTCAAACATAAACAGAAAATAGCTCAAACCGAAAATGAACATGACCCAAAATGACCCGACCCGAACCAAAACCGAATGACTTGATTGCCACCTTTAACAATATTCAAGAACTATTTTAACCTTGAAGAACGTTTTTAGGCTTGTTCACAAATTTAATCTCCAAATTATATCCATTCTTTAATTTTTTGTATATTATTTGATCCTAGTTTACACAATAAAAAGTTTGTAGCGTTATCTTATAAACTGTTAAATACGTGACACGTAATAGATAATGTCATTCATGAATTATCGGTCAACTGATTTAGATCGAATATTAAAAAGGTTTTTTATAAAACAATTCTTCTAATTTAGTTTATTTTATTCACAATGTTAAGAACCAAATAGTGAATAAAATTTTATTTCTTCTAATGAAAAATAATAAATTACGAATAAAGTGGGAAATAAAAAGAAAGCAAATCGCAGATAAATATCGATGATGTATCATGGTTGATGCGTCTTTCTCTTTTCGGTTGGAAATTGTATATAGTTACGTACAGAAGAGAGTTTAGCAAGGCATACGTCACCACCATATAAACACGTCCACAGAAAGAGCAGTGGAGCTTATCTCGTAACAAATGGCAGAATTCTTGTGATTTTACACAATAAAGATTGTCGGTTTAGAAGATTCATTCTCAACTTTTGCTTTCTTTTCCAAGTTGCATATTTGTAAGTAATTTCCTTTCTTATGAGGCAGCACATCAATTATTGTTAGCTACTTAAACACTAATAAGTTTGTATTTCTTCAATGATTTCTGATTTCTTGACAAGAAATGCTCGATTCAACTTTCAATAAAGGCAAGAGAGTTTATAAACATATGCTACCACTTGAGAATACAATTAATTGCCGAGTTTTAACTAACTGTGCAACGAATTATAATTCAATTAATTGAGAATACCACTTACATAAATTGCATATACAAAAAAGCCGCGTAGAATTTTTAATAATGATTTTTTCTAGTAAAATATATATCTATTTTACTATACATGTTTCGGATTTGTAGCTTTCCTTTCTAATAATTCATCTTAAAAGTTTAAATTTGAGTTTTCTTTTCGAAAGCACAATGTGTATTGTCATTGCACCAAACCCTTGTTTATTCATAATGAAAATTTTAAAGTAATTTATTTTTATATTTTCTAAAACTTTAGCCGAAGATAATTGAGATAAAAATATAAATGACCATTAATTTTTCTTATCAATATTGAATTTTCACTTCAAAATCCAAATTCAGTAATATCTATAAAAAGGGGTAACTTTTAATAGTACTTCTATATTTTCACCACTAAAATCAATGGATAACGTTACATTTTGTTAAAGTGATGCATTTAAAATAATATACACCTACGTCATTGCTTTTAATGAATAAAAATTCTCTACTTTTTTTAGTATTTTTATTTATATTCTCACACTAAAAGTTAAGTTTAAGGTTGGGATTTAAGATTTAGAATTTAAGATTAATGCTTAGAATTTAAAATTTTTAGTATTTTTTAATAATGAGGCATAAAAAGAAATATAAGATTTTTGTCCGCATTTAATGGCCAACCTACTCTAAATTTCTTGTAAACTTAAGAAAATTTCTATAAAGTATAAACAGTGGCATTGTACATCTCATTAAATATGTTTTTAAGAAAATGGTAAGGGTTTGTGATAATATGTATTTAAATAAATACTAAATTAAACCTCATGAAAACTGGATTAAGGAATGAGCATGGAATCAAGCTCATACAATTTACTAAAATTGTTTTAATTAGAATAGTATATGTTGTAGTTTCTATTAAAAAAGTATATGTTGTAGTTTAAAGGAGAACTTCCATACATATGTATATAATATTACATATATTAAGGCTTTTATTAAAAAGTTGATCATGTTTTCAAGGGAAAAGTTAACGAAGAACTCGAGGATGTAATAAAGTGTAGTATTTGCAGAAACAACAATGTTTGCAAAAGAATGGTATCCGAGTTCGTTCCACATTTTTTTTTAAGAAAGTCTAATTTTAATCCTATTTAAAAGGAGAAAGGGGAAATTTTAAGAGAAAAAAGAGTATTTTTCGTGAGTCTAAAACTTATAATCTAAAAAAATAAACAAACAACTAGACCAACTAAATATCACAATTCTTTTAATTTTATTTGTAAGATTAATTGTATAAATGAGATAATTCTTATATAGTGGCAAAAGGGTGATAATTACTTTTGCTATTATCTTTATATCTCCCCATGCATCATCATGCATGAACTCACTTTTTGAGCACTAAAACAAATACAGTCCACAACATGAAAGATCAAAGGAAGCTTATAGATGAAGAAACACTTCTTCCACTAAAACCCTAAAACATATATATGCAATATAATAAAAACAAAAAGCAAAGATGAGAGAATGAAGGAATAATTTTATTAAAAAAAGAAAAACAATTAAACAAAAGCCCTCTCTCTCCTCCCCACCTCTCCTACCTTTCCTTCTACCTCTCATCTCTTTCTTTCTTGGCCTCCAGTATCCCCCTAGTGCATGGATTCTCTACCTTATTAAAGAACCCATCCAACTTTATAAAGTAAAGAGATTTCTAAATATTAACCATGGTTTTCTCATCTGTTCCAATCTATTTAGATCCTCCCAACTGGCAGCAGGTAAGGGTTTTTTTTTCTCTTCATCAATTTCTATCCATAGTTTGTGCTCCCAAAGTAAAGAAAATTCAAAAGATAAATATTCCTTTGTTATCTTTTTACTGAATCTACCAACTATTTTCTTCTTTTTTATAATTGTAAAGATTTACTTTTGTTTTTGGAGCAGCATAATCATCAACATGGAACTGGTTCTGGTAGTGAAAATCCTCAGCTTCCACCACTTCCACCACCTTCTCATGTTGGAGCTGGTGCTGGCGGCTCCATTAGGCCTGGTTCAATGTATGATCCAGCCAGGCTAGCAAAGATTCCACAGCCAGAAGCTGCCCTGAAATGTCCAAGGTGTGAGTCCACTAACACCAAGTTTTGTTATTTCAATAACTATAGCCTTTCACAGCCACGCCACTTCTGCAAGACGTGTCGGCGGTATTGGACTAGAGGGGGCGCCCTTAGAAATGTTCCGGTCGGTGGAGGATGCCGAAGAAACAAGAAAAACAAAAGCAGTAGCAACTCGAAATCCACTGCTTCTGCGGAGAAGCAAGGGCAAGGTGGTTCGAATTCAACAAATGCTGTTAATATTCCATCTGAAATCACAGGTCATTTGCCCTTGATGGCTTCTTTGCAAAGTTTTCCTCAGTTTAGTTTGGGAAATATTGGCTTAAACTTCAGTGGAATTCAAGGTAGTGGTAGTGGGCAACAGGCTGAGATGGGATTTCAGATAGGAACTCAACAGCAGTTCCCTTTGTTTGAGCCAACTAATGGTTTATACTCATTTCAAAGTGAGTGCATGGAAGGATCATGTTCCATGGTGGGAGAAAGCCAGCTTCTTCGTTCCATAACTTCAAGTTCTAGGGTTTCTCAGCTGGCTCCAGTGAAAATGGAGAACAACAACCAAGGGCTAAATCTATCAAGATCAGTGGTGGGTGGTGTTTCGGAGAATAATCAGTACTGGGGAGGAACTAGTTGGACGGATTTATCAGGTCTCAACTCTTCTAATACTAATCATCTCTTATAGATGGTTTCAATCTTTCTTCATTGACAGCAGCTTAAAGCTTTAATGACAGATATTAGTTGACATAAAAGTTGCAGGGCTCCTCCAACATCAAAAAACACAACATAATTGATGTTGCATGTTTGATATATGTGTGTGGGTTTTATTAAGGTAGTATATTGTTTGGTTATTTTGTTTGCATGGGGCTTGTTTACTGATATGTTGTCTCTGTTTATGCGTGAAGTTATGGGATCTTTTATCTGACATTAATATAAGCTAATTTTCCTCTGTGGAATATCCTACCTCATCTCATGATGTCTGTTTTTTCTTCCTACTGGTCGTACAAGGTTGCAGGGTGAGTCTAACGTGCAGCATCTTTAGGATGTGGCTAAAAGACAAGTTTCGAAATTTGTCCTCAAAGTGAAAATGTTAGACTTTTTGATAACATTTTTTTGTTGCTTTTTTAGTTTTTTTCTGCAAGTATTGATACTTATTTTGTAAGTTTCGATACTTTGTCCTGAACTGAAAATTTATTAAAAAAACTAAGTATCGATACTTATATAAAAATTAAAAAAATCAACTGAAAATGTTATAAAAAAAATTTAACATTTTCAGTTTGATTACAAATTTTAAAACTTGTCGTCTTTCAGTCACACTCACACTTTAGACATGCCGCACCCCAAACCTACCAAGGTTGTATCACTATGTAGAAAGAAAAAAAAAGTCCTTTGTCTGCAAATCATCATTTCACCCACATTTCGACAAAACGTTCCTTAAATATGCTACCTGTGTGCACTTAAGAACTATAAAGACAATTATCATGAACAACAACAAATTACTTCCTATCAGCCAAATAGAACTATAAGTAAAATGTTGCATCCTGCACTTGTTTTTTGTCTGATATCTAAATATATTGATCCCATTTCCTATGCTTTTCGATCCATTTCTGTTCTATTATGCAAGGAAAGTTAAGATTTATATGAATTTGCATATCCATGGGTTAATTACTTGTAAAAACAAACAAACCCTACAATCTTATGATCTGTTAACTTTAAAGACAATTATGATGGCTGGCAATGGCATGGCTTTTGTAATCCCTTTGGAAGTTACAGTTTTCAAGTTAAGGTACAGAACCCGAGAAAACGCCAAAATGCCACTCAAAACCATGCAATTCCAATTTGTTGTAGAATTTGTGGTGTTTTTAAACAAGGAATATTTTAAGTTCAGTTAACAATGCATGGTCAAAAGAAGTGAAACCTTTTCAACATATAACCCTCTTTTATTTTATCTTTTCGGTATGGTAACCAGAAAATGAAAGATCAGATTTAGTTAGAAAATAATTAATGAAAAAGGTGCAAAATATTTTGTCTTAAAACAAAAGAAAAAGAGACGGAATCAAAGGGATTTTTTCTTCTTTTTTCTTTGCAGGGACCAGGTTCTACTGCCTTACATCAACGAATAAAGCATTTCTTATGATAATTTCGGGGGAAAAAAATAAGAATTTGAAAATGACATGCTAATATTTTACAAATGCTTGTGCTTATAAGCACGTGTAAGTTTAATATTGTTTTGCTAATTCAAGAACATTTAGTAGGATGATTACATAAATATCGATAAGAATACAAAAAAATTGTAGCATTTGGACATAAAAGAAAATGTGTACGTAACTGTACTGATGGTGGATTGCTCATAGAAGCTACAAAGTTTGAAGAAATGGTTAGTAATCAAAGTAAAACAATGTGATGACGACATTGGTGGGGGGTCGAAATTGCAAAGGAAAAAGAGAAACTGAGAAAAAGAAAGGGAGAGATAAAGGTTGTGTTTAATGAATAATGATAGTGGTGGTGATGACGGATTAGATAATGATCTTTAAAGTTGTGTTATTACGCGATAAATATATATTTTAAAAAGTGTATTACTTTTTTTAATCGGAAATGTGGTCGAAGCTATTACATTATAGAACTCTTATACACAATGGTGAATTTAAAAATATATTTGAAGATCGATACATATAAAGTCTCAAAATTTCAAGTTGGGCTTAAACCATAAATATTATTTAAATAATTGATAAAAGATAAAAAAAAAAAATTGAAGGCGAATGTGAACACGGGCTCACCATATATTACACGTGAATCCATCATTGCTCATACGAGTATAGAGGACTAGAAATGTCCCTGAGCAGAAGACCATAGAGGTCAGGGGTGGCTCATCAAAGACACATAATGTTTTATTGGACAATGAAGACTTTGCCATGTAGTCGGAGACTATGTTTATTTCACTACGAATAAACTCAACAATTATTATTTTTATTTTTATAACAAATAATTTATATTTAAGAGTAAATTATCTTAATACTCATCAAATTATAAGGTTAGTTTTATTTTGATCATCAAACTAAAATATTGTTGATTTAGTCACTAACATTCCAAATTTATATCAATGTTGTCATCCTTCGTTAAAAAGTTAATACAAATGATGACATAGTTTTTCCCTGAATAAAAGGCTTAAGCCATGGAGCTAACTAGAAAAAAAAAATTTACAATAAGGAGGGCACCTCACATCACGGTCAAGAAACATTCACAAGAACCGGCAACGGCGAGGAAAAGAGCACGGTCTGATATAACGGGGACGAGCCTAGTTCGGTAACACCATCAGCAAGCATGTTAACTTATCTAGGAACCCAAGCAATCTCCGTTACCCAATTGCGTTGGTGCAATCGATGGATAAAACGCACCAACGCATAGGGACTCGCCGAACAATCAGAATTAGAGACAAGACGAACAACCTCGACATTATCGGATTGGATCATGAGAGATTCAAAACCATGCACTCCGGCAACTTCCAAACCAATGAACAAAGCCCAAAGCTCAGCCTACAATGGCGTTGTTATGCCAACTGCTCTATAAAAACCAACCACTCAATTACCTTCATGATCGCGGACTCCTCCTCCTACAGTTCCAAGCAGTGGAGAGGTAGACAACACCGTCAACATTGAGGCAGACATAACCAGGAGGCGGCATTTGCAATTGAAGCGTCATTGGCAGCTTTTCATGCGGCACCGGCGCCCGGTGACAACCGTGGAAAAGCCGAGCCCACGCAATGCTATAAGCAAGGGTCGATGTAGAAAGACGGCAAGAGGCATTAAAGACCCGGTCGTTGCGCTGTTTCTATATCTGCCCAGTGAGCGAGGAGAAAACCAAGCACCATGGAGCATCCTGCCCTTCACCGACACTAAATGATTGATATGATATCATATTAAACTCTTAATGTTTATACATTCTATTAATTTGTCATAATTCTAAGAAAAATCAACAATTTAACCCTTCACCTCTACAAAAGTCTACAATTTGGTCATAATCCTATATTTAAAAAAATCAATTATAAAAATTGCAAGGTTTTTAAACCAATTATAATTATAAAATTATGATTTAACCAATTCATGGAGGATTCTGTTGGGACAAAAGTGACAGCTTCACATCTAATCGGTTTGTATCCAAGCCTGAATTTTTCTTCTTCCAATTCTTGCTTTTGTAGAGTTTTGAAGAAAATATGTAGCAGAAGCTGAAGCAATTGGTTTCATGGTATTGAGATTAGTACCAACAGGCAACATGGATATCATTAATATCACCAAACTTCAAATCTCTGGCAGTATCGAACTCTACTGCAAACATATGGTTCCTTGAGTTTCCATTCTTGCATTAAGCAAGCCTAGCCTAGGTGTTTGGGAAAACTGTGGCAAAAACGAAAGCAGTAGAGAAATAAGAAATCTTCCCGTTGTTTGAGTTATTGAATTGAAATGGAGATGAATAAAAAGCATGGGCACTTACACGACGAGAAGTCGTGTCAAATATCATGGGTCAACGTGTTTGCACTTTGATGCCCAACAAACTCCATATGAACAAGGCCCTAAACACATATAAGTTGTGTCAAATAACATTTGTTTAATATAAGTGGTAATAAGATACCAATTCTAAACCTCAAATTTAGCAACGGATAACTTCTAATATAGTTGTTCAAAAAAACTTTTAATATTCTTTTTATTTCATCCAGAAGTCCTTTTTTTATAATTTACATAATCTCAGTTATTAATTATTTATGTATTTTAGTGTTCTTAACCATCTAATCATTTTTTTGTTCAATCCCCCATTTGTTTAGCAATACATGTATAATAATCCATACAAAAGATAGCGAAAACTCTAGATGGTTGATCTTTTGAGCCCGCGTCAAGTTTGACTAATCAACCCGCCTTGGGGTAATGCAGGAGTAGACGAAGTGGAAGCGAGAATGTCAGCTTGAGTAACGCAAATATTGATGAGAATTCAATGTCCCGAAAACCCAAGGGTTCTTTCGCAAGGTTTGTCCATAGAGGGTGAGTCAGGGCCTAAGATCAGGCCGAAAGGCATAGTCGATAGACAACGGGTGAATATTCTTGTACTACCCTTATTGGTCTTGAAGGACGGAAGAGGCTAGGTTAGCCGAAAGATGGTTATCGGTTCAAGGACGCAAAGTGCCCCTACTTTTTCAGGGTAAGAACGGGTAGAAAAAATGCTCCGAGCCAATGTTCAAGTACCAGGTGCTACGGCGCTGAAGTAACCCATGCTATACTCCTAGGAAAAGCTCGAACGACCTTCAACAAAAGGGTACCTGTACGTGGATAGGTAGAGAATACCTAGGGGCGCGAGACAACTCTCTCTAAAGAACTCGGCAAAATAGCCTCGTAACTTCGGGAGAATGGGTGCCTTCTCACAAAGGTGGTTGCAGTCTAAAGTGGACTAATGAAAAAATAGTGTTGTTTATGGGACGAAATGAGCTTTATAGACAATACTATATGCTTTTAGTTATCAACAAGGGGTGGGTGCATTGGTAAGGTATATTACACTCTTAAGGTGAGGACGTGAGTTCAAACTTTAAAAACGACATTATTGAGAGAGACAACCTCATACCTCGAACATAGATTACAAAATAGACTTGCATATTGCCAAAAGGAAATTTTATGCTTTCGGTTCAATTCAAAACGTAAAATTTAAATTTTATTTGTAAATGATTCTTTTAAGGCTTTGCTCGATGAATATAAAAATTAAGCATTAAATTTTTAATGGTGAAATTAATAGTATTTAATTTTTATTTTATACAGTAAAATGTTTGATATTTTTACTAAAAATTATTTGAATTTAAATATATTGTTCGATAATAAAGGTTGATTATTATTTTTTTGTAATAAAGTCGAATGTTTGAATTTATTGAAAATAAAATGTTCGATATTCTTTCGCTGTAAAAAATTATTCGGAATTGTGGGCCGCGTACGAAGGTATAAAGTGTGCTGATGTTATGGAGGTGGATTCTATTATTTTGGAGTCTGATAATATGTAGGCGATGTCGTTACTAAATAGCTCGTCTACGACAAGAATGTGCTATACGCTTATTTAACAAATTTACAGTCGCCTTCAACGTCCAAGGAGGGTCAAGTTTATTCATGCTTTTCAAGAAGCAAATAAAATTGTCGATGGGATGACAAAACTATTTCCTAAAAATAGCTTTGAACCACGTTTATTTTTTATCCTCCTAATCAGGTTTTATCTTTATTATATGACGATGTTAATGTTAGTGTCTTCCATACCTAGCTGATTGATTTAAGAATTATCATATTTTTTTATCAAAAATTAAATACAAAAGTGGAATGGCAAATATTTTGGTCTTGTTTGGTAATTAGTTGATAGCTGATAGTGGATTACATAAGTTGGTAGTTGATTGCATTAGCTGATTTGACTAACGGATTGAATTAGCTGATTGTATTAGTTGATTGTATAGCGTTTGGTAAAATTAACTGATAGCTTATAACTATTTACTTATTTAAATAAGCAAAATGACGTATAAGGACATAATTCTATTCAATACTTGTTTGAATAATTTATTACTAAATAATATTTTGTATCTATTAATATTATTTAGATTATGAAAAATAATTTTTTAATATAACATAACTAAGCATATTTGAATGATCTATATATTAATTTATTATTTATATAATTATTTTTAATACAATTTAATTAATTATTAAATTTAAGTACAAATATAAATATAAATATAAATGTGTGAAAATAAAAAGAAAAAATAAAAAATTATTAGTTTACAAATGTCACAATGTAAATACGCGAGAGTGAAGAATTAAAATAAAAAATATTTTTTTGATGAAAATAAAATAGAAAATGTTAAATTTAGGTTATTTGGAGATTTTTTATATTTGTTAAAGGTAAAAGAGTCTTTATAACTCAAATGTCAAAACCTCTTATTTCAAAAGGTTCCTATTAGCATCTTTTTCAAAATTAGACATTTCACCCAATCCGCTATTCATATATCTATATTAACGAATTTAACCGATCAAATCTCTAATTTTAACTCAAGCTTCTGATTTTGACTCAAACTTCCGTTTACCAAACATGACTTTTATATTTTTACTTTTATTTTATATACAAGATAAAATCAGACTATACATTAACAAAAAATTTTTGAGCTCATATCTTCAATACTGAAATATAACTTTTTCGTAGAAAATCATTGTTAATTTGAATTAAAAATATAAACTATTTATTGTTTTTTTTTCTTTGAAAATTTTAAATAAGCTGATTTCAAAAACTATTATGAAAAACGTTTATTTTCAATGGTTTGAAAACTTGTAATACCTTATCAAACAAGACACAAAGTACGTTTACTTGAAATTTTCTTAAGAACATAGATTATTCCATTTAAAGTTAATATTTGAAAATTGTATTTATATTTAAAAAAAAAAGTATACATGTGCAACTTGAAATAAACTCAATTCATATTTTAGAACCAATATATTTTTTTCTAAACCTATACTTAATACTTCAACTTTTGTTTATATCCTCTTAAACTTTTAAATACTCTGTACAATATTCGATAGAGATTAACAAACTAATGACTCAAAAGGATTGACGTTGAATCACAAAATTAAATTCTGTAAACATATTTTAAGATTTACATGTCACTTTTTTATTATCAATTATTATAATAATATTGAAAGTTTCCATACAAATAATAAAATATAAGTGGAAGGGAAACCGGGTTTACAGGTTTGGAGCGCCTGTTGACGCGATACCTCACCTAAAAAAGAGAATAAACCGAAGGATCCGGTAAAACAGTTAAAAAAAACTACTAAAAAGTTATTCTTTTAAATTTCAAAAGCTTATCATTTTTAAGTTACCATTTTCTTGTTCTTTTGGCGGGTCGCTCAGATCATCTTTCTCATTGCTTTGTTTTCTCGCAGGTGATTTCTCTCTACCTTCTGTTTGGTCTCTGAAATCCCGTTTTCTTATGCAATATTACAATTCTTGATTTTTCGATCTGTACTCGATTGGCACTCTGACAAATTCGCGGGAATTGTATGTGTCCATTCTGATAAGTTTGGATCTTTGGTAATTTGGTGTTCACTGTACGGATGTTTTGTGATCCCAATTTTGATAATGATCCTTGAATTAGCTTTCCTGTTTCATCCTTGTATTTGCGATTCTAATTATCTTATCGATCAAAAAGCTTAAAAAAGGAGAATGTATGATCATATGAACTTTGATGATTTGGTCTCATAATTTTCCAAATCATGGTGGTTGAACTTGAATTTTGGTCTGTGAATTGCTTCTATTATTGTTGTGATGTTGATCTGAACTCCGACGTTTTAGTTAATACAAGATGGCGGATGGTGAGGATATTCAACCACTAGTATGTGACAATGGAACTGGAATGGTGAAGGTATCAGTTTTGGAATTGGATACTCATCTTCTTTCATGTTTTACATATGATATTATCTTATCATGCGTTTTTGGTGTTTGTAGGCTGGATTTGCGGGTGATGATGCTCCGAGGGCTGTGTTCCCTAGCATTGTGGGGCGTCCGCGTCACACTGGTGTGATGGTTGGCATGGGTCAGAAAGATGCATATGTTGGGGACGAGGCTCAGTCCAAGCGTGGTATTTTAACTCTTAAATACCCTATTGAACACGGTATTGTTAACAACTGGGATGATATGGAAAAGATCTGGCATCATACTTTCTACAATGAACTTCGTGTGGCTCCAGAAGAACACCCGGTTCTGCTCACCGAGGCACCTCTTAACCCAAAAGCCAATCGTGAGAAAATGACCCAGATCATGTTTGAAACCTTCAATGCTCCGGCCATGTATGTTGCTATCCAGGCTGTTCTCTCCCTTTATGCCAGTGGTCGTACGACTGGTAAGCATTTTTTTTACTACACTCTGTCCATGTTACTTAGATTCAGGGGTAAGTGTCTCAACTCTGATACAGTATATATCCAGATCTTGTTTAGTCATTTCCACACTATAAAGTCTTCCTGATCCAACAACATCTATGTTTAGAACTTAGAAGGAGTTTGCTCATTTTTCATCTGCTAAGTGCTAACCATTCTCAAACTCAAACAATGCTTGATGTAGGTATTGTTCTGGATTCTGGAGATGGTGTGAGCCATACTGTCCCCATATACGAAGGATATGCCCTCCCTCATGCCATCCTCCGTCTCGACTTAGCTGGTCGTGACCTTACTGACGCCCTCATGAAAATCTTGACTGAGCGTGGTTATTCATTCACCACTACAGCAGAGCGAGAAATCGTGAGGGACGTGAAAGAGAAGCTGGCATACATTGCACTTGACTATGAGCAAGAGCTAGAAACTTCCAAAACCAGTTCTTCCATCGAGAAGAGCTACGAGTTGCCCGATGGCCAGGTGATCACCATCGGCGCTGAGCGCTTCCGGTGCCCCGAAGTCCTTTTCCAGCCTTCCATGATAGGGATGGAAGCTGCCGGCATTCATGAAACCACATACAACTCCATCATGAAGTGCGATGTTGACATCAGGAAGGATTTGTATGGAAACATTGTTCTCAGTGGTGGAACTACCATGTTCCCAGGGATTGCTGACAGGATGAGCAAGGAAATCACTTCCTTGGCCCCAAGCAGCATGAAAATCAAGGTGGTGGCTCCACCTGAAAGGAAATACAGTGTCTGGATTGGAGGCTCCATCTTAGCATCTCTCAGTACTTTCCAGCAGGTATTATCTACTCATAATTCTGATTGCATTTAGTTGTTAAAGAGATAGTTTGGTTAATTGCACGTATGAACTGAGCAACATTCATACATTATCAGTCTCGCTTCTCGATTTCAATCCGGTAAACAACATTTGCTTATTGAAAATATTCACTCATTGTGATTGGAATGCAGATGTGGATTGCTAAGGCAGAGTATGATGAATCTGGCCCATCTATTGTGCACAGGAAGTGCTTCTAGTTCTTGAAAGTGCAAGAGGAGCAGAAGCAATGTCTTGTTTTTAATCTCTGCCATTATATCTTAATTCGTTTTCTCATTGTTTTTTTAATGAAGCAAGAACGGTGAAGATGACGATAGAGTTGAAATTCACTTTTGTTTTTATTTAACCGTTGTTGAATGATTTGTCCATTCAAGACCTGCTAAGGGTAAATCAATATGAATGAATTCAGTGTTATTCTTGTCAATTTCTCTCCTCTAACACACTTATTCAAGTGATATTTCTCTCTTTTTAACCTTAACATGTTAATTACGAATTAATCTACAAGTAGCCAATTGCTATGTCTTACCTAAGCAAATAACAAACTTTAACTTACAAACAAAAATAAATTATAATTATACTTTTCTTAATGATGATGCCTATACTTTAAAATAAATACTGATGGAGGTGTAGATGTTGGGGATGGTTCTGCTGCAATAGGGGTGTTTCGGTCTACGGATGGTGAATGGGTCTTTAGTTTTGCTCGGAGTATTGAGAAGTGCTCGGTTGTGAATGCAAAACTCTGGGCAATCTTGGATAGTCTACGGCATGCGTGGCGTCTTGGGTTGCGACGATTGGTGATTGAGTCGGACTGTTTGGAAGCGGTTAGATGTATTGAGAGAGCTACTCCGGGAAATACGAGGAACACAATTTCAGTTGCGATTAAAGAAATGTTGAGAAGGGAGTGGGAGATCTCTTTGAAACATATTCGTCGTGAATTTAATTGTGTAGCGGATTGTCTTGCTGGTATGATGCGTGGACAACCGATTGGGGAGGTGCTCTTGGATATAGCACCCCCTCAAGTGAGTGCGATTGTTAAGGGTTGGCAAGTGATGCAGTTGGAGTACCGATAGCTGGAATTGGTTGAATTCCTTATTGTGGCCAGTTCTGCATATCCTGGGAGCTGTTCGATGGGTTCCTTGGGATGTAGCACTATGTTAGTTGCTTGTGCGTTGGGGCTTAGCTGTTTGTGGGACTTTTTATTGGTTCTGTTGTGTGTCGAATTAGTTTGTTGATCTTGTAATTACTATCGCATGCACTTTTTTTACTCTAGCCAGATCTAAGGATGCTTTTTAACAAGGCATACGATGGTATTTTCCTTTCTTTAATAAAAAATTTGATCGTACCTAAAATTTATTATTTATTAAAGAGATACCTATTCTTAATTACCTTAAATATTAAGTGACATAATACACATTTTAATTATAACTTAACATGTGATCACATAATAATGCTACTCGACTTAACAAATAATTGACACATGGTTATCAAATTCAAATATGAAATATTTGTTTAGAATGTATGAATATTGAAAAAATAGCACATGAATCACATAATAATATCACCTGTCAAAATATATATATATATATTTAATTTTAAAGAATAAAAAAAACAAAACAATTTTATGGTATCATGTGTTGATTTTATCTAAAAAAAAAAACCTAGTATCCAAACGTTTAAACAGAACATTCTATATCCAAAGAACATCAAAACAGAACATCTTACTCACACAACCAGATAAAGAGCTAGTTTCATTATCAAGCCAACTCTCCACATCTTATGTCAATTGTTAGATCATTAGTTATAGAACCGTTAGCTCAATAAGGCTACAAACAGCCCTTGAAGAATATTCTGATGTTTTGGATGGAAATGATCATGATTTAAAACTACAAAACCTTACAACCGCAAAACATGGATGCAGCTCCAAGCTAATCAACAGCCATGGCATCTTCCATCCCACTCTTCTGCTCTTCACTCGCCATTCTCATCTCCTCAATCCAACTCTTCTGTTCCTCCTCTATGGTATTTTGCAACTCATCCACCTGCATGAGAGTGATGTAATACGATAACAAAATTTGGTAACACATATCATAGGGATTCAACTTATCCATTATCATGCAACAGAGAGCAGAAAGGCACAGCATTGAGGGCAACAGAACGCAAAGCATAAAGAGATGGATAGCATATGAGATTAGAGACAAATAAATCTCAAATTAAGTAGCTCAATCACAAACTTTAAGTGTCAAAGTACAAAAGAAAACCAACAAACTCAGAATCTAGATGACCCCAGGCAATGAGGTAATCATGAACGGAACCGGTAGCAAAGCCATTTTTATGAAATACATAAGATTCAAAAGAGATTAAATATGGAGACAGTGTTGGGCAAAGAATGTTCATGGAGATGATTTCAAGAGATTGTATTCTCACAATCAAGATACATTAGCAAACAAAAAAATTTCAAACATCATAAAAGGTGTTTCAATTCGACCCTGTTTAGAATAGAAACAGTGAAAACTGTAAGTTGCAGAATTAAACATACCACATGCAGCAGCAAAGCAAACTGTTTTTTTCGAAGCTCCAGTAACCTTGAACCAGCAGTATTCTCTGCCTCCAATGCTTCAATCTCTTTCTCTATATCTCTTATGCTTTTCTGTGTCTCTGATCTCGGTGGTTGTGCGGAGATCAGTTTCCTAATTGCCTCACACTCCTCCTTGTGCTGCCTCTCGATCTTTCTTTCCTCTAGTTGTTTCTTCAGATCTTCTATATCGGTCTGTGCCACAGATATCTGCCTATTTATCTCATCTTTTAACTCATTGAAGTTCTCCTTCTCTCTAAGATGTGCATCAATAACAGCTTTACTCTTTCGTAAAGGAATCTCAAATGTAGACAACTCTTGCAAGAAAGCCTTGGGAAGTTTTGCACAGTCATTATAGTTACCTTCATCCCTTTCAACCTCTAAGACAAACGCGGTGAACTTCCTTTGAAGCTTCTTCAATGGTGGTTCACCCCTCGTAGTAGTTGTACGGGTCAGAAGCCTGTGTTTTATAATAACATCATCTTCACCCGGGCCAAAAGCATAATTTGCCATAACAGTCTCTTCTCTACCAGACACTTTCCTTCCTTTCCCCAACATCAAAATGTCTTATTTATTCACCCAACCCTGCAATATATCAGTTCATGAATAGCTAGAAATATAACATCATTTCACCAAAGAAAGGTTTAATGTATTTTCCCTATATATATCATCTAATAATAATTGAAACAGATCAGACTTCAATCCTTTAAAGCAACATACTCATTCAGAATTTCATAAAGAACAAAAAAAACTTAGAAGCGAAATACGCAGAAAACCTGTTTAATAATCCAAAATTAACTATTTACAGCAACAATTGCAGGGTGTCCCAAAATTCCATTATCTATAATACTTGAAACCCTTAATCCCAATTTAGCTAAAACTGTCCCTCCCCCAATATCTTAAGAACCCTAATAATCACAAAAAATCCCCATGAAACATATCCACAAGTTATATGAAGCATTTGAAAACGTATTTTCACTAAGCTTACACAGCTTCTGACAAGTTTCTTGTAAGAGACAGAACAGGAACAAGAAAAGTTCAAAATCAGAGCCCGATATTCGTATATCTAAACCAAATCATAGGAATGCTTAAAAGCTAAAAAAAAAAACATACAGAAATCATTAACCAACGAAGTCACCGTGATCCCGTCGCGTTTAGCAGACCTGCAGTCTGGTAGAGATCAAACAACTGAACCAGAGGCGTTGTCGGGTTTAAATTGTGTTTTGAAACCATTTTAAGTAAACGCCAAACGCTCCGTTTAGCAGTTTTAGTTTTCTTTTAGAGTAAACTACATAAATGGTCACTTAACTTTTAAGATACTTTCGTTTTAGTCTTCATATTTTTAAAACTTTAATTGTGGTCACTTAATTTTATTTCGCTTTCATTTTTTGTCTCTCTCGTTATCTTCCGTTATAAAATAGTGATGTGACTCATTAATTTTTTCATTATATATTTGTAGTCACATGTTTTTATCTGACTCATTTTATTTCATTTTTAGTTTTTTTGGTACTATTATTATTTTATTGTTATTATTAGTGTATTTTATTTATTTTTTTCACATTATAAAAGATTTTAATTACATCAAATACGAGGAGATTGCAAGAAATCATGTCTAACAAATATGAAAAGTCAAGCTATGTGCAAGAGATTCTCACTACAGACTTGTGACGAATTTACGATGGGATTCGGGCATTTCTAGGTCATAATGTCTTCTTATGAATTGACTGTCTTTCAATTACCTTTTTCATCATATCTTGAAACGCCTCAATCGAACATCAAGAGCTCAAGAAATGTTCATTTTACTGAATACAACGCGCACATAAAATTGGATACAAGTCCAATACGAGAATTTAATTTTTTTACAAATTTTTAATTATTTCATTAATTGTTTGTAATCAGTTTCAAACTTAAACTTTTCCTATTTCTTTTAATTAATTTAGGTCCATATTGAGTGTAAAAAAGTGGTTTGGTACCCAAGTAAATACATTATCTCTTTAAATATTTAGCATTAATGTAAAAAATATTATGCTTTTAAATTTTTGATAATTTCAAGGTTTTTTGGAGCCTATAAGTAAGCTTTATCTTATGTAATTTTGATACGGGGTATTCTACAGAGAAACAATGCACAAAAATGATGAATAAAAATTTTCTCTTTAAAATTTTCATGAATTTCTTCGTTCAAAATTTCAATTTTACTCTTGCTTCAGAATAGTAAAGATCCAAGGCGTTACGACGTGTAAAAGTTTTTGTAACATTTTGTTCCTTGGTTCATGCTTCTGTTAATCTATGTCGTTTTAGCTTTTTATTATTGCAATTAGTCATCATTTATTCACTTATGCTTTAATTTTCACATTTAATTCATGATTTTTATATCTTACATTTCATTCACGTATTATTTGGATTCAATTATACGTATATTCTTTTTAACTTTGACTTGCGTATTGCTATTTGAATGAATGAATGATCCTCATTTTTGTTTTGTTTTGTTTTTATATGGCATATGCTTATATATATTATATATGTTTTAAATATTTACGATAGTGATTGTAATGTATTAATTGTATTATTTATTTTATTCTATAATATATTTATGTATACATTCCATATAACTTGTTTTCTCTCTTCATATGTATATATATGTCAAGTGATTGTTTTCATTTAATATATATATATATATAATGTGTTGTATATACTTTCCGCATTTTTTAATTTTAGTATATATATTATCTTTATATTAGTTAACATATACATGTATGCAACTTACTGTTTATTTACTATATATATATATTATATAATAATGTAGATTGATTTGTTTTTACCAAGTATACATAATATTCTTTAAAATATTATTTTATTATGATATTTTTCATTAATGTCAAATCTTTTTTTACTAATCGATATATTTTTCTTTATGTGCATATATTATATATATAGTTTACCATATATATTAATAAATATACATATCATATCTTAATATATTATATTTACTATATATGTATATATATACATATATATTTACGTTATATTTACTAAGTAATGTTGTGTATACTATGTATATTTACTATGTATAGTGTTTAATTAGATTTACTTTATATTTGCTTGTTTTTAGATTTATATTTAGAATTTAGGTTTAACCATTTTAGTCCTTAGATTAACTTTAAATATTTTAGATTTGATTTCTAGTAATTTAGTCCTTCGTTAGTACCATAAGTTTAGGTTTCTTCTAATAATTTATCCCTAAATAATAAACTTGGTAATTTTAAATAATTTTACATTAGGTAGATATTTCTTCAGTCAAACATTTTACATTAATTACATGCACGCATACATCCGAATTATAAGAAAAATATTAGTGACCAAGTAAGCGTCGTTCTATGGGCGTTGTGGGGTACTAACCCTTCCTCAGACGTAACCGTGCCTCCGAACCCAAGACTTTGGATCTCTAGTTTCCTTTTATATTTCTTCTGATCTACCTAATTTTAAAGGTTGGTGGTGATTCCACGTGTTTTTTTTATTTACGTCGAGTCTTAATTGCGACAACAATATATTACAATATATACAGGGACGGATGTATATAGGGGATGGGAGGGGTTGTTGCCCATCACAAAATTTTTGCTATAATAGCATTTTAGGTCATTTTTAGTTTAAATTAATTAAATAAGACATTTGCCCTCTCAATTTTTAAATTCAAAGGCTTAATAAACTCTTGTCCCTTCTAACGTTTGATTCTAGCTCCGTCCCGGAATATACACATATATATTAGAAAAGTATATTACAAAAAATGTGATCATAGACATTTGGGTGTTTAATGCAAAATCATCAACCAAGTCAAGGGTTTCAGAATTAAGTTTGTTGGTTGAAATCCTAGTAATTTTGAAGAACGTAACATCAAATATTTAGTGTAGCTAAGGTCCAAGCAACCATGTTCATTCCAATCTAACTACATTATACACGGTGTGAAACTAAATGGTAAGGACGAGGGATAAAAGCCTGAAGTGGACGCAAATCTCAAAAGTGGAAAAGGACAAAGAGTATCAAACAGAATTGGAATAGGAAAAGAAAAGATTTGGGGCTGGGCTGGCAATGCAGCATGCATGACCAGTTTCAGCTCTTGTCTGAACACACGTCTATAGCCCAGGCCTTAGCATCGTAGGTCAAGGTTGACTGATTCTGAAACAAATTTAACAATGAATACTCCTATATAGTATATGGTATCTGTAGGACGTTCCAGTAGCTACCTGCATTGCAATGAAAACTCACCCCTCAGTTAGTGTTATGTCAAATCAAACCTTGTACGGCCACCTCTGCCTCTGCTGCTTGACTGCCTTTTGGAATGAATTTCATGTGATTGAAGATGATTAAGAAATATCACTACCTAGCTGACCTCCTACAGCTAGATCATCTCCCAAGTCTTCTACAACTCCTTTTAACCCAAGATTGATTCATGCTCTTGATTCCTCTCACAACTATGTTCATCAGCTAAATAGAAAGAAAAACAAGTCATTGCCGAGCTAGTTCTGCGGATCACTCATTTGTTTAGGGTTTTTTTTGGCATAATGCTAAAAAAAATATCCTTAAATAAATTGTTATTTTGGCTCATATTCTTTTTTTAAGCAATTTAGTTCTTGTTGTTTTATTTTGGGTCAAAACTATATCTCTGCAGATAGAAATTGTTAGTCAACTGATGATAAACAACTTGAAATGACTTGGCAGAATGACACATCAGAAGAAAAAAAATATTTTATATTTTATAAAATTATTTTTTAATTGAAATGTCATTCTGTAAAGTCAGCATATTTACTTATATGACATTGTTATTGTGACGTGCACTGCTATGTAGGTTTGTCATATTATTTTAAGTCATTTACAGTTAGTTGACTATCGATTTTTATCTTTAGAGGGGCCATTTTAACTCAAAATAAAATGTTTAGGACAAAACTACTTTTAAAAAAGTGCTAAAATAATAATTCAGTTAAATGTTAGTGATATTTTTTAGCATTATGACTTTCTTTTTTTTATAGAAATTCTAATATGCTCTATTAGTACTTGAGTCCCTGATTTTATAAACTTGAATAGAGAATCCTCATTAATGACTTTATTTAAAGTAGTTTTTGGCAACAAAAAAAAAAAATCAAGTTGCTAAGCTTGAACCAGTAATCAAAATAACTAAAACAATCACGGTTCTCTTCTCATCACATTCACATGCATGCAATACCAAACAAGAACAATATATGCACACACAGAAAAGGTGAAAACTTTGATCTTTGTTCCAAATATATATTATAAAAGATCAACAGAGACCGATTGGGAATGAAAAAGCAGAACATATCTGATAAAAACAACTACTACCCAAAATTAGAACCGAACATCAGCTCTTAAAACAACTTAAACATGAGAAGAAAGCATTTTGTAAAAGGTTGTAACCAAGAAGAAAGATAAGGATAGGTTCCAGTAAGAAAGCATTTTGTGTTTGATGTCGTTCACTGAGACTGAGGGGTTTCACGTACTTCAAAGGAGGACCGGTTTTTGACGACAATGTCGTACATATGTAAGGACCTGAAATGGGCGAAATTTCTCGGGAGTGAAATGAGGTGAGCCGAGTTCTCAGATTTGTGGAATTGGAGAAGGTGAGGTTGGCTGAAGTTGTAGTACCGAGTCCAACCGAGTTCACCCAGTCGCTGCTCAAGCTCGGTATAGGATTTGATAACTTGATTGGTTGGGAGGTAGACCAGGACCCGTGGCCGAGCGCCGGGTGCAGTTGAAGTTCCGGGATAAATAGGATCTTTTTGCTCGAAGGATTCCCTGGTAGGGTTAGATATCAAGCGAGCCACACCTCTCTTGTCGAACAGCCACACACCAGACATACTTGGAGAGACAAAGTCGGGAGAGATAGCTGATTAGCCTAACTAATGCTTTACTAGGTTTTGAAATCAACGGCAGCCTGCCTGGTGCGGGTGCCACCTTTATAGGAACAACAAAGTGTAAACACTGGTTCTTTTTGTGAATTAATATTATCCTTAGGCTTAAGGGTATCATAAATACTTAAATTTTTGAAAAAAAAATCAATTAAGTATTTAATTTTATTTTCACCCAATTAAGCCCTTATGCTCCAAAATTTCATCAATCCACTTAGACTTTGACAAACGTTAGATTGATTCCAACTCACCCACCCAACTTTTTTGAATTTGATTTGATGGTTTTCAATGTCACTGATACTTTCGAAATTTTTATTTATTTTAAAAAATCATTTAAAAATTCTGAAAAGCTTATAAAAAATATATTTTTAAAAATTAAGATTATGACATTTGATGATGAAAGGCATGAGTTAGTGTCAGTCATGTGAACTAAATATAATATCTCAAGAAATTTTAATTGATTAAATTTATTAATTCGGGGGCTTAATTAGGGGAGAAAAAATTCAAATGCTTAATTGATTTTTTTCTTTAAATTGAGAGGCTTAAAGCACCCTTAAGCCTTATCTTTAATTTCTTACTTCACCTCTCTTACATCCTTAGAATTTTGCACATATTGAAAGAAAAAAAAAATCGTGCATATATGTGTCGATGTTTCTTTCCTGGAATGAATTGGTCTAGAGGGCGATGGATGAATATTCTTAGACTAAGCAAGGTGTAGGTTGATTCCAACTTTCCCAATTAAATTTGATGGTTTTCAATACAGTACCATGGATATAGCATGTTAATAACATGAATATTTGATCCAATCAGAATTTAAGATTATGACATTTGATGATGAAAGGCCGAGTGGATGCCTTTGGCTATGCAAAGTACCGATTCTAACCCAATTATTCCTATTTTGATGTTAATTATCTTCTTGGTTAAGTTTGGTGGCATTATTAGTTAAATAGTGGGTATACCACTACCAGGACAGAGGTAGGCTCATGTCGGAGGATGATTGAATCATACACAAAAATATATGTCTGTTTAATGGTAGAAATGGACATTTTGATCTTGGAAAAACTTCTCTCTGCCACAAAAGTAAAATAGGCCAATTAGATACCCAAGCCTGTGTCTGTTTCACAAGGAATCCAGGGAACCCGACCCACCACCCTTTGCCTTCCAGCTGAGTCAAATATTCTTAGCTATTTTTCCACGTTCATGCTGCAAGACAACGATTCACTTTGCCTTCCAGCTGAGTCAAATATCTTGTGCCCCAAGCAACTTTCGCTAATAATCTAAGCTACCCTCCATAACAAGCTTCAACTTCATAATTGAGTATCCATCTTCATTTTTGGTTCCTGCAAAATTCTTTCAAGAATTTGGTCACAACAAGAGTTTTTTTTTTTAAGTTTCTATGCATACCCTATTCCAAGATTTTCCTAGTTCCATGTATGGATTCAAATTTGATTAGGGTGTGTATCCAAATCACAACCTTGATAATGGATCTAAAGAGAGTCTGGAGTCTCCCATCGATTCATCTTCATCATCGGGTATTAGTTCAGATACACTTGCCCTTGACAATAATCCTTTTGCCAGTGAAAATGTGAAATGCTCAAATACGTAAACGAGATGCAATTGGAAGAAGATCTTGAAGAAAAGACCTGCATGTAGCAGGATTGCTTGGCACTCCACGCTGCTGAAACATCCTTCTATCAAGTCCTCGGCCATGATTATAACCTGGATTATAATCTCACCCAGAGCAGTAATTCTACAGTCCAACTTCTCTTGAAAGAACCTCTTTGTTTCCAGATTTACAAAGAAAAGCCATTAAAGAGCTTGGGGAAGCTAGTAAATCATCATCTGTCAATGGTGATGAGGTATTTTTGGCTTCTCAAAGTGACCCATCAAGGCCTTCAGGGTCCAAGGGAAGGAAAAAATATGAGCGTGAGGATGTGGAAGAAGGTAGGATCAACAAGCAATCTGCACTTTCTTGAAGATTCAGAGCAGTCACCAAGATGTTCGACCATGTACTGCTTTGCAAAGGTGAAAATTAGGACTATCCAGAGTGTTCTATTGATCAGAAATCCAGAAGGATTGGCTTATAAAAGGGGCTAATGACGAAGGAATGACACGCTTGAAGAAAAAAACAACAAGAAAAGTGAAGTGGTGGATCTACGGAGCCTTCTGGTTCTGGAGATGGAACACAAAGATTGGCATATTACTTTGTTGATGCCCTTAAGACACTTTTGGCTGGCATGGGAGTACCATTGTATGCACATCTTCCGAGCAACAGGACATCGGCCGCTGGTGTCTTAAAAGCTTATGGACTTCATGTTTTAGCCTGCCCCTTTAAGAAGAAGTCAAATTTGTATGCAAATAAAATGATAATGG